>JAJPGS010000163.1:5847500-6447500 GCA_028654335.1 Alnus rubra | reverse complement strand
TCTGTGAAGTTTGTTGTAATCGATGATCCTTGTATTCAAGTTTCAAAAGTTAATTTCTTGATCTTTGAAGGGTTCGTGAATTTTTCATGCGGTTGAGGAAGTCTCCTTGATCATTACCCATCATGCACAATTTCTTTATTTTTTGTGATTCACCTTTAATCAATTTTTACTTTGTGCTACACTAGAGTTTGTATCTACAATGAAGTTCACAAGAGAGTTATTGAATCAAGATGCTGGGAGAGGGCAACAGCAGAAACAAACCTTATAAATATTATTTCCATGAACAAGTATAAGAATGTATGGAATATATGACTTGAATTCATCTTATCCAAGGGAAATAACTCTTTTCAACAACTATTAGAAAATAAGGCTAATTTATACTGGCCAAAATTTTTGTATATTTCGATTTGCACATTATACCTGTATAGCATAATTTAGATACAATGCTTTGCATGAACCAATTTACCTTTGGGATGCGCAAAGGATTTTTAGCTGCATACTCACATAGTTTCCCTATCTTTCGATCATTAGGTCCTTCCTCCTATCAAAATATAGAGAAAAAATCTTCATGCTAAATATACAGAGGATACTGAACAAAGAAAGATTGCAGGATCAAATATGTAAGAGAAACAAACTGGTACTGCAAAACTTAATCAAGTTACAAGTGAACGATGCTTATAGTCCTAGTCAACTCCAGAGGGTCATAAGGGCTTCAACATGGGATTGAAAATTTCATAAGTTGTGTTTGACATTAGCCATGCTTTTTTTTGTTAGCAAAGGGACTTATTTTTCGAGGGTAAATTACTACAGGAACTAAATAATCATGTTAACTATACAAGAACGTACAAAAGACTTACTTGAAGAAAGAAAAGGAAAATCATATGCCACTCATATCTATGCTAAAATCAGTTAAAACTACACTTACACAATAAATATTGGATGGTCAAAGCTTGAGCAACTAGACTGCTTTCCAATATATCTAGTCTACCAAATCAGACAATAGGTTGGCAGGTTGCGAGGATAACTCAACTGAGACTCAATGCCTTTAATTATTTAGAAGCTTAAATCAATAAGCCAAATAAACATTTTATAATACCTAAACAAACTCACAATAGGAGGACTTGAGAAAGCAATCCGTATCCTGTAATTATTAAAAATCACCTTGTGTACTCCTCAAAAATTTTCCTTTGAATTTTAGTCCACTGCAATAAAAAGCTTTACCTTGCCTAGTACAGACTGAGTGGGTGAATGCCTGTCTTGAACACATCAATCAACAGACTACCATGTGGACAAATAGCAAAACACCAAGCAAACCCATACCCTTTAAACACAAAAGGTCCTCCTAAATAAAAGCAGCTAACAATAATGACAATTAAGACAAGAAACAAGCAACTATAACTCTTCACTATCCTCTCCAACCATAAACAAATATGATAGGTTCAACGGAAAATAGAGAACCCAAAAACACTAACCTGATTACGAGGAAAAATATCGGCAATGAGCTTCTTGTACCTCTTGACAGGCTGTCTAGACCTGGCCCGCATCGCCGGGCAAAAGAAACAAAGACTACCACAAGCAGGCAAAACCTGCCGCGAGATCACCCCCGAAACGACGCTCATTTTTCCAATTTCAAATATATATGATCAGAACTATTTCAAGTTGGCCTCAAAAGTTTGCTTTCTTTCCCTTCTAAACCAATCAAGAACTCGGAATTTCGATGCTAGAGAAGGGAAAGAAAGGCTCCCAAGCAAATGGGCGCCTCCCAAATTCAACGACCAGCCTGAAATCCAAAATGTGGGTCACTCATTACCTTCATATACATCAAATCCCAAACCAAAACAACGTAAAAAGCAAATATTTTACGAAAATAATAATAAAAAAAGGAGGTTGTGATTCTGTGAATAATGAATCAAAAGTTTTGACAATTACAGACAAAACTGCAATGAGCTCAGAATGGAATTAAGATTGGATTACCTCGAATCAATGCCTGACAAGAGCAGAACAGAGGCTGGAAATCCGTCTAGGCCATGTAAACAAAATACCGGAATTCCCGCATATTCTATCGCTATAATTAATGCTCTCTCTCTCTGTTTCCCTTATTTTTATTCTGTAAATGTGGAAAGAATGCCAGTTCGATGGCCTGCCAAGAATGATTGAAAATGCCCACACGTTAAACGGTATTGAACGTGCGGGCCCCAAACATCATGAACGTTGTCAATGGGATAGTCCAGGTGGACATGGGCCTCGTCCCGTGTGCGGTTGACTGGATGGAGAGGCAAACTGAGCCGTTAGATTTTCCCCCTTGTAATTGTCCTTTTCTCCCTTTGAATATTAAAAACAATTAAAAAATTAAAAAAAAAAACCTGAGCCGTTTGATTTCTGGGGCTCACCATGTCTCGGCAGGACAAGTCTTGTACTGAAGACCGTGCTGTCTTGACAGTTTGTTCACCCGCCATCCATGTCTTTGCATTTTCAACCACTTTAACTTTTTAAGGGTTTTTTTTTTTTGAATTTTTATATTTTTTTAATATAATTTTTAACACGTATCAACATTTGAAATTTGAAAAACAAATTCTATATGATAAAATATCCTATAAATTCTAGAAAAATTTGATATTTATGTGCTTGGTTTAATCATCATTTCCCATGATTACATTATGCTTTTTTTTAAACCAAAGAGTTTCATTAGATCCATATTTTGAGAAAGCTAACCATTAAGTTGCCTCAGATTTGGACTATGGTAAGCAATAGATAATAAATAGCTTTATAGAAAAATATTATTTTGTATTCTCTTGTTGTCTCATTCTTATTCACTAATATGGCATTGTCAATTCACTATTACTTTTTTTTCTTTTTTTTTTCTTTTTCTTTATAATTAAGATTGATCTAAAGATAAATTAACAACGCCACATTAGCGAAGAATGATATGAGAACGACAAGAGAATATTAAATAGTACATCTCAAAATTATATACTAATAATTACTTTTTATTTCTTAAAGCAAGATCAACAAATAATTAACCGATATGTTGCAGTCTCCTTTCAATGTGGAAGCACTCAAATGCATCGCAATTTGATTGTAAACGCAGGGAATGTTACATGGATAGAGATTTTTAGTGATATTATTCGAATTGCCAGCGGATAGCAAATGTAAGAGAGCTAATATATGGCTCACATGCCTAAACAAATTTTAGGTTGTCCACCCACTAATTTGTGTAGGTAAATTCCATAGAAATTTTGTCACATTTGTTGTTCAAATTGCTGAAGATCTGGATCAAAACAGAAAAGCTACAAAGGGATTAGACTAAAAAAATTGGATCAACAGGCTTTTTATAGATTATTTTTAATAGTTGTGCAGTCTGTGCCCCGGCCCTAGAATAGGTCATTGCTATATGGCTCCAATAATAGGAATTATGACCCACTTGATCATATGTTCGGGAGTTTCACAAAGTTTATGGGGTTTAATATTCATATGGTAGGAGCTATGAAATTGGTGATGGGAGTTTCTAAATTTAAAGAGTTAGGTTATAACCCCATAAATCCTAATTAACAAATTTCTACTCGAATACATTTTCACTTATCAATCCATGTTATTACTATAATAATAAGAATTTTAATTATTTATTTATTTAATAACATTAAAATGCACCAATAATGAGTATTACGGAATTCGAATTCAAAAAATATTAGACAAATAAGGCTCTAAATTTTAACCATTGGTTGTAGAATCTACGAGCAGGGAAAAGAAAGAAGTTTGTAAAGGACTAAATCAAGCCAAATACAATACAAAGTTGTCAGAACCAAATAGTAATAAATCACAAGGTATAAGAATTGTACAATTCAGTGGGGCATGCCAGCGGATGTTCTGAGACATTGGTTCAAACCTCAACTGACCATTCAATTAGAGGATTAAGGCACCATCTCCCTTACAATCCAGATACACATGAAGGAAATCTACAATCAAAAACTCAATTTCTATTGCTAACCAAAAGATTACTACACTCAGAATACTTCAAAGTAAGGTCATTGACACAAGGTAGGAGAAGAAAAGCAATTGAAATATCAAAAAAAAATTTCCAAACAATTTTAATTGCTGTAGTTTTATATCCTCTTAACAAGCAAATAGGCCACCAGTAACAATTAAGTGTACAAATACAATTTGGCTGTAAACAAGTGATTTCACTATCCACAAAGCATTTTGAAATTTGTATTAAAACTCGCAATTTTTTTTTAAAAAAAATCCGATATTTGATCGAATGCTCAGGAGATATTTGCATTTTCAGAGTCTTGAATCCAAGCAATGTGCAAAATGAAATTGCGAGTTACCATGATCCCTAAGTATACCTAAGTGGTGAAGCTAAGCCCTTGAAGTACCACCATGATCCCTCTCAACATGCTCCACAAGAGACACTGGATCTCGAAACCCTCTACTACACTTTGGGCAGACATCAATCGTCACCTTCTTCACCCCAGCTCGGTTGCCACTCCTCTCATGGACTTTCTCCACATGCTCCACCAGAGTTGTAACTGAGGAGAACTTCACACCACACTGTGGACACTCCTCTTGTCCAATTCCACCCCCACTGCTGCTGCTCTGCCCCATACCATCCCTTGCGACCTGCAACTTTTGGCTAATTTCAGTGCCCAATCTTGCCATGCCTGCTTCAGCTGAAGCTCGAACCGTTGAAGCTGCATTAAAAAAGCTTGTAGCCCACTTGGGGGAAGATGAGGTTGGAGCTCGGTTGGGTTTTGATTCGTCTTTTCTACTCCTACTCAAAAGACCCATAAATGGGAAACCTGCTTCTGGTTTCTTCGTCAGTCCCGGACATTTGTGGTCAGGTCCAAACCTGTGCTTCAAACAATGGTTTACCGAGCAGTCCCTGCACTTGATTGTGTTTGAGAATGTTAGGACCTCCCTGCAACCAGGGACTGGGCATTTTTTCTTCTTTGTTACTTTCTCAAAATTTGACGGGTCACACTCAGTGTTGGCATGCGTCTCCCAACTAATGTTTGGGTCTTCATCAGGAATTAGACGAACTCCTTTAGCACACAGTGGGCAGACAACAACAGTGACATCTTCTCTGTCAGCTTTTGGACAACTGTGTTTAATGTAGCCCCGGTGCTCCAAACAGAACACCTGTAAGAAAATGTCGGCCTCGTTTGACAACGTTTTTTGGAAAAGCTTTTTATTTTTAGTAAAAAAACAAAAGCATTAACAAACAACTTTAAACACAAAATACTCAAAACTACATTTACCTGAATATCACATCAAAATACTTTTTCAACTAAAAAACAAAAAACACTCTAAATGTTTTTATCAAACGAGCCCATCATATTTTAGTAGCACGCATAAAAAATTCCCAAAAGGAACAGACAATGCAAGAGATCAATGATCTATAATTTGAGAAGATTAAGGAGAGAAGATTTGAAAATTAAACTCTTGTATAAACCCAGGCAAGAAAATAAATAAATAAAATGAAAAACTAAAAAAGCCACCTGGAACAGATCACCCCCAAATCTCCGAAGAGCTCACAGACATCAGCACCAGCAAAAATAAAATAAAACTCACATGAAGTAGCAGAAGTCGAATGCCAGATTAGCAGTGAAGATTTGAAAGATATAAAACACACATGAAACACATTACTAGCCTAACCCGTTAAGAGCGGGCACAAAATCAACAACAACATCTACAAACTTGACCGGACTGTAATACCAGCAGCCTTAAAGAAAAGCTATTTAGTCAATGAACATGCCACTCAAGACATAAAGGATTTAGTATTTCTTAATACAAATAGTATCATAAATGAAAGAGGGTCTAACATATCATCAATATGCTTATTCTTCTCCGTTATTTCAACACAAATCAACCACTTCCAATGTCATCTAAACCAAAAATGTAGTTTTTGAACGAAACTAGGTTCCAACTAGAATTTGCATACCCTCATCCTTTAACTTATTCAAAAGATTGAATAGAAATACACCATATTATACCATGCCCACCACTTCTATTTGGTGTTTCAATTGCACTGATTGTAAAATGATGACCTAGCAGCAACAGAGAAAGAAGAATTTAAAGAACCAAGTCAATCAATGGGCAAAGAGGTAAAGTAGGCACAATGGCTTGATTTCCCAACTTATTTATGCAGAAAAACATCACATTAAAGATGTCATCGTTATTATTGACTTTCTAATGAGTTCTCTGCTAGGGTTGAGGGTGTCGATAAACTTTACACACCCGACCAAATTGACCATAATATATACTTTCTATATTTTTAAAATAAAATTTCCAATATATATATATATAACCCTAATCGACAAACACTCCTCATTTTGACCATTGTAGAAGAACACTTCTCCTTGCCGCATCCCTGTCTCCTCTGCCCAAAGTTTGCTGCTCCTCTACCGTAATTGCCACCTCCTCTGCCAAAATTGCCACCTCCTACCATATCGCCACTCCTCTTTCCTAATCGCAGCCTTCTCTGCCATTGTCCCTCTCAATCTCATGTCAGTTTTAATTTCTTGCCTCTCACTCTCGTGTCAGTTCTCATCTCTCACCTCTCCCTCTCACACTGGAACTCAATTAATAATTTTATAGTCTCATCTCTTTCTTTCACGCACACAAACATGCAGATAAGGACTCAAAGCAATCAACAACAGTGGGGGTTCCACAACACTTTCACAAAGTACAAGCAGGCTGTTGGTTGGTAAACCAATTGCTGACCAATCCGAAGGGGGTCGGTTTGGTTTGGTAGTTGACCCCCTTGGTCAGTAAATCGGTACCGATACTGGCTACCATCGGCCTTCTGTTCAAATGTTGAAAGGGTTTAAGAACCAACCCAAGGGGGTCAGTGCTCAGGCCTATTCTTTGCTGCAGATTAACTGCTATTGCATCAATCATAATCACCAAAAATCCTTTACACACACTTCCTAAGAGGCACACTAATTTTCAAGCCACCAAATTCCAATAAATATTTTTTTTAATACAGCAACCCTGCGCCGAGAAAAAAACAAAGTAGCTACCTGAGAGGAAAAAGTACAGAATGGTTCTAATAAAGGAAATCCCAGGCAAAGAAAAGACGCATGTCCATTGTGATCATTTGATCTAAACAATTAGGAAGAAAAAAATAAAAATCATTGCGATTTCTTTATCTTCCCCATAAATAGAATGCAAAATCAAAGCAGAAGAAGACCTCATTTCAGAAGAAAGGTCATGAGCTCATAACCATAGTTCCCCTACAAAGAAAGGCATCACTCCCAAACTAGCACATACTAGAAAAACAGCCAAGTAAAGCCTTAAAGGCCAAATCTTAGCACAGCATGGTGAGTGATTACTACAAGCTGATCCAAATTGCAAAGCGGACAATGCCCACTCGCAAGATACCAAACAAGATTACAACGAGAATTTCATTCCACAACTTCACACTGTTTCCGAAATATCTTAACATGCTCACCATAGAAATTATTCAATATTATGTAACAGAGCCTCCGTACCGTATCAGTAAGTACAAGTATTCAACAAGACAGTAATGATTAAGCATTGGAGTCAACCCTTTCATAAAAGTTAGCGCCCAATACGTCTTTTACTCCTACTAAAGTAGCCAATAATAGTGAAGAATCTAACAAGCCACGAAATGAATTCAAATCTAGAAAACAATAAAACCATAATTTGGGAATAAATTGAAAAGAAAATGAAATTCAAGCAAGAGAGAAAGTAGAGAGCACCTGGCTGCAGCGATCGCATGTGAAGGGCAAGAAATCGATCTGCCGGCAATCTTCGACGGTGCAATGCTTCC
This sequence comes from Alnus rubra, assembly GCA_028654335.1. Classification (NCBI taxonomy): domain Eukaryota; kingdom Viridiplantae; phylum Streptophyta; class Magnoliopsida; order Fagales; family Betulaceae; genus Alnus; species Alnus rubra. The sequence continues at coordinate 6,439,708 of JAJPGS010000163.1, read as the reverse complement.
CCAGATCTGGGAATTCCGGAGTTCCCATCGGAATCCAATTCCACCGCCAGCGGAAAAATGGTAAAAACCAAGAAGCAAAAATCGCGGTGTACAAACGAATCAAATAGATACGCGGAGGGACGGAAAGTTTGAGTTTCCCCGGGAATTGTTGCGGGATTAAAAGGGATTTAATGTCCGGAGGCTTTCGGATTCCGCGGATTTAGATAGAGATTAGAGACCGCCGAACCGATAGTATGAGAGGGGGGAGAGAGAGAGAAAAAAGAGAGTCAAAGTCGTCCCGAATTTCCTACCCACGGAATTAATTAATTTCGAAAATAATATTACGCGGTTTTTAATTATGCGGGCAATGTTTTCAAGTTTTTCCGCAAAGAGATTAAGAAAATCAAACGGTTAGGAAAAACGGTCGAGGCTGACAATTTTTTAAATTAATTAAAATTTTGATATAAATTCAATACGAAATTAGTTGGATTAAAATTTTATTTAATTAAATGAGTCAAGCTATTATCTATCTATATAATCTTATACATATAACTTAACATGTGATATAAGAGTTGAAATTTTTTATATTTCCAACGAATTCGACATAAACCCAATATAAATTAGTGAATTAGGATTGAATAATCTAATATATTTAATTAAATTTGATATATATAATCTTGTATCTTTATCTCAATACAACTCCAACTCGACAAGCTACCACGAATTACATAATAGTTTTGGAGTTTTTTAACCATGATTGCATAATCCATAGACCATCAATTCAACAGGCTTGGAAACTCATAATCTAAGCACTTTGTAAAAAATAATTAGCATTTTATTTAAACTTTTTCTAGTGTTTAGATCGAGTTTGTTTCGATTTTTTAAAAATATAATATAAAATAAAACTATGATAGTGGAAGCATATTTTGGCAAAAGGAAATTATTGTTGCACAAAATGGATACAATACCCTCTCACATGAAGATGGGCCCCACATGCTGGGCTCTACCCTCCTCTGAGGGGTATTGTGCCCATTTTGTGTCTACGTAGTAAATTTAGTATTTTCCTTTCAAGTAAGAAGAGAAAATTAAAAAATTTGAGATAGTTGGCCTTAGAGGTCACGTCTACGTCTACCATACTAATAATATACGATATAACTATATTTTATTAATTTATATTGACTTAAAAATAATGTGTTTTTGCAAGAGGTTTTATTTATAAAGTCACGAGATAAATATTGTCAATATAATAAGGAAAATGTTAGATTTACAACACCAATACAACAACTGCACAACAACCCTTCACATGAGGATGAGTCGGAAAATGTTAGATTTACAACACCAATACAACAACTGTACAACAATTACTCACATGAGGGTGGGTAACACATACTGGGGCCCACCCTCATGTGAGGAGTTGTTGTAGAGTTGTTGTATTGGTGTTGTACAAGAATCAAATCCCGGATGAGTCCCATATACTGGGGCCCACCCTCATGTGAGGGGTTATTGTGCAGTTGTTGTATTGGTGTTGTGCAAGAATCAAATCTCATATAATAATGAGAAATAATTTTTCATTGTTTAGTTGAGACCTAAAACATTGTTTAGTTGGTACAGACAATGTTTTTCCATCGTAACGAGAAATCAACTGAAAACCACCCAAAATATTAAAAAGCCAAATAAACACAGCCGATAATTCAAAAAGAAAAATCCCCCACAAAAAACCAAAAATTTATGCTTTTCGTTGACTAATATATATATTTCACCTGCATCAAATACTGGAAATTGAAACGAAAAAAAAATATAATATATACGTATATATTATGTCATACACAATGGAGGAATGTTTGTTTTTCTTTTACTGTACATTTTTTTTTTCATCACCATACCATATAAGAGATATACAAATTCACCATTAAATTTATGGGATCACACGTGGGTTCTACAAATTCAATGGTATTGAAACGAAAATTATAAAAACTTAAGAGACAAGAGTTACAATATAGTTTGTGTAAATCAAATTTATTATTATTAATGTAAAAATAAAAAAGACATAATGTTAAGATTCTTTTCTATGGATCAAGGAAAAATGTAACAACAAAAAAAATTTGACACGTAGAAATATGCCATAATTAATCTGTACCACCTTAATTTTTTATCTTTCTATCATGCTTTCGTTTCTTTAAGCCTAATATGCAATACATGCAAATCCCTCCATTAATATGTTTGTCCAAACAGTAGTTGTTGAACTGAAAATTCAGCGGAGGGGATTGATCTACATATATAGTATTTTCTTGTTTTTCATGTTCTCTCCACTCTTCATTGTCTCAGTTCGAAGCTTACGCTTCATGGAGTTTGCTACCCTCGTGTAAATCATTTGAAAACGTACATATCCTTTTGACAATACAAGAAACATAATTTGATTTGATATCAAAACTTCATTGCAACATTACGAAACTTGCAAAAATTTAATATCCGAGGTGGATTAAGGTTATGTTTGGTACTATTCAAACACCTTAATATTGCTCGAACAATTAAATCATATGATCAAGGCCTCTCACAACTGTAGTTGGACAGATTGCAATCCGGTCATGGGATTGCAACCAATCGCAATGCATGTATCTGTGTCTCTTAAAAGAATATAAAAACAAAAACACACACACATATATATATATATATATATATATATATATATATAGTAGGTGGTCGGATCACCTTAAATTGGCCAAAGAAGGCTGAACCATCCCTAAAGATTTGAAAGGTGCAGGGCATAACCATGATTTTTAGTGTGGGAGATGATTTTTTTTTTTTTTTTTTTTTTTTTGATAAGTTGGAGAGATAGACTTATATAAGTACAAAACCACCTAGATACATATAATTTTACTATATGTATGTTTATATAAAATAAAAGCATAAAAGTTTTAAATATAATCATATGGAATCACAAACACACAATAGCATAAATAGTTAGCAAATAAACTAAACACGATCTATAGAGTCCACGAAAACCAATATACTTTTGAGCATTGACTCTTTTTCATAACAAGAACTCTTAAAGCCTCAAATAACAACAATGTTGATTGCTGATAGGCAAGCCAAAACATTAATGATGCAATCATAAATGATTAAATCATTTAACTTGTATTGCCAAAACAAATATTGTGAACCTAAATCATTGCAAAACAACCATTCAAAACATAATTAAAAAAAATCTAGATTTTTTCATCATATTCCACATTTTTGCTTGAGGGAACTAGAGTGTGAAAGAAAATTAAATGAAGTGGGTATTTTTAGGTTTTTTATGTTGGAAGAGGGGCCAAAATTAAAAAAATAACAATAATAATAAAGTGGGATACAAGTATTATTTTGAGGGCACAAATTTATTAAATATGTATATTTAAAGAATAATTTTAAATATTTTGAGGAGACATCGTCCCTCCACCCCAAAACCTATATCTGCCCCTTGGAAGGTGGTTTGACCACAATTTTAATCAAAATTTCATACCTAGGTTCATAATAGAGAATTATTTGTCATTTATGAATTATGCTTAGAACAAATAATTTTAAGTTACTTTTAATCCTTTGAAAGATTATGGTAAATTGATACAACTGAACTGATTTAACAACATTTTTTTCCTGTAAAAAAAATTATGAAAAATTCAATATTATCATAAATAGTCAAAGAAGTTTTTTTTTTTTATGGGTCTAGAGTGACAAATGTGAGAAACTATTTTTGTACAACAAAATTACACAACACAAGATAAAGTAATTTTAGATGTTATACATATGTCTTTTTTTTGTCATTCTAAGAATGATGTAACTTTTAAAATTATTATTTTGATCAAAATTTTTACATCATTTTTAGAGAGACATAAATACGACATTTAGAAAGGACTTTTGGAGTAGTGGATTTCCCTTTATGTGTATTGTGTTATACAACTTTAATGCAATTTTACTGTGTACCTATGACAATTCGACAAATGGTGTCCAGGCAGGTTTGTCAGGGCTGCTCTGTGAAGGGTCACATTACTCCCCAACAAAAGGTCCTCTCATCTAACTCGATGGACTCTTCAGATGCATCGTGCACATCATATCTTGACAAAATTACCCAGCTGCTCGCTCTGAGCTCCCAGTTCCCACATTTCTCGGGGTCGCAAAATGAACAGAGACATGTGATATCACTAAGGACAAATTGGGAAAAAAATATCAAAACATTTTCACCTGGAGCTGTACGAAAATACCCCACTGACAACTGACCAGCCACATTTTTCCAACGTTGCGCCTCAAAAACCACACCAACTAAAATAGACCAAGTAAACAAAAAGATATTCAAGTAATTATTACGCAAAGAAGATCCAAAGAACCAAAAGTAATTATTATTATTATTAGAGCAGCATTTCTCTTTCAAAACATTGGAATCCTATCTCAGTTTCTCCCAGTCTCACTCTCAGTCTCAGTCTCTCCACAGTATTCGCTCTGTATTAATTAGCTCATGTTCATGGTCATGGTTGTGTTCTTGGGGAGCAAAGAGGGATGGTTTGCAGGTGATCATCCGGGGCCCCAAGTTGTTGATACACCACCGCCTACAGTGGAGCCGAACCGCTACACGCATCGATCGATCGAGACACTGGTGGTGGTTCTAGCAGTGATAACCATCGTAGGTGTCATGGCAGGCATTATTGCCCGGCTGTGTGGCGGGCGGCATTTCGGCAACAATGGGGAGAACGACATAGAGGGATGGGTAGAAAGGCGGTGTAGGAGTTGCATTGATGGTGGAGTTCCGGCGGCAGTACCCCCTCCGGTGGAGCCCAAGCCAACAGCAGCAGCAGAAGAAGCAAAAAAGTAAAAAAAATGTATTATTTAGTTTTAGACAGTAGTGACTGTAGAAGCTTAATCATGTGTGCTCCGATCCTTATAACTGATCTTCTTTCCTTTTCAATTGAACTGGGTGAGTAAGTTTTCTCTTGTCCCAAATCAAAGAGGTTAATTTTTTACTGTCCTAGATTTCAAGTTCCACCAATATGAAATTTACTTCTTTCACTATTTTATTTATCATTGTAAACTTTAAGAATCAATGATAATTTAACAGCTGAACACTTCAACGTCTTCATTTCTCTCTTTTTCTTTTTCTCTCTAGGTTAATTATAATCTAATTAAGCATGTCATAGATCAGAAGGCCGCTTATGATCGTGGGAAATCAATCAATACCACCAAGAGGTCCAACATGGTGGGTGAAACATCATAGTTTTACTGAAAAAGTAACGTACAACGGTACAAATTAAATCCAAACGTTGCTTTTCAAAAGCTATTCCTTTGCGAGCTTTCTTGTCATCCCTCGTTGATTTTTCAAAGGCTTTCAAGAACTAACCGTTGCCAACTCCTTTTCAGAAAGAATTGAACATGCGATAGGATTATACCATATGGTATATTAATATGCATTAGAAATTAAAAAACAAAAAAAAAAAACAATCCATTTATATATTATATTTGAATAATTTAATTATCATATTCCACCTTGATAGTACGTACTGTTTCCGATATAGTCTCGACAACTCGCTCTTTTTTGGTATTTTTTATTCCAATTGCTACAAAACATACAAGGTTAATTAGAGAGCATGTTGAGGATTAGCTCGCGTTCCTCCTTCCGATGCTTAAATTAGCATTAATTTGTGTATAAAATATACTCAAGTGTAATAATATTAGTTTCTTTTCATACCTGAGGTCTTGGCTTATTGACATGCTGAGTGACAAATATTTTCATCGCATTAGGATTTTGTCTCTTTCTCACCCCTTGACCTAGGAGCGCCTCTAGAATCCAACCTTAACCTGGAATCATCTTCTTTCCAAACCAAGGTTCTTTCATTAACAGTCTCAAGGTGGGATTCACGACAACAAATTCGAAATTAATGTCAATCCTAAATTTTTAGGGACGGAACGCGATTCTAAAATATCCGAGATTACGTATGGCAGATTCCCAATCCGTTGTGCTGGTCCCGGAACAATATCTTCTCAGGGCTCTTGGATACCTATTCTTGCGAGCTCATACCTGGTGGGCCACGAGCTCATATTTTTTCATGAGCTAACGTGGGCTTAGAAGCTCGTAGCTCCCGATGTGGGCCAGGCTGAATAGAATTATTCCCGACACACCTAACCTATGCCAACCCCAAACAATACATCCTACTCTCAAAGTAACCATTTTAATTCCATTCCTTTTCTACTCACTCATTCTTTCTTTTCTTTTTCTTATCAAATACTTGTTGGTGTGAAAACCTCGATCTAATGTGAGAGCGCGTAAGTCGCATGTATTGCAATTTGAAAAAGAATAAATAAAGATTATTTAATATGTAAAATTAAACTTGATTTTACTTTATAAAATTCTGTAGGTAGTAAGTTAAATTGCATGACGTGATGTCTCTAGTGCAAATATTAGTAAGAATGAATGTCGTTTGTTAGTGAAGTTGTATTCAATTTTACGAGTAATGGTATAAGAAGAATCAGTGTCTTTTTTTAGTTTTTTTAAAATTGATGTAATTTTTACATTATTATTGAATCAAAATTTAATAGTGATTTATTACAAATTTAATATTGATTTTAAAAATCAAATCAATTTTAACTTTATATATATTTTTTTCATTTTTTTTTAAACAAAAAATCTATGTAAGCTTTCCTAGCTTCGAGGAGATATCCTGCATGTTCAAAAATTGAAAAAAAAAAAAAAAATCAATATTTAAGGTATATATGTTTAAGTTTGAGATTTAAAAATGTATAATTTGAAAATGTACTTTTTAAAAATGTAGTCAAGTTTTTGGTAAAATCGTAGTTTGGCATTTAAAATTGTAGTTTAATCTTTAAAATTTATGTTTTTTTTTTTTTTAAAAAAAAAAAAAAAAAAAAAAGAGATACATTGTCTGCGGTTTGAAAATGCATATTTTCTGTGTTTTCAAATCTCAATTTTTTAAAAACGCAATTCCAAACAATTTATTTTCTACGATTTAGTTTAAAATCATGTTTTTTTTATCTAAAAATTGCAATGCAAAATCGCATTCTTAATTAATAGCTTTCAATATAATATTGCCGAAAAGACTCGATCAAGTCTATAAAGATGAACCTATTTTTCAGGTCTTGGTGGCTAAGTTCGGTGGTTCATGCAGGTCGCCTGATGCAGAGGAGTCTACGGGGCTGGCGCGTGTTCTACACGCGTCGTCTCTGGCAACGGGATCTACCTTCTTACGGCGACTTTGTGTGTGGTTTCCTGTTGTGTTGCTTTCGTTTTGTTGTTTAGTTGTTAGAAAGTCTGTCGGTGATTTTTCTGTATTACTGGACTGTTTATGGCTTGTTAGCTCAGATTAGCCCTATTTTCTTTGCTAGAGGAGCGTTATTGTCAAATAGTGGCTCTAATGTCTGTCCCTGTAATATTTGTGATTTTGTTGGCAACACCCAAGTCAGTCTTCTGGCGTAGTGTGTAGGGTGTCGTTGTGCATCTATTCACTGTATTTGCCTTCGGGCCTTTCAGATTAATAGATGTAGCTCCGATTACTTTGTTAAAAACAAAAAACAAAGACCAAACACTAGAATATGAAAATCATAATTAATGTTTATGGAAGGTTTTTTTTTTCTTGAACAGAATAAACCTTCTTCATTGAATTGAAAAGCCCCAAGGCAAGGACAATAATATGAGGTGCAAGACCCCCATACTCTAAGCCAGATAAATCTGACTTGTACAGCAACCTAAACAATACATAATCATTACGGAACAAAAAATAATCCCTTCTTTACAATAAAGCACACTCAACAAATAAAAGATGACAAATCTAGTACATAAGCCAACAAATAGTCCAATAACATTAAAGCATCACAGAGGCAAACTGTGAACACACTAGAAAAAACATATAACCCTTAAACAAAAGCCAACATTGAGACCGACGTTGGGTGGCACCGGCGCCAGCACTTGCAGACCACACGCTACCATCAGAGACCTCCTTTGCAGCAAAAACTCGCCGAAAGACCTCAGAACCACCGAAAAACCCCTAACCACACCCTGGAAGACAAGTCGTGACCCACAAGCACCGGTCCAGGGAGAGACTCCCCTGGTGCGTGTAGGCCATGCACCAAGCGTGAAAAACCGGCACGACCATGGCTGGAGGCTGCTGGACCAGAAGAAACCGGCAACCACCGTGGAAAGGCTGGTGTCTTGAGAAAACCAGTTGAAGTGAGCAAATCTGACTTCACAAAAAGAAAACTAAAGAAAATTCGGTCAAAAACTCCGTCGAAAAACAGACCAAAAAGTCGCTACCCAACTCAAATCCCATGAAGTCTTTTGCTGAAGAACATCAACCACCACCAAATCTAATTTGGGGGGAAACAAAAACTCCAAAACCCTAATAGCTTAGGGACACAAAAATTCATTAGCAATAGCCAGGGATGAGAAAAAACCATCTTTCACCCTAAAAATGTGAGGGATGAAACAACACTGAGGGGAGGCACCGCCCCTACATGTTTTTGGAAGGTTAGTGCTTAATTGATGCCCTATTATTTACTAATAGTGGTTTTTAAATAAATAAATTAAAAAAAAAAAAAAAAGTTATTGGACATTTCCTGTGCACGTACAACTAAATTTTAAATTTTATTTATATAATTGACAATGCCAAATTTACCATTAAACTTCTACAAAATACAAGTATTTTAACCATCTTTTTTAGTAAAATATTATTTTCAATCAATTAAAAATATGAATACAAAAATATGTATTATTATATGATATATAATCACTATACCATATGAATATGATCGTATGTTGTAAGTACTATTATTATATACTTAGGAATCATTAGATCATGTGATCCAGAGTATAAGATTATATAAAATATTAGATCATATGATATAAGTACTATCGATAAATAGTTAAAATTAAAATAATTATGACTCATAATAATCAGACTGAGACATGATTGGTTGTACACTTTCATCCCCACTCTTATCTCACCCTTGTCTACGTAGACTAATAATGTGAGAAATAGTAGAGAAAGTGTAGTGAGACCCTGATTTTTTTAACAACATTATTGGTCCACGTAGATAAATGTGGGATGAGAATGTACAACCAAGCATTTCTCTATCATAGGTAATCTCATAAGTCATATGATATGATATGATTCATAATTTAAAAAATATTACATATATACACACACACACAAACCAATTAAGCACAAATATAAATTATAGCTACATAATACCATATAAGTGTGTGTTTGGAATTGCGATTTCGTAAACAATAAGTGCGATTTTAAACAAAATCGTAAAACATAAATTGTTTGGGAACTGTGTTTTTAAAAATTACGATTTGAAAATGCAGAAAATATGTTTTTTCAAATCGCAAGTAAGATAGTGTTTTGTTTTTTTTTAATGCAAAATTTTAAAGGCTAATTTATGATTTTAAAGGCTAAACTGCGATTTTGTCAAACGCTTAACTATGTTTTTAAAAATCATTTTTCAATTCACACCTTTTAAAATTGTTATTTTAAATCGCACTTTTTGAAATCGCAAACCCAAACGGACCCTAAGTATAAAGTTTCATACTAATATAATGATTAAGTATCTAAATACTTAAATACAATGGTTAAGTATGATTTATGATTCCAAGTATCTAACAATTATTAATCATACTTATATACAATAATTATGTATATAAATTACATACGTAAGTATGAATTTACATTAATCATATGATATAATCACAATTCTGATACGTAATCATATAATTCATATACAATGATAATGTGGTTCATATAATCATAAAAAAAGTAAAAAATTCATAATATATGTTATTGTGATCATTAGACTACAAAAAATATATTATCATTAGATATATAGGACCATATGATTATATAATAATTATAATTGTTAATGTTATTTAACTTATGCTCCGTTTGTTTCAGTGTAAAACGATTTCGGTATTTTTCGGTGTTTGATAGGGGCGAAAATAATAGTCAACCTGAAAATGATTTCTGTTTAACCAAAAATACTTAATAAATTTCAAAAAATGATTTATGCTTTTATTTTCCGAAGACACCAGATGCATTCAACCCATTTTAAATGACACAGTCGACTTTCACGTTCAAGCAGTCGACTATCATCGAAATCTTGCTGATATCGATATCCGACAACATCCGATCAATGTCGCTGGAATCCGGTCAGCCCACATTCCGGTGACTATTCTAGTCGTCTGGCCGGAATCTGGCCAGAATGGCTGGCTGGCCGTACAAATATGGCCAGAATATCCCGGCCAGAACGACCGGATCTAGCCAGAAAATCCGACCAAAACGGCCAAATCCCTACCGACTGGCCGGGATCTGGCCAGAACGGCCGGATTCCAGCTTATTGGCCAGATTCCAGTGGTTCTAGCAGGATTTCGGCCAGTAGGCCGAAGTCCGACAGTTTTGGCTGAAATCCGGTCACTTTTGAAACTATCCGGATTTTGGCCTTTATCTCGGATTCAGGTTATATTAGCCGAAATCCGATAAAAGTAACCTAAATCTTGTCGGTCAGTGACGAAATCTCATCATCGGTAATTTTTATATTATTTTACATTAATATTTATTTGTTTGGAATAAAAATTGATTTTTATAGGTTAATATAATTGAATAAAAATATAAAAAATATATGTGATTTTCCGTACGCGCCAAACACCGAAAAATGCTTTCGGCGAAAAATATTTTCTAGAAAAATGACTTCCTTAAAACCATTTTATGTTAAAACAAATGGAGCATTAATCACATTTTAAGATCCAATATCAAATGATAATACATTTTTTTGAGATTATATAATAATACTTAGATAATATGATACAATCATTATTTCTATATTAATTATGTAAGTATCTAGATTAAGAATGGTTGTATCATAATTCATAAATATATAATTAGAAAATAAGCTATAAGTTTTAGTTCACATAATCACATTGTTATAAGTATGTATTACATAATCACAAATTAAGCTATGAATATTAAATAATTAAGTATGTGATTAAAGCAACATAATCAAACACAATTAAGCCAATTGGATCACTTGGGAAGAAAAATAAATGTATTTTATCATTAAAAGTTCAAGTTCGTAATAAGATCAAATACAAATTTAATGTCTAATTGATTTCAAATATTATTTGATATTAAATGGGAACCTTAGAATTGTAAAGGATCTTGGTAAATGCAAATAATGGGAATTAGATTGACTGAATCCATCTAATAAACTAAGATTTCATTCTTTCAAATAAAATTTCAAATTTTTAATTAAAAATTTTATAATCAAACTTTCCTTAATTATCCAGAGAATAATATATCTATATTTTTTTTTAAAATATATTCATCCTACTTGTGCAATCTCTTGATTTTAAATTTTTTTTAAATCAGAAAACAAAACCAAAATGGAAAGGAAAATTTCTTTAATGAAACAATTTGAGTTTAATTTTCAAAATTTAAATTTTGCATTAAAGTTTCAATCAAATATCTCTCAAAATCCCTCATAATCGGCTATCATTTTATTGTGTAAAAATCTTCCCTCCAAAAGTTACAGGCCTAGAGTAATAAATTAAAATTTCTAAAAATTATTATTAATTTTCCTTCAAAAATTACATTAATTAACAACCTAAACCTAAAACTATATTCTTTAATTACATTGAACCCATTCCACTTTCTGATGTGAACCGATTAATAATTCTAGATCTATGGATTGAACCAAACCATAGATCTAGAATATATAGAATATACCGAAATCTAACTTCATATCATGAACTAAATATAAACAAATATAAACAGATGATTGATCAGGAAATAAATATAAAGATATGATCGAAGCATGAAAAATTGAAATCACGTATCAAATCCGAAGGACAGACTTGCCCAGTAAAAAACAAAGGACAGATTTCTACGAATTGCAGTATCAATCGACACCTCACTCCGCCGACTTTCTCCATATATATATATATATATATATATGGCCTTATTTGAATTGAAAGCTCAAATATTTGCTTTTTGCACGGTAATCCTTCTAGAGTATTCTCTGAAAAAAACCCTAAAATCCACTCTTAGTCTCCTCCCTCCCTACACATCACGCCTTAACATATCAAGCAATGGAGAAATCCATTGGGCGATCGAAGCGATGCCCTACTTGCTCTTCAATCATCGAAGCATCACCATCTAGTCTTCAATCGCCAGCTGGTAATATCTTTTCTCGCCCTTCTTACGATATTGTTTTCTTCATGTCTTTTTTGCACCGTGTGGGGGTCCTGGATATTTCTAAGGATGGGATGGATCTTGTCAAGTTGTATAAGATTAAAATTTATACAGACAGTCGTCGTCTGGAGGACGACGAGAGTCGGGTAATGAAGATCCGTCCTTTTTGGAAGGGATTACGTCCAGCTTTTTCAAGCTTTGCAGCCCTAGACCGCGATTTTTACTGTTTGGGTGGCCAAAGTAGTCCTGGGCCGGCCTTTGTGCCCTATGCCTATGTATTAACCAATTCCCGTCCTTATTGTTGGGTTCCTCTGCCTCACATGAACTTTCCAAGAATAGAACCTCCGTGTTTGGTCCTTGACGGCAATGTCTATGTTTTGTCCGGTCATTTTGGTGTTCCTTTTGGTTCTGATGATTCTGCATCTACCCACCGCGGCGACCTTGAGGTTTACCGTCCTAGGGATGGTCGATGGGATGTCTTGCCTGATCCTCCAATACCTCTGGGATACCATTTTATGTATGCAGCTCTTGAGAATCCATCCAGAATTCTCGTTGCTGTACTTACAGCACCCAATGAAGGTCATGAAGCCGTGTTCTGTGTATATGACGTGAAGCTTGGTAATTGGGAATTGCTTGACAATCCTGAGCGCCAGCTACACGGTACGTGTCCTAGAGGATTAGGAGGAAAAGCTTTATCGGTAGGAAACACATTGTACTGGATAACAGACAACGATCACATGTTGCTCGCCTACTTGTTAGACCTTGACAAGTGGCTCTTAGGGGATCTTGGGTGTCTTGATCTTTCGATTTTTGGATACAGAGAATGGAATCCTCCTATTCTACTCCATCTACAGGATCAGAGGTTTTGCATGGTGCAATCCGCACCTGGGAATTTAGTTCACTGCGTCATACTTGACGTCCTTCATAAGCCCATACAGAATATGCTGGAGATTTCCGTGGTGTCAGTTGAAAAATTTAAGGTGGAAGACATCGCCCCCATAGAGCATTGCTTCTTACTGTAAGTATGTTATCTTGCTTTCTCTCGATATTTTTTCTTTTTCTTTTCTTTTCTACCAAACACAAACATTTTTATGTGCAGAAGTAATCTTACATAACATTTTCTAGTGCCTGGTCTTTGGATGTTACGAGTAAAATAAGGACGGATCAAGCTCAACATTTCATCTTAATGGACTTGCGGTATTATTAAGAGTAGCTGTAGTATCTCGTGTCGCAAGAGCGTCAAGATTACAATAAGACTAAATTTACTTATCGAATGAAAAAAAGAGCGTCAAGATTACACATTTAGATTAGGTCAAATTTATTATTGGTGTTATTTTCTTATAAAGTTTACCGTATTGTTTTTCTATCTATGAAGTGTGCATGCTGGTGGGGCTGATTTGATAGGTTAGGTATGAAGTGGAAGTACATATATAGTCTGCAAAGGGATGAAATACTCATGGTCTCGTTTGATATCTATAAAACATAAGTTGTGAATAAAGCAATCTTCAAGAAAATAAATAGTATTGCTGCCTTTCTTTTTTTCAATCCCTTCCCTTTTGGCCGGCTCTCTTGGCAAAGAGAGATATGTTGGGAAAGAGATATATGTGTCAGATTTTGGTGTATTTCCATGGCATTGTGTCTTGTAGTATGAATCTCCTAAATTAGAGTTATTAATTACTGGTATTTGATCATCAAACTAAGCATGTTTGCAAAGAATTTTCTTAAGAACATATGCTTTTTTTTAAAAATAAAAATAAAATGGGGGAAAGGTTATATGTAATAGAATTGAAATTTTGATTCATAGTTTTTGATTTGGATGAGTAGTATTATTTTCAATCTTTTTTGAATAAATTTTATGAACATCCCTTACTATTTCTATTTTTTTTTATTGTCTATGACATCTTCTATTCATGAGGAGAAAATTTCTAAAACTATAAACTTTAGTTAGAGTAAGGACTCTAGATCTCAATTACTTTAATCAAGAGATAGGTAGAAACCTTGGTCAACAAAGCATGTGGCCAGGCAATACATTGTAGATTTCTGGATGACTTATGTAGTATTGCAGAATATATGTGAGCTTGTCTAAGTGTGGTCACTTTCATAAAGACCTTGTCCCTGGCAAACTATTAGAAATATCATTTTTCTGTAGTTGCTGCATTATGGTAATTAAAATTTTGAAGGTGTTGCACCCAAAAGACCTACTAGCTTGGATGCCGAACAAGCTTGATTTGTAAATTTTGCAAAAATATTCATGGACATGAAATCTTAGCTCTCTATAAGATCCTTAGAATCTACAAGAAATGTGTGTGGACATAAAATTTAGACATCTACAAGATCTTAAGAGTCTGTTAGATAGTAAGAGGCTACCATTTATCAAGAAGTTAACCTATGACTCTCTGAATGTAGTTCTTGAGCATGATGTCCTCTTATATGACCTGTGTTGCTACCATCAATTTTTTCACTTAACCATGCTCTAGGGAGAGTTTATTTGTTGTGCGCATAAGAATGATACTGCGGTTATTCTTTTGTGCAAGTGCTAATAGTTGTTAAACTTGCAGGGTTAAGTAGATTTAGAGGCGAAGTCAAGCAAGAAGGTACTCTCATGTTCTTATGCAAGCACTTTATATCAAGATGGACTTATCATAGGTATCAGCGACGAAAAATTTTGGTCATCCGTTGCTGATACCTATATATCAGTAGTTCATATCAGTGACGACACAAACTATCGTCGCCGATATGGACGTGTTATTGCTGCTATCTTCAGTTTCTGCCTAAAGCAAATGTTGGGACTGGTTTGCCTACTGGTTTTGCAGAATTTTATGGTTCAAAATATTTGAATGCGAAAGGAAGGAATGTGTTATAGTCTCTTTCAAAATTTTGGTGGTCTTGAAGATGGTTGGAGAGATCAGTTGAGAATTTCGCCTATAGCTAAATTTTCAATATATTTGTCTACTCATGCTACTTAGCACTTGGCCTTTATCTATATCTTTCGAGATTTAGTTTTATTCCTTCATCCGAATTTTCTTCTCCAACTGCTTGCTCATAAACATATTGTTCTTTAGCCAAGCTTAAACTATTAAAATCACTTCTGGACCTAGTGTTTTTTAGGCCCATTCACGAATTTCTCTCCAATTAAATATTTATTCCCTTTTACCTTTTTAAATGAACCACTTTTTAATATCCTAATTAAATTTATAGAAATTTTAAAGATGCATGAACTGAAAGTATGAACTACGTTTTATTTATACAAATAATACAAATAGATGTTGATGCATCTTTTTGCCATTTTTCTTTTGAGTTTCGGAAACTTTGATTAACATGAGTATTGTGTTTTTGGGTATTTGTTGATTGAATACTTGTAATCTTGTATTTTGCTGAGAACTCATTATCAGTGTTTAGGCTCTTAGATAAACTCTTAATGACATCAGCTATGACGGTAAGTTGACACTGCACAATATATATAGTATTGCCAACAGAATACATGAAAAATTTAAAGGCAACACAAATTGTGCAGTGTCACAAAATTACAAAAGCAATTTGTCTCTACCCCTTGAACTGAATTTCAAGCATCATTACTGTATATCATCATCTCAACGAATGACATCACTCCCTGTTTTAAAAAAAAAAAAAAAAAAAAAAAAAAAAACAAAACATAGAGATGTCAGAATAAAAGTCGGTCAAATCCATGAACGAGTGGTGACCAAAAAAGTATGTTTAATGTTTTTATGGTGTTATTTAGATCATGTGGATTAAAAATTAAAAAATTATGAAGTGTTTAACATCAAAACATTAAACATATATGCTACTTCCACGTACATTTGAGAACGTAGACCGTATATAACAACTACAATTCAACTTCCAAAGGTTTACAACTTAATTACACTGCTGCTTTCGTCTATCAAAATTGAACATCAATATTATGAATATTCCACATCTACGTGGGAGGGCTAGTAAGTTACTTTCATTGATCTGCTTGAAACAAATAATGAATGAATATTTAATTCCACCATGTATAGATTAGCGTATGGGTACATCAGACCCCATGCATGTTGCTTTTTACATCTTTGAGGAAATTTAGTTTGAACAAATGATGAATAAAATACAATATAAACTGGACGGACATGTACACAATATTACAAATCCTATCTCGTCTCTTTTTGTTTAGTCTGTGAATGCCATAGCAATCATAATATTCATCTCTTTTGCCCGCATGCATGCACACCCAATTGACATCCAGTCTCTTTTTCCTAGCCTTCCCAAGCAAACTGAAACAGCGAATTAAAGCTCTCATTCTATCCATTCATTCCTCCACCTTTCCAAGTAAGATATATAACTAGAATTTTCATTACAAATCCTGCTTATAAGCTAGCTGGCCGGAAATAACCAAGGATTTTTGAAACTAGAATTAATGTACCCTTTCACCTAACAAAACGCAATCCGGCCGCCTTCATAAAAGCCCTCAATCTCCTCCGATTCCCACACATGTCAAACACACACACTTGCAATTCTAAATATCCCAAGTAAACTGCACCACACTAATTAAATAACACTACAAAGATGACCAAACAGGGCTGTCTACTCCCTCTCAATTCTAGCAACTTGTATTTCTCTTGCATCATCATATCCCTGCCACAGAGTTCAAAAGTTCACGTGCTGGCTCATAAAGCATAAAATGTAAATAATAATAGAAAACATAAAAATGGTACTATATATTAGTAATTCAAAAAGAGTTTCAGGGACAGTAAGTGATCATCATATGTATACAACCATAGCTTATATACACATGCACATATACATATACACATGCATGCATGGTTCCTAAAAACATTTTACTAAGTAGTCTTTTTTTTCTTTTTAACTAACAGTTAATCATATTTGCAAATGTACTTGAAAGACCAAACCACTCTCAAGCATAAAATACAAATAAGAATGAGAAAAAGAAAAAGACTACAAAAAAAAACATATTTTGCTTAATTTTGAGAATGTAATACACGGCATGAAGCAGGGCATACATGAGAGATACAAAGCAAATGTCACAACTATATAACAAGAGGGTGGCCAAAAAGCATGCATGCCTAAATTTGCTTCAAATAATGACAAAAATAATTAATAAATAATATGCAACTGTCTATTTAAGTTTGGTCGGATCCAATTAGCTTAGAATTTGAGACAACATGAAAATTCAAGTAGGTACATGGATTCCCTTTTTTTCATCTCTTTCACTCCATTACTGCTCACTCATATCAACCCACACCAACTACCAATAACAGCAACAACCAAAGGCCAACCTGTTGCTGATTGAAACAATCCAGCAACCATTTGCATTACATGCAAAGAAAAACCAAAAGACATGCACTTTCCAAAAATATCCCATCCGAAATAAGCTAGCTTCCAATATATATGAACTGATTTGAAGTAGCTTTTAATAACTAAATAAATATAGATTTACCTGTGGGAAGATGGCCTCATTCTCGAGTTAAAGAGTGTTCCCTTTAATACGTTAGCATAGCTAATCAGTGCACTACTATTTGCACCGCTACTGTTACCGCCGCCGCCGCCGCTGCCGCCACCTTCATAACCAATAGGAAACTCGCTGAAACAAATTTACATTATCTTTTTCAGGCCACAAAAGTACTATCACAACATATTATATAAAAAAGACCTTTCAGCTCTATAGCAAAAAAAAAAAAAAAAAAAAACAGTAACGCATATTTTCAATTATAACCTGAAGTCTTCTTTAAAAAAATCCCACAATCTATGTGATGGCTATAAGCATTGTTCAAATCACGGCATCAAGAATTTTGGCACAAAGGCCGGGAAAGAGCTTATTGAGCTCACTTTCATAATTCACATGATCATGAGACCTTAACTGTTACAAAAAATTGCATTAATATTACGAAATGATAGTTAAATTATTTCAAAAGAAAAGTGCATTAAAGAATACATACTTTCTCATGATCGGCAAAGTGAAAGTGCACATCCCCAACATATCTCGGAAGCTCAACGTGATGGTTTTTCAAATTATGAGGGAAACTGTAGGATCAAATCGTCCTTGACTAGGATCATGCAGTATGTGTTTTTAATAGGGTATCAAAAACACCATAATGGGTGATCGTAGTATGCCAAGAGCCTAGCCCATAGTTGGACTAGGCTCTAGGCATACTACGATCCCCGCAATGGTGCTTTTTCGTCTCGTCGCTCAACAATTCCAGTCTTTGTACAAAAGAAACGATTACTGTGGTGATGTTTTGCGACGTATGCAGATTAGAATGCCAGGAATTGTTGTTTTGTTTCCCTTTCTACCACTAAATAGTAACACTCTTTGTGGTATAAAGAGTGATGTAGACCACTTCCGCTTCATGGTGGGTAGGCTTATAGCTGACCATATTCCTATAGACGTGAAAACGCAGAAATTCCTAGGGCTCCCTGTTGAATTCAACCTTTTCTTTTCAAAAATAGACCCAACTCATGGGTAATATCTCCAATGCATTAGAAATGAGCTATTATCAGCTCTTCCATCCCTTTTTTTTTGGCCGGATGATCAGTTCAAATTCTATCAAAAATTACCGAATTCTTGTTCCGGTAGTCCATCTATAAATTGAACTAATCCTACGGCCGAAAAAAAGAATGATGGAAGAGTTGATAATAGCTCATTTCCAATGCATTGAAGAGATTACCCATGGGTTGAGTCAATATTTTTGAAAAGAAAAGATTGAATTCAACATGAAGACAGGAATTCCTGCGCTTTCACGTCTATAGAAATATGGTCAGCTAAAAGCCTACCCACCATGAAGCGGAAGTGGTTTACATCACTCTCTATACAACTAAAGAGTGTTACTCTTTAGTGGTAGAAAGAGAAACAAAACAACAGTTACTGACATTCTAATCTGCATACGTCGCAAAACATCACCACAGTACTCGTTTCTTTTGTGCAAAGATCGGAATTGTTGAGCGATGAGACGAAAAAGCCTTTTGGTTCCTAGGCCAAAGCCAACTAGTCTTCTTTTGTCCCATTCAAAGATTTTTTATTCCTCCAACTTGGTTTGTTCTTTTAATCTTCTCAACCATTTTCCATAAGACTGAAAAAAGAATTATAAAGATCATCAATATTTTTCAAACAAAAAATAAATATCTAAATCATATATATTTAGAATAATGCAACCAATTAGCATAAATCCGATTTCGATATTGATGCAACCCATTAGCATTATAATATCTAAATTATATATATATATATATATATATATATATATATATATATATATATAAATCCGAATTCAATATTATTCTATTCTTCTATAATTTATATCTGAATTCTATTTTTTTTTTTCTAATTTCATTTTCATTCAATTAAAAAAATTCTCATGAATCTAGATAGATAAAAGCGTATATAAAGATGGGACGTTGATATTGGTTGACACGGGGTATATAAGTCATGTTATACTGTTGAATAACAAGCCCTCGATTATCTATTTCTATAGGGGATCGTGGTATGCCAAAAGTCTAGCCCGATCGTTTGTCCCCAAAAAAGAAGAAAGACAAAAAAAAGACATGCAGTTATTGAACGGCTGATTTTCTAAAAGAAATGAATGGGAGAGAGAACAGGAAAGGTATCACACGGACTTCCAATTTACGAGAAAAAGTTAACAGGATATGAGCATTTAGTAGACTGTAGAGTACAGCACTAGAGTTCTAGTATTCAATTAAACCAAAATTGGACAGACACAAACAGTTAGGAAGATTTTAAAAAATTATTAAGTGTTTAACATCAAAACATATATGCTACTTCAAGTACATTTGAGAACGTAGAACGTATACAACTACAATTAAACTTCCAAAGGTTTACAACTTAATTACACTGCTTTCGTCCACCAAAATTGAACATCAATACATCAATATTATGAATATTCCACATCTACGTGGGATTGATATGAAAGGGCTAGTAAGTTACTTTCATTGATCTGCTTAAAACAAATGATGAATGAAATATTAATTCCACCATGTATAGATTCACATATGGGTACATCAGACCCCATGCATGTTGCTTTTTACATCTCTGAGGAAATTTAGTTGAACAAATGATGAATAAAATGCAACATGAACTGGACGGACACATACATAATACTCGTGTATGAACGTACACAATATTACAAATCCTATCTCGTCTCTTTTTGTTCAGTCTGTGAAAGCCAAAGCAATCATAATATTCATCTCTTTTGCTCGAATGCATGCACACCCAATTGACGTCCACTATCTTTTTCCAAGCCTTCCCAAGCAAACTGAAACAGCGAATTAAAGCTCTCACTCTATCCATTCATTCCTCCACCTTTCCAAGTAAGATATATAACTAGAATTTTAGTTACAAATCCTGCTTATAAGCTAGCTGGCCGGAAACAACCAAGGATTTCTGTGACTAGAATTAATGTACCCTTTCACCTAACAAAACTCTCTCCGGCTGCCTTCATAAAAGCCCTCGATCTCCTCCAATTCCAACACATATCAAACACACATTTGCAATTCTAAATTTTTCAAGCAAACAACGCTGCACCACACTAATTAAGTAACACTACAAAGATGACCAACAGGGCTGTCTACTCCCTCTCAATTCTAGCTACTTGTTTTTCTCTTCCAATATTGCATCATCACTTAATTTAGACAATAACTCAAATAATTACCAAAACATAAACACAATACCATTTAAACATTAATAGCTTATGCACTAATTTAAAAAATGAAAAAGAACATATTCTTTATTCAACAAGATGATGAAACACCAATAACATCTAAAGTGTGTAAAGTACTATTTCATCACCAACATCTCACACACATACACCGCCATGTGTAAAGCATTAATTATGAGCAAATATATTCCTCCCAATTAAAACAAAAATCAGCAAAATGTATAACTATAGATATGATGTTGTTATAAAATCAAGACAATCATATTCTATGTACCTTTACAGAGCTGCCTCACTACTAACTCCCTTTTAATCTTCAAATTTTATTTCCTGCACATGTACAACATCACAAAACCAATTCTTATATTTACATAACTTACATCATCATATCCCTCCCACAGTGTTAGAAAATTCAAATGCCGGCTCATAAAGCATAAAATGTAAATTATAATAGAAAACTTAAAAATGGTACTACAGATTAGTAATTCTACCAAAATTGGACATACACAAACGGTTAGGAAGATTTTAAATTTAATAAACCTCAAGCCACATATGCATGGATTTTTCAAAATTTTAACATTAAACAACTATGTACCTTTATTTATTTTCCCAAAATCTCCCAATCCTGAGTTGGAAATTAAAGCATTTAATTTCCCGAATTTCATGCGAAGGTAAGCAACAGAGAAGGAGTTGAATAATGTACAAACAACAAAAACCAAATAGATGTTGGAGCGAGAACGAGTTGCACTACGATTACACCCTGAGAAAACCAAACACCGAAACATCAGAAACCCACAACAATCCTCACTAAACCGCATACCCAAAAGCCCAAACAAAATGAAGAAAGCTTGTCAAGGCAAATGATGAGTTTCTGACAGGGTTTACATTGTTTTAAGATTGCTTGCAATCAAATTGTTTTGACAATTTAGTTCTTGAATCTAGTATCCACAATGCAAATCTAGGATGACCCTGAACACTTTCTGTCCTTGCACATTGCAGTTAAAGGTTGCAAGAACCAGAAACAAGACAGAGAACAAACACTCCCAGCTAATGACTTATGGGATTCACAATAATCTTTTATTTTTAGATGAAATGTCAAATCCACAAGGTGTCCTAAATCTGCTGAAGATATTTTATAACGTTGACCCACCAACTACACGATCAAATTTTGACAAACAGGGATCGGTTTCTTGTATCTGAAACAACTTGCAATTTCCAGTCCATCAAGCAACCCATTGAAATTTCATAAACTCCCAAACCAAAGACTGATATTTGACGAAACCCAATCTTCCAAACTCAAAACTAGCAAATAAAACACCGCAAAATCTCAGAAACCCACAAGCCAAAATGCTAACCAATAACACAAAGTGCAAAATTTCACAAACCCAAAATCCTAAAACCAATATAAAACACGCCAACCATCATATCAAATACATCCCACATCAAAAGAACCAATCTTGCACATCAAAACAAAAGCAAAAGAACTAAACTTGAGAATTGGGTACGGCAGAGAACTCACGTAGAAGAAGAGGGGCCAAAGAGATGATTCTCATGGAGAAGCTGTAACGAGAGTCTGCCAAGAAACCAGGCTACGCAAGCCTCTTCGATTAGCTTGGAACAGATCCTGTGAGCCACAAACCAAAATCAAAATCTGAGATTCAGAATCAAAACCCACAAAACAAGTCAAACCAAATCAAACAGGGGATTCACATAAGCTTGCAAGAGGGAAGGAGCTCAACCTTTTCTTGGCTTCAGAAGATCGAGAACGCGGGAAGGCTGAATAAAGAAATAGAAAATATGAAGATACGAGAGAAGCTTGGCTCCGCAGGCCAGAGGAGCAGATCTGACGATCACCAAATTTACTGTAGCACTAAGGAGCTTGATGCAGAGGTGATTTTGAGGAAACTCAGCAGAATTTGGCGAAAAAGCTTCTTTGACGAGATTACTATGAAAGCTCTGGGCTAGGAGAGAAGAAAAACCAAATAGGAAGGAAGAGAGGGAAAAAAGAGTGGAGAGGATTTTCTTTGTGATGGTGAACTTCTCAGTGCTCAGGATATAAAGAGAGGGAGGTGCACACGTACGGGACATCAGAGCGGGAAGATCAATAGAGATTTTCGTATTAAACAAGCTTGTGTGGCATGTGTTTGTACAGTAGATATTTAAAAAATGGCTGAAACAATTCTGACGAGTTTAATGCTCATTAAACATAAGTGGATTAGTAGGTAAAACTTTTTTCATGAATTTTCATTTTGCCTCGGTCAATTTAATGACCAGCTAGGAGTGGAGTTAAGCTTTTAGTTAACTAGAGCAGATTAGAAGTTAAGCATAAAATTTAATTTAATATAAAAAAAAAAAAAATACAATTTAACCCCAAACGTTTAATTTATTCAGTTGTTTTTAACGAATTCTCATATTTGTTAGAAAACGCAGGTCAAGCTTGTACACTTCAAGCTGGTTACACAAGGTACGAAGTTGGACGACTAAAAAATTATAGAAATTATCCAGTTTGTAGCTATTTTCAACTAATCATTCTAACAAAGTGACCAGTGAAGGAGCCAGAACTTGGGTTCACATAAATGCAAGATTTAAATAAATAAACAAAAATATAATTAAAAATATAACTAATAATAATAAAAATAATTTAACAAAATTTAATTACCGTTTAAAACATAAAAACATAACTTGTAATTTAAGCAATATTTTCTGAAATGTTATATTCTAACCGATCAACATGTTATTTGAACCCAGCTGGATTAAAATGTAAAATGACGCAATATTTTTTTAAATTGTCTTATAGTAAATGATTAACAATATCATTTTTGTAAATATGTTCTTTAAATTTGGTCTTTATCATTAGTATGTGACTCATAAATTTTTTTTTTTCTGAAGTAAAGATCTACTAATAAATTTGTTAATTTATCTCTATACAAGTACGTTTAGAATTCGATCAACATTCAATAGAATCATTGTTCTTCATAATATCTAATAACTACAATTACATATATTTCATACAATTAAAATATACTAAAAAAACAAAAATATACATATTCATCAACAATCAATTTAAAAGAAGAATCTAAAATTTTAAATAAGTAATTGTAAGAAGAAACTCTTTTTGTCTCTTACATAGATGCTGTGTGTTTATTTGCTCTTCTCCGTACTATTATAGGAGGGAAACAAAAAAGCCGTAATATTAAAGGTTTGGCGATGGCAGTTTTCTAATGTGGTTTATTAATTTTTTTTTTTTATTCAAAGCACCGTAGAGTAATAGTTAGGAGAGAAACGCTAGAGCATTTTTTTGTATTTTTTTAGTGTATATCTGAAATGGCATAAATATAATTAAAAAATTACATCTATATCTTTTTAAAAGGCATAGTATCTCTGCAGCCAGGGGCGGAGCCGGCCCCCCCAAGCCCCAAGGTTCTCCCCAAAAAAAAAAAAATTAAAAAAAAAATTAAAATTTTACCCCAAAATTTATTATTTCTTCTAATTTTGGCCCCCCTAATTTTTTTTTTTCAATTTGGCCCCCCCAACTTGGGAGGGCTGGCTCCGCCCCTGTCTGCAGCTCTGCCACTTACGATCAACAAATACGCTCAACAATGAAAACGACATAATTAAGGTTTTTGATAATTTTTCATCATCTTGTCCATGGCAAGGTGTTCCTATTTAGCTTTATAGTTTTTTTTTTTTTTAAAGAATAAAAATAAAAATCACCGCACGAGCAAAAGTGATCAAAATTTATATCTTGAAATGATAATGTATAATTTCTCAAAATAATGTAAGAAAATGATTTTTTCTATTACAAGACACATAGTATGTGAAACGTATGTATGTAGGTTCCATATATGTGAGTCTCATATACATGAGTTTCACACTTAATATATCTTGATGAGAGTTAATATAAGGTAATACGGTTAATAAATAACACATAACGGATTTTACACAAACACCCCTTCGGCCCTCACGTTTTCTGTGCTTCACTTTTCTGCTTTACAGTCCATTCTTTTCTGCCACGGATCAAATGCTGCAGTGATTCTCTGAGATGAAAATAAAGGCAAAGAGAGACGACAGGGAAGATCAACAGAGATTTTGATGGTACAGAGCATCTTGCCTCTCTTCAATAAGACGTAAAACTAATGGTACTGTACAGACCACTTATTATTTATTTTTATTTATTTCGTAGCATTTACTTACTTATTTTTTAATATAAACTTATTATTTATTATCTTATCTATTTTATTTCTTAATTATTATATTTTATTATTTCTTTATATGTATTCTTCCCGATGGACCGATGGTAACTTGAAAAACAAAAAAGTATGGATAAAAGAGAAAGGAATATTAAAGAAACGATCTAGTTTGCCCGATGGGAAAACGATCTAATGTTTTAAATTTTTTTATTCTCAAAAAATCAAATTTTAAAAAGCATTGCTTTTAGAAAAAACTTAATGAAATGTGGATATCTAGTAGATTTTGTTTTCGTCAATTGTTAAAACAAAGGTTTAAATACACCTTTGATTTTTTAGTTTTGGCAATTTTATTTTTTAGTCCTTAAGTTTCAATTCGCATCATAAATGGTACTTCAATTTTGAGAAAATACCAAATTGACACCTCAATTAAGTTTTCCGTCAAAAAATTAACGGCTTGCCACGTGTCAACTTCTCTCTGAGGTTGACATGTAGCATTATATAAAAAAATTAAAAGTAAAAAAATAAGGGAGCCACCTCCTTGGCCGGTCTAGAGTAGTCGAACCAACCCATGGTTGGGGGTGGTTCGGTCACCTCTTGACCAAAAAAAAAAAAGGCCCACTTGGAGATGGCCGAACCACTCCTATGACCCTTGGAGGTAATCCGGCAACTCCCAAAGATCAAAACCAATATTGAAATTTTTTTATTTTTTATTTATTTGTTAAGAGGTGGCCGAACCATCCAAACCGGACAAGGGGGTGCCAAAATGGGGGTTAAGAATGATCTACTCAGAAACTACAAAATAAAGTTGTCAAAATTTAGGAAGTAAAAAAACGTTTAACCCTAAAACAAATTGGTTTAAATTATAAATTCGTGGTTGAAATATAATTGAAATAATTTATATAGAAAAGTGAAAAAAAAAAAATATATATATATATATATATATATATTATAATTGATTTTTTTATTTAAATAATAATAAAAAAAAAGTATAAATATGATATAAAAAATAAAAAGAATTAAGATTGATTGGAAGAAATAAAAATAAGAGAAAGGGAGGGGAGGGAAAATTTTAAACAAGGCTCACTTTTTTGACCGGTTCAACAACTTATTATCACTTTTCCGTCTCTTTCTCTCTTTTCAATCCGCTGATGACACGTATCCCCTCTACGATTGCAGTTTTTTGTTTCCCACGCATCAAATCTGAAGGACAGATTTGCCCAGAGAAAATCAAAGGACAGATTTCTAACGACTGCAGCTGAATCGGTTCAAAACAATCCACGTCCATCCAGCAATCATGTTTTTTCTTAAATTTTTTTAAACATTATTATAATTTTTTAAAATTAAGATTTTATTTTCTTAATTTTTTTGCAGGATTCGTTTTGTCATCCAACGGCTCATAGCCAAATCAGCAATTAGAAAAAATTTACTACACGGTTCCTTTTCAAACAACATATAACACACAAGATAATGCCCGCACACAATCAAATTTTCAGGGATACGATCGATTTTTTTGCAGGATTCGAATCTTGGGTTTCAGGATTTCGGCTGACCGTTTTGTTGACCGAGTTTTATGTTTTGATCATTTCGTGACTTTTGTCCGAATTTAATAATAATTTATCCACAATTTTAATTGTAATTTTAGAAGCTAATCAATTTTAAAAAGACACAACAAATACATAAGTCATACATTTAATATTACTCTTTATATTATAAGTATATTATTAATTTCTTAAGCATTAAAAATGCTACAAAAAAAAACATGAATGCAATTGTCTCTTATATTTCTTTCTGTGTTTATTTGCTCTTCTCCGGACATGAATGCATATGTACTTTCACCCTAATTTTTGAATGTCATATTCATCAAGTATGTAATGGTCCCGAGGGCAATTTTGGATATCAAGCTCGTAAACGTGTATATGATTATAAATTTAAGGGTTAAACATATTTTTAGTCTCTGATTTTGGAAACTTTATTTTTTAATCCCTGAGTTTCAATTTGCATCACAGATGATACCTCAATTTTGAAAAATGACTGAATAAGTACCTCGGTTAACTTCTCCGTCCAAAAACTAACAGACTGCCACGTGTCAACCTCAGAGGTTGACATGTGGCATTATATAAAAAAAATTAAAAATTAAAAATCTTTAAAAATGAATTAAAAAAAATTGAAAAAACAAAAAAAAAAACAAGGGGTGGTTGCCACCCACACCCCCTTGGCCGGTCGGGGGTGGTCGAACCACCCCCGTTGACAAATAAAAAATTCAAGATCGGTTTTGGCCCTTGGGGGTGGCCGAACCACCCCTTGTTTTTTTTTTCAATTTTTTTTAATATTATTATTTTTCAATTCATTTTTAAAAAATTTTAATTTTTAAAGATTTTTAATTTTTAATTTTTATTTTTTTTATATAGTGCCTCGTGTCAACCTCTGAGGTTGACACATGGCGGTCCGTTAGTTTTTGGACGGAGGAGTTAACCGAGGTACTTATTCGGTCATTTTTCAAAATTGAGATATCATCTGTGATGCAAATTGAAACTCATGAACTAAAAAATAAAGTTTTCAAAATTCAGGGACTAGAGGAGTACTTAACCCTAAATTTAATTGTGTGCTACCTTCCACGATAATAAGTTGTATGCCTGATTAAAAGCTTTCTAAAAATACCATTTACTTTAATTTAATTAATTAATAAAACCGTTACTCTAACTTTATTGCTATTAATTTTTGTTAGTCATTTCTTACATTTTTTTAATGCTAAGTGTAAAAATAACTCAACTCCATAGCTAAGAGCATCTCCAGAGCAGATGCTCTACTTTATCCAAAAGGTCATATTTAACTATTTTTTGCCTTTTTTCTTCTCCAGCATATTAGCTACTTTAACCACTTTTTCTTAACAGTGAACAGTAAATAGCCAACAATGACTATTCACTGTTCAACACTATAAACATTTTTTTTATTAATATTTTCTCACTCTCCCTCTTCTTCCCTCCCGATCTTGATGCCCAACAAAACCCTCTGTCCCTCTCGGTCAACACCACCAACCCCTTCCCTCTCTCCTTCACCACCGCTGCCCTTCTTCCCTCCGTCCCCAGCAACATCGTCGTTCTCACCCAAGACCTCGCCGATGAGCTTGTCCTCGTCGACACCAAGCCCGACAAGCTTCGCAGCGAGATGCTCGACCTCCAGCACGCTATTGGCTTCCTCCCCCACACCAAAATCCACGCCTTCGTCGATTACGCCGTCACCGTCGGATCCGATCTTTGCATTGTCGCTGCTGGGGCTCACCAGATCCTCGACTCGTCCAGGTTTTGGTTCCTCGACGCTCGCCGATCCTCATCGCAGATCCTTAACTCCGTCGATTACGCCGATCACTCGGCTTCGACTCTATTGGGATTCCTTCCATTTTGCTATGTTTGAATACTGAAAGAAATGAGACAGGTTTGGGTTGGGGTTGGGGGAGACCGGAGAGTGAGAGTGAGAAGTGAAAAAAAATAAAAAATAAAGAAAAAAGATTAAAAAATAATATTTTAAGAAAATTAAGAGTGGAATAGAGATTATTTTTGGAGTGTTTTTAAGATAGCCAGTGGTTAAAGTAGAGATTGATACTTTTTGAGTAGTTATTTTAACTCCAACTGCGGGAGATGCTCTAATAGGCTATATATAACTAGTCTTTCAACATCCAGCCGTGATGAGTCTGTCTTTGAATGCTCCACTTTTTCACTAAAGATTGTTGAGTTGCAACTAATGCTTTAAGTGTGACCAGAAAAAATGACAAGGACAAATTTAATTATCCATAATTATTTGTTTAAATTTGAGAGAATTCGAATAGGTGATTATGAGAAACCACTTATGGGACCCACACGATTAATTAAAAATTGAATTGTCCAGCTACTACTTATCCGATCAGGTAGGTCCTACAAGTGATCTCTCACAATCTCAGCTCACATAATTTTCTCAAATTCGAACAAATAATTGTAGGTGATCTAAATCCGATTTTTATGAATTTTGTTAAAAATGTAGATAAAAGTTAAATATAAAGATACATTCTGAGTGCTCTATAGCTCGTTTAGGTGTACGCTTTTTTGTATTATATTTTATTATTTTTCACTATATTTAATATTGTGAATATCAAACAAAATTATGTTTTGATGATTTAGAGAAAAGACTAAATTAAAAAAAAAAAAATTGAATAAAACATAAGTAAAATTTGAATTTAAAAAACCTACACAAACATAATTTTGAAAGATAATTAAAAACAATAAAAACAAAATGAGCCCAAACAGCTCCTAATTTTCCATCTATTGTACAACTTGAAAATTCTTTTAATTAGTCATTAATGGCTGATACTGGCTGTAATATTTTGAATTAGACAAATATTGCAGCATAAGATCCATTCATCGATCGTTCAAAAACCTTACTGACAAAGCCAACCACGAGTTGACCGACGTATCATGACTGAGAACATTACTCTCTGAGTAGTAGTGATTCATGCACGTATAATTTATATCGTAAAGTTATCTCACAATCAAGATAGATGGAGTAGGATCTATCCACATTTGGATTCCATTTAATGTGTTTTGGAGTCGTAAGATAATTATGTAAATGTTGTAATTTTTAAAAAATGTTAAAGCATCTTTTTGAGAAAATACGAAATTAGTATCTCCGTCTATTTTCTCGCCTAATATTTAACGGTCCGTTACGTTTCAACCAATATAAAAATAAATTAATAAATTAATAAAACTTTAAAAAAAGAACAAAAAAAAAAAGAAAAAGGGGTGGCTTTAATTGGGCAAAATGAGGGTGGCATTTTGGCCAAGGGGAGGCTCATCCACCCCTTTCTTTCTTCTTTTTATTTTTTTAAGTTTTATTAATTTTAATTTTTTAAGTAATTTTAAAGTTTTTATTTTTATTTTGTTTATATTGTGCCACGTATCAACCCTCATTGGTTGACACATGGAAGATCGTTAAATATTGGATGAAAAAATAGACGGAGGTATCAATTTCGTCTTTTTTCAAAATTCAGGTACTATCTATAAAGAAAAATGAAACTGAGATACCAAAAAATAAAGTTTTCAAAACACTTGTACCAAAAATGTATTTAACCATTTTAAAAAAAAAAAAAAAAATCAAAATAATAGTGTTTTAGGATTTGAGTGTGTCATCAAAATTTTGCTTCTCAAAAATTCAGACACATTGGACTTATTCAAACCTGCAGCATTTCTAGAGGGAGGTAATTCTTAGATCTTTTTATATCACATTAATTATTTTTTCTAACTATTTAAGTATAAAAAATTCACAACAAAGCAATAATTTTCTACTTTTTCATTAAGAAATTCAAACTTCTTTTAATTTTATATCACATTTTATTCCTATTAAAAAAATAAAAATCCCTAAGGAATACCAAACAAGCTGTCTAACAAAAATTTTCAGATGCGTGATAAAAGGAGGAAGAAATGTATTGAAAAGAAAATGGCATAACAATCACTTTTGCTGCTGAAAATTGGTATTAAATATCCAACGGTCATGTTACTTGAGTCTTGACTAGTTGCTTGGGCATTTGGATTCTATCAAGTTCAAACTCCTAAAATAAAACTAACCGGATCTTAAAATGACATTTTTAGTGAGCTTTTAATAGGTCATACAAACTTTTTTTTTTTTTTTTTTTTGACATATCCACACAAGAAGGGGAGGAGGGATTCGAACTAATGACCTCCGCTTCATGAGGTATGGTTTCCAACCGATTGAGCTACTCCTTGAAGATAATAGGTCATACAAACTAATTACCGAGAAAGGTAGCATAAAATTAAATTTTTAATCATATACACCTTCACGAGCTTCATATCCAGAATTGTCCTTGGGACGATTAAATACTTGATGAATATGATATTTCAAAAATTAGGGTGAAAATGCTACTAGATTTTTTATTTTTAAAAAATGTTAAAAGGAAAGTATGGATACGATGAAGAAGAGTAAAGTTGTAGTATATTCTAAAAATCAAAATAATAGACTTACAACAAATGCTTTAAGTGTGACAAAAAAAAAAGGGACCTTTTTCAGGTTTTTATTCTTATATTCTAAAAAAAGAAATTAAAAGTATTTACTCTATTTAACTTTTTTTTTTCTTTAATGTATTTTTTATAGACTTATGTTCAAGCTCGTGAAGATTAAAATTTAATATATAGATGAATGAAAACTCTTTAAATGGATGTGGTGAAGTATAGATTCTCATTAAATCAGAAAGATGAAACTTGCTCAGCCAGTATAATAGACCAGATGTATGAAGGGTATTC
Source organism: Alnus rubra (assembly GCA_028654335.1). Classification (NCBI taxonomy): domain Eukaryota; kingdom Viridiplantae; phylum Streptophyta; class Magnoliopsida; order Fagales; family Betulaceae; genus Alnus; species Alnus rubra. The sequence goes on along the minus strand of JAJPGS010000163.1, from coordinate 6,408,359 downwards.
CTCCACCCACAATTCATCTAGCATTTGAGAAATTGCAAACTTAGCTAATGTATGGACTGCTGTAATTGGACCATCTAAGGAGAGACGTTGATGAGATAATAGATCATACTCTTGTGTTTAACCTCTCTAAAATATTTATTCGATAAGTAATTGTTGTCAGAAATTTCTTGAAAAAATGGTTTTTACCAAATTTTTCATCCTATTTTGCTTTTGTGGCAACCGCATTAATGATGACGATGACATCGGTGCGGAAACGGATTCTACTTGAAATGGAGATGAATCAATTAGTTATAAAAATAATAGGTAAACTTGTTATTTTCCTCTCTATTTCAAATGAAATGGAGAGGGTCTGTTTGCGGAGGTTGCGGCGTGGCGCGACGGCAGCAACAATGCTGATTAAATGCTAGAATTGTTACTAAAACATGTTGCTAATTGTCTAATTGTTTTAGACGTTATCTACTTTTTTGGTGAATGTATACAATTCTATCTTGCAATTTCCTATTTTCTTATGCAAATAAAAAGATATTTCAATTAAAGCTTAACCAACATTGTAGTTAATAATTTTGGAAATATATGATTTTTATGATAATGAATAAATATACATAATGGGTAATTGGGTATGATTAGCTTGTAACGTATTGTGAAGTTTGGCCAAATGTTTCTTTGGTATACTTGCCTTCTTACGGTATTAAAAGCCACTTCAAATTAGTTCACATTTGGCAGTGATGTGACAACAATTGAACATTGCAGAGATGGTTTTGAAACTTCCCAACGGCAATTCAAGTACTCACAGAGTCGATAAAACCTTTTATCATAAGAGAAAGAGGGAAAAAAAAAAAAATGCAAAATTGATCTTTAATTTACAAATTACCCTATGAAGTATAAAAATTAATTAAGAGATCTCTCTTAGAGGTAAAATCCAAAAGAAGGATTTGGCCCATTTGGGAGGCAAGCCACCCCCATAGCCCCAGCACAGGGGCCACCCCAGAGTAGGGTGGCCTTTAGACCGAGGCAGCCATCTCCCAAACCCATTTTAAAAAATAATAATAAAATAATAAAATTTTAAGTTTTTAATTTTTAGAGTTAAATACATTATTGCTATATGTGGTTCATTTCGTAACGTAGATGGTATCTCGTTTATTGCTAAAGATGGAGATGGTACCTTCATTCAACTTTTGTCCAAAAATTGACTAAAATCTACGTCACATGCCTTTAAAAACCAACACGTGTCACTATGCATAATTAAAAATAAAAACTAAAAATAAGAAAAACTTAAAAAAAAAATTTGAAAAAAGGAGGTATGAGAGAAAAAATGGAAAAAGTGCGGATTATGTAAGAGAGAAAAAAAAATTGATGAGAGAGTTAGTGAGTGAATATTACTAATCAAAATTTATGAGTATTTTAACTCACCAAAACTTTTTAGTTAAAGTGGTGAGGCTGCTAGGAGTGATTTTTTGATGAGGCTACTAGAAATGCTATTTGTAACCTAGAAAAGGCACCAAGAAAATGTTGAATATAATACATTGACAAAATCATAAAACTAAATGAGAATGATTACAATTAAAAAAAAAAATTTATTTGCTTTAGTAATGTTATTCTTCATAATTATTTATTACATTAATTTTATATTAATTTACGTGATATTTTGTAAGTAACTTTTTATAATTTTTTTTTAAAAAAAACTTAAAATATACCACATTAAACCGTATCAAATAAGTATAATAAATTGAAGTGCATACACATAACACATTTGCTTTATACAACAGGTTTGGGCCGTTTGGCCAAAAAGCCCAAAATCCACTTCCTACGTGCGTCTTGTAATAATTTGGTTATTAAAAGAATCCACAAGTCCTTAAAAAATTAATTCTCCAAAACACACCTCAAACCTATACAAGAGTAACAAGATTACAAACCACACTCCTTAATTTCTCCCCATATATATCTCCGGAAGAGAAATGTTTCATGTAATTAGGCCCTAATTAATAAGTAATTACCCTCTCCCATACATTTTTTTTTCACTTTTCCAAAAAAAAAAAAAACTTCAATATATATAACTTTTTATATCACATCAATCATTTTTTTTATTACTATTTAAATATAAAAAAATTCAGTACAAAATAAATATTTTTTCACTTTTTCATAAAAAAATTTCAAACTTCCTTTTACTTTACATCACATTAATTACATTTTATTACTATTCAACAAAATATTTTCTACAATGGTTACCAAACGATGCCTTAAAACTTTTTTACGAAAGTAACCTTACTAACTAATGTGAAACTATCGTGGCGTTAGAAAAATTAAAAAGTTAGAGAGGCATGTTAGGGCTAAGGTAGACTGGCGTGATATTTACAGTTCATTTCAGTGTCCTTTGTTGACAATTTTTTTTTTTTTAAAAAAAAAAAATCTGCGATGGTTCTCTCCGAGCTCTTCATTTTATGAAAAAAACAAAGACTAGTGACGTAGATGGCAGATGACCTTTACGTTAAAGCAGTTGATTATCGCCGGATTCCGACACAGATCGGAATCCGGTCGATGCCGGAATCTGAAAATTTTCGTCGGAATCCGGCAACATCCGGTCACTGTAGCGGGATTCCGGCGGTACTGTGCCAAATTCCTGCCAGATTGGCCAAAATCTGGCCAGAAAAGTCGGGATCCCTCCGGATCCAGCTGTTTTGTGTCAGATTCCGGTCTTTTTCGTTGGAATTCGGGCCAATTGCCAGATTCTGGCCACTTTTGTCGGAATCTATATTTGCGAAATATAAAAAATATTTTTATATTATTTTACATTAATATTTTATATGTTGTGAATAAAAATTGATTTTTATAAATTAATATTATTGAATGAAAATATAAAAAATATTTATAATTTTTTATACGAGCTAAACATTATAAAATGTTTTCGGCTAAAAAATATTTTATTGAGAAATAACTTTCTTAAAAATATTTTATGATGAAAACTATTTTACATGAAAATAAATAGAGCATTAATGTATGGTCTCGAGATTGGGCTGCTGACAAAGGATTGGATCCGCTTCCCTCAATCATGTGACTGCTCAAACCTATCCCACAAGAAATGTTTGGTAAGATGCGAAGGGAAGGGAAGGAAAATTGGTAGTAAGAATTAGAATTGATAGATGTGATAAAAAGTAAAATGAATTTGTATAGAAAAGTGAAAAAAAAAATTGTATTGTAGTGAATTTTTTTATTTAAATAATAATAAAAAATTATTAATATGATATAAAGTTGAAATGTTTTGAAATTAGTTATTTTTGAGATAAGTGTCTCGTTCCCCTTCCTCTACCAAACAAGTCCTAAGTATTACCAGAAAAATGAAAATGACATGCTTTTTTCTCTTTGTAAAATAAAAATAAAAATAAAGTAAAAAAAAATGTTAAAATAGTAATTTATTTGATATAAATATGAATAAAAAAATTAAAAAATGATTTATTCACTTTCTGTTTTCTTTTTACAATCAAATAAAATACGTATCACTTTTTGCAAAAATCTGACATTTTGATTTTGAAAATCAAATCTGTCCTTTTGATTTTTTCTGGTCACACTCATAGCATTAATTGCAACTTAATCATCTTTACTGCAAAAGTAGAGCATTCGAAGGAGTAACGTTACCTATCATAATTTTGTTTCTTTTTATCTTTTTAAAATTAATATTAAATTTATAATAAATTATTATTAAATTTAATTTAATAATAATTTTAAAAAAATAAAAAAATAACACAAAAATAAGGGAAAAATATATATTAGCCCCCCAAACTACCACCCTTTCTTCGGATGGCACCCCGAACTACTAACACTTTCACTCCGACCCCCCAAACTATCACTTTCTGATTTTTTGGCCTCATCCGTCTATTTATACCGTTAATTCTAACAGAAATTGGCCCAAAACCCGAAAACACCACTCCCTTAACCGTGAGAATTTCAAAGTGTAGGAGGAGTATTTTCGGAATTCTGTTTAGAATTGACGGCATAAATTGACGGATGAGGCCAAAAAATCAGAAAGTGGTAATTTGGAGGGTCAGAATCTAAGCATTGGTAGTTTGGAGGGCCATAAAAAAAAAGGTGGTAGTTTGGAGGACTAATATATATTTTTCCCCAAAAATAATAGATAGCATTACTCCATTTAAAAAGTTAAGCATTTGGCTGAAATTTTTCAAGAAACTCAATCATCTATCTTAGTCACGTTGAATACAATGCAAAAAGGTGCTGTCAAAAGATTTTGAGGTTAATTTTTTTTTTTATATATAATTTGAGGTTAATTTTTGAAAAGCGATAAGTTGGGCTGTGAAATCCCCATATTTCAAAAAGTGATTAATATACGTCAGTGCTGCTACATCTGTGTGTCTAGCGTGCTCTTCAAGCAAAGTCACTCCCAGACTTGGCTAGCTGTCTCCTCAGCTGGTTTTGGTCTTAGAATTAATTACTCAATTACCTGTCTCGAAGTAATTGCAGTGCAGAAAATTTCAGGGGGAGTGATCATACAACACCCTTTCACAAGGGGTGGGCCCCATACACTGTGGGACCCACCTCTTGTAAAGGGGTGTTGTATGATTGTTGTACACTTAGTGTACAACTATCATTATTCAAATTTCAGTCCGTCATTGACCAATTTATTTATTTTGTTTATTTTTTAAAGAATCTTGACCACATAATTGATCTGTGAAGCCCTGACTTTTTTACTTCAATGCTGCCCCAAGTTACCCACTTTTCCAACTGCCATATGGTAAATCAAAATGGCAATTTTTTTTTTTTTAAAAATAAGTACATTAGAAAGAAAAGAACAAACTAATGATTTGTTTCGTGTTAAATTTTGAAATTAAAATTAAATTTTCATTTGATTTGTAAATTTTGAAGTAAAAAATATATATTTAGGTGATGAATATAATTTAAATTTTTTTTGAAATTATGTTTGGATGTTAGATTTTTGAGATTGAAAAGTAATGTTTTTTTTTAATGGTAATAAATGACTGAAAATAATTAGAAGTATAAAAAGTTATGTATAATGATCGGTGTTATGAAAAGTAGTGTGAAATAATTGTTAAGATAATAATCATTTAATTTAAATAATTATTATTTGGGTTTAGTGGGTGCACTGTGCATCAGTTGGAGTGGGACCCATTAGTAAAGCCAATTTTTTTTTTTGAAAAACAAGCTTGAATTTCTTGATTTTTTTTCGAGTTGAAACTGGGTTGGATTCAAATACTTGGTTTCCAAATAAAACCCAAAGAGAATAATGATTCTCTTTTGTTCTCAAACGGATCATAAGGAATTAAGAAAGAGATTGAGGAGTCTAGTCCAAAACAAGGAGCAGACCTTGAGAAAACAGAAAAAATGGGAATGCAGCCAAAACAACTTATGGTCGCGGCCCAGTTTACCATATGATAGGTACAAAAGTTTACACTTCGGTTAACATGACTAGCTGTCCAGCTCGTTGATGAAATAATCTTAAGAACTTTAGGTCTTGTGTGTTGTATTGATGTTGAAGAGCCAAAGTAATTGTGAGAGAATGTCATTCTAAGGTCATAAAGCTAACATAAAATAAAGTGAAATAATAAAAAATAGAGATAAGGATTTTACGTGGTTCGGTCTATGACCTACATCTACAGAATAAAGCCTAAAAGGTTACATTATGTTTTTATTGAATTATTGAATACAAATAGTACTCTCTTATTTATAGAGAGGAGAATAAGAATGAGTCTTATATTTTAGCAATGTGAGACAAGAGGATGGGGCTTTTATACAAGCCAATAACCAAAGCCTCTCCTCACTTAGGCAATGTGAGACAACCAACATATTATCTTTAACATTCCCCCTCAAACTCAAGGTGAAAACTTGTGAAATCTTGAGTTTGCTTCTTGAACACACTACTGAAGAAGGTGATGGCGCCAGATTTGGCTCTTGAACATCAGCAACTTTTAGGTCGGAACGGGCCAACTATGGGCCTTACATGGAAGCCAACTTAGAGCTGAAATGGGCATGGGCTTAAAACAATACCACAAATGCCAAATTACAAAATAGGCCTTACATGGAAACCAACTAAGGGTTGAAATAAGCATGGGCTTAAAATAAGACAACAAATGCCAAATTACAAATAATGGGCCAACTATGAACCAAATATGAAAGTCAACAATGGACTAAAATGAGCCTGAGTTTGAAACAATATCACAAAAGCTGAATGTAAGTAATAGGCCAAAACAATGTGAGCAACTTTGGCCTCTTTTATGGTTTTTTTTTTTTTTTTTTGGAGGGTCTTTTGTGTCTTTTTTTCTTCTTCTTCTTCATATTACAACAAAATAAAATCAAATACAAAGAAGGAAAACGATCTACAACAGCAAAACCATCCCCTCCACCAAAAACACTTGATAGAAAAATGCATTGATAGAAACGATCATCTGACCAATGTGGCTGAAAAAGTTGTAGAGCTGCGAATCGGCCACATTCTATGTAAGATCTCCGACATACAAAGGCGTGGACGCAAACTAGCCTACTCTGCAGGAAACGACGCTTGGCAGAACGACTAACAACAAAAGAAAAAGAAAATTCTTACTGTCTCATACGGTTTTGCCGTATGATATAATAGGTGAGCTGAGAAAGAATTACGGATAGCAAATATTATAGTTGACCTTTTAAGTAGGAAGAACGGGGCTTCTTCCAAACCTTTGGAGTTTTGATCAATTTAGAAGACGTGGCAAAATGATGTTCCTGAACAAATTTATTAATAGCAAAGCCGAACAAATTTACGAATCAGATTTTACTTGTTATTTTCTCCGTTATGAATTCATAATGTGACACGTTAACAAAACATTTATTTTCCGGGTTTTTAGCTTTTATCTTCATTTTTTATGAGCAAAATCCTTCCTTAATGCTGGGCCATGGTACATCTGATAACGAATCAAGGTAGGGTCTGTTTGTGACCAAAAATATCATTTGGGAAGTCTTTTTACCAAGGAGTTTTGTTATTTTATTTATTTATTTATTTTTAACAAAAAAAAGTAGTAATAAGAATTTATGAGAGTGATATTAAACTAAAATAAGATTTGAATTCTTTATGCGTGAAAAGTTGAAAAAAATTGTTTCCTAATAATTTTGATGAGATGTTGATTTTTTTTTTTATATATATATTTTTTGAAAAGGGAAAATAAGAACGAAGGTGCTTAACGCCTCCAAAATGGCAATTTTATTCCTGACTTTATTTTTGGTAAATGGTTTTTTGTTGTATGATTTTTGTTTCAATAATAACAAAAAGTTAATATTATAATAATAATAAAAAAATGTATTGCCAAGCGACCTGGATGAAATTATTTTTCAACTTAATTTTACCTCAAAATTAGTACAATAAATTATAGTTAAATTTAAAAAATTGAAAACCCAAAGTCCAATTAAAGCATTCAACTATAATAATTAGAAATGACAAAAAAAAAAAAAAAACTATAATAATTAGAGCACTCCACTAAATATTGTAGATCGCTCTTGAAGAATGAAGACGGGTCTAATCTCTCTTAATGATCTGGTCCGATGAGTAGCAAATATTTTATTTAAAAATATTTTTTTTGATTTAATTTATTTTATTCTTGAACCCATGTACTTACGTTCGGACGCGCGGTTCGTTGATGACGGGAAGTCTGCCCGCGTCTCACCCTATTTGGATTTTTGGGTACGATTCTAATCCGGCTTTTTCGGTTGAAAATTGAGAATTACTTGTGCAAACGGTCAGCCGTTCACGCGATCGAGGACCGTTGCTTTAACGCCAAATAACAGTGGTTTGATTTATCTAACTTGTCATATCAATCCTAAGCCAAATTTCGTGCCATTTGCCTTCAATTGAATCGAAAAGTAGTTAAGTGAGTTTGCCTTAAAAAAAAAAAGTGCTCGAAAGATTAAAAAATACACTCCTAAACGGTCAAATATAAATCAGGGTAAAAGTATCATTTCATATCAATGGCTAAGTGAGTTTAGCATTAAAACCCCGTTTTGCTTCGACTCGCATCAATAGCTGAATGCTCAAGTACGCATACTATAAAATAATTCAGAAGTTTTCAAGTTAAAATGACAATTTAACCATGTAGTTCACTTCATATAATTGTTACATTATTATTTCTCTCAAAAGTTTAAACCAAAAAACATAAATTTAATCATTAATCAAAAGAAGTAAGTTGGATTGGAGTGTTCAGTTTGCCTTTATGAGCTTGTAAGAGGAGAGAAAACTCGGTTACTCCTCGTATGCAATCTTGGGTTCCATGTGGATTGCATTGCCATGTGGTTCTAATCCCACACCATCTGCCTGCTTTATTGGGACCCAATTGCTCTGAAAGCTCCATCTCCAATACTAGTACTACTGAGATAGCAGATGTCGAGTTACGGGAGAGAATTTGGTTCCTGGGTTTCCCACAGAATCTCCGAATTTCTCCCACAAATGTGTTGGATCCAAGATAGCACCTGCACGCTACATGTTATGAGAAGAATCAATAAACAATTGGATGCAAGCCAATATAAAAGAAAATTATTAAAGTATAAATTTTCAAGAAAATACGAACTTATAAGAAAAACATGTACCTGAATATTTTTTTTCCCAAAATCTCCCATTCTTGTGATGAAAGTTAAAGCATTTTCCCCCGAATTACATGCGAAGGTAAGTAACAAAGAAAGGGTTGAATAATGTACAAACAACCAAAAAAACAAATGGATGTTGGAGCTTGAGCTATTTGCATTACGATTACTCCCTAAGAAAACCAAACACCGAAACATCAGAAACCCCATCAACCACGTACCCAAAGCCCAAATAAAATGAAGAAAGCAGTCAACGTTCATACAAAGCTCCAGACTTCAACATAACGAAAACGAAAAGACCGGGTTAGGAACTGGTACGTTCTTTTCTGATGTTCGAGCATTAAGGGCTGGGAGAGAACAAAAACCAAAGAGGAAGGAAGAGAGGGAGAAAAGAGTGGGAGAGGATTTTCTTTCTGATGGTGGACTGCTCAGTGCTCAGGATATAAATAGAAGGGAGGTGCCCATGGGACATGGGAGAGAGAAGATCATTGGCCCCTAGCGCACAACCCAAGATATATTGGTCACACGGGTCTCACTTTAATGTGTATTGAAGTTATGCACTAATTGTATTTTTAACATTTCTTGTGATATAATCAATATGAATGTGTTGGATAATTAGTGTGTCGTGCAGGGATTACTTTCCCGCCTTGAATATTTTCATTGAAGACAGTCTTAAAAAAGGAATATATTTGTTGCATAATTCAATTACACAACTCCTACACAATCTATGACATTGGTGGGACTCATGCATATGAAATTCACCTGGTATAGGTCCCATCAAAATGTCATGATCGTGTAAAAATTGTGTTATCATTTTCCCTTAAAAAATGGCTAAAACAATTCTGACGAGTTTAATGCTCATTAAACACATAATTAAGTAGATTAGTGGGTAAAACTTTTTTAATGACTTTTGCCTCGGTCAATTGAATGACCAGCTAGGAGTGGAGTTAAGAATAACATTTAATTTAATATATTAAAAAAATATATAACTGACGAAAAAAAAAAATCAAAAATTAAATTTTCTTCTGAAACATATAAAAGTAATTTGTATTTTCTTTTTTACACATAACCTTAATTTATTAAGTTGTTTTCAACGAATTTTCATATTTGTTAGCTACACGTGTCAGGTATGTACACTTCAAGCTGGTTATATAAGGTAAGAAGTGGGACTGCTAAAAAATGATAAAAATTAGTTACAAATTGAAAATACAATTAAAAATGATAAAAAAATACAATTAAACAAAAAAATAATTGAAAATATAACTAATAAAAAAAACTCAACAAAATTTAATTATCGTTTAAAAACATAAAAGCATAACTTGTAATTTAAGCAATAAGCTGGATATTCTGAAATCTTATATTCCAACCAATCAACATGTCATTTGAACTAAGGGGACAAAAACGTATTTATCCCTAAAATTTAAATTGAGGCAATCTTTTTCCTTTCTAAATTGTCTTGTAGTAAATGATTGACAATGTTATTTTTATAAATATGCTTTGAATTTGGTCTCTATTATTAGTATGAGACTCATAATTTATTTTTTTCTAAAGTGAGAATCTACTAATAGATTTGTTAATTACCTCGGTATGAGCATGTTTAGAATTCAATTGACAATAAAATTATTGTTCTTCATAATTTTTGATAACTACAATTATATGCTTTATACAATTAAAATATACTAAAAAGTAAAAATATACATATTGATTAACAATCAATTTAAAAGACCAATATAAAATTTTAGATAAATAATTGTAAGAAGAAACTCTTTTTTCTCTTATATAGATTCTCTGTGTTTATGGTCTTCTCGGTACTATTTTAGGAGGAAAAAAAAAAAAAAAAAAAAAAACCGTAATATTGAAGTTTTGAGAAGGGCAGTTTTGTAATGTGGTTTATTAATTTTCTGATTCAAAACACCAGAAAGTAATAATTAGCATCTCTAACACTTACATGTGACAGATACGCTCAACAATGAAAATGACATAAAATCAACTCGGCTAAAATAATGTGTGATATCATATAGTCTAACTATATTTTCTAAATTTAAGAAATAAAATTATTCTATAATAGACTCCTTTATAATTACATATATCAATTAAATATTTATTATTATTATTATTATTTTAATCTTTTTCTTATCTTCTTACTTTTTGTAATTGTCTTTTTGTCATTTTTATCATTATATAATTCATTAGGTTACTACAGAGTCTACAGTGTTACCCAAAGATTTATGAGAAATATAAAAAATTGATGTGTGTGATTTTTTGTAACTTTTTTTTTAGAAAAATTTCCCTGTATTTAAGTAATGAAACCATCTATAAGGTATCCGATACTAGTCCTCTAAGATTCCAAATGTGTAGGTTAATTCAAGTGCAAATTATATCCACTCCTGTGATATCCCTTCTGCCTTAGCATTTTTTGTGCTTCACTTTTCTGCTTTAGAACGCTAGTAGGAGACATTTAACCATTTTTAATAATTTAAGGAATAAAACAATTTTTGATTCCCTATCTAAAAACATTCTATAATAACTTCCCTTAATTTTTTTTTTTCATTTTGACTTTTACTTTATTATAATGAGAGAGAAGAGGAGTGAAAGAAAAGAATGAGAAGATGTTGGTAAATAAAGATGTGGAACTACAAAAAGTTGAAGAAAACATAAAAATAAAAATTTTTATAGAAAGAACACTGAACAATAAGACGAATATTAATCTGTCTTTTAGACAAATAGTGTCTCCCACTTAAATACTAAGTTTTGCAAAAGGGATTATAACAATTTTGTTTTCAGGATACAACATTGCCTGAGTGTAGTGTGCAGATTGCAAATTCTGAATACTACTATGAATTCAGAACTTATGTAACAGCAAAGAAGATGAAAAAGAAGAGAAAAAAAAAAGATGAAGAAAATTTGCTGGAAAAATATAGTTTTATCTAAATTTTAGAAACAGTTTACAGCAGTTTTAATACAGTTTCTAATTGTTGAAAACACAGTTTGACTCTTGAAAAAGCAATTAGAAAATATAGTTTCTGACAGTTTAGAAAAACAGTTGTACACATCAGAAAAAGTACACACATAATTAATAATCTCGTGTGTGACGATGCGAAAGTGTTAAGTGCGTCTAAAGCGACTAAGCAACACGCGTGCAACGACTATAGTGGACAACTAGTACATCTATATTAAAAAATTTGATATAGTATAAGAGTATGATAAATGCTTATAAAGCACACAAAATGTTAATAGCTTTTCAATGTGGAACAAATAGTGATAAAAAAATAAAGGGAAAGTTATTATCATGAAATAATTTTCAAAAAATAAAATAAAATGACAGAAAATCGAGTTTATATTATAAATAATCATCGAGAAGCACGGTAGTATTCCATTATTTTTTACATTTATTTTGTATTTAAGAAAAAAAATTACCTATAAAATATCTTCTACCAATGCTCTTATTAGTTTTTACGGTCAAATTTTTTCTGCCACGGATCAAATGTTGCAGTGATTCTCTGAGATGAAAATGAAGGTAAAGAGAGACGTAGAGAGATTTTCGTATAAAAAGAAGAGCATCTCTGCCTCGCAGCAATAAGACGTAAAAGTTATGGTACAGAGCATCTCTGCTCATCACTATAAACTTGTTATTTATTTCTTAGCTTTTAGCCTTGTACTTACTTATTTTTTAATATAAATTTATCTTATCTTATCTATTCTTTTTTCTTAATTATTATTACTATTATTATTTTTTATATATTCCTCCCAATGGTAACATGAAAAAGCCCTTCAAAAAAAAAAAACATGAAAAAGGAAAAAAGAAAAGAGAAAAGAGAAAAAAAATATTAAAGAAACGATCTAGTTTGCTTAAAAACAACGTAATGGAATGTGGATATATATATATATATATACACAGTAGACTTTATTTTCATCAACTGTTAAAACAAATTGAACTAATTGTGTTTGCCGATTTGTTTAGATTATAGATCCGTGGTTGAAGAAGAGGAGCTCTCTACCCGGAGCAAACACTTTGGGGGACTTGGGGTGAATTAATTTGACGAGTTAAATATATTGAAGAAATATATAAAAAAAAAGGAGGGTGAAAGAGAAAAAACGGAAGAAAATAATAGACTACATTATATTAAAGTAGTGTTGTATTTAACAATATTACGTAGGTCTTTATTTATAGAAAGATAATGAGTAGTGAAAGATAATAAATATAGAATAATATAAAATGAGATTTGATTCTTGTACAACACCAATACAACAACTGTACAACAACCCCTCACATGAGGGTGGGCCCCTGTGAAACCCACCCTCATGTGAGGGATTGTTGTACAGTTGTTGTATTGGTGTTGTAAATCTAACATTTTCCATATAAAATATTCTAACAACATGCATTTTATCTATGAGTAATGTTTCTTGCACAACTTTTGTACAACTCTAACTACTTTTTTTTTTTTTTTTTTTTTATGATTAATCATTAGATTTGTTTTCTTACTTGTAAGCCATAATTTTTTTTTAAAATTATTAAAGTTGTGTAAGAGTTAAAAAAAATGATGTAAAAAACATTATTCTTTTCCATGCACATTATTACGGTTTGTAAACCAAAAGAAAAATCAAAAGAGCAGCTAATGCTATGCTCCTGACCCGCCATTTTGTAATGTTCTTTTCGATTTTTACAGCTCGTCACCGTCCTTGTCTCTTCATGCATAAATGTCTTCAGACGCGTGTCAGAAATTTGGTCAGTCGTACCAAAGGAAAAGATTAGTCGTATAATATGATAATCTCTATTTCAAAATAAAATAAATACAATCAATTTTATAATTAAAATTTAAAATTGATGTATCTAATAATATAAATAATTTTATATTATTAATTTTTTTTTAAAAAAACATGTTAATATTTACTTCATATTATAATAATATAAAAAAAAATTAAATCATAATCTATAGTACAATATTGAGACCACTTGAGAAGCAGCATGAAACAGCTTAAATCATAATCTGGACTCACCTTTTTTTTACCGGTTCAACAAATTATCATCATTACCATGCTTTTCCGTCTCTTTTTCTCTTTTCAATCCACTTATTACACGCGTCCCTCTAGCATTACCCAACAAATACTACTATATTCGATTTTCAAAGTGTTCAATAGCTAGTTGGCAAGCATTCATGGAAAAGCATGCATAACTAGATGGGATGTCTTAGTTACACAATCAAAAGTGTATAATTTTATATTAGTGGGATCTATGCGTGGTGAGACTCACATGAGCCTCAATTGTGTAAAAATTATATACTTTTGATTGTGAAAAATCATTTTCCAATGGGATTTGCTTTGGTGTTCTACTACTGTTGCAGCTGAATCTGTACTTCCCCATTCCAACTCAAATTTCTCTGATTTTGGCATTATGTGATCGGCTGTTGAGTTATCCTGTTGCATGAATAAATATTCGTTAATGAAACAATTAATGGAAATTGGATGCTAGAATTTTGAAATGTGTTTTTGAGTGATGTTTCCTTTTTGTATTAGAGTTTCCTTACCTGCCACTTTCAAGGGTGCAAATGTATTGATGAAAGCAGTTTAATAGATCAAAAGGAATTTTGATTGGTCATGTAAAATTCAACACGCAAAATATTTAATTAAAATAAGAGTAATATTTAATTAAAATAAGAGTTGAATGACAAAGACCAGGAACGAAATAAGAGTTGAATGACGAAAACCATGTTCAAATTTTTGGACTTCTGCTGTTGAATAATTACTTATTATAAAAATTTAAATTTATAAAAAATAACAAATTTAATCATCTAATTAATATTCTAACATTCAATACTTAAATGCGATAAAAGTAGATAAAAGTAGATGGCTATCTATGGCGCTAATGATCCCCTCTTTTTTACTCCAAATTCATTATTACTCCAAATTCATTATGGGTATTGTTCAAGTACTTTCTCTCTTTGTAGTTATCCATATAGCCAAACGTTTGTCCGTATAAACTTAGTTTGGGTTAAAGGCAAAATTTGAGGATTTGGATTTAGACAAGAATTATACATATCCTTTCAATCGGTGGCCTATTTTATTTGCTGCGTCAAACGAAGAGAAACAAGAAGAAATCCTAATCTAATTATATTCCATCTAACAAAAGAGTGCCCCATTCTTGTTGAGGTCCAATTTGGCACCCACCCTACCAGCACGTACAAAAAGAAGGCTCCTTTGTCCTTCAAGAAAAGAAAAGGAAAAAAATTACATATATATATAAGGTTAGTTTGGAAAGTTTGGCCTTGACACAAAAGTAGAACCATACCAGTCCTTCCGCTAAATCCCTTGGGTTAGCCATTCCAATCTTCTGTTTGGCTCCATGTTTGCGAATATCTTAGCTTTATTTATTCCAGAGAATGAATAGGCAACCTTCCAATAATTTTCCTCTGAGATGTCATGTTCAGCTGCAAGATCGTTGAGAAGCGCCATGGCATCAAGTATTGGATCTGAGGGTCGACTTGATGTTGCAGCATTAGATGGGCCTTTTCCCAAGTTGGTTTGCATGCGATCAAAATGTATCCACATCTCGGACAACTCACCCGACATTTTCTGGATTTCAAGTTCGTCACCCGGTGAAGAACGCTTGCTGCTGCATGAGGACTGGAGGAGTGATGCGCGCCTCTTTCCCTTAGATTGGGGCTTCGTTTTCCTTGCACTACGATTGCCCGGCTCATCCAAGTCAATAATTGCACACGGAATATTTAGGTCAATGCCATCTTCGTCCTCATCCGAATCTGGCGAGTCCTGTGTACTTGCATGCCCAAACTTCCCAGTAGCACAAGCTGCATTTACTCTCTAATATGGTAAAAAGGACACAAATACTCCCCAATTAAGGACCTCAATTAATAATTGTAAAGTATGGGTTATTTACCAAAATACTCAATAAAGTTGGGATTTTTTTTTCGTACGAATAATATGGTTAGAAATTAATTAATTACTTATTTTTGTTATAAAATCTCCTTATTTGAGTTGTGCATAAACAAGATTTAATAAACAAAACAGAAAAAGAAAGAAAAAGTGTATACAAAATCTATGAAACGTAGCAGTCTCAAATTGGCTACATTCATATCCATAGTTCCTGAACTTCAGCTCCATTATGTGTATCTTTATTATCTTAAAATAGAAAAATATGTTAAAATATGAAGATATTTATCCAATTATTTCTCATGTTCTCTATAAATTTGAACATATCGTTTTTTTTATTCAAACCTATTTTCCATAATAAAATTAAAAAAGTATATTCTAAAAGTAAGTGTTTCTTGTAAAATTTCATCTATTGTGAATAACAAAAAGTTTTTTGTATATATATATTTTATATTTCATTCTTTTACTTGATATGACACGTTAGAAGATTCTATCAATTTTTCTAACTACATGGATTTATTTATTTATTTACTATATGAAGTAATTAAACACTTTTTAAAATTTAAAGAACTATTTGTCAAAATCCCAAACTACATTGACTAAAAATGTTTTTCTTTTATTTTTTTTTTCTTATTAACTATTTCTTGATCATTTTACAGTTGCACGTGCAACTGTTGTGCAGATTCAAGAGACATGGATGAGTCCCACAACTGTTGTGCAAGAGACATTTCTGTAAGTTATAAATCACCAAACCCCTACTGCCCTACAGAATCAGGAGAACTGACCTTGGTCTGTGATCCAGTTACCGGACCTGTCGTACGAACTGTTGCAGACCTTCGTTGCCCCTTGCTCCTGTGTGTTGTGGATGCCGAATGAAAGCTTCTAAGTGCATATGGGTGCTTGACGGAAGGAATTGCAGTATCCCTCACTTTGCCCATATTTGAAGGGAAGGGAACGGCCTCTGATTTTGTAGAGGTGAGCTAGTGCGTGTTAAGCTCATGAAAGATTCGCCCTCATCCCATGATACCAGCTGCTCAGAATCCACCACGGGATCCTCTCGTAATAGTCATTATACTATACTTAAGGAAGATACCCAAGAATCATGCAAGAATATAACAGTATGTATCAAATCTCCGGCTAGCCAGCAGCCAAGTGTTGTCCAAGGACCAAGTAAATAGAAAACATGCGTACTGCCCAAACAAGGAAAACCAGCTCACGTCTTATCATAATTATTTGTATTTTCCTTTTGTGTACCGCACTAATCGGATGTTTGTGTTTAAGAAAATAATTTTTTTACATCGTATTATCATACATTAACTTTATACTAAGACATATCAGGTACAAGAATTACATATATAAGTTTTATATATATGAATTTTATATACATGAGTTTTACACTCTAAATATGAAATATCTTAGTGTAAGATTAATGTAGAGTAATATGATGTACGAATAACACATTTTTTGAGTTTATTACTTTATACTGTATATATTTTTTTGATCAATGTTTTTTTTCATAACTTTTACACAATTTAATTTTTTTTTTTTAAAAAAATTAACCATTAAATATTTAGGACCCATATGTAAGAAAATAAATTTAATAATTAATCATAAAAAAATAATTAAAATTATACCAAAAAAAATTATATAAGAATTGTACAAAAAATACTATTCACATTTTCTCTTCCAGAGTACCGACTGTATGGCATTATAAATACGAATATGCATCATTGTTTTGGTTAAGTTAACCAAAACAGTTTTGCAGTTTATGTTTAGGTATTAGAGTTAAAAGTCTTCGGTTTGAAACTTTTGACTCCGTTATTTACTTATTTCACGAGTTAATCTCGTCTATTAAAAAAAAATTTGAATTCACGTATAAAAAAAAAATGTTAAAATATTAATTAAATAATTAAAATCCTTTTTTTTATCGACTTAAATTTTGAATTAAGCAATGATTAAATAATTAAATTTAGGGTTAAATATATATTTGCCCCATGTGTTTTACGACCTTTATTTTTTGCCTCCTCAGTTTCACTTTTTATCAAACTTAGTACCTGTGGTATATAAAAAGACGAAAATGGTACCTCCGTCTGATTTTCAGTCCAAAACTAAAGTCCACCCACAGCATTTTCTGTCATGTTGTTGTCTGAATGTTGTTGGAAACGATGTGTAAAGAATTGAGTTTTAGGTTTCAAATTTTTAGGTACCAATGACGTGGTGAACGTTAGTTTTAAACGAAAAATCAGACGAATGTATCATTTTCATCTTTTCATATACCACATGTATTAAATTTAATAAAAAGTAAAATTGATAGGAAAAAATAAAAGTTGTAAAGCGTCGGGTAAATATGTATTCATCCCTTAAATTTATGCTTAAATTTTGGTGATTTAACCAAATGGAGACACTGAATGGAAAAGGGCTGTTGATTGTGATAGAATCGCAGAAATGAAACTTGATGAGCAGATCTTTTTCTTAGATTTCTCTGAGTACTAGTCTGGAGTTGATGGAAGATCTTTCTTGGATTTCTTTGTATTAACTGCTTCATTGATTCAGCTGGTTGGGGTAATAATAGAGATATGTGAGAAAAGAGGGGCAAATTGAAAGGAAAAGGGTAAATATCTGCCCTTTTTCTGAGAGAGAGGAAAGTAGATGAAAGGAGTTTTCGAGGCTTTTTCTGAGGGCCTGATGAGGCTTTCTGGAAGGAAGGAGTTTTCTGCATTCACCAGCCTGCTTTTCCATTTCTCGAAGACTGTAACAGATATTTTGGACACTTATGCCCTTCCACAGTCTCTCTCTCTCTCTCCCTGCAACCGGATTCTTCCTCTGCACAAAATATTTGCACACCTCACAAGCTGCGCTTAGTTGAAAAACAGCATAAATGACAGTGGGGTTTTCAGTCTTGTCCAATCCGCAGACGAGCGCAGGCTGGTCTGGCTTCTGTGTACAATCTGGGTCTCAATCGTCCAGCAAAGAGATTACTTTTCACTGATATGAAAAGTCACACGGTTCTGTGACTTTTTTTTTTTTTTTTTTTACCTTCCACAATTTTACCCAAAAGCAGAAGACGGGGGCTCTTCTACAGCTCATTCATGAAGGGCCCGTGAACCCTCCAGTCCTGCCACTCTGTCCTACGGTTCCTTTTTTCAGCAACCGGCGCTACAATTAACCACGAATCAACTCCTCTCCTATTATTGTCATTAATTAATGATATAAGAGTAAAGTGATTAGATATGCCAATTATCTGTCAAGTGTAATATAATAAAAAAAACATTCATTACACACTTACTATTTATCATGAAGTAGAGCTCATCATGTGATGGTGGGTTCTATTCCTTGCGATAGAGAAAATGTGTAGCGAATTTTTTGTAACGATCACCATCCATTAATTAATGACGTGGAATCACGTGGTACATGCATGTTTTTTATTTTTCTTATTGTTATTTATTTAATTTTTTACTATTCTAACATGTTTAAAAAAAAAAAAAAACTAAATTATAATGGAAAACCCAGGTTATAGGGTATATATATATTGTAATATAGGATTCGTGAGGGTGCTAGCTAGAGTGTTTATAATTTGTTTCTCAGAAAGATTCAAAGATATATCCATTTTTATTTTTATTTTTAATTAGCATACTTTATAAGGATGCATGCCCTTCAGCTGCTAATTAAGCATGTCCTGCCTGTACCTCTCAGCCATTTCATTGTTAGTTATGACAACCATTGTACATTCATGACGCCAGCCAAATGTTGCTTCTGTATAATTTTTATACGATTTTAATATTTTTTTAAAAAAAAATTAACAATTTAATATATATGACTTACATGCAAGAAAATAAATTGTTAATTTTTAAAAAAATTATTGAAATTATACAAAAATTATATCTAAAATTTTACAATAATTATTAGTCATTTAAAATATGCAAATTATTTTTCATCATTGACTTTGTCAATTCTCTTAAAAATCGTAAAGAATTGACCGAAGCAAATAAGCCAAACCAACTTCTCATATGAACATTTAATTTGCCGTTTCTTTGGAGCCAGATCTATTCTCTTCGGCTTGGTTCTACAAGACACGCGCCTATTCACGGTGATCGCCGGCGTCTTTCGGTCGCGTAGCCCCGAGCCACGGCAGCATTGGTTTTTCCTGCTCGGCGCGTGGCCATCACGTGCCAGGGAGATTACTCCTTGGACCCACGCGTGAGGGCCACAGCCTGTCCATAAGGCCTTGGTTGGTGGAGATCGGTGATTTCGGCGGTTGTTTGGTGTAGATGGAGGTTCCCAGTGACGACGCGTGTCCTACACGTGCTGTCGCCGGTGATGGTCTATTCCCGACGACGATACTCTTTGGGTGTTTTTTTAGTTTTGCTTTTCTAGTGTGGTATTCAAAAGTCTGTCTATTAATTGTGCTGATATTACTAGACTATGTAATGGCTTGTATTTAGTTAGATCAACTCTCTTTTCTTTGATGGAAGAGCCTTAGTGTCAAAGAGGAGTTCAAAAGTTCGTTCATGTAATATTTGTTTATTTATAGGCAGCACACAAGTCAGAATTTTTGATTCTAACTTAGTGTGTGGGGTGTCTTTATGCCTCTATTCACTGTACTCGCCTTCGGGCTTTTATCAATGTATGGTAGCACTTGTTAAAAAAATAAAAAATAAAAATTGACGTAAAAGCTGGATAATGCACTTGCTCTTTTTTTCCTTTTAAAAATGAAAAATAAAATAATATACAAAACTTTGTGAGAACGAACGGATAATAATCAATTCACAACCTTCTGATTTGGCATTTCCCCGGATTCGATGCAACATTTTTGTCTCAACCCCTACTTTATCTAAGTCGTCATATCAAAATACGCTCAGAAACAGTTAATTATAAATCAGGGGTAAAAGTGTCCTTTTATATCAATAGATAGGTGGGTTAGCATTAAAACCACGTTTTACTTCGACCTGCACACTAAATTACCACGAGAAATACTCGTAGTGTCAATTTTTTTGATTTCGAGTGTCAAATTTTCCACCAAAAGATTAATATCAAGATAATGTAGAATTGTATTTTTGGAAAAAATTAAAATAATTAAAAAAAAACGGTTATAGTTTCTAATGAGTAAGTTTTACATAATCTTAGCATCCATTTTTTGATAAAAAATTTGCTACCTATAACATTTCTCAACTCGCATCAATAGACTGAATGCTCAAGTACACGTCTCTCTATAGTTAAATGCAAAATTAGTCATTGCAGTTAAATTACAGATACGATGCTTTGCCTTAAATTACAATTTACAAATCGTTACACGTAGTATAAAAAATAATCCAAAGATCCCCTAGTAAGCTAAAATAACAATCTAATTACTGCAGTTAAATTCTGTCAAATATTTTGATAGATTTCTTTAGGAACACGTCCACACCAATAAAATGATCACACTTGCTATTTTCCCTTTTTATCATGCACAACAAGCTTGTTTTAAGTTTGGTGCATCTTCTATTCCTCATTACCATAAAAGTAGTTTGGCACTTCAAGGACTAACCCTTCTTCTAGCTCTCGGCTGTTTGATGCAAAATACTGCGTTAATTTCATTAACGCTGAATTTAAGTATTTAAAAACAAATGAAAGATGATAACTGCTAACCGCGGCTAATAACTAACACACGAATAATGAACTACCATTGATACATTCGGCCAACATCGCCATTGCCTTTGCAACTGATCCATGAGCGTAAGCCCACTATCCCACGAACACCTTCTACGGAAACTTAACGATATATTTGTGTGTTTTCCTAATTTTGTTGGAAAATGTAAGGATATTTGATCGGAATTAGAACTTGACCAACATTATTGTTAATAATTTTAAAAATAAAAGAGTTTCATTATCTCAATTCTCAATAGAGAAAATTAGAAACGGTACATTCTTTTCTTCGTAGTCAGCATAATGATGGTACACATTTTTCATGAAGATTGGAATAGAAGCGACCGACAAATCGACATCAACATAGGCCTTGTTTGCTAACCCCTCCTCCCATTTCACCTCGACAGTAAAGTACTATCCGTGGGTCATTGCCTGCCTTTTGGCAGGAGGCTTTTTAGCCTTTTTTTTTTTTTTTTTTTTTTTTTTTTTTTTTTTTTAATATTGAGAAGAAGCTTCACGTCTCATTACTTTCCTATTTTATCCCAACGTAATGAAACAATACCGTCCTGCCAAAAACACAAATGCACAGCTTTTAGACTCTCTCATCCCTAAAAAGTCTGCAACTCGGTATTATTTCATTACGTTGGGGTAAAAAAGACTAAAAAGCCTCATGCCAAAAGGCAGACACTGATCCACGAACAACAATTTATTGTCGGGGGAAATAAGGGGAGGGGGAGGGGGTTTAGCAAACGGGGCTTATAGCCGTGGAATCCAATCAAGTAACACTAACAAAGTTGAAATCCAATAAGTCGTGGAATATAAGGTTCACATTAGCCTTCTATTTTTAGGTTCTTAACTCATATATTAGTTTGTTTATTCTGAAAATCAACAACGGCATGAATAAAATCACATGCTTCTGTTATTTTTTTCACACTACATGTGAAAATTCAAAAAACAAATATAAAAACTCATTCGGAAGCTTAAAAAGCTCAATATTCTTCAGAGTATTCTTAATTAGAAAAGCTACGAGATAGCGATAATGTAAACCCTAAATATTTTACAAACCTCAAGCCATGTAAGCATGGATTTTCCAAAATTTTAACATAAAATAATTATGTAGCAAATTCCATGTGAGGATATACAATGAGATTATTGAAGTCTAAATTTCTAAGAAAATACAAACGCGCTTTACGCTCTCCATATTAAGGCCACGTTCGGACGATATTGCCCTAGCACTAGCGTCCGGACGGTTGCAACTTGTCTGCACGTAATTGCCTTATCAAGGACTGTGTCCAGACGGTATTGCCACGTCGTCCTGTTGTCCAGACGGATGTAGGCTGCCACCCGAAGTTGAGAATGCCCAAGATTTCATTGAAGTTGTGGAATGGACATCGCCTCCTCTCCGGGCCAAGAAGAAAATGTTGAGGACATTCCCAAAGGTCATATTATTTTTCCCAAAATCATCCATTCCTGAGATGAAAATTAAAGCAATTTCTCGAATTTCATGTGAAGCAGTGAAAATGGAGCTCTCTCCCTTATCTGAACTAGTTTTCAGAGAGGCTGCAAACCAAAAGGAAATCATTTTATTTTGAAGAGTTCAGTCGAAAAGTAACTCCTTAGAGCATTCCTAATAGCCTCACCAAAATAGCTAAAAAGCTATTTTGGTGAGCCACTTTGATGAAAACACTAAAAAATCACTCACAGCAGCCTTACCACTTTAGCCAAAAAGTTTTAGTGAGTGAAAATACTCATAATTTTGATGAGTAATATTCACTCACCAATTTAGTTTCTCATTTCTCTCTCATATGATCGGCACACCTTTTTTTTTTCTCTAAGAAATGAGAGAGGTGCTGAGTAAGAAACAATAACCCATGGTAGAGTGACGGTTGGTAGGATCACTGGCCCAGTCAACATCAGAATAAGAGCAAAGCTCAAGAGATGAGCATGAAGAAAAGTGGAGGCCATGAAACAAAGTCCCATTGACATAGCGTAAGATACGAAGAATGACAGCATAGTGAGTAGAGCGAGGTGCACTCATAAACTAGTGATGAGAATGCAAAATGTCATATTTTTCTCCTTTAATGTTTAGTCTTTTATACTTATTTGGTGCCTAAATGTACTCATTATTCTTTTATTTTGATTTAGGATGCAAATGGAGGCATTAAATGCAAAACAAAGTTAATTGGACGATTTTGGACAGTTTCAACAATGCTTCGTAGTCTGGGCATAACTCTCTCATCCGAGCTTCGATTGAGATGATTCAAGATGATATGGAACACTAAGAAAAAGCTCTACAACTTTTAAGTTTTGGGTTTTGAGAGATATTGACTGCATGAATGTCGAAATCGGGCTTGAAGTTGACGTTCTAATGCGCAGTCTATTTGCGAAAGTTTTATGATCTGGTGCACGAAAGTCCAGCTGAAAATACCACATTCCTAGTTATATTAGGACTTTATTTTATTTTTAATATTTTCCTTAATTTGTTAGATTTGGATATTGTTATTTTAAGATAAGATTTAGAATATCTTTAGGAGATAAAATTTAGAATATATTTAGGAGATTTTGTAGGCTTCTAATATGGGGGAAAAACGTGTATAAATGGGGAGAATCATCAGACCAGAAAATCATGATCCTCTTCCCTCTTCTCTAACTTCTCATTTGAGTTTTAATCACGACCTTGCGCGGCTAAACTTTCATAATTGGTCGAAGGAAACGGAAGCCTCAGAATCAATAAAACTTTGAGATCTAATTTGTTTTTATTATTCAATTTATGCTTTGAGTATCGGATGTTCTTCTGTGCCTATTTTTATGATTGTTTCGTTTAATTACTAGTAGACCTACTAATTTATTATTCGTTGCAATCTACTTCTGGGTTAGATATCAAGTCCGTAATTGTTTGATCCCTCTAATTTGTTAAGCAACTAAGATTTAATGATTCAGCGGCAGTTGATGACAAGATTACAACAGAAAAGAGACGGAATCCGAGCCGCTACTCACAAAATATGTCCCAAAATTCAGAAGTAGTTGGAAAGATCATAGGATGAAGCAAGGAACTGTATATGTAGATGGGAAAAATGAGTTGGAGTTCAAGGTTGATCACATGTTCGACGCAGACCGAATAGTTAATTTGGCTGAAGGTACATGCACATGTTAAAGATGGCAGCTCAATGGTATCCCTTGTGCACATGCTTGTGTTACTATTTACACACACACAAAAAAAGGGTCTGAGCAACATTTAGATGATTACCACATGATGGAGAAGTACATGCAAGCATACAAACCACAAATATGTGCTATGCCAGGGCCTGAAGAGTTGAAATCTACCTCTAAACCCTATAATCGAAATAGATGGAATCTAAAGAAGAGGAAGGCCGCTGGAAATTCTTCAAATGTAAGTTTTATATAGTTCTATTATTGAATTACCAAATTGAGAGTTAACAAAATTATTATTCTTTGCTATGTTCTAGGTATCCCAAAATGATGCTACATCATCCCAACCTGCTGTGTCATTTCAACCTGTTATGTAATCCCAACCTCTTGCATCATCCCAAACTGTGCAGACCCGTGCTCAAAGGAAGGGCAACACAGTTGCTACACAATGAGAAATGGATTAGTTTTATTTTTGTAATGTTCTAAACACTTATGGTAATGGTTTGTGGTTTGATGAACAATATAAGTATTTGGTTATGGGTAATACTTTGGAAGTACATGTTCTATTAGGTTGAGTGTTGATATTTTGGATAAAAAATAGACCTATTATGTTGGTGGAATTTGATAGTATTTTGTGAATGTATTAGAAGTATGGTACATATTTAGTGTATTTTGTGAATGTATTGGAAGTATTTGTCCGCAAATTTGAATTTTTAGCCACTTATATGATGTTGTGTATATACGGATATATCTAAGCAGGTTATTTGATTGTGCATAGAAGGATGTTTGTTTGGCAAATTTGAATTTTTAGCTTCAATTATTAGGTAAGTTGGTTGGAGGTATGGTGCCTTCCAAAATAGTTTGTTCTTAAAGCATCCTAACCTATTGCTCGGTAGATTACCTTGATTGTTGAAGCTAATTAATGGTTTGCTCAGCTACCTGTTGCCCAAATAATTCACCTTCAAAATTAATGCATGGAAAAAGTACTTCATTCTATTACACCTACCACACATTGAGACTACCAAATTATACAATGGCAATGATCCAAATTCACAAAATGAGAGTGGTAAATTCACTCTCCATCAAACATCCAAAAAATTCAGTGCCGATGATACCATTACAAACCCACTACCACACGCAATCATTACATACACTACCATTACACACAATGTCAATCACACTATCACACACTAGCAATGCATGGCCTTGCACCCCATCAACCATACTCCTGCCAAAGCAACAAATGCATTTTACAAAAACACCAACATTTGAGTAAGCTGTCACTTCCGTGCTCTAAGCTATATCACATCTTCCTTTAAGCACTTCAATTCATTACGCAATGGAGGCATTAATTCCTTTTCGCGGGGACATGTTTCTTTATCAAACCAATGGAAAAAAAAGACATTGCCTGCCTTTCTAACCGAAAAATAAAAAATAAAAAAACCGAAAAAGGGTTATACATAAAAATCTCGGACTCGGTTTTACTCATTTGGTATATCATTAAACAGTTGGGTTATAAGATTAGTTCACCTTCGATTCGTCATACAATGGAGATCGAAGGCCACATTTGCACGTCGGTGCATCCACACCCACCAGGGCCGGCTCAATGTATTTTGGGGCCTTAGGCGAAACTTCAAAATGGGACCTTAAAAAAAAAATTTAAGTAAAAAAAAAAAAAATTAATATTATTATTATATTAATTAAACACTAAGATTTCACGACTTTTAAGTTTAGCGCTAAGATTTTTCAAGTCATTAGTTCCTTCATTATCTAGTTGCATTCTATTAGGTTTTGAATTAAACAACTTGTAAACAAAAACAAAATATTCTATCTAAATCTTTTGAATAGACTAGTCATTTTCTATTAAGTTTCTATTTGATAAGTTACCATGGGCTTATTATATTGGGGCCTTATTAAATAAAGTCATTTTTTAAATTACTTATTTAGAGGCCTTAAGTTTTATGAATTTTTTTTTTTTGGACCTTACTAAAAAAATTTTGGGCCTTAAATTAAAAAAAAAATTGGGCCTAGAATTTTTTTTTGGGCCTTATCAAATCGGGGGCCCTAGGCGAGTGCCTAACTCGCCTAGGCTTTGAGCCGGCCCTGACACCCACATCACCTCTTATAGACGACATTGAAGAAGGCGAAGATTGTAAACCCTAAACAGTAAGATTGGAAAACTTTAAGCAAAAAATCATAACCGAAACTACCATTTCAAGAACTTACTGATACTCAACCTTATTTGCCTTCCCTATGGAGATATATTCCATTTAACATCCTCCATCTTCTTCCTCCTTAAATTTTGCTTTTTGAGTTATGCTTCCCCAACATTCAGAAAATGCTCAGGAACCTACATGAAGACAAGATGGGCACGATTGGGGCTGAAAAGCAAAAATTATTGCCGCCATCTTCCATTTCTCGCACGATTGGGGTTGAGGTGTAAAGCAAAAACTAAAACGGCGTCGTTTTTAGGCTAAGGTTTTCGTGGACTAATGGTGACTCAACCTAACGGGAATTGCGAAATTAGACAAACAAGTAACGAAATAGGGTTTAGGGTTTAGCCATCTACTATCGCAATTCTATTTAAATAATCTTTTTCAAAATAGTTATGTGTAATGCATGAGACATAATTAAAATAAAATAAAATAGTAGAATATTATTGATTTGGTAAATAAATAATGCTCATCATTGTTGGAGAATACGATTCGCTCACCAAAATTTTGCTGATGATGGGGAATCATTTTGGCAAAAACAAAATAAAACTATTTTGATAAAACTACGAATGTTCTAAAATGAGTAAAATATATAACCATTCGCTAGTTTAAACCCCCATCGATCCTTCTCGTAATGTTTAGCTCCTTTTCAAAAAAGTTAGAGATATCTTCGAGCATTAACTTTGGAATACTTCCCATTTTCAAATCAATCCGTCTTGGATTAAATACTAATTCGTGTTGGAAGAGCCAAAAATATCACTTGGATACTAATTGCTGTTCCTTTAAAAAAAAAATAAAAAATAATCCCGTTGGAACAGTTTTGAATCACTAACAAATTCCAATATGTTAAAGCATTCATTTCAAGTAGGTTCTCCATTTCAAAATTTTCACAAAAATTTAGTAAAAAACTTCAAAATTTTCACTTCAACAAATTTCTATAATTTTTTTTCTATTTCTATTTTGATTCTCGTCAAAATTTCACTTTAAATTTTATGAACTATTGAATATTTTATCATTTCTATCATTTTACTTCATTTTTTCTCTTCTAATTTGTTAAGAGTGATTGTTTAAAACCAATAAAAAATTAATATTTAGTTGAAATTAAAAAAAAAAATATTTAAAATTTAGTGTATGGGGTATGGTAATAATATTTAATTGTTTAGCTAAAATTTTTAAAAAAATTTTGAAAAAATCACAAGGGATGCTCTTAATTATGAACTATGAAGTGCAGAATATTGCAGACAAAAAACCAAGTGAAATTGAAGAAATTTGTAACACTAATTTCTTAATTATTTGACAAGGAAATCAAGTTTAATTTATTTTCTTCTCTCTCAATGCTTTTAGGCCAATGGCAATAAATAATGGATATTTAAATCGTCTTTCGATATTCTTTTATTGTCCAACCACCAACAACACACCACCTTTAATTGACTGACTATTTGTTTTACACATCATTTATGATTTTCAAATGTATTTTCAATTCTATTTAGTATTTTGTTAATTTATTATAGAAATAAAAACATATTTCCTGAGAAGTGAAACGTGACCATCATTGTGATTTATAATTTTATAAATATACGATTTTTGGTTCATGAGGAATTTGTGATAATGAATAAATATGCGCACTAGAGAGATTAGCATGTAACGTCTTGTTTCTTTGGCATACTTGCCCTACGGTCTTAAAAGCCACTTCATATCAGCTCATATTGTACACCACTCATCCCGTGCGCATGTGATGTGACCACAGTTGAACATTAAAAGGGACGGTGATAAAATCAAGGGGAGTGATAGTTGTACACCAAGTGTACAACAATCATACAACACCCCTTCATAAGGGGTGGCCCCATACACTGTGGGACCCACCCCTTGTGAAGGGTGTTGTATGATTGTTGTACACTTGGTGTACAACTATCATTATTCTAAAATCAATTGGGACGCTGCCCTGGATAGACAAAATAAGCTGATGGGGGTTGGGCTGATCACCGGGGATCATTTGGGTGGAGTTAGGGTCTCGTTGAGCACAGTGATATCCTACATCTATGACCCAGAAATTACAAAAGCTTATTGTTGGTATAGTTTTCGGTCGGGTGATGTGTCTACTCTTAATATGCTCATTCAGTGGCTCAGCTCTGATTTTTAGTGACTCAGGCCTTTCAGGAAACTTGTAAAACAGCGAGAATACGTTGGGGGTTAGCCGGCGTCCCTCCCTCCTCCGATGGTGAAGTCAATGGAGTTAGTGAAATCAAAAATAGAGAAAAGTCCCTCTCCCAATTACCTGCCAAGCAATCTATTTATAGGCTCCTAGAGAGAGTGGAGGAACTATGCTGAAAACAGTACCTTTTGGATTTTTTGGGATCCCGGGTTGTTCGCTAGGTCTGTCAACATGATGTAACTCTGCAAATTCAGGGAGTCTGTAAATGGTATGGCTCCATGTCCTTGCAAATCTCTGCCGTATCAGAGTAGGTGTACCTTCATACTATGAGTCTCGGTGGCACACTCGGGCGGTGATTCTTGCATACCTAGTATTCAGATGACAAACCGGTTCGACTTAATTTAGTAGACTTGGTCGAGCTCAACTTGGCCATGAACCCATTTGGGCCCAGATTACATGTGATGAATTTATAAAGCGTAGACTGAAACACATGAAATCAAAGGGCATTACTTGAATGCTACTGCAGGTACATGCGAAGAAATGATCCAAATGGTTGTATTTGCTAGAGAATTGGGAGTTCCTACCACTTAACCAGGGGATTCACAGCAAATACTAGCTTGTCTCATTATTGCCGAGATAATGGTCTACTTTACATCCATCGTGCAATGCATGTTGATATTGATAGACAAAAGAATCATGGTATACACTTTCATATACCAGCTAAAGTGTTACGTATATCTGTGGTGGCATCTCCTGCTTTATGCCTGCCATTTTCCTCTTCATTCGCTTCGCGTCTGCCTATTTATTATGAAGTAGGGAAATCAAACAAAACCAGTTACATCCAAGAATCTTAAAAAGTAAGGTCCTACGTAGTTTATCGCGTATGTCTGGTAGAGATCATATATATATATATATATTTTGGTCGATACATTGGTTTGGGTGTAAAGATCCTACATTTTCATCCCTATTCTATGTGAAGTTTTTAGCTAATGTGTCGGTTTTTAGAGGAGGGTTTTTACACCACATTCGGATTGAAAGTTTTCTCATATATTTCATCAATGAGTATGATACATGTCTCCTTTGTATTCACCCAAAATTGATGTGGCTTTTAAATTTAATAATGGTTTATCACAAATTTAATAGTAATTTTAAAAATCACATCAATTTTAAGTAGACACAAGGGAGACGTGAAAGTAAGCAGTATCATTACTCTTCATCAATATATATGTGATTTAAAATCATTAATGGCCGTTTGAACGAGACCGAAAATTGTTAGCCATTAATAGAAGAAAAAAGAGATAGCTGTTCCGAACAACTATAGAGGACCCGAGCCCGTTGCAATTTTGCAAGGTTTTGGGCACAAGAAAATGAACAGGACCTGTCATTTTGTCCATTGCTGGCGCCTGCCGTCAAACATATGCAATTTTCATGGAATGTTTTCACCAGATGATGCTAAAAACAGTGTCATCTGCAGTAAAAATCTCAGATGTTTATCAAGCATGAATTAAATCCTCAGCATACAAAGGGAAGAAAGCTAAAATTCTCAATATAACGGTTTTACTCATCCAAAGAAAAGGCAGAATGAGCAGTTCATTTGACAACTACAGTTAAAACCCCAGTTAGGGGAATAATTAAGAGTATCATCTCCACTGCAGTGGCCAGTCTCTTTAATTAATTAACTTACAGATTGAATAAACCCAGAAAAAGCTAAAGAAATGAAAACTGAAAAACAATATATGTATTGAACCCGCCGCTTAATCTACTTTGCAAAAAAAATTGACTCCAACTCAAGCATGACACAGAAGCTAAAAGGAGATACCTTTAAAGATTTTTCCAGCAGAAGATGTCCAAACAAAATCTTCACATATTTTTCTGCCTGTAACACTAATGTAATGTTCTTTATCATGTCTACATGTTACTCTAGCAGTTGATTCCACAGAGTTCAACATCTGGGCCAGTCACCTGGGTCGTAAACGGATCAATACGAACCCAAAGTAAGGAGAAGATGGAGGCAAGTAGAACTGACCACACAACAACGATGGTAGGTGTTCGGTTCTGGCGTCCCATCAGACCCTTAAGGAAAGGATAGAGATGAATAATCACCCAGAAAGCGAAAAATAGCTTCCCAAAGAGAGGACCCCAAGATTGGTAGCCACTGTTGATGGCATAGGAGATTCCAGCAACCACCCCAACCAGGTTAATTATTAGGAGTGTGGTTGGTGGGATGAGTAGAGTCGTCCACTTGAACAAATACAACTCAGCAAAATCCCCTTCTTCATCAGAAGCTTTGGAAG
This sequence comes from Alnus rubra, assembly GCA_028654335.1. NCBI lineage: Eukaryota > Viridiplantae > Streptophyta > Magnoliopsida > Fagales > Betulaceae > Alnus > Alnus rubra. Next base: position 6,377,478 of record JAJPGS010000163.1, on the reverse strand, counting down.
TGACAGTAAAATTGGTGTCAATGCCAGCCAGAACTTTAAGGAGGCCTTGGAAAACAGCAAATAGGTGGGCTGACACACCTCCAATAACCCAGAATTGTTCATTTCTCCACCACTCATCTATCCCCACACCACTCCATCTCATTTCTAATATGCCAGTGGCAAAGATGGAAAGAAAGAGGGATATGAACCAGATACTGGCAATGTTACTGATCTGCAGTAAGAAAAAAGACAGCCCACCACAAAAAACAAATCAGGGCACTCAACCTCAGCGGAAATGTTAAAAAATATCAAATGATTTTAATAAAAATGATGTTTTATTACAAACTGTTGCCTAGTGCTTTGGTAGAAGATGCAAATATACCCCTAAAATCTGATGGAAACAAAAAGCTTTCTCTACAGTTCTCCTATTAATTACAAAAAAGAAGATGAAGAAACAAGATATTCATTTAAAGAGTTGTGCCAAGAATTTTGATCAACCAATGCGAGAAATCATATGGAATTGCATTTACTTTGCCTCATTACAATAAAAAGAAGAAACAAGCTATTATCCTTTAAAAGAATTGTGCCAGGAAATTTGATCAACAAATGCGGGATATCATATGGTAATGCATTTACTTTGCCTCATTGTGAATTGAACATGTTCTACAATGCTATCCAAAAAACAGATTATCTAGTGGAAATCAACAATCAACGATCGCAACAATTGAAATTATATTTACCTGGGGGATAATAAACTTTCCTGTAAGTAGACAGACAGCTGGCAGTGTACAATAGGCAAGAAGAGGAATGGCTGTGACTGGGTATATGGTGGTGTTCACATAAGCAAATCTCTCAAGCCACTTCAGCCTTCCGTTATAACCATACCATATGGGGCAGTGCCGACTAAGAAGAATTTCAACTGAACCCAAAGCCCAGCGGAGCACTTGGTTTAGACGGTCAGAAAGGTTAATAGGAGCAGATCCTTTAAAGGCAGGAGGATGCGGCATGCAATAGATCGATTTCCAACCTCGGGCATGCATCTTGAATCCTGTAAGGATATCCTCAGTAACAGAACCATATATCCATCCTATCTGCACAAACAGCATCAATGAATTTGTTAGGAACTTAATGGCCCAACAAAAGAGTGAATTGAAAGTATGCTCTGCTACCATAAACAATACTTTGGCACTATAAACAAGGGGTGAAAGAATTGGAAACAAACAAGGTGCTCAAATGGACAATTACTTGCTTGTTTCCAGCCCCAACTAACGGCCCAAATGTTCTCAGTCCACAAATAAAAAAGGAACTACATCCCATTCCTTCACTGCAAAACTAGAAACAAAAGGACAAAGCAACAACATACTTCACTTCCCCACTCAGTCATGTCTTCGTATCCACAGCTAATGACATGAATAGCTTCTTTGAGGAGGGATTCTGGAGTGGCAGACTGAGGAACACCACCATTTTCCATTAGTGTTGAAGCAACAAACGCAGCTGATTGACCAAACCTTTTCTCCAGGCTCATCTGGGACATGAGCAGTGACTTGTCATCATCAAATCCCGCACCTATACACAAAAATTCACAGGGAAGATAGGTGTATCACTAACAGTAAACAGATCCAAGTAACATTACAAGTAAACAGCCAATAATTTCAGATGTTGATGTGTGGTAGCATAATATCTACCCAAAATTGACACATACAGCCATAGAAGGGAGATGGGGTTATTTTCATGAAATCTTCGCGGAGATATCAATCAATATAAGAGAGAAAAGAAAGTGCAATATCCACAAAATTCATATGAGATAGTTGTTTCTTTAAAATATCTTGTCTCAAATTGCATAAATATTAATGTAATGCAACAGGCAACTGAATGGGAATTAACCTGACCAAAATAATTCATGGTTCAAGAAACACCAGATGTGAGATTTAACACTGACCAAATAACCCCAACAGAGCAAAAGAGAATGTAATTTGTACCACTTTAAGAAAGTAACAGTTTACACCACAACAATAAAGACCAGGAACAAGGAATTAAAGCTGCACCTTCCACTCCTTCTTCAATATCTTCTAGATTGTATATTGGCACAGTTGGGTCAACATGCTTGCCCGACTTTTTGGCGTCCTTTCCACTTGACCTGGATCTCCTCTTTCCGGATCTACCAAAGCATGTAGATAACATGCTTGATTTCTTATGGTTAGGTTTGAGAGGGGGCTCATAGCCATACAAGGCTGTTCTGTTGAAAACGCACCCTGTACCCACATATACAGGGCCTTGGATGCCATCCAAGCCTCTTAAATTGATCTAAAATCCAGATAAAATTTTTGATGTGATAAAATGACAAGATGGAGAAGAATATGAGTTGGAAATATTGTGACACCAATAACGAACAGATTTTTTTTTGATGAGTACCAATAACGAACAGATTATTATGTAAATATGACAGTATTTCGATGAGAACAGAGGATTCTGACATGAGGTGGCTAAACAGAACTTACATCAAAGAAAACGGTATTACGATTGGCATATCGATCATTCTTATCAATCCCATCAAATCTCTGAGGAAATTGAACATAGCACACAGATTTTCCAAGGTTAGGATCCATTAGGAAACACATAGCTTCCCGTAGTGCCTTGCTGTTGTTTATGTAATGATCACAATCAAGATTTAACATAAAGGGCCCATTAGTAAGAACTGCCGATACACGAACCTGTATGAGTAACTCACAGACGGTCAGAGGAAGTATATGTTCAACACAAAGAGCTTCAACATTCTATAATTGTCTACTTACAAGTGCATTCATAGCACCGGCCTTCTTGTGGTGTTGGAAACCAGGACGCTTCTCACGAGACACATAGACTAGTCGTGGAAGCTCATTACCCTCACTGTCAAGTCCTCCACTATGTCCTAAGAAAACCTGCCAATCAAGAACAAGAAGAAAGAAGAAAATGAGTCCCAACAGAATTTTCTAGGAGGGAAAAAAGACCAAGAGAAAAAGAACAAATTAATCTGGACTTTCCTATGACATTAAAAAAAGAAAAAGAAAAAGAAAAAGATCTTACTAAACCCTAAAGAGGATTTCACACATCAAAAGAAACTCAGCTATGAACAAGAAGAAATGTTATTGACAAGATATTATGTAGGAAAACATGAGAATGGTGAAAAAATTAGCAGGAATCCAGCCATGTGGTTTTAGCATTTATGGACATGTTCTCATTGCCACACCAACATCATGATGTTTGGGTGGTCTCATTACCAGGTAACTCATATGTCAAAGGTTTCTGAAGCTGGAAAGAACTATCTTGCATGCCATTAACAATGTACTTATTGCTGTTAAACACACTAATCCACGTCAAAAAGGACAAACCTGGATCATCCCCGGATGATCTCTGGTGTTATTTCCAGGCCAAGGTGTACCATCTTGCATGAACCATCCTTCGTCAGGAACCTTCTCCGCCTTTGCGACAAGCCCATTAATACGAACTTTAAACTCTTCATATTCTCTCTGCAATGCAGTTAATAGCAGACTTGCAATAAAAACATGAAATACACAGTAAATCCTAGTACTATAAAAATGATTAAACAAAACCTTCCGACCTTCATAGCTCTGCGAGCTTTGACAAATGATGGATGAACCTTGTCCTTTAAGTAGTCAATCTTCTGTGCAAAGTACCATTCTGGGGCTCTAGGCTCAATGCTGTATTTCTTACAGAAAGGAACCCATTTTCTGGCAAATTCTGATGTTTCAGACAAAGCTTCAAAAGTCAACATAGCAGCTCCATCATCTGAAACATAACAAGAAACTTTGTCTACTGGGTAGTCTACTGCAAGAATGGATAAGACAGTATTGGCTGTGACAAGTGGAGGCTCCTTTAAAGGGTCAACTGTACTGACAAAAATGTCAACAGCAGCCAACTGAGATGGCTCTCCTTCTCGGTCATATCTGTGGACCATTATGAAAAATTAAATTTAGAGCTCCGAAGGATTATGAGAATCTTAAAGAAGTTGGAAACTTTTTGGAAGTTGAATAAGAGATGAAAACCACCTCAAAGCCAGTCTGTCAAGATATGTCTCACGGTTTACGGGAAGCCATTTAGGGAACTGATCCAATATCCATGACATTGCAAACCATATCTCACAAATCACAGATACTAACCACAAAGCATAGGCATTGGGAACTGGATTTGTTATACGGTAATGCAAGAAAATGCTGAGAATAATAAGCCGCAGAACTATGACCATCCTATAAGGGTTAATCCTAGAGGAAGGAATAGAAACCTTCCTTGATAAAGGCTGGCGGGCTTCATCATTTCTGCATCAGAAAATAGAGAGAAAATATGAAGTTTAAAATATCAGCAGCTGTTGTACACAGTAATGTATAAATCTAAACAAAGGGAGGAAACCATTCATAAAGTTCAAATCCCATACATACCCAACGATGTAAGTCAATGAGCACGTTTTATTTACTATTGTTCCTGATCAAGATAACACAGTATTTTTCAGATCTTCTGTGTAGCATAAGTTACCTAAGCATCAGATCCATTTTATCTCTTTGTATGAGAAAACTTATTAATCCAGGGCTTATATTCCATAACATTTGTTTTCTTATTCAGTAATTATTGCTTCATTTATGTTAAAGTAAATGACAAGATCATTCAATCTCAATTTGCAGTTGTGCATTTTCATCCAAGCATACAAAGAGCTGGGAGGGGGAGCAAGAGAAGAGGCAAGTTGATTGGGAGTGTGTAATCTTATATATAAGATGAAGAATAGAGTGGGAGTTGAGATTTTATGAAGTAAATATATGTATACTGCTGCCGAGCAATTGTACCAGACACGACCAACTCACAAGGGGGAAAAAAACATTGTGCCCTATGAGGACAACACTTACAATAAAGAATCATCCATAAATACATCAGTGCTGGCATCAAAATCTCCACCACCCCTGCCTTCGGATGGAGCATTACTAACAGTAATAGGAACCACATTCTTCTCGTGCTTCACCTTCCAACCATCAATTCTCTCTTTCCAGGCTACACTGCCAGACCCTGAGAACCCAGGTGAGATTAGCTATCTCAATGCTGAAATCAAATTTGAATAAAAAATTTCATCCAAAAAAAAAGAAAAAAAGAATCAAAATACAGAAACAAGCAATAAAGAGCATTTTAAATAAGAAAGAAATTTGGGGGAGGAGAATACGTGATGAACGATTGGCGTCTGCCACGTAAGGTAGCGGATTGATGTGCTTTCCCCTGATGCCACTTTCAGGAGATGCCATGGAAAGATGCTCGGGAGACGCAGCTGACAGCTCTCCAGAAACCTGAAATTTTAAGACAATGTTAATACCATATAATTTTACCTAGTAATGAAAGGATCAAGACGTGGACAACTGATTCGATCAACTTACAGAACGTCCATTTGTGAGCAGAGAAATATGGTTAAGAGAAACCTCTTTATCATAGTTAGGGGGTCCAACATCTTCCCCTCGACCGTAACTCATGTCCAAGCTCTGTATTGGCTGCGCTTTTTTATTCTGGTTCCTATCTTGAATCCCCAACTTATAATTTGAACCATTTGCAGCATCATTAACATCAGCATCTTCCACCTCTTCCCCTTGAATTGAAGGGCTCCCTAGAGGTAAAGAAGAACAAACATACATCTCTTTCCTGATAACCATAGATGTCTGAGTGACAAAAATGTGATGACAGTTACACTGAACTAACCTTTGTGCCATTTGTATTTGGTCTTGCATTGAGGGCAAGACTGATTACCATCTTTCCTCTCGTACTCGTAGCAGGGGCGGCAGACAGGGAATGAACAAACATCACAAGCAACAAAGGGCTTGCCATCCACAATTGTGCCAACAGTGTCACTACAGATCTGGCAGACCTTGCCACCCACGGGTTTTGAAGGTTTTGGCTGAATAACGAGCAAGTGAGCAACACAACCCAATTATCAAAAGGGTGATTCTCTCACCCTCTCTTCCATTTTTTTATTCTTTCCAAATGCTGTATTTAATCATATAGGACTTTTGGAGTAGCATGTGATCAATGCAGAAAGAACAAAAAAATTTGGGGCAAATATGAAGCAAACATTCCAACGCAGTTTCAAGATGTTATCTGTGACACAATAAAGAGCCTAAAATTGGGTAAGGAAAGAAAAAATTCTCTAGAATTTTCCAGAAGCTACCTTTTATTGAACCAAAGGGTGCCAAGAAACACAAACTTCTTTTTTGATAAGTAAAAAAAAAAAAAAAACTAATAACCCAACAAAGTAATTCATCAAATAAAGTTTTAAGCAATTATATATGCGATCCAACACCATAATAATGGAAATTTAAAGCAAGTTAGAGCCTATAATTAGCATGACTAAACAAACTAGTAGTCCCATTTTAGATCCCAAGAGAGTATGAGAAAAGTGAAATTGAAGACAAAACAAACTTCATAATAGCCTCCTCTGCTAAACAAATTAGACAAATTTCCCTCTCTTTCCTGCTTCCCAAGATCCAAACATGACATAATAAACAAACTTCTCCATCCAAAATGGGCTGTCATATTATGCATTGCATGGGCCATTTGATAATAGGCATTCAATTTATCTAGTAAACTAACAAAAGCAATCCATATATAAAAGATACTAAGAATAACAAAATGTAGAATGAGTATCAACAAGCAACAGTGCCAGTGGAGCAGTGTAGTACTAACCCCTGAATCTCCCAACTCCATGCTCTCTTCACCCAAAAGCTGCTTGATCCTCAGTCAAAATCCCCACCCAAAACTCTCAATATTGCTAGTACCTCACAAGGTTTCATAAATACTCAAGCTTGGCTTTGACTAAAACGCCATTTTTCAGCGAGACGTTGAAAATAGGTTGAGCGGGAAAATATGAAGGACAGACAGACAGAGATTGCTTTGTAGGCTTTAATAGCACCGACACGCCTAGATCCAAGTCCACTGAAGAGTAGCAAAAAAGTGCAAGTTCATATTTTGGAGAATGAGAATATTTTAATTTTTTTTGCTGATCAGATCTTGCCACGTCATCGGAGGACCCGCCGGAGGTTCTGTTCTCGACTCTTGTCCGATGTGGCAATCTCTTGGTGGAATACTGGATGCACCGTACTGCAGGGCTCCCTTTTCTCTGCTGTGTCCGACAGGATCCCAACAAGGTTTTGACTCTTTTGAGCGTGCATTACGGTACTCGGCTACTCGATGAGGGATTGGGCCCAATTGTTTGTGATTTTAACAAATAATAAGATAAATTTTATATGAAATTTATTTATCCCCATAAATCTCGGCTGTTTGGCCACCCAATTGAGCATATAAGTTTCAAATGGATATTTCATATTTCATATTAATTGTTTTTTTGTTTGTTTTAATAAAGTTGTAACACTTTTATTACTAATAATATGACGGCAACTTTAACCCGAGTTTATCCCGAGTTGATGTAGAGAACAGAGAGAGGGGTTAGGTTGGTTTGATCAAATATTGGTTGGATTGATGGTAAGTACTTAATTTTTTTTTTTCAAAAACTTGAATTATTTTTGCGTGGGTTGGCAGTTCCAATTCATGACCAAAATCCCTCCTCTTATTCTTGTTCCCTCTTCAAGGGCTTGTTAAGAGGGCTCTCTTGTTCATACAAGGTACTTTCCTCAAACAAGAGAGCATCTCTTACATACATCTGTTATTACTCCACCTCTTTCTTTTTCGGCAAACAATAACATGTCCCTGATCAAAATTACAATGGAGAAGATAAAAAGCAAGAAAAATACAAACAACCAACGTATAGAGTGCCCCCGGGCTTGCACATTTTTCGTAGGAAAAATGATCAAAACACAACTAACACGTTTCTAAAGCCCTTCCACATACCCAAACCAAAAATACATAGAAAAGAAAAAAGCAAAGGGAAAGTAAAAGAAAAGAATATATGGGCCATTATGATCATGGAAAAGCATTAACAGAGTATGATAGCATGCCAAGATGAGAAATGTCAAAATTAAGGATCATGATTGTTTTTGTTGCTTTATCCTAGAAGCACGAATGATGAATACAATTGGAAAGTCCAAAGAAATTAAAATAAAGAATGACAAACATAAAAGAAAATAAAGGCTGTTACTATTATTTTCAACCAAAATGCTGTAAAACAGATCGGTCCATAGACCAATTAAAACATCACGAGTTAGACATGGTAGTGATTTTGTTAGTAAGCTTACAATTTAGTGTCAATGCTCAAATCATTATACCAACAATGGTAGTAAAATGTCCAAAAATATCATCATTCTGGTGGTGATGGGCAAAACAGAGTAATACTCCAGAAGCAATTATAGAACTTCTTCTGCATTTAAAGGAAAAAGAAAAAAAGAAGGAAAAGTCCATCATAACTTCGCTTTAAAGCAACACTTTCTGCCTGCCTTGGAAGCATTTTTCAGCTGTATTTCTCTTCAGCAACTGAAAGGAAACCACTGAAACTGGTAAAAAAAGATTAAGGGCCCTACTCCAATTGCTTTTGTAACAAGGCTTAGGCCATGGTCAGTTCATCACACAACCGGATCCACCCATCCCTGTTGAGCATAGCATTGCCAGCACTCCAAGCCTGTCGTTGTGATCACTGTCGTCGTTGGTATCGTGGTTGACAGCAGAACCGCATCGTGGCTGCTGTGGTGTTGGGGTGTTTCTTTTTGTTGGGTTTTGACATCGTTATGGTTGTCGGTAGGCTCTGTTGTTGCCTCAGTGGTTGTCGTCGGCGAAGTCCGGTTGCCGCTTCCGCACTGGTATAAGATACAAATTATCTCTAACTGGTCCTAGCTTCCATGAGTATCCTTCCCGTGCGTAGGTCCTTGACTGAAAAACCCCCAAGGAAAGATCTCCAAACATGCTCTAACTTAGCAAGCCCTGCTTTCTTTCTGCCAAAAGCCGAGGATGGTTTGGCCCTTTTTCTTCTGAGAAAGAAAATGAGTGCCGTTTTTGTTTTCCCGTAGTTTCTCATCAACCAAACATAGATTCCAATGTTTCAAACAAAGAAACAAAATCCACAATAGAACAAACCCAGAGCAGTAAAATTAAATAATAACAACAATTTAAAGAAAACTCAGATAGAAGATTGATGAGATGTATACAACCTCAATCCCTAAAAAACACGGCAACAAACAAAAACCACATAAATCCCCAATAAACAAACACATCTGCATGCATACTAAAAGCAATATTCAAGATATATTAAACCGGAACCATCAGATGCTGAAAAGTCTGAGCAAAATATCAAACAGCGGGGTTCATGGTTTGAAACCCACAGAAATTAAGATTGAAAAAAAGGAAGAAAAAAAAACCCCTAAAAATTAGGGTTTCTTGAGCTCCGATTCAAGGCAGTGTCAGCAAAGTCCTAATCTCCGATCAAACCCATGTCTCATTTTCAAAGTCAGACACACAAAAACCCTCTTATCGGCTCTTATCATTCCTATACCACCAAAGGAGAATCACAACCCTGACAAATGAGGCGCACAAGGCCACCTTTCCCAAACAAAAACCAAAATTAAGTTAAAAAGAAACAAGCATATATAAATATGTATAATATTTGTGTATGAGTGTGTTATTTTAAAAAAACTTCAAATACAAAATAAATAAATAAATAATTAGTGGTCACTGGTGGTTGATTATCCGCACACAAAACACAGGACGCAAGTTTACTCTTCTTTCTATTTCTCTTTACTTGCAGAGAAAAAGAAAGGCAACCGTAGCGTCACCCTAATTTGTCGGACTTATGATTCTCCTATAGTAAGATATAAAAGTAATAATAATCGATAAATTAGATCGTTAAGTGACTAACCAAGAAAAGGAAACAGGAGAGATCGATTAAACTCTCTATATTTGCTGGAAGATGCAAAATAGCTAAACATTTAGCTATTAACTATGTGTGCAGTGTGCGTGGAAGAAAGATGCTATATAGTAGTTGGATTAGTTCTAGAAACATCCATGAAGTGTCCCATTATATATTTAAGGGTTAAATACGTTTTTGTCCTATTGTGATTTATTTAATATTGTAGATGACTAAAAATAGAGATAGTATCTTTGTTTAATTTTCATCTAAAAATTTAACAAAAGTTCACGTCAACACCTTTAAAAAATTGACACGTGTTTTATGCTAATTAAAAATAAAAAAAAATAAAAACTAAAAAATTAAAAAAACTTAAAAAAAAATTAATTTAAAAAATAAAAATTGAGAGGTGGCCGAGCCACCCCTGTTTGGCCTGAGAGTGGGTTCGGCCACCCTAGATCGGCCAGTCTGAGGGTGAACGAACCACCTCTAAGAACTAAACCCTAAACGTTTTCATTTTTCTTTTCAGCGTTTCGGGGGGAGGGGGGTGGCGGCTAAACCACCCCTAGGCCAAACGGGGGTGGCTCAAGGCTCTTGCGGTGGTTTGGCTGCCCCCATTTTGGCTAGAGGCGTAGCTCAAGCCATCTCTTTTTTATTTTTTAAAGTTTTAATATTTTAATATTTTAATTTTTAAGTAGGCATTAAGCATAGGACACATGTCAATTTCTTAAAAGTGTTGGACGTGAACTTTTATCAATTTTTGGACAGAAGTTGAACAGAAGTACTATCTCTGCCTTTAGTCATAAACAATTTACGATAAGAAATGAACCACATGGGGTAAAAAATAAAGTCTTTAAACCACAAAGGGGTCAAAGGTATTTAACCCTATATTTAAAGAGTAAGAGCACTAGAACTCTCGGCTTACTTTTGATTTTTTATTTATTTTATTTTTTTAATTTAGGAAACAAAATTTCTTTTTACTTTTTTATCTAAATAAACTCCACAATATCTTCTCCTATCTTTTCTTATATAACTAAAATATTATTTCTTTACAAAATACAAGTTTTGTACCTACCCTCATATTTTTTACGAAATTCCGACACAGTCCCAATAAAAGGCAAAAATATAAGAGATGAAAGAGAAATATTTTATGTTAAAATAATGAATATAAAAGCTATAAGGAAGTACTTTAGCATACCCAATGTTTAGGGAAGGTATATGATACATGTTGGCGATGTATTTTGTGACTTTTTTGAGATTTTTCTTATATTCTGAAAAGAAAAATAGTGAGGATATTTGCTGCATGTGGCTTAATCCAATGTCACCTATTGCTATTAATAGTGAGGCTACTTTAGCTAGAACTTATAGTCACATATAATGGTAAGTGTAGACATATAAGTCTAAGATGGTATCATAACCATTAATAAGATTCTTAATGAAAGTTATAGGCTGAGTTAAACGCTTAATGAAGTTCAAAGTAAATGTGTCTAATGCTCCGTTTGTTCCGACGTAAAATAATTTCAGAGAAGTCATTTTTTTGGAAAATATTTTTCGCCGAAAGCATTTTTCGGTGTTTGGCGCGTACAGAAAATCACAAATATTTTTAATATTTTTATTCAATCATATTAACCTATAAAAATTAATTTTTATTCAAAACATATAAATATTAATGTAAAATAATATATAAATTACCGAAGACGAGATTTCGTCACTGACCGACAGGATTCCGGCCACTTTTACCGGATTCCGCCATTCCGGCTACTATAGCCAGAATCCAAGATAAATGCTGGAATCCGAACAGTTTCGTTGGAATCTGGGTTGGCCGAATTCCGTCCAAAACTGCCGAATTCCGGCACAGAACGGCCGGACTCTGGCATACTGGCCAGAATCCGCCAGAACCGCTGGAATCCGGCAGTAGGCCAAAATCCGGCCGTTCTGGCCAGATCCTGGCTAGTCAGTAGGGATCCGGCCGTTCTGGCCGGAATTTTCTGGCCAGATCTGACCGGCCGGGCGTTCTGGCTAGATCTGGCCAGCCAGTCGAGATCCGGCCTGTTTGGCCAGATGGCCGGAATACGGTTGCCGGAATTTGGGCTGATCAGATTTCGGCGACATTGACCGGATGCTGTCAGATTTTGGTATCGGCAAGATTTCGGTAATGGTCGACTTCGATGATGGTCGATTGCTTGAAGTAAAGGTTGACTGTGTTGTTTAATAGGGATCAAATGCGTCTGGCATCTTCGGAAAATGATTTACGCTTTTAAAAAGCATAAATCATTTTCCCGTTGACTATTATTTTCGCCCCTACCAAACACCGAAAAATACCGAAATCATTTTTCAGAAATCATTTTACGCTGAAACAAACGGAGCATAAGTAACAAAGACATGGTAGAATTTCACCTACGGAAACATAGAAGTGGTGCCACTTCTACATCTTTACGTGCCTCTCAGAGTTTTCTACATCAAGTTCTAACAAATTACTCTCTTTATTTCGGACTTGATATTTTCATTTTCCTAATATGAAATCATTACCCTATAAGAAAATTATGAATGTAATCTTTATCAACAAGAACAATAAGAGCTTACAACAGCGTCATCACAATCCTTCAACAATCAACATTATATCTTTGGTGAACTAGTTTTGTTCTTCGTAAATATATACAACAAATCCTAACAAGTACAAATTCTGTGTGCTTTTATACGTATATATATATATGTATATATGACAGCCAAAGTCAAGATGCTCAGTATGCCACATTAATGCCGTTCCTCTCAAGTGCAGCGTGGGGAAACAACTCCCATGTTAGCCAAGTTCACATTGTTGCATAAAGCTTTGACTGTTTCCCCTCCTTTCCCTTTCAGGTTAATGTTTTGCAACAAAATCCCCTGACATGGAAAGCTCTTGCTGCAATCGAGTTTTATGGCCATATCAGAAGCGCTTGTCCCTTGAATGTTCTGGTAAAGCACATTTTTCACTTGAACTGTCGTGCCCTGTGTTGTTAATTCAATCAAGCGGAGATAATTTCTCAGCAAAAGAGATCAAAGGGTTGATATATGGCTCGTGGGAGAAACTTCTTTACCTGTTCTTTGCATGGTTTGTCCTGGTCACAGTAGTTTTGGTCTATTATTATCGGATTGGCCACATTTTGCATCACAATGTTCTGAAATTTGATGTTGCTTGCACTTCCTGATCCTCCCTGAATGTTAGACAAAATGGACACAGTGAAAGGGTTTGCGATTTCAAAATGTTCGAGTACAATTTGAAAACAAGATTTGGTTTAAAATCAAACTTTTAGTCTATATCAAACACTAAATGTGTCGTGTGTTGGGAATTTATACTAAAAGACTAGTACTAGCTAGGCAGTGACCTGCCATGTCTTGATCCTCACTCCATTTGTGGTTCCAGAAAACTTAGCTCCATTCACGGTTACTCCTGATACATAAGCTTCCGAATTTCCAGAGCCCAAGCTTCCAATACTGAGCACAACATTGAAAAAATGACCAAAATTAGCACTGTCATGTAACAAAACTTGATGTCTGTCATGAATATGTTGATTGAAATCGGTACTGGAGAAAGTAAGAGTTCACATATTGAAACCTGATTCCATGACCTGGTCCACAAGTTATGTCCGTGGCTTGCAGCTTTTGGGATCCACTTACAATTGAAATACAATCATCACCTTCAACACATCATAACAAATAAAATAATAAAATAGGGAACAGTTAGTAGTTTACTCCAGGATTTTAGTAAATTTTAATTTCTTTTAATAGATTTTAATTATTGGATATACCTGTTGCTATAACACAGCTTGAAATTTGGATGTTTTTAGTGTTTGTGACATGAATCCCATCAGTGTTGGGGCTATTCCCTGGAGAAGTTACAGTCAGATAGGAAGCTTGAACATTCATGCATTTTTCGAAAGAAATGTGAATTTGCTGTGCATCATTGATCTTCAGGTTCTTCACGATCAAATTCTTGCAGTTATAGAAGGTCAGAGCCTGCCAAGCCACACATAGTTGCCAGAAGAATGATTGAAGGAAACATTTCTTCTACTTGTCATATTTTAGTAAAAACCCGAGGAAAATCTACCATTCTTTTAAGCTTTGATGCATCAACCATGAAAGAAAAAGTAATCCAGTAAGTCACTTGGCCCTAGCTAGCTTTTCATGAAGAATTTAGGTATAATGTTTGACTCATTGAATTGAGTTTTACCCAATTCATGTAGAGGAGAGCACTTTGCACGATGTCCGAAAAATTTAGTCTGGGCGATCAAAGCCCCAAATACCCCAGTTATTAAAAAAAATAAAAAAAATAAAGCTTCTGTTTTGTGACAATAGTATCAACAAAACAAGTCGGATTAAACAATTGAATGCAAACAACTTTTTAGGGCCACACCCTTGGGCGAAAGCTCGAGCTTCATTTAACCGGTGTGGAGGGGCGCTTTGCATGGTGTTTGGAAAATCTAGGCGGGACAAAGCCCCGAATACCTCGATTATTAAAAGAGAGAGAGAGAGAATAATAATAAGGTTCTGTTTTATGACAATAGTAGCAACAAAACAAGTTGGATTTTGTGGTAAAGTAATGCAGGAAATTAACATTAAAGTAAGGGTATCATCAAATGAATCAAGAGGCTGGTGAAAAAGAACTTCCCCAATAAAAGGGTCAGACAAACATACGTACCGTTGGTGCATCCTTGCAAGGCTGCCAATCAATGAAGAGATAATTAGAATAGTCAGCGGTTTGTATTAGGGCTAATAGGAGTACTTAGACTTTGACCATTGAGAAATTACTTGGTTCCTAATTAATGGCTTACCAGAGCTTTATTGATTTTGCATGAGCTTTGCCACCATATCTTTCCATTGCCATTGATGGTTCCACCACCTTCAACTAATAGATTTTGAACACTCTCAAAGATTAGCCAGTGTCTACCATCTTGGCTGTAGTCTGATCGATCATCAGATGCTTCTATGGTTCCAGAAATCTGAGGATTTTTTTTAAAAATTAATATTTATTTGATACATAGATAGAGCTTGAAGTGCCCCATTTTTTTTTATCCACTATAACTAATTTAATTACCTGCATCGTAATATCTGATTTGCAAGGACCTGAGAATCTAATTGGCTTAAGACGATAGTTTTTCTGAGCCACCACCAGAACAGCTCCATTAGATGAACAAGCTACCTCCCAAGCCTTCTTAAATGCCTGAAAGGATCCAGGTACATAATATATTTCAGGAAAAAAAAAATTAAAAAAAAAAAGAAAGAGAAAAATGAAAATGTTGCTCTGCATGCATGAAAATACTTCTCGAAATAACATTTTAAAGTGTAATAACTAATAAAGGAAATTTCACTTACACCCACACCGAAATATAAGCTGATTAATTTGCAATTATAATCACAAAGTTTAACAATTTTTTTATGTCGATCGGTATCATATGCTTTAACTCATTTTAATTTCATCATTTTTTGTTAAAATATTCAAAATATCCTTTTTATTTATTTATTTTTTTTAAAAGTGAAAAATTCAAAAAATGCCTTAAACTCATCCGGGGCATTTCACTTTTGCGTTTTGTCTTTTGCAAAAAGGAGTATTCTAGTTTTTAACCAAAAAAAAAAAAAAAATGATAAAATTAAAAAAATTGAAATATAGGATATCGACATTACAAATGTTTAAACTTCGAGACTATGATTACATGCTTTAAGTGAAGCTCTTTTGCAAAACAGGAACATTCTTAGTGGGCTTTTTAAAGTTCGTCAAATTTTAGCTAAAAAATCACGTTTTATTGTTTTAGCTAGTCATTTTTAAAAATCATTAAATATCAAATTCTCTAAATCTTTCTTTATTTTGACTAAATATTCTTTTTTTATTAGTTGAAACACTGCTCTCTCTTTTCTTTCTCCCCCTCATTTTCCTCTCTCTCTCAGCCCCACCCAACCGCCGGAAACACCTAGCAGGTCATCAACTTCAAAGCCACTTGTCTGAATGACGAATAAAATGAGTAAACTGGGATTCAATCACCAAATTACAAGACTCAGACAAAATTATTTCAATTGATTTGCTAGGAAAGCACTTGCTGAAGAACAAGATTGAGGAGCAGGTACTGTTGGAGAGATGAGAGAGAAAGAAGGGAAATGAATATAACAATTACTAAAATGAAGTAGAGAGGAAGATTGTTTCTCTAAAATAGAGTAGAAATAGAGATTGAGTAGAGAGTTAGATAAATGAGTGCTTTTGTGAGGTTGCCTAATTTTTGGAGAAAAACTTAAGGTGGAGAGCTTGTTAGGAATGCCATTTTGCGGGCGCTTTCATATCTAGTACTGCATGGATTACAATTATTACGGGAATGTTTAGGTGTCACCTAAATTTAGATTGTATTATATTATGTTTTAAAAACTTGTTTGGATAGATTTTGAATTTCAGAATTTATAAACCGGTTAGAATTCAACTCGTTCTCAATTTAATTCAAAAAAATTTAACCCAATTCAAAAATAATAAAAAAAGGAAAAAAATAAAAACCCAGAGGTGGCCAAGCCACCCTTGGGCGTCTGGGAGTGGTGGCCGGACCAAGTGTTAGCCACCCCCGTCTGATTCGGGGGTGGCTATCAGCAACTCCTGTCTGATTAGCCACCCCCAAAGCTGTCACTAAGGGTGGTTCGAAAACTACCTCAACTTTTTTTTAATCAGTTTTTTAGTTTAATAATAATAATAAAATCATTTTTATATATATTTTTCTCAATTATATTGAATTCAATTCACTCTCAAACATTTTTTTTTCAAATTTTGTTTTAAATTCTCTAAACTATCTAAATATAATTTTAAAACTCAATTTTATACAAAATTTATAATTTAAAATATAGTAAAATATAGTACAAAAAAAATCCAACATCCAAACATCCCCTACAATTGTAGAACTGAATGCGTATTGTCAAAGCTGTATGTCAGCATAAGTGCTACATTGTCTTAAATAATAATAATAATAATAATTAATTAATTGGTCGCAAATCAAGCAAAACACATTGTCTTAATTAAGGCTGTAAATCTACCATTATTATTTAAGAGTACGTAGTACCTCTGTATCGTCATCAGTGCCATCACCTTTAGCTCCAAAGTCGTTGACATCAACTGTTTTACCCGAAGTTGAAATGGTGCCCACTTTATAAAACTTCTTCAAATTCAAGACATCAGTTCTTTGCTTGATCAAGTGCTTAAACGCACCGTCCTCAATGGTGCTGAAGTACGAAGGATACGCTTGAGAACCATACCCAGATTGATCTTCGTAATAATGACGAAGTCGGTCATCTTTCAAAGAGCTATAACATGAAATAAAACAGAGCATGAGAACGAAATATGAGAGCAGAAGATGTCTTTGCAGCAGGGCCATTATCTCGTCTTTAATTTATGCGAAGAAATTGAAGAAACTTCAAAGAATGTTATGATCAGACGGTTATTGCAAGGTATGGAAGTGAAAAGCATGTCATGATGGGCTTGTGTATTTATAGAGATTAGAGAGAGAGAGAGAGAGAGAGAGAGAGGCGGCCTTTTCAGATTCTTGTCTACATGACTGTTGAGGTATGGTTTAAAACAAGAGATTGAGACGGAATGATCTCTTGGGCAGATTCTGACTTTTGCTCCGGCCATAATCGCCATATATACACACTTTGCATGTTATAACTTTCATGCATTGATCAGAAATACCTCCAATGCTGATGCTTATAAGCACGAAAGAAAGACACAGATATAAGATGGATGGTACGACGTGTGATATACGCATGTCCGACTACATGTTAAAGCCTTTTAGTCACATTCTCTCTTAATAATTAATTTGATTAATGTATATACGACTTTATTATACCACTAATGTAACTCATGTTTCATGATTCAATAATGCTGACTTCGTTTTATTTTTGGGGTTATTACATAACAAATTCTAGAAGTACTTGATACTAACTAGCTAGTATTAAATTTGAAAATTCTTATTTAGACCCCAAGTACGTTAGTACGTAAATCTAGGTTAATATTGATCGATGATTGTTCTATCACATTGTTTTGTAGCGATCGATGATATGATCGTGACACGCAAGGCCGGGCTGCATGCTTAATTACTGGGAATATAATGCTATTTTCTTACTCAATGAGTCAATGTGGATTTTTGATACGTTTCTGCGCTTATATATGTGGAATTATCTCAGAATATCATTGAATGTAATAAATAGAGAAATCCCCTTAAGAGTCATTTTGACGTGTGATTAGTACTCTTAATTAACATATATATATCTTTTATATTACAGCATTTTTATTTCACAATGTTGACGTATGTGTGAGTACTCTTAACCAATCCTTATTATTATTATTATTATTATTTTAACAAAAATTGATTCAAATTGGTTGGGATTGACATGTCATCAATAGAATAGTTATAAAATAAAAATATAATTTTTTTAGCAATATTCAGCCACGTTAGTTGCAACTTCTCTGTTACGATCCTTGTGTCTCACGTGTGTTAAGTCTAATATTAATCATATATATATATATAATTAAGCTAGTTCTTGGCACCATTCTTTTACAAACGGATTTTTAAAGGTGAGTTCTCATCAAATTTTTTATCATTATCCAAATCCATGCATGAACGCAAGCATCGCGCAATATTTAAGGATTCCAAATTCTCCACGAGAGGCTGAAAGAATGCATTAAATATCCCCACTTTTTTCAGGTGATAATTCTTGATTGTGAATAGCCAATGGATCACGTAAGTAAGATTGGTACTTATCCATTACTTTATTGATCGATGAACCTGTAGTAATGCTATAGTGCTGCTATATATACATCAATACATGCCATGCCTAGAGGTTGGCCACTAGTGCATTTATCCTGATCATGACATCACAGATAGATAGCATGCATGGTCAAATGTGCATGTGTTTTAGGGATTTGCCGCACTCTTGAAGGCCTGGTCTTGTTATGGTAATAATCAGGAGTATGGAAATGAAACTCACAAGTACTTGTGGTTACCAAACAATTTTTTACACGTGAATAGTTGCCGTAATATGTTTGTGAAGCATATAGAGGGGAGATGCGGCAAATTCTGGTTTTGGTTGGGGAGGGAATTAAATTAGGACCTTTGGTGACCTAAAAGTACTTTTAAGGGCATTTTTATGTATATATCATGATTTGAAAGACTGAATTTAATTATTTAATAAATATTTTAACACTTTATTTTATATGTCTTTCTCAATAAATAAGACCTAATATATAAATATTTAATTGATAATTAGATAGGAGGTGAATTATGAAAATACGGTTCAAACTCAAAATTTTTGTTCTAATACCATATTAAATTAGCACTAATATCAAAAGTTGAAATTACTAAGAAATAATAAATTTAACCATTCAATTAATATTTTAATACATGTAACAACATAAATAGAAAGAGTTCAATGCAACTCTCTCGGAGCTCTCTCATGAAAAAATTTATTTGATTTGTGGGACAAGTGATCATATATATATATATATATATATATGTGTGTGTGTGTGTGTTGAATGAGGATGTAGAGGGCAAGATAATCTGCACCAGAGGATTTCTGGCTTGCACAAATGGCATTCCATGTAAGACAGCCACATGGCAATTATTGATTACTGATCGTTATAAATTTATTAGACACCTTGTGTCTCTGTAGTAGAGAGTCGTACTAGGATGGTTTTCCATTTTTTATGGTTACACATCACGGTATGGGGCAAAGGTGGAAATGGATATACAACCACACCTTGTTGCAACAATTTTATATTAGGATCCACGATCATATGGAATCCTGTGCAACCAACCAAATAACAAAGACAATAAGGACAATAATACCAATGATCATCGAGTTTATGGGTCATGTCAAAAATTATTTGTCATTATTTTGAATATTGAGTTTCGATCGTGAAGAAGCATGTATAGATTAATTATCATAACCCGACTCATTTAATTAAACATGTCAGACTTATCAACCCTAACTATTTAATTTCTTGTTAGGTTCATATCGAGTTTGCTGAATGTGTCAAAAATTACCGATCAGGAATATATATCAATACTATTGTCAAATGTATTCGGGGACCATACTTTAATTTGAGTCTTGACAGTTTCTTTGGTTTCTATTTTTAGTTTCAATTATCAACGAACTTCTTCCGCTTAGCTTATGGCATTTTTAAATGTCTTTGCTATCTTTGATCAACTCCCCATTCCACTTTTGTTGTCAAATCAAATTTCAGTGCGTGTCCAATTTGATAAGTACCAACACAATTTAATTAAGCCCTAAATGCCCTTTACATTATGGTAGATGGGGGCAGCCGAAAAATATAGGTTAGTCTTGTTGTTAGGGTGACATATATAGGATTTATAGTTGAGTTAGAATAAACTTTCCATTAATTAGGATTAAAGTTAATTTTAATATTTGGGTTATTCTATTATAAGTCTATTATGATTTGAATGTAGTAATTATTGGGTTGGGATTAGAGTTGCATAAGAATTACTGTAGCTTTGTTTATTTAAGAACTGTCGATCAATAACAAAATAATTATATATTGAGGAATTTTATCAAACAATTGTGGTCTTTCTTATCCAACAAGAATTCTCACTATTTGCTGCTTGTTGATATCGATCGGTCCTATCACTTGTTTACTCCTACGTACATGGTGTTCTTTGGCAAGAATTAAGGGTCCGTTTGGATTTGCGATTTCCAAATAGCGATTTTAAAATGTGCGATTTGAAAAAAGTAATTTTTAAAAACTCACTTAAGCGTTTGGCAAAATCGCAGTTTGGCCTTTAAAATCGCAGGTTAGCCTTTTAAAATACTGCATTTTCAAAAAAGTACCACATTGCCTGCGATTTGAATAAGCACTTTTCTGCGTTTTTAAATCGCAATTTTTTAAAAACCCAGCTTCCAAACGGTTTATTTTATGCGATTTGGTTTAAAATCGCACATTTTCTCTATGAAATCGCAATCACAAACGCACCCTAAGATGAGGAGGACTAGAGTTATCGTTGTGACCCCTAAATTACTTCTTAAGTACCTATAGCTTTTATGGAAGCCTTTGAGATAGCTTGAGAGACACAAAACAATCTCTCAAGTAAACCAATAAAATAATAATAAAAAAAAACTGTCGAATTGAATTTTATTAAAGGTCTACACTAACTTATAATTATAGCTTGTTTAAACAAAAACCAATTAATTAAAATCTTAGGAGAATATTCAAGTTTACTGCAAATAATTGCTTCTTAGTTGCTTATTGTTTCTATGGAAGGATGTAACCTAGTTCAAGAGATATTACTTCTTTTCTTTTCTTTTCCCTTTTAAAGAAAAAAAAATACAAAAAGTCTCTAATGTTATATATTTATATTGTACCAATAAATTATACCTCTTCACTTGTTTAAGAGATACAAGTTGAAATTTTCAAAGAATACACAAGTTCACTACCAAAATTTAATTACTTTTCAATTACTTAAAAGTACGTTTTAATGGAAGCCTGGGACCTAAATCAAGAGATATTGTTTTTTTTTTTTTTTGAAAAAAAAAAGGTCTTCAAAGTAAAAAACTGTTAAATTTTGATTCGTCAAAAATTAGTATTCCTAGATCAATGAAATTATACATCTTCACATGTTTAAATAAATACTCTAGTATTATATGCTTTTCAGTTTTCACTATTTTCAGACGAATAGTTTCTTTCAAATTACAATTTAAATAAAGGCTTTGATCTAATATATTGCATGTAATGTTCTTCACTTCTTTCACCCAAACATATCACTTGAACCAATAGTTGAGGTTAACTGGAATATTATATATTTCAAATGCCATAATACTTAAACAACTAGTTATAGCTCTTTTAATTTTGAATAAGAAAATTTGTTGGAATAAAGAAGTTTTTCTTGGAGAAAATGTCGATAGCCAATCTAAAATACATTTTTTTCTTCCAAATAGTGTCAAGCCATTCAATTGTGATAATGCTATATATATGGTCTAATCCTTATATATTGTTTCTCTATTTAACTTTCAAACAAGAAAATTTGTGTACTAGCTAGTACTATGAAACCGATGGCCGACAAAGAAATTTCTGGAAAAAACTATGATTTTGGTGATGGAGTTGATTATTCTTGCAATATTTCAAGCTCAGGCCATTAATGTCCTTACCCCTCCCTCTCTTTGTCCCACTTTTCTCCCCATTCGTCTTCTTCAATCCTCTCAAAATAGCAATGCTCGTAGACAGCATTGCGTTGAAAGCACAATTGAAAAATGTAAAGATATACCAAGAGCCATGCAAATGTTTCGCTGTGTTCATTCTATTTTTATCGTTTTGCATTGATCGGATTGAAACACGTAACGGTCAATTTTCAAGAGAGCAATATTACACTGCCAAAGCTCTATTTCGCTCGTGGAAATGCTTAGTGCTTTGCTTCAAGGGTAAGACAGTTGCCCACCCCCATGATGCAACTAGCTTGTTTGGTACGTTGTCTTCAAAAGTTCATTTCAGATGTCATCTCCATGTGTAAACTCGGCCTTCAAGGATACGAATGTGCACTCCCATGAGCAAGATATCTCATGTAATACATATTTCTTCAATTTTCTCTCTTCCAAAGTTATATATATGGATGTTTCTTCAATGATCATCGGGTTAATAGGTCATGTCAAAAATTGTTTGTCATTATTTTAAATGTCGGTTTTGATCGTGAAAAAGCATTTAGAAGGTAATTATAATCCAGCTCATTTAATTAAACGGGTCAAATTTATCAATTCTAACTATTTAATTTCGTGTTGAGTTCATATCGATCGAGTTCGAATGACGTGTCAAAATTTACCGATCAAGAATATCAATATTATTGTCAAATGTATTGGGGACCATACTTTGAGTCTCGACAGTTTCTTTGATTTCTTTTTCTAGTTTCAATTATCAACGAACTTCTTCCACATATGGCATTTTTAAATGTCTTTGCTATCTTTGAACAACTCCCCATTCCACTTTTGTTGTCAAATCAAATTTCAGTGCGTGTCTAATTTGATAAGTACCAACACAATTTAAGCCCCAAATGCCCTTTACATTATGGTAGATGGGCAACCGAAAAATATAGGTTAGTCTTGTTGTTAGGGTGACATATATAGGATTTATAGTTGAGTTAAAATAAAGTTTCCATTAATTAGGATTAAAGTTAATTTTAATATTTGGGTTATCCTATTATAAGTCTATTATGATTTGAATGTAGTAATTGGCTTGTTTATTTAAGAACTATCTATCAATAACAAAATCATTATTGAGGAATTTTATCAAACAATTGTGGTCTTTCTTATCCAACAAGAATTCTCACTATTTGCTTCTTGTTGATATCGATCGGACCTATCGCTTGTTTACTCCTACATGGTGTTCTTTGGCAAGAATTGAGATGAGGAGGACTAGAGTTAAACTAGTGACCCCCCGAATGTCATATGTCTTTAAATCACTATTGGATCAAAATTTAATAATGATAATTTCAAATTTAATGATAATTTTAAAAGTCATATAACATTTTAAAAGAGACAAATAAGACTTTAATCCTTCTTATAGAATTAATAAAATAGGCTAAGGCTGTTGGTGGTAGATAATTCAACCGCCATGGTTGACAGATGCCTAACTATATTGGGAGACAGCACCCCTCAATCACCAATTTTTATTTTTTTGTTTAAAGGATATAATTATATTTTTCTGACATTTTTATTATCTTGTTTGATGAAAACATTAGTGGAGGTCTTAATTTGCTATTAAAGAAAAAAAAAAACTCAGAAAAAATGGAGGTCTTGAAATTAATATATTAAAAATAAAATTAATATTCATTTGGTATTAACCAAAAATAAACAAAAGAAAATAAACAAAACAATTATTTCTTAATATATTTCAATTTTCAACTCAAACACTTATTAAAATGGAACCTGACATTTTGTCGTGATCATCCCGCTTCAACTACTACATTGCTACCCTTGTTGTGTTAAAATTTGGGTTGTTACTCATAATAGATTTCAATGTAAAATGATTTTTTGTTATAATAGGGCTAGGGGCCCGGGCTGGGGCCAAGCCGTTTTTTTTGGCAAGGGCAAAGCTTAATTATTTTTGTCCAAATATATAGATTTAGCTATATATTTATATACTACAGTAAATAAAATTTTCCAAAAAGAGGGAAAAGCTACTGCCAATATCGACCATCCCCTCTGCCGTCTCTAAAGTGGAGGTTGGAGATTGCTATATAATTTCCTTTTTTTTTTTTTTTTTTTGATGAATAAAACCCTTTATAAAACCAAACAAAGCTTTACAACACTCCAGTCAAAACTGGAATCAAAATCCCAGCAGGGATAACAACCAAACCCCAACAACTCCCAAAAAAACATGAGGTAGAAACACAAACAAGAACTTAATGTAGTGCAGCAAACCAGTACAAACAATATAATTTCCTTAATCAAAACTTTGAATGAAAACTTCTTTTTTCTCTTAAAAATAGGGGTTGGATTGGATTCCTAGCTAGCCCTTGGAAACTAGAAGTAAAAAAGAATAAATAAGACAGGACAGTTTTCCTTCATACTTGATTAGATTTTTCTAATCACATTTATTAAATTAACATCTGTCAAAACATACATGTAAAATGTACATATTTTATTTAAAATACATGTGAAAATCAAGTTAAAAGTTTCGTGAAATTTCTCATAAAATAAAAAATGAAGTTTTCGTTTTGTACATGCCAGATCATGAATTAGTAACTGCATCCAATATTCTCTAAAAAATATCCAAATTGTTTCAAACATTCTGTTTTTGGAATGAAATATTTATGGAATCCCATGAATATATTCTAACCTTATTCTATAGTATTTACATGAGATTCAATCTTTCTTATTATTGGATCCGGCTACTATGCGGTAGAAAATAGTACAGCTGGGATTCCCATGGAAAAATACTTTGACTTCTCCGTTAGTTAGCCTTTTTTTATTTTTAGAATGTTCACGCTTCCTCCTTTTTCTTCTCTCTCATTTTATTTTCTTTCCCTTCTTCTCTTCTCTTCCTCTTCTTTTCTCTTCTCTTCGGTTCCAGAAACAGATGAGTTTCTTTTCTTCTCTGTTTAGTTTTTTTTTCCTTGAAATGTTCCATCCAGCCTAGAAAATCCACCACAAGAACAACCCAAATCAAACCCATCAATCAGAATCTAAGCAACCTCAATGAAACCCAAATTGAAACTCTAATACCCATTCGATGTGGAGTTCGAACAAATAACAAAACCAGTCTAATAAGTCAAGAACCGAAATAACCAAATTTCATCTTCAATCAACCCAAGAAATTCAAGACTCAAGAGCTAGAGAGGAAGAGGATTTACCTTGAAGAAATCCATTTTGCTTCAACCGGTCACTCTCTCTCTTTCTTGGCCCAGCTCTCACGAGCTCTCTTTATTTTCTCTCACTTTCTGTATCTCTCTTGCTCTTCTGCTCTCTCTCTGTTTTTGTATCACTCTCGCTCTCTCTGTATCTAGAACCGAAAGGAAGAAGAGTGTAAAGAATTTTCTTTCTTCAACTGTAATACTTGCTGGATTATGGATAATAATGGATGGATGATTATACGGATTGAATGTATGAAATGATTTAAGGAAAGGAAGTGAATGGATACTGCTGTGGCTATATTGATTGAATCCAAAGGAACATAAACTGGGCAATTCGAGAAGCCCAAGGTCTCCAAAGTAATCAAGAACAGTAACAGGCTACAAACTTCAATAAATGAAAACTAACTTTACAAAAGGCTATATAAGCCCAAAACAAAGCAAAACTAATTCAGCCCAAGGCCCAAGATTCTCGGCACAAATCCAGCCCACACACATTCCTGTATAACAGCAACGTGCGTGTTAACCCTCCTTGTGCAAAACGCACCGTCTCACTTCTCTAGCAAGTGGTCACCAGCTGTTGCCCACTTCTCACCAGCTGTAAGCCAATACAAGCTCCCCTCCATGAGCTTCTGCCACGTCGCACTCCAGCCTCTAGTGTCACCTTCTCCTTTTGCCAACCCTAACACTTTCCATACCTCAGCGCCTCCTCCTGCAACATAGCCGTTAGGCTATGGTTGTAAGGCACATGACAAATGTCCCCCCTTTAAAACAACTTGCCCACAATGTGTGGGTACGTGTCCTGCAATTTGTAGAGAACCTCCCAAGTACTGTCTTCCACCGGCGCTCCATGCCACTGAACGAGAACCTCCGTAGCTTCCCGCTAACTGATCTTCCTCATCCGGCTGTCCAAAATAGCCTCAGGTTTTGGTTTCAGCTCCCAATGTCGATCGATTGGTGGTAAAGTGGGAATAGGTAAGATCTGCTGACCCAACTTCTTCTTTAAACAAGAAACATGAAATACAGGGTGTATTCTTGATGTGGGTGGTGGATCTAGTTTATAAGCTACTAAACCAAGCTTCTGAATGATTTGATAGGGCCCATATAATCTGGGAGCCAACTTCAAATTCCAGCGCATGGCTACAGATTTTTGACAGTAAGGTTGAAGGCGTAGGTATACCCATTCACCCACTTCAAAACTACGTTTTGTTATGAGTTTGTCAGCATATGTCTTCATTCTGCTTTGGGCCTTTGTTAAGTTCTCTTTAAGTAGATGAATAATCTGTTCCCTGCTTTTTAACTGATTATCTACTACTGCATTAGCTGTTGTTCGTGATACATATGATAGCAGTCTAGGTGGGGGATAGCCATAGAGTGCTTCAAACGGGGTTAGTTCAATAGAAGAATGGTGGTTAGTGTTATACCACCATTCGGCCATAGGTAACCACTGAGTCCAAGCCGTAGGCTTCATTCCAACATAACATCTGAGATACCCTTCTAAACACTTATTCAGAGCCTCTGTTTGACCATCAGACTAATGATGGTAGGCTGAACTGAAAGCCAAATTAGTTCCCTGCAACCGAAACAATTCTTTCCAAAAAGAACTAGTAAAAATAGCATCGCGGTCAGAGACTATAGTTTGAGGTAGACCATGTAGTTTAAAGATTTGAGTAAAGAATAAATTGGCCACTGTCACAGCTGTGTAAGGATGGGACAGAGATAAGAAATGACCATACTTAGTGAGTCGATCCACAACCACTAGTATCACACTGTGACCATGAGAGAGAGGCAATCCATCTATGAAATCCATAGAAATATCAGACCAACACTGACTAGGAATGGGTAAAGGTTGTAATAACCCTGTAGGATGAACATTCTCAACTTTAGAAGCTTGACAGACTGAACATTCTTTGATCAATTTCCTGATGTCCTTTCTCATGCCCGACCAAAGAAATCAGCCTTAGCCCTTTGCATTGTTTTATGATACCCCGAATGGCCAGCCTGAGGATTTGAGTGAATATAATGCAGTATTTTCTCCTTAAAAGGAGAAGTCTTGACTATATAAATCCTGCCCTTCTTCAAGATCAACTCCTGCTGTAGAGTAAAACCCTTAGGAGCATGAGAGCCCTCTTTCAACTGTTGTAACAAAGACTGGGTCTCCGGGTCTGTAGAGTAACTGAACTTCAACTCTTGTAACCAAGTGGGTGTTGAAAATGAAATTAAAGAGCAAGTAGGTTCCTGCAAACCCTGGATAAGGCATCAGCTACCTTGTTCTCCTTGCCTTTCTTATACTCGATAACAAAGTCATAGCCTAACAGCTTAGACATCCACCTTTGTTGAGTTACTGTACCTACTTTCTGCTCTAAAAGAAACTTTAAAGACTGCTGGTCAATTTTAATAATGAAAGACTGCCCTAGAAGATAGGGCCTCCACTTCTGAACTGCAAAAACTAAGGATAATAACTCTTTCTCATATGTAGAAAGAAAAGAGCTTTACCTTTTAAAGCCTGACTCATAAAAGCAATCGGTTGTCCCTCTTGCATTAAAACAGCCCATATTCCCAACCCACTAGCATCACATTCAATCGTAAAGGGCTTAGTAATCTGGCAGCCTTAGAACCGGTGGGTGTGTGACTGCATGCTTAAGTGCTTGGAAGGCCTTAGAAGCATCTTCACTCCACTTAAAAGAATTCTTTCTGAGTAAAGCAGTTAAAGGAGTAGCAATAATCCCATATCCTCGGATAAATTTTCTGTAATATCTGGTAAGTCCCAAAAAACCCTTAGAGACTTAATCGTTGAAGGGATGAGCCAATTAGACATAGTTGTAATTTTAGAAGGGTCAATGCTCACCCCCTGTTCTGAAATAAAATGGCCCAAATAATCAATCACCCCTACCCTAAATCTGCACTTGGATTTCTTAGCATACAACTGATTAGTTTGCAATACCCGAAGTACCTATCTCAAATGATCTCCATGTTCCTCAGCTGACTTGTTATACACCAAAATGTCATCAAAAAACACTAAAACAAATTTTTTGAGGAAGGGTTTGAATACTTCATTCATTAAACCCTGAAACGTAGATGGTGCATTGGTTAGCCCAAAAGGCATAACCAGAAATTCATAGTGACCCTCATGGGTCCTAAATGCTGTTTTAGGAATATCTTCCTCCTTGACTCTAATTTGATGGTATCCCGATTTGAGATCCAACTTAGAAAATATTATAGCACCAAAAAGTTCATCCAACAGCTCATCAATCACTGGAATTGGAAACTTATCCTTGATAGTTTCCTGGTTCAAATCCCTATAATCCATACACATTCTCCAACTCCCATCTGTCTTCCTAACCAGTAAAACGGGTGAAGAAAATGGGCTTTGACTGGCTCGGATGACCCCTGATTTCAACAAATCGGACAATTTTTTCAATTTTCATTTTCTGGTAATACGGGTATCTATAGGGCCGAACACACACTGGCTTTGTATTTTCCTTCAACAAAATTCCATGGTCATGGGACCTCATAGGAGGTAGCCCTGTAGGTTCCTCAAAAATCCCTTGAAACTCCGTCAATAATTTCGCAAATAAGGGATTTATAGTTTCTGTAGTGACAAGGTCATCACCCCCCCAACAGTTGTAACATCACCCCTTTATTAGAGGACCTTAGAAACTTAGAACCTTCCGCCACTGAAATCTCAGTGGGGGTTAATCCTTGCAACAAAATCTGCTCACCCTTCCAACTAAAGAGCATAGTTAATTTCAAAAAGTCCCAAATAATAGGACCTAAGGTTCTAAGCCATTGAATACCGAGCACCAAATCACAACCACCCAAAGTGAGAACGTAAAATTCTGTGCAAAAATTATTCCTTTGCACCCTTATAGACACTGTAGGACATGTGCCATCACTAGACATGAGCTGACCATTAGCAACCTTTACAGCAATCACCTTAGATGTCAATGTAGGCAACCATGCCTTAGCAACGATAGCCGGATCCAAGAAGTTGTGTGTACTTCCTGAATCCACTAAAATGACTACCATTTGCTGCTGAATAATCCCCACAATACGCATGGTATTAGGGCTAGGAGAACCTGAAATAGCATGAATAAGATTTTTGGAGTTTCTACACACTCCACAGAATTTTGTTTCTCCACCATATTAACTCCATCAATAGAATCAAAGAAAACTTCCTCAATTGGTTCCCGTGTTGAATTTCTACCCCTGTCATTAGTTACAACTTAGGAGTTTTGCAAATATGAGAAGAACTCAACTTCTCATCGCAAGAGTAACAAAGGCCTTTAGCCCTCATTTCCCTCATCTGGGCAGGAGATATTCTATGAACCGGCATAGTAGGAGGAACTTTTTTGACAAAAGGGTTTGAAACTTCATCCTTCTTAGGACCCAAATTCTGATCACCAAAACTATTGGACTGACCATAGGCTGTCTGTTTTCCATAGACTGAAAAACCAGAAGAACCTGATTGTTTAAACCCCCTTCTAGAACTCAAGACATACTCTTCTTGTATCTTGGCTAAGCCAAAAGCTTGCCCAAGACTGGTAGGGGCCAACATCCGAACTGGCAACCTTATATCATCCTTAAGGCCACTCAAAAAATAACTAAGTTTGTATGGCTTAGTTAAACCCCTTAATCTATTGGACAAGGCTTCAAACTGGGCCTTATAAGCAGCAACAGAATGGGTTTGTCTCAATCGGGTAAGGGACTCCATGGGGTCATCATAAGCTGTTGGTCCAAATCTTACTAAACAGGCTTTAGCAAAAGTATCCCATATATTGACTAACCCACTGAATTCAGCATCTTGAAACCAAATAAGGGCTTCACCTTCCATATGAAAAGAAGCAATGGGAATTCAGTCCATACCTTGGGTTTGATTAAAATCAAAATACTGAGTAGCTTTGTAGAGCCAATTTGCAAGATTGTCCCCATCAAACCTTGGGAAGTCCATCCTATTGAACCTATTCTGGTAAGGTCTCCCACCTCCTAAACTTTCTCCTTCATGATACTCATGATATTGTCTGCGATCTTCATTTTCTGACCTCACGGATTTCTCCTGCAACAGGGCATTCATGGTTGCTGTTAAAGTTTCCATTTGTTTCTTGATTTCAGCCAAATCGCCGACCTGCTTCTACATAGCATCAAGATCACGCTGCATCTGCGTCATTTTGGTGTTATCCGCCATGTGTAGAATCGTCTGAATCTGATACCAATTGTAAAGAATTTTCTTTCTTCAACTGTAATACTTGCTGGATTATGGATAATAATGGATGGATGATTATACGGATTGAATGTATGAAATGATTTAAGGAAAGGAAGTGAATGGATTCTGCTGTGGCTATATTGATTGAATCCAAAGGAACATAAACTGGGCAATTTGAGAAGCCCAAGGTCTCCAAAGTAATCAAGAACAGTAACAGGCTACAAACTTCAATGAATGAAAACTAACTTTACAAAAGGCTATATAAGCCCAAAACAAAGCAAAACTAATTCAGCCCAAGGCCCGAGATTCTCGGCACAAATCCAGCCCACGCACGTTCCTATATAACATCAACGTGCGTGTTAACCCTCATTGTGCAAAACGCACCATCTCACTTCTCTAGCAAGTGGTCACCAGCTGTTGCCCACTTCTCACCTGCTGTAAGCCAATACAAGCTCCCCTCCATGAGCTTCTGCCACGTCGCACTCCAGCCTCTAGTGTCACCTTTTCCTTTTG
Organism: Alnus rubra; assembly: GCA_028654335.1. NCBI lineage: Eukaryota > Viridiplantae > Streptophyta > Magnoliopsida > Fagales > Betulaceae > Alnus > Alnus rubra. Next base: position 6,346,622 of record JAJPGS010000163.1, on the reverse strand, counting down.
CCAACCCTAACACTTTCCATACCTCAGCGCCTCCTCCTGCAACATAGCCATTAGGCTATGGTTGTAAGGCATATGACAAAGAGGAAGAGAAGAAGCAAGGAAAGAAAATAAAAGGAGAGAGAAGAAAAGGGAGGAGGCATGAACATTCTAAAAAAATAATAAAATAAATAAAAAAGAAGAAAAGAAACTCACATGTTTCTAGAACCAAAGAGAAGAAGAGAAGAGAAAAGAAAAGGAGGAAGAGAAGAGAAGAAGCAGGGAAAGAAAAGAAAATGAGAGAAGAAAAAGAGGAGGCGTGAACATTCTAAGGAAAAAAAAAAACTAAAAATAGGCTAACTAACGGAGAAGTCTTGGTATTTTTTCCATGTGAATCTCAGCCGAGCCTTAGAAAAAAGTACCGCAGACCGCATAGTAGCTAGATCTATTAGTGCATTCCTAATAGCCTCATCAAAAAATTTAGCTATTTTGGTGAGTCAATTTGATAAAAATACTAAAAAATCACTCCCAGCAGCCTCACCACATTAACCAAAAAGTTTTAGTGAGTGAAAATACTAACCAATTTTGATGAGTAACATTCACTCACCAACTCTCTCACCAATTTTGTTTCTCCTTTATCTCTTACATGATCAACACACTTTTTTCTCTCATTTTTTTTTTCTCTCATTTTCTTCTTCCATCTCCCATCTATCACACACGATGATGTCCTTATTTTATAAACATGAATGTTTCTTTGTCCCTAACATAAACTTTGTGGTTCTTTTATTTATCTTTTCTTTCTTTCTTTATTGAATTTGGTTGAGAAGCAAATGAAAACTTCTGTGAATTTCTTAGCAATGATCTAATCTCAAGATGAAGGTGTATGGTAGCTTGTTGTATAAAAAAATTAAATAGAGAAAGAATAAAGAAATCTAAAAAATTATTATTTAAATGGAATAGTGATAGTGAATAGTTAAATGGTGAGGTTGCTGGGAATAATTAAAAAAAAATGACTTACTATAATAGAAAAGTAGTTTTTAACTACTTTGGTGAGTAAAATTTAATGAAACTACTATAAATGCTCCTATTGATAAGCTCTAATTCAATTTTTAAGAAAAATTTTCCCACCAAACATGATATAATTGTTATTTGAAAAAAAAAAAGGGTAAATGTCTAATAAATCCCTGAGTCAGAGCGCCATTTGAATTCGATCCCTCACTTTTTGAAAGTAAGTATTTGGTGCTTAACTTTTTTGCGAATTTGAAAATGATCATTCTGTCATTTTTCCATCCATTTTTCTAACTTCCGTCTGGGTGAGTCAGCACTTGTCCATGTAGGCGCTTACAAGTCATAGTAAAAACGATTCCGTTTTGATTTTTGACCTTAAATGTCATCCCCAACACGTGCGGCAAGAGTTTTAAGCATAAAGCTGAGGATTGAAGACCGTCGTCAACTCTCGGGGAAGGATGCTTAGAAAAGAAAAAAAGTTGAAAGAAGATGAAGTCGCCGGTGGAATGGAAGCCAAATTTGATCAAACCCATGCAAATAAGGTTGAGTAACGGTAATTTTTCAGATCTTAGTTTCAGATCTTGTTTCTTGCTGAAATTTCTCCAAATCCGACTGTTTAGGGTTTGCAATCACCGTCACGGTCGTCCACTTCAATGTCGTCTGTGAAAGCTGATTTGGGTGTGGATGCACTGACGTGCAAATGCGGCCTTCGATCTCCACTAAGAACCTCTTGGACAACTGCAAATCCTGGGAGGCGCTTCTTTGGGTGTTCCATGTATGATGCACAGAAGGTAAGTGAACCGTACCTCAACTGTTTGATAATATGCCCAAATGAGTATCACCTATATGAATGTATGTATAACCAGACCTTTTTTTGGGTGTGCCGTGTATTATGACGCTTATTGTGTTTTTTGTTGTGTTGTTTTGGTTAGAAAGCCGGGCAATGCCATTTTTTCGTTTGGTTTGACAAAGAGACATGTCCCCGGGGAAAAGAAGTGCTGCCTCAATTACGTAATGAATTGAATTGCTTGAAGGAAGAGGTTATACAACTTAGAGCACGGAAGAGGCAGCTTACTCAAATGTTGTTATTTTTGACAGTTGTGTTTATTGCTTTTGTGGGAGTATGGTTGATGGGGTGCTTGTAATGTTTTTATCTTTTTGTAATGGTAGTGTGTTTGTGAAGGAAGTATTTGTAATGGTACATTCGGCTTTGGCATTTTTGGATGGTTGATGGAGTGAATTTAACACTCCCATTTTGTGACTTTGGATCATTGTATGTATGGTACTCCCATTATGTGGATTGTGCAACAATTATGTATAATATCTTATGTGAAATGTGCAACAATTGTGTATAATATATGTTTGTCATCATCATAAATACATGCAAAATACCAACACAAGAACAATAACACAAAATATTGTTCATACCACCAACATAAATTCAAGGACCACATGCATCCCAAAACCCTAACCGTGTTCACAATACCATAATGTACATTATATATCTGTTTGTTATCATCATAAATACATGCACAATACCAACACAAGAATAATAACACAAGGATATTGTTCATACCACAAACATAAACTCAGGGACCATTTGTCCAAAAAAGCAACATTCATTAAATACAACCTCTGGAAATTTGTTCACATCATCAACATAAACTACATAAACTTATCCAAAATAGCAACATTCACTAATTTCAACCTCTGGAATATCACAAAATATTGTTCATACCACCAACATAAACTCAGGGACCATTTGTCCAAAATAGCAACATTCACCTAACTACATCCACAAAAGATCACAAAATATTGTGGATACCACCAACATAAACTATCTATTGTTTATTCAACATAGCAACATTCACCTAAATAACCTCCCATACACAGATTGTTCATCAAACCATTCTACCAACTGACACGAATGTTTAGATCATTACAAAAAAAGTCAACAACAACATGTTCATTGAGTAGCCATTGCCTTGCCCTTACGCCTTCGAACACGGGTTTGCACAGGTTGGGATGACGTAGCTTCATTTTGAGATACCTAGAACATAGCAAAGAATAAGAACTTGAACAATACTAAATTCGGTAATTGAAGAACTTAACTATATTAAACTTACATTTGAAGAAGTTTTAGCAGTCTTCCTCTTCTTTGGGTTCCATCTCTTTCGGTTAGGGTTTAGGGGTAGATGGCAACCCTTGTACTTGTGACCCTTAACCCCATAGTTGCCGCATGTGACCACATACCCACTACGGCTTATCTTGTATGGGTTAGTGAGCTCATCAGGTGCCCTTCTCCTAGCTTTTCTTGGACGTCCAGGCTGAACTCTATCAACTGGAGGCAAAATTTCATCATAGGCACCAACATCTGGCCACTCTTCAAGCCCTAGCATAGCATGTACCTGTGGTTCATATGCCTGCATGTACTTATCCATCATGTAATAGCCATCTAAAAATTGCTCAAGCTTTTGTTTGTACATGTAAATGGCAGCACAAGCATGTGCACAAGGGATACCATTGAGTTGCCATCTCCCACATGAGCATGTACCTTGAGCCAAATTCACTATTCGACGTGCGTCGAACATGTGGTCAACCTCGAACTCCAACTCATTATGCCATCTACATATACAGTTCTTTGCTTCGTCCTTGGATCTTTCTAACTTCTTCTGAATTTTGGGACATATTTTGTGAGAAGCGGCTCGGACTCCGTCTCTTTTTTACTGGAATCTTGTCATCAATTGTCTCCGGATCATTTCCAGCATCTTCAAGAGCGGCTTGTCCCTAGACTCTTTGATCCATGAATTGAATGTCTCCTCAAGGTTGTTCAGAAGCATATTACTCTTCGAATGTGTAGAAAAGGCATGTCTAGACCATGATGCAGAGTCGACATCATTAAGATACTTATAGGCACCATCATCCATACTTGCTATCACCTTCATGTGATGCTGAAATAGCAATGCATTTGATGCTCTTGCAGCTCCCCACAATTGATCCTTGAATGCTTTCCCTTTAAATCCGTTTGACTTGAAGTTTGCATGTAGATGACGCACACAAAATTGATGCTCAGCATGTGGCAACAAATGGTCTGGTGCGGGACCAAGCCCCTGCACATTTTCAACAAATTATATCAATAAAGATCAGAAAAAAGACAATAAAATAAAAATAAAGCGTAAACATGACTTCCACATTACCTTCTGTCGATCAGATATAACAGTCCACCCGCGACCTTCCCCATTTCCCACATAAACATCATCAATAAGAAGTCCTAAAAACCACTCCCAAGATGCCCTTGTCTCAACCTCTGCAACCGCATATGCAATAGGGAACATATCAGCATTCCCATCCTTCCCAATGGCACACAACAACTGGCCCCTTACTTCCCCTTTAAGGTGGCAAGCATCCAAGCATACAACTGGCCTACAGCCATACTTGAAACCTTTCTTGCATACATCTAAGCATATATACAACCTCTGGAAGCAAGATTCCCCTATTTTCACATATGCACTACTGTTGGGATTTGACCTCAATATGGCTTCACAATACTTCCTTGCATGGTGGTATTGCTCCGAATGACTACCATAGATTGCCTTAAGTGCAACCTTTTTTGCTCTCCAGCATCTGCCTACAGGAACATCAATATTGTGATCCATTTTCACCCTTTGTTGCAATGCATATGGGGTCCATGTGGGATCATCCTTGAAATCAGGCATATACTTGGTGGCAAGAAGCTGCACGCCAGCCCTCGAATTCTCATACTGATTCCCACATTGATGGTCTGGTCTGAATGTTTTTATCTGTATTTATTCTTTCTTTGCATCCAAAGATGCTCATCCATTCACAACTTTCACCTTGCTCTTTACAAACTGCACTCACCCTCACCATATCATTGTGTTTATATTTGAAATCAAACCCATTTTGCACAGCATACCATTTTAGTGCCTTTTTAAATACACATGTATCAGCAAACAGTAGCCCCTTCTCCAACACAATTGGCACCCTCATGTCATGGTTCTCATTAAACTCTCGATACCTCCTCCTTCTTCGTTCTGTCAATTCATCATCAGACCCATCCAAACTCATCAACTCTTCACTATCGTAGTACTCTTCACCATCTTCATGTCCAGTGCTTGCATGTGGTTCCTCACCCACAAACTTTCCCCACCAATTTTCCATGTATTCCTTGTTACCTGGAACATCACTTGTGAATAGATCGTCGTCATCATCAGTTATTTCAAAGTCACTCAACTGCAATTCTTTTTCATCAACTAAGTCTGGCACATCAGGAACACTACATTCAGCCCCATTTTTCCTTCTAGCAGACACTCGGGCACCCTTTCTACCAGTGGCACCACCCCTTTTTTTCCTCCCACCCTTTGGTTTTTTTCCCTTTTTCTGTGAAACCCGTTCTTTCTTTTTTGAAGGCTTTGTTGTAGCATCACCATCGACATTCCCCTCAATATTTTCTGCATCAACCGTATGTCCAGCATTCCCCAAGCCAGCATCCCCCTCACCATTCCCCAAACCAGCATCCCCCTCGGCATTCCCTAAGCCAACATCCCCCTCGGCATTCCCTAAACCAGCATCCCCCTCACCATTCCCCAAGCCAACATTCCCCTCATCATCACCCTCTGGTGGTGGCAAAAACAGTACTTCCCCAACAATATCTGGTTCATCAACCCTATGTTGGACATATATGTGAACACTCGTCAATCCATATACTTCTACAATGTTGAGAAAATCCACTACCTGTTCATCATTTGTCAATGGCTTCCCCAATTCCTCCACATCATTGTCATCCATCTTGAACCAGTATCTTAGGTCATTCACATACTCAAGATCTCTAACAACATCCTCAATTTCCCATGCCGAAAGGAAATCAATATCGTAGTTTTTGATTTCATCCTTCAGCCCCCCAACATATTGAAGGCCAGGATTCTCCACCATGGTGAATGGTGATATCCAGTAACATATCTGCAGATGGAGTTGTGAATGAATGAGAGTCAAAAAAAATTTTGTTGTTGGAATTCTAATTGTTGAATATAAAATATGATGTTGAAAAAATATGCATGGTTTAGATGAAAAGTTTACATGAAAGGTTTGGAGTACGTTGCCAATGTTTCAGAATAAAGTTTGTCCAACTGTTACTAACATGCAGCAACAATAAAGTGGACAAACTATGTAAGAAAAGCTTTTAAGTTGACAAACCCAGGGACCACATGTTAACTGCACGTTTAATGGTAAGAATTTAAAGAAATGGTTTGAAAACAAGAAGCTCAGGGACCACAATGTCAAACACATTACACATAGTCACTGCTTACTTTATTCTGAAACACATACTCGGGACGACGAAAATGACCCCACTGCCCCACATGTGAACTGCTTAATTTATTCACAACTACCCTTACTGACAAACACATAGCACTAATTTATGTTTCCCACCACCCGTTTTACAAGCCATCACAACATCAACATCTGACCCACATGTTGAAAAGTTTGCAACATCTAGACAAATATCTACATTGAAGTCGACAACTCAATAATAACAAATTCCAAACTAAAAGTTATATAAAATTATATTCACATCGGTGATAACAACATCATTTCTTAAAATCTGGACAAAATTACCCAAAACCCTAAATTGGGGAAACCCTAAAATCTAAAATTACGTAAAAGTCGAGATGTTACCTTCAACACAAGGATGCCGGAGACAATGACAATGACCACGAACGGAACGTATACGAAGAGATTTTCCACAGCAACGCCAGGGACCACGGACGGAGACGACAAGCACGGACTTTGTTTTTAGATGAATAGAAGTGACAAGTCCTTACGTTTTCCACTGTCTTCACTCTTTCCTCCCTCGGTATTCATGAAAATTTTCAAAATGCGGCCCATACTCTTGCCGCACGTGTTGGGGATGACGTTTAAGGTCGAAAATCAAAACGGCATCGTTTTTACTATGACTTGTAAGCGCCTACGTGGACAAATGCTGACTCACCCAGACGGAAGTTAGATAAATGGATGGAAAAATGACGGAAGGATCATTTTCAAATTCGCAAAAAAGTTAAGCATCAAATACTTACTTTCAAAAAGTGAGGGATCGAATTCAAATGACACTCTGACTAGTAGATTTATTAGACATTTACCCAAAAAAAAAAAAAAGTGCCCGCTAGCGTAACGTTCGATTTGCTGCTCCCAAAATCAACCGTTAGCATAGTTTTTGAAAATTCTAAACTTTCCCGGCCCCAAAACACTCAGAAAAAGCACTGGTCACTGGTCACCGTTAAGAAGAAGAAGAAGAGCAAGAAGAGCTGGAAGAAGAGGAACGGCAATTCGCTTCTCTAATCCAAAAATGCCCCAACATGCGAGTGTTGCGTCAAATCCACGCTCGCGTCCTCACTCGTTTCCTTCCTATCTCCACCCTCTCCTTCGCTCTCTCCAAAATCGCCGCCTTCTGCGCTCTCTCTCCCCTTGGCGACATCTACTACGCGCGCAGAGTTTTCTCTCTTATGCCGAACCAGAACATATTCTCTTGGAATTCAATGATAAGGGGTTGTTCCCTAATCGAGAACCCTTCAAGGGAACCCGTATATTTGTTCAGAAGATTGGTTAAAAGAGGGCACCCGTGTCCGAACTCGTTTACCTTTGCCTTTGTTCTCAAGGCGTGTTCGATTGTAACAGCCGTCGAAGAGGGTCGCCAGGTACATACGCGTGTTTTACGATCTGGGTTCGGCTCGAGCCCATTTGTTCAGACCGCGTTGGTTAATTTCTATGCAAAATGCGAACAGATTGGGCTTGCGAAGATGGCGTTTGATGAAATTCCTGAGAGGAATTCGGTTGCATGGAGTACAATGATTAGTGGGTATGCGAAAGTCGGTTTGTTTAATGAGGCATTGGGTCTTTTTAGGGAAATGCAGAAGGCGGGTGTTGAACCAGATGAAGTTACGTTGGTGAGCATGATTTCTGCTTGCGCTGGAGCGGGAGCTCTGGATATTGGTAGGTGGTTTCACGCATATATGGAGAAGCAGATGATTGTTACTGATCTTGAACTTAGTACTGCACTCGTTAATATGTATGCCAGGTGTGGGTGTATTGAAAGAGCAAAGGAAGTTTTTCATGAAATGCTGGTGAAAGATACCAAAGTTTGGAGTACAATGATTGTGGGGTTGGCAGTTCACGGGCTTTCAGAAGATGCTTTGGATGCCTTTGCAAGGATGGAAGAAGCCAAGGTAATGACATGAAAGAGTATGTTTTTTGTTAGAAATAATTAATAGAAAGCAGAAAAATGAAATGCTCCTAAGATGCGTTACAACGTTGCTTTCCTTAAGAAATTATTTGCCATCACCAGAAATTGTATGCAAAGGGTTACAACAAATATTTCTCTAGGATACAATGGAGCTCAGAAATCCTCATTTGTTTAGTTGCATTTGCACAAACAAAAACTAAACCCGAATACCCTAAGATTTTCTAATTTAACAAGAAACAGAGACTCGAAATTTAAAGTACATAACCAAGCTCTGATGCTAAGTGCGTCATCGAGGCATCCAACAACCCACCTTCATGCACACGCGCTACTAGAGTACACACATAAGTGCATACACCCAAGCATTATTTAATGCTTAAAGTGTGTTGGGCTTTATAAATGTCAACTATACTCTCTTTTTCTCATTTGGGACTCTCTTCATTTAATGCTCTTTAATACTTTACATTTAAAACATTATCAAAACACAAATAAATATATACATATTAATTATGAAAATGCTTTAACCTGTTTAGCTTGAGCCTTGAGATGCAAATTAGCTTACGCATGTACTTGAGAGTTGATGCTTATATAGCCTAGGCCTTAGAAGCCTAGGATATTTCCTGCATGCTGACTTGACTCTACTTTATTGCAATTATAAGCTTATTGAACGAAGACGGTTTTTATTTGCAAAATGTTCAGATTACGTTTTTCTTTTCCTGGTTGGGTAAAGTTTGAAGTAGTTACTTTAGAAACTTATGTTTGCCAACTTCTTGCAAATGGTCTTGCTGATCTCTCTTCAGGTGAAGCCCAACCATGTAACATTCCTTGGTGTCTTATCTGCATGTGCACATGGTGGGCTAGTTTCAGAAGGTTGGAGATATTGGTCAAGGATGCTTGAATCTGGAATTGAACCATCAATGGAGCATTATGGTTGCATGGTTGATCTACTCTGCCGAGCTGGCCTTGTTCATGAGGCTTGCAATCTTGTTGAGGACATGGCCGTGCCACCAGATCCAGTAATTTGGCGAACATTACTTGCGGGTTGCAAGAAGAATAAGATGCTGGATAGAGGTGAAGGTGTAGCTGAGCAACTTCTTGAACTAGAACCACTAAATGCGGAGAACTATATACTCCTCTCAAATTTATATGCGTCAGTTTCTCAGTGGGAGAAGAAGAGCCAAGTGAGAAAGAAGATGAAGGAAAAGGGCATCAAGGCGGTCCCTGGGTGCAGCTCCATTGAGGTTGATGGATTTGTGCATGAGTTTGCAATGGGTGACTGGTCCCATCCAGAGACAGAGGAGTTAACAAGAATTCTGAGAGATATTTCTGAACGGGTTCGTGAATTTGGGCACAAACCATGGATTTCGGATGTACTACACAATGTGGTTGATGAAGAGAAGGAGAGTGCTCTTGGTGAGCACAGTGAGAGGTTAGCCATTGCTTATGGGCTATTAAAGACCAAAGCACCGGCAGTAATTAGGATAGTAAAGAATCTAAGGGTTTGTGGGGATTGCCATGAAGTGACAAAGATTATCAGCAAAATCTATGAGCGGGAAATCATTGTTAGGGACCGGGTTCGATTCCACAGGTTCGTCAATGGAACTTGTTCTTGTAGGGATTTCTGGTGAACATCAATATTTTGGAGCTTCCTTGCATTTTTTTAGACTACCTCTTGCCCTTGAAAGTTATCATTTCATTTATGATTTCTCGAAAGGCAAAATACTCCTTATTTGGGGACTTTGTATGAGGTTTACCTGCTTACTAGGCCATGGCAGAAAGCACTTGGAGAGGCAGAGATTAATCAACAAATTTGTCGAGAACTTAAATTTCTCAAGAGGCATCAAATAAGCGGCATCCATTGACAAAACATTTCAAGTGCTCAAAAAGCGTTTCTTAATCCCCGCACCGTTTATGTCCCAGTTCAGTTTCTTTTTTCTCATTTATTTGATGTAAATTAACATCAAGAAACTAGAAATTTCCAAGCATGGATAAGTTATTACACAAATTTACTCTTTTTTAAGCATCAACTCTGGCCGTGTTTCTTGTTCTTATTTCCCTTGTTCCTTCTATTTAAGGCATAAAAGTGCAACAAGGTAAGCAGCAAGTAAAGTTACCTCAGCCACCTGGCTACGTAGGGTCGCTCGCAATGGCATGTTTGGCAATGCCCTCTGCATGTTGGAACTGGATCCTCTTCAGTTCAAATGAAAGAGGAGCCGGTTCCTTATATATTTGATGGGCATTTTTGTTATTTCACTTTTTGTTGGACAAAAATGCCCCTCAAGTATAAGGAACTGGAACTGGAGAGGATCCGAATTCCTGCAATGTTGCTCTGCAGAAGCGGATCTTCAGCCACCACGGGTGAATCTTGTCTTGCGGATGAAGCCGGTGGGGAGAGGGGGAAAAAAAAGAATCTTTTCAGTTTTGAGAAATCTGAGACTGGGCACGAGATCAGTGTTCTACAAAATCATTTCTGGAATATATACGCAGTGAATAATGCCAAAATGCTAGAAAAATACCTCACCCAAAACTCAAAGCAAATGTAGAAATAAGCATTTTTATTAAGGAGAAATGAACAACAAACATAGTTCCCACGAGTTATTCCAATACAAAGGCACATCACATCATCTGATCCAAGCCACGCATCACCAGTAAACATGTGCCTGAGCCCTCTCAGCCCCGACCCTGAGCCCCACTCTCCCTAATAATGCTAGAGCGTCCTACTCAGACAAATATCATGATTACTGAAATACTTAAACTTGGATCTCTAGAGGCCATCTGTACATCTCTTCTTCTGGGGTTGGGATGTTAAAGGTAACCAATCCAGTTGCAGAGTCATAGTCGAATTCAGTCTCAGCATTGCCCACTGTGCACTTCAACGGGCGCTGGGATGAGTAAGCACCAAACCGTCCGCATCCCCGAACTTTAAGGGCAATTGTTGCAGTTGGAGATCGGTCCTCACTGAGAGAAGTACACAGCTCTGATGAAACTTCACCATCAAAGAGCTCTGATTTTGTGTCTGAAGCCATACGGACCTCAACCTGCTCCACTGCACCACCAGTGTTGAACATGTCGAGCAGCCCGATTGGTGCAAATGAAATGCTGGATGTGATTTCCTGCACAACAGAGAAACAGAAAATTCAGTATGTCTATTTAAGAAAGCAGCCTGAGAGAAAAAGAAAAAGAAGGGCGTCCAGAAAGTCTCACCTTAAGTGGACAGAAGTGGAAAAGTTCATACTCAAGAACTTTAAGTGTCAGCGGTACTGAAGCACCATTTGGTAGGCGAACCACTTCTCCTGAATTTCAAAAGTAAAGTTTGTTAGGACTTTCAGAATTTTGTATAATAGAAGTTTTACCAAGAATTCCTTATTTGGAGAATATATATGATGAGCCTGAACTAATTGCGTCTTTAGTATTACTTCAACCTTCTAATACATTAATCACTGTTTCATAACAATCTTTACATTCAACTTAAATTTGGTTAAACTATTATCCACAAATTTACATCCGCAACTACAAGTCAAATTTTCTTCAGATTTACTTGTAAAACACGGTTGCCTCAAAGAAGAAAATTACCTGATCTATGGGCATAAACAACTGTCTCCCCATTCCAATTGGCACCAGCAACTTCAGCCATGAGTTCGACATCAGTAACTCGGACAGAACAAGTAAGGGTACCGGGAGATTCATCATGGATGCGGGTTTTCTTCTCAATCTTGCACCATCCAGCACCTTGACAGTTGAACACACCAACAACTCCGGAGTATTTGTTTACATTCCATACTTTGAGCAAGCTGCAAAATAAATTTTCTACATGAGTATTTCTGTACAATGTTCCAAAGATATAGTGGGTTAACAAGATGACAATGGAGAAAGAGTAAACCTGATCCCATCTCTAGCTGGATCAACAAAGAGACAGTCACGGGTGGGTCTACCAGGTAGCTGGGCACGGAGAACTGATCCATCAGGGAGGACCAGTTTCTTCAAAAGTTCAAAGTTGTGATTGCCAGGCTTATCACTATTAAAAATAAGACAAGTAAAGATTCACATTAAAACCTTGTTATATTTCCCTTATAACAATTTAACTTTATTATTTTCATGAATAGAACATAAAATATCATGTACCTAACATAAATTGGACATCCACCAATTGCGCGAGCTGCACCATGATAATCTGCTGCTGGGTGTAGACTCTGCAAACCAAGATTTTTTTTTATAAATATTACATGTTTTGTGATGATAATAGAATTAAAGTAGTGTTCGTATTCTTCCTTTCCAAGTGGATGATAACAATGTTAAAGTAAATGGAATAGATAGATGCTATTTAAAAGAGCAACATATAACTCTACCCATTTGCTTTGAACAAACAAAATTATTGGTTAAATTAAAGCCTTCATCAATACAAGATTAATAATATGAGATAGTGAGCATACACTCATTTCTAGACCTATGATAAATGACCTCATTTCATAATTTTTTTAATATCCCCTTGTCAATATCAGCTCAAACCAATCAAGGATCACAGCTGATGAACGAGCAAATTAAGGCATAAAATGATTTATTTCTACTTACATGGAACATATCCCAGTCAGGTTGCATAAATTCTCCGAGGAAGAGGGAGTTGTAAGCCACAGAGGAAATATGGATGGTATGGGAAGCAGGGTCCCGAGGGTAAAAGTCATCAGAAGCTCTCACCACAGCAGTCTGCTTGGTACTGTACATCCCATCAGTGTTGTGACACATGCAAGCAATGCATCCATTGTCCGGGAAGTTTCGAGCAATTGAGGCCTCAAGGGCCTGGGTGTAGCTACGTGTGATAGAAACTCTGCCACCGTGGCCAGCACCCAAAGTCTCAATAATATTTTGCACATCAACTTTTACTCCATCTACTCCACATGACGCCAGGTAAGCATGAAGCTCATTGTAGAAGTTGAAAACCTTCTTTGGATGCACCAGACCCAGGCCGTGAACAGCCAGGCTGTCCATGACTATATCTGGTTGGTTGCCTAGTACACCAGGGGACTGCACTGGATATGCGAGAGCAGTGTCATAGTGTTCCATACCATCTGCTGCTGGCTTCACTCCACCCCAGTAACCAGCCAGAGCATGCCATACATACACATATCTGCGCCAACATAAAATAGAAATGGAACTTTATGAGTAAAATACCCTATTTTCTAGGAAGGCTTTCCCTTTTCCAAAGAAATATAAGCAAAATTTAGTCTCACTATATTGTCTTACAACCAAGGCAATTAAAATGTTCATCTTCCTATTCTTGAATGCAAGACACTTATAGAGATTGAACCTCTGTTTGAACAGTATTATAATTCATGTTTATTTGATTATTTCCTCCTTGCCAACACAGATTCTGTTCTAAATTCCCCATATAGGAATAACCACTTGCAATTTAACTCTGATCGTAACAACAATAAATTTCTCCAAAGTTTTCAAAGGTAAGTTTTTGCATAAATCTAGTTTATAGCATGCTGGGAGCCCATGCAAAACTTAATTTTCAAATCTCCTCAATTACATGGGGGGTATGGGAGTGAAGAAAATGAATCTATTTTGGGTGAGTGATTATCATGGGTGAAGAGATCCACAGGATGTATAACAAAATACTGCTACAAATTTAACCAGTGCATCTATGATTGTGGCAAATAGATACTGCACACGACAATGTCATATATGAGAAGAGGTGGTTGGCAGCTCTTATCTGTTGTGGGACGATTCACGTGATTTACAACAATGCTAGTAGAATATGAAAAGAGAAATCAAAAGATCAACTTCGACCACTTACTTCACGTTTTGATGTTGCTTGGCTCCATCTACAACTTGCTTCAAGCCTGAGACCTGTTCATCGTTGTTGCTATTCTTTTGGAATTTTGAATTCTCTTTTATTCCTGTCAGCCTACTTGCAAACCTGTAATCAACAAATTAGCCCATGAATCAATAACCAATTGCTTGAATCAGAACGAACATCACAAGGGGGGGTAAAAAAGAGAGTCGACATTATGGATAGCTGGTTACTTCTTAACATCTCTAATTTTTGTTCTAACATGAAGTAGACATTATGGTAATTCTTTTTACCAGGAGAAAAATTAATTATAATGATGAGCTGTCCTTTGAAGTTCTACAGACATCAACTCCTGAAACTACTTATCTTTAAGATAAACAGTTCTCTTGTATTGCGTGACATCAACAAGAACATGACTAAATTAATGGCACAATGATCTCTATATGAGAGCTCCTTACTGGAGGAAAAAAAAGAAAGCAAATTAATACTGCATATAGCACTTCATTTCGAAGAGGGCATGTATTTGAGAGGGAGAGATCTTACTGTGCTCCTTCTTGCACAACAGCATCAGCATCCTTGGGTTTACTTTCAATCTGCTGCCAACCATCATCTATAATTAGGAATTTTGGAGGTGTTCCTCCCTCGGATAAGCTGCAATTGTTCCAGAATACAACTTAGTGACTTAATATTCTATAATTGTTGTTTTTAAATTTCAAGAAAAAGTATTGAAAAGAAGTTAGTTCCTATGTGATTAATAACCTTTTAAGGCCGTCCTCAACGCCCTCAGCTGTGACATCTGTATAGAAAGCATCCCATGTGCACCAGCCAAACCAGTCAACGAAAGAAGGTAACTGCATACAACCAGAAAAACAGTACCATGAGATTCTTTCAGAGATTCCTTATTATTAAGGGATCAACTTGCTTTTTTGTCAAACATTTATTTTATTTTTCAATGATTTATGCAATTCCTTAAGTTTTGCAGATTTCCTATTGACTACAAACAAACAAATAGAGTTGTTCTTACCTTTTTCTTCTCACGATGAAGGAAAGTTTGCCTATGTTTTTCTACAGCCCTGTTTAAAGAATAGCAATTAAGGAACGTTACTCACTCTCCAGAAAGTAGAAAACAAAACGCATTATCTTAATTTAGGATCCTTCTAATAATGTAAAATTCAGAAAAGCTGAAGAAAATGTTCAAGGGAGGTGAAGGACTCACTTAACAGCCTGGTTGATTACTTCGAAAGGATTGGTTCCAGCATGCATGTAGACAAGGTGAAGGCCTTGATTTGTCTGAACAGCATTATCTCCTGCAAAACCAATTCACACACCACAAAAACAAGTCGTTTCGGTTCTTTTGAACTCCATCCTTTCTATTTTTTTCATCCCCAAATGCAATAAACTCCACTAAATTGATTCATGTGAACCATAGAGTCATTCAGTGGTCTCTCCAGCCAGATTGTGTTCGCATTAATGACAGCTCCACCCCTCATACAAATGGTTACTCTCCTCCATTATTGGCAGACGGGATGGGACTCAATTAATAGAAGATATGGCCCTAAATAATGGTATGACAGGGAAGATGTGTTGTGCCTACACCATATACTTTTTGTTGGCCATTATCTACTCACCACTGTCCAGGCAAATCTCAATCTCATTCTTGTCGTTGCCTTGCAGAACAGCACGGAACGGGCCTTCAAGGAGAGGGAGGAAGACAGTGTAGATGGTTGGGCTGTCATCTTGATTGCCTCCAGTGCAATCTTTGCTCTCTACGAGCATGAATTGGGTTTCCAGAGGAACATCTCCCCCAGATGTCCCCATTCTTTGAGTCATCCACCACAGCTTGAACCGGAAACAACACATGAATCGAAGACCCCTGTTACAAAATAAATGCCAAAATTATGACGCTTGAAATATAGAACAAGCATCAAAATATTAAGCAATCTTAAATCTAAAGCCACAACAAGAGTCCAAGTGAGAACAAGAGACTAAGAAATTTTCAAAATTTTCAAAATACCATAAGAAACATACCTAGGACTAGAAAACTTACTATGCCATTGCATAAAAAATCAAAATAATGTTAAATTGATAATACGTTATCAACCAGTCCATCTAAAACCCTTAACCCTACTGCTTCATTTCATATTGATTTCAATTCAAAATATGTTACATACTAGGAGAGTCAGCTACAATTATGCAGATCAATAGCAGACGATACACATATTCATAGAATTCATGGGTGCATGACAGTGAAATTATCAAAAGCAATAGAACTTACTCTAAAACACCTATGGGGAAGACATGGAGGCTTTTGCTATCGGAAGCCGTGGCACCAATGAAGGTACCGGCGACAAGCCCCACACCTGATCCCGGCGTCAGCACAATGTTATCATGCACTCCAGTCAGTATGGTCTTCCCATGAACCACAAGGTTCCCATCGTTGATGGAGATCCCCGGTGTGACCGTCATTTTTGAGCTCCTAAGTTCTGTGCCACAATAGAAAACATCCTCAGTGAACCAAACAACATACATAGCATAGAAACTAAAGTTAGAAACCAAATTTACTCTTAACATTAAAGCACAATAACAATATAATAGACAAGAAATTGTTGAAGAGAGGTTCTCGATCGTATGAACATAGGGATTTGAGATTCCCGCGTAAACTTGTTTGTACATTCGGATAAAATAAAATTGTCGGTCATTGATCTGCAGGGATTTTGCAATTAAAAAAATAAAATAAAATAGTGATTTCGAAAAAAATAAAAAAAAATGGGAGAAGGAAAGGAGAGAATTTAGAGAAATGGAAAAGTTTTAAATCACATTACCCTACATTAACTCTACACCAAAACATATAGAATATAAAACTCAAGAATATGGGTCCTATATATATAGATTCCATGGGTCGTACACCCAATGGGTTTGTTTGAAGGTAAAAAAATTTCCCTTTTCACTTATCTCAAAAACAATTAACTTCAAAACATTTCAACTTTATATCGCATAAATAATTTTTTATTATTATTTAAATAAAAAAAATTTACTACAAAACAAAATTTTTTCATTTTTCTATACAAATTTCTTTTACTTTATATCACATCTATCACTTCCAACTCCCACTACCAATTTTTCTGTCCTTACCAAACAGGCCGATATGTCTTAATATAGAGTTAATGTAAGATAATGTGACATAAAAATAATATATCCGGAGAATTTATAGCTCGTTTCTTTGGATAATTGCCACGTGGGCCGTGGCTTAAACGGAAGGGGTTCCACCTGATCCCGTATCTTTTTATTTTGTTGGTGCTAGTTCGGTAATTATACGAAGTTCGGGCGGTTTCAGGAAAAATAGCAATAAGAGAAGGAAAAGGGAATTGGAACAGCGCATAGGTGGACCACAGCGTTTTTTGACTTTCATCCTAAAACTTTGAAAAATGTAAGAGCTGTCGTCTTTTTCTGTGTTGATTTGGCATCTTTATTTTAACAAAAATAAATAAAAATTACAGTTTGAAGCCGATTTTCTCCTTATTATTATTATTATTATTATTATTTTATGTTTAATCGGCAAAAAAAATCTAAAAAAAACCATAGTAAATGCTTCAACATTTCTAAAAAAAAAAATAGTTGCAAAGCTTTTCGGGTAACAATTTGTATAAAAACAAAAAAAATAAAAAAAATAAAAAGGGAAAAAAGAAGAAAGAAGCCAATTGAGAACTACATAAAGATATAAGGAAAAAGCTTCAAAATGTTCGTATTCAAGGGAAAAAGAGGTTGGAGTAGCCTGAAAATCTTCACGATTAAGACCGCAAAAAGAAAATATATTTTTCAATAATCATGAGGGGGTAATTTATATAATTTTTTCTTTTGTTCTTTTTAAGCGAGCTCTATGGAGAGAAACAGCGGTTACGATCGAAATTTGAAGGGGGTAATTTATATAATTTTTTTCTTTTGTTCTTTTTAGCGAGTTCTATGGAGAGAAACAGCGGTTACGATCGAAATTTGAAGGACGAAATTTACAGAGTCCCACTAAATTTGAGAATTTCGAGCTTAGACCAGCGAGGATCTTCGCGATCTGCGAGAAAATCGGGGCAAAGAACGTAAATTTGGAATTATTCGACAATATATTGTTCATGAAAATCATTTTAAGAAGCCTAATCACCACCAGAACGTGTAGATCTACGCGATAATTCAAATATCTTTGCGTGCATGAAGCAACGACCACCACCTATTCATTCACCTCCTCAACGCTTCAAAGTTCAAATTCCTTGACAATTAAACAAAAGCAGAAACTCAACGTAGTCACGTGTAGTCCAAAGCATCCAAAATTCAAAGAGAATCTCAGAAAACCAGCTACGAAACACCCGGTTCAGCACCTCGTAATCAACGAAATAGTTGGAAAATTACCGGTCACCGCAGGGTCACAGCAAGAAGAAGAGTATCAAAAGCCAAAAATTATTCATAAATTGACCAGAAAGGTCCTCTAAAACTCACCAGTAGATCCCTCGCCGCCGCGCCGAAAGTCTTCGCTCTGAGCTCCCAACGAGAGAGCGCAAACGCTTTTTCTAAAGAGAGAAGAAAACACTGAGAAATCGCTCAGAACGAGAAGCGCATTCCAAGAGGAAATGCTCCTTCTGACGCTTTGAATAAAGAACAAAAATTGCTCACGAAACAACGCAGTTGCTCGTGAATCAATGCAGTGAGGTGGGAACGGAGAAGAGGCCGGTTTATATACGATGTCGATCGTTAAAGTTCGAGCATGTTCAGGCACTCGATCGTTTCAGAAATTGACACGTGGAATTTTTGGCACTGATTGGGGTCTCCCTCAAAAGTGGGTTTACATTTTTGTCCTTTTAAAAGATTAGATATTTTTGTTGCTCTTCTTGTCGTTTTCTTAAAGCACATGCGGATCAGTAAAGCGCAGAAAGACCGGGTTGGGACATTGAGGTAAATTCGAGGAAAAGTAGCTTTCGTTGTTTTCCCTTTCACGAGACCAATCTGAGATGCCGCTGCATGCTCTAATTTTACCAGTGACGTATCTATGGCAGCCATTTTTGAACCTTAAACTTGAAGTAACAAATTTTTGTTGATCGATGCATGGATGATTGATTAATGCTTATACGTCTTGTATTCTATGTAATGGCACTTTCATTTGGTGCAAGAGACGTTTGAAACAGTGTCACCTCGTATTGTGCAATACGTACGATTATGAACAACGTTCGCATCTGTAAACACCTCGACTACCTGTTTTTACCCTATTCCACTGGAAACGTGTTATTACGTACAGTTGCCCTCCCGTGAACTTCGAACTTTGAACTTTGATCTTTCTTGTGGCACAGACAGATCCTGCAGATAGACATAAGTGTGCCGCCATAACTGCATGATTTTTTATTTATTTTTTTCTCCAGAAAAGGCCTTGTTGTAAATGATATTTGCAGTTGCAAGTTGCAAGTTGCAACCCCAATATTTTGATCGTCCATTTTCTTTAAACTAAGGCGAGGGCTACCAAGAAGCTAGCTACATAAATTTATGATTGTTGGAAGCCGTATTGATTGATTTTTATTTATTTATTTATTAAAGTAATGGTGTTATCTTTATGCTACACGCAAGGTACTTGTTTAAGCAGAACCATCCATTTGGCTTAGACCTCTCTTTTCTGCTGTTATTTATATCTGGTTTGCACAATCCGGCTACCACCTTTTTATGAAAGAATTTATGCGCATTTGACTGGAAAAGGCACCTTGATTTTCAATAAGAATGGTTGTTTACATTATACTCCACCTAAGATACAACCCATAAATGATAGGATCATCTATTTAATAAGATAAAAATACACATATTTTCTTTAAACTACAACTCAATTATGAATGTATCCTCTAAATTACTAATTATTTTAATGTTTCTTTTTAAACTTTCAAACAATGTCAATTGTGACGTTTGAAGAGAGTTTGTGTATTTTTCTTTTTTTCATTTAATTATATAATTATCATTACAATATCAAATTCAGATTTAAAATTTTACTATTAGCTAGGTTGATTGAATTTCACAAAAAGTTACCAAAAAGGTCTTAAGCTATGTTGTTTGAGCATACGTGTTTGGGTGTAATAAAAAATGATGGTCAACATAACAGTTTTAGTTTGACAGAAAAAAAAAAAAAAAAAAAAAAAAAAAACCTTTTTAATTTTTAGAAAATGATTTAACAATCGTAGATCGTTTTTTAAATTTAAACTCTTCATTCTTGCACCACGTTTGTGGAAATTCGCCACCGTCGGACATTAGATGTTCGAATTTGCGCTGAAGGTTTTCGGATTTTGGGATCCAGCTACCGAATCCGACGACACTAGCTATCAGATTCCGATCGCTGTCGTTGGAATCCAGCCATTTGCACATGATTTCGGCCACCGTAATCGGATTCTAGAGCTTCTAACCAAAATCTGGCCAACAAAAAGGGATTCCGGCCACTATAATATCCTAGATTCCAGCAAAAGTTGTCAGAATCTGGCCATGCATTTTGCGCCGGATTCTGATCCCGTCGCAGGAATTTGGCAACAATAGCTGGAATTCAGCCAGTTTCTTTAGAATTTGGCACAATGCAGCCGAATTCCAGAGAAAATGGTCGAAATTTTGCTGGTCGGTGACAAAATCTGGCCAGTTCTGTCAGATTCTAACTACAATCGTTGAAATTTTGTTACCGGTGTTTTTTGCCTTTGGTAATTTGTTCATACGAGTCAAATATTAAAAAAAAAAATGTTTAGACAAATTATTTCTTTAAAAGAATATTTTAATTAAAAATATTTTAAAACGAAAAATATTTTGTATCCAAAGAAACGGAGCATAATTAAAGGAAGTAAAACACACTCGTCTCTCTTCAATTATCCAAATTTTCTGTGCCGAAGATGCATCCTGATTTCCTTTGGTACCATAGCACAATTGATGTGCCAACACAACTCACGAATTGTCCGCCGAAATTATAAATATGATTGGCAAGTTGCAATACCAATTACGCGGCAAAATATGTTGGGGCGCGGGAGGAGGGGCCCCCAGGAGATAACGTTGGCCCTTTACACCTCAACACGTATGAGATCCACGTCAGATACACCGAGGATATCAGGGTTAGTGGGCCCGGCCCGGTCCCCAGGATGATGGAACTGGCAGCTGATTAAGTTGGCAGGTGAAAATTAGAGCAACCAATGTGGGGACCGAACACGTCATCTATTCCTGCGACTGATCTCTGGCATTTTCGTTTCACGTGAGCGTCTCTCTTGCTTACTTCTGTCGTCATGTTCTCTGATTTATTAATTTATGAGAAATGATCCTACACTCATTTTTTACAACAGTTCCACAACAAGTTGATGTGGTTTATAATATTTTATTACTTTTTTACAAAAAAAAAGAAAACAAAATAAAAAAATAAAAAAATATTACCAGCCACGTCAGCTTGTTGTGGAGCTGTTGTGAGAAATGAATGTAGGAATCATTTCTCTTAATTTATTAGCGTTGGTTTTCTTCTTCTTATATTTCTGTGTGCGTTTATTTTTTATTTTTATTTAAAAAAAAATTATATTTCTTTCATGATATATATATATATATATATATATATATATATATATATGAAACCTTTAGATAGTTATAAATACAATTATGCTTAAGTATATTATGGAGTTCAAGAATTCAAGATACAATTAAAGTTTATTAATTGGTTACAATTATGCTCCGTTTGTTTCGGCGTAAAATGATTTCTGAAAAATGATTTCGGCATTTTTCGGTGTTTGGTAGGGGCGAAAATAATAGTCAACCGAAAAATGATTTCTGTTTGACCAAAAATGCTTAGTAAATTTCGGAAAATGATTTACGCTTTTTAAAAACGTAAATCGTTTTTCGAAGACGCCAGACGCAGACGATCTATTTTAAACGGCACAGTTGACCTTCACGTTCAAGCAGTCGACCACCATCGAAATATTGCCGGTTTCGGAATCCGACAACATCCGGTTAATGTCGCCGAAATCTGGCGATGGAATCCGGCAGACCGCGGATTGGCCAGAGAGGTCGGTGGCCGGTGGCCAGATCCCGGGCCTGGCAGAGAGGGTCCCGGCGGCCGGGATCTGGCCAGATCCGGCCGGAATCCGGCCACTTTCGCCGGAATCCGGCTATCCCATATTCCGACGAAACTGTCCGGATTCCGGCCTTTATCTCGAATTCTGGCTATATTAGTCGAAATCAGGTAAAAATTGTCAGAATCTTGTCGGTCAGTAACCGAATCTCGTCATCGATGATTTTTATATTATTTTACATTAATATTTTTATGTTGTGAATAAAAATTGATTTTTATAAGTTAATATGATTGAATAAAAATATTAAAAAATATTTGTGATTTTCCGTACGCGCCAAACACCAGAAAATGCTTTCGACGGAAAATGGTTTCCTGAAAAATGACTTCCCTGAAACCATTTTACGACGGAAACCATTTTACGTCGAAACAAACGGAGCACTAGTTACAATTGAAATCTATCACCTAGTCGCAAACTCAAAGTTAAAGACTACTATCAAGTTGTAGTTGAAGTCTCTGTATTATTTTCATTTACCTGGCCTAATTCTCCTATAAATATAAGCATGTTATATTGCAAACATTACAAAAGAAATAAGAGTAAAATGTAGTCTTTCGAGATTTATCTTGTAAACGTAAGTTATAAATCGAATCACATAATTATTCGTGTTTTTATTTATATTCTACTTTATATTTCTTTGTCAATTGCATTATATTATCTTCCAAATTCCAAATTAACTAATATAAATCAGTGAAATCACTCATAACAAGTTTATTGTGAAAAAGAACAATTTTTTTTTTTTTTGATTTTAAACTCAAATCGGTAATGCTAAGTAGTTAAATAAGTAATTTTTTTTTTTCTATTCAATAAAGAAACAAGGAAAATAGGAAAAACAAACTAAGCAGAATGGGCTCTCCATCAACAAAACCCAAATAAAAAAAGGCAATCCAAATAGAAACACAAACAGTAAATAATAGTTTCAAAAAGGTTTCAGACCTCTTCAAGAGTTACACAAGGGCAAAATGGTTCAATTAAGAGCTCCAAGTGGTAAAAGCAAAAATTGTTGTTGCAAGAAAAGTACTGTCAAGAACCGAACATGATTGATCAACAAATAACCAAACAACATGCAAACAAAGCTGAATAAAACACTAAAAAAATTTCGGAACTGAGCACCACCCAATGGCAAGGTGGAGGTCGGTGATCAATGCAATATTTAAGCATACAAAACAATATTGACTCTTCTATCAACTCTGATTATTGTTGAACAGTATACTTCTCAATGATTAAGTACTCGTTCAACCAAACCAATTAAGTCTTTAGAGTAACGTTTGTACATCACCCATCGCCCCAAATTCTATGTGACTTGGTCTCTCGTTCATTAGAATTTAGAGACAATTAATTCAAGTAAATCAAAGTGAAGACAAACCGACCCAATATATTATGACACGTCTCAATGTGACACTGACATAAATGGATAAGAAAAATTCAATGGCCAGGGCTTTGATTTGGAAAGCTCAAGCTTCCGTTTATTTATAATTTATTTATTTCAACTCATTGATCATCTCATACGATGTATTACTTATTTCTTTCTTGCTTCATAATAATATATATTTTACGAAGCTAGCAAATCCCTATGGCCACATTCCGTCACAGGCACAGCGTGTAATACACGCGCAGCCATTTTAGCTTAGCAGAGCAACTTGACGCTTGAGTAATAAATTAATAATAATATCAGACAAAACCAAAAACAGCACAGCTTTCTAAGAGACGACTAGGTCGGTGGAATGTGGATGGTACAATGGTCTGGAAACTGTAAATTAACAAGTATAATAATGTATGGGTGTGCAAAAATATCTCCTCAACGACGTGTCAATGTGTAATCGATACTTATTACCGTGAAAAAGATTCGTCTAGGGGGAGGGCGGTTTCAACTTTCAACCCAGCCCACCAGGGTTTGCTTCTGAGTCCTGACACCACTTTTGGTTGTTGATTTTGACTCTTTTCTTCTTTTTTTTCCCTTAGGGGAGGGTGATTTGAGCACTACTGCAATAAACTCAAGGACAAGGATAGATTTTGAACAGTTCAATTATATATATATATATATATATATATATATATATATATATAGATGGAATTTCTAGTAATTATCATCACTCTCTTTTGCAATTGGGTTAATGCTAGGAGAAGATCTGGAATTCATCAGAAAAAAAAATATTTTTTCATTATATACTTATAATTATTATAATTACAAGTATGCCATCGAGAATCATTTTTTTTTCGAATGAATTTTGAAAAGAGTGCTTTTTTTTCGAATGAATTTTGAAAAAAGTGTTTCTCCGTATCATGCTCTTTGCGGTGTCTAGTTTGCTCTAGTGTAGAGAAAAAAAAGAATTTGATTGTTTATTGTACCTTTAAAAGCTAAACTTTTTTATTTTTATTTTTTATGCATTTATATAAAACTTAAATTGACTGTGATAATATATATATAGCATTTTTTTTTATGTAAGTCATGAACTATTTTCTTTATCCCTGTAAAAGAAGTTTTTTTTTTTTTTAAAAAAAAAAGAATAATCCAAACAAGATTTGTAAAAGAGAAAAACAATTTAATAAAAGTTTCTTGTACAATAGGTTGTGTACAAATTGTACACAATCACTTATATTGATGGGACCCATGTGAGTGGTGAACTCCACGATTAAGTGGATTGTGCACAATCTATTGCATAGGGATGAGTTTCCAAACAATTTTATGGTTCAAATTTTATTTTATGTTAAATTTATAAAAGTTCATTTAAATGGTAAATAATTTCTCATATTTCTAGTCAGCAATTGGTATCGGGACAAACAGCCAGCATAAGTCAAGCGAAAGCCGACAACGAATGCAAAAAGATGAGAGAGGTCCCTCCACGTTAGTACCAGCCTAGTCAGCTTATGACAGACTATCTAGTCAGATTTAGACACATTCTACCATACATTTGTTGTGGGCTGCACATGGTGAAATTGTTTCATACGGCGGTAGGTAACGCTGTCGGAGCTTTTACAATGGTTATACGACACGTGTATGGTCATGGACAAGACCACGAACGGACTAGCTCTGCTACATTTTTTTTTTTTTTTTTAAGTACATCGAACAAGAAAAACAGCTAAGAACCCGTTGGAGTTAAATTAATATTTAAAAAATATCAATTTATACTTTAATTATTGTTATCTTAAAAACACTTCAACAATAATCTCTATTTTACTCTTCATTTTTTTTAAACAATATTTTTTTATTGTTTTATTTTCTTTCTCTTCTTTTTTTTTTTCTCTTCTCTCTCTCTCTCTCCGTCACTCCTCCTCGCCTCATCTTTCTCCTCGCTCCCCTCTTCTTCGCATGTTCCAAAAGCATCTTCCATTTTCAGACCTCTTTTTCCTTTCTTTTCTTCTTCTCCTTCTTTTCTGATTATTCCCTTGCTTCTATCTTCCTTCTTGGCCGAACAAGGAGAAAATGAGATCGTGAGACCGAGGGAGAGCTGGGTTCAATGGGTCAAGCCGATTGCCGGTGAGTCGACTCCTATGGAGCCTGAGACGTGACTTCCGGTGACCTGAGACACAATTTCTGGTAGTTGGAACCTAATTTATGATGTCAAATGGGGGATTTTTTGGTGAAAATCGAGGTGATTTCTTTGTTTTTATTGTGGATTATTGTGTGAGAATGACGACGTTGCTAGGGACGGAGGAAAGAAAGGGCAGCGGTGGTGGAGAGAGGGAAGGGGTTGGTGGTGTTGACCGAGAGGGACGGAGGAAAGAACGGCATCAGGACGAAGAGTGACCGAGAGGGACGGAGTGGGAGAGTAAGAAAATATTAATAAAAAAAATTTGTAGTGTTGAACAGTGAATAACCAATGTTGGCTATTCACTGTTCACTGTTAAGGAAAAATTGCTAAAGTAGCTAATCTACTGGAGAGGAAAAAAGGCCAAAAATAGTTAAATTTGACTTTTTGGCTAAAATAGAGCATATGTTGGAGATGCTCTAACAAGCTTAATGCAAAAAGGAAACTAACAGCTTACTAATTTTTATTTTTTTTTATTAGTGCGGAAGGTGTTGTGTATGAATGGATCGGATCCCAGGAAATTCTTCCTGTTTTTGAAATGCACGTAGGGTTGTGAGAGGGATTTGATGGATCTTTTTGTTTGAGGGGAGGGAGTGTTTCTGTTTGCATTAGGGTTGGTAGTTCGTCTTCGCGTGTTAAGTTTGTAATGTGTCTATGCATGTGTATTATAGGACTATATATGTTAATTTAATACAATCTATTTAATTAAATGAGTCAAATTTATTAATCTTAATCCTCTAATTTTGCATTTAGTTTGTATTAGGTTCGCGACTCATCTAAAAATTGCTTGCATTATGTCGCATGTCGGGTTTGAAACATAAATATAAGATTATATAGGTCAACCCTAACCTAATTCATTTAATTAAACGGGTCAGACTCCTCAGCTCTAACCCTTTAATTTTGAATCGGATTCACAGGTCATGTCAAAAATGTCGACCCTAGTTTTGACAAGTCATTTTAATTGCCTCACTCTTGAACGGTCTGGGGTTCGACCACCCCATAGCAAAAAATAAAAAACAAAACAAAGTTTGTTCAAGGGCTTTGGCATTTGGGGGTGGTTCAGCAACC
Organism: Alnus rubra; assembly: GCA_028654335.1. Classification (NCBI taxonomy): domain Eukaryota; kingdom Viridiplantae; phylum Streptophyta; class Magnoliopsida; order Fagales; family Betulaceae; genus Alnus; species Alnus rubra. The sequence continues at coordinate 6,319,907 of JAJPGS010000163.1, read as the reverse complement.
CCAAGCCGGTCAAGAGGGTGGCTCCCTTGGCCAAAATGGGGGTGGTCAGCCACCCTATAGTGTGAGCCACCCCTCTTCTTTTTCTTCTTCTTTCTTTTTTCAATTTTTTTTTTTAAGTTTTTAATTTTTTTAATTAATTTTTAAAGATTTTTTATTTTTTATTTTTTTATATTAAAACACGTATCAACCCTTAGGGGTTGACACCTAGTGGGCCATTAGTTTTTGGACGAAAAACTTGACTAAAATACTAATTTGGTCTTTTCCCAAAACTGAGGTACCATCTATAATGCAAATTGAAACTCAGGTACTAAAAAATAATTTTTTCAAAACTCAGGTACTAAAATCGTATTTAACCCTATATATTACTCTAGACAATTTCGGTTAAGTCGGTTAATTTTTTTGGGGCCAAGCCAATTTTTATTAGTCAAATTCCAGATGAAGCCCCTTCTATTAGGACAATTTGTAAAACCCCATTTTTTGCTGCCTCCAATTAAACTTTGCCAAGTCAGCTAAAAACATCACATAGAATAGGGATGAAAGCAGCAAATCCATCACTGAAAACGTTCAACCTGTCGCCAACACCCACTGGAGGAGCACTGTCACACCATCCCGCTAAACCACTGGAACAGCACTACTCAACCACTAGGACAACGCCGACCACCAGACGCAGCACTACAGGTAACGACTGAGCAATAGCCCACTGCCACCACTTCAACCATTGAAGCCATTGCTGCATCCAATTATAGAGACCATGCACTCCAAGATCTCCATTTCCGATTCAGAGAGCAATTGCCATCTGCGGCATTCAGTTGGGAGGGGTGGGATGGTTTGCAGGTTTGTTCATTTTCACTAGGAGGAGAAGGAAATAAGAAGAAAAGTGATAATTCAGTGTTTTAGGCTCTAGTGTATTTAGTCTCTTTTAAATAATGTGTCAAATTTTTATTGAAGGTTGTAAAAATGATGTTTTACTGTCCATCCTTATTAAAGGTATTCTCATTCCAAATTGGTTGTTTTTTTGCCCAAATAATTTTTTTTTTTTTTGTTAAACAAGTGTTTATTAGACATGTTTATAAGCACCTTTAACATATTCATTATCTTAGATTATTACAAATTGTCACTAATATAGATGAAATTAAATGAGAACCGATTAATATTGCTAGGATGTTGCCCTACCAGGCTACCATACTTGGACCTATCTCTATATAAAGATATTGATAACTATATCTTAAGTCGGTTCAGTTCGGTTCGGTTAACCGACGAAATAAAAACTATGCCGATTAACCAAACTGAATCATGCAGCGTCGGTATAAATTTTTTATTTCGATCAACATCCGAAAGTCGATAGAGGTGGTATGCGGTCGATGGTAGTTCAGTGAGGACGGTAATCGAATATTTTGCCCAAATCTAGATGGAACAATATGCATGCAATATATATTCGTACCTTGAATAATTAGTCTTTTCAATTTGAGTTCTAAATTTGCTAAAATTCATCCCTTTTGTAATTGATTAAAATAGATAAGAGGCATTTTATTTACCCGAAAATAAAATAGATTAGAGGTTAAACCCTGTTAGAGATACTTTCAGAATGTGATGTCATCTTTATTTGGTAGATATAATATTCATCAAAGAAAACAAAGCTATTTCATTGTTGGTCTACATTTAATAATTAATTTGACTGTTTTAGACTAAGGATGCTTGACGAGCTCCGTCTGGTAATGACTCTATTGACTGAATCTTTTGTTTCTGATCCAAAGTCGCGCAATGGCTGCTGCCAAACATAGAATTAATTAGGTCGATTTCCAAAATATTCCACAATGTCTGCAGGCGTGATGAGGAAAATACCAAATATTTCGTGAAAAGCACAAAATATCTAATTGTACATGTGTTTATCTATCCACTCTGGACTGCAATTACGTGGAATTCACACGCAATCCAATATTCCAAATGATAAAAGTTTAGTTTTATTGTCTTGCATTTTTTTTTTCCATCTCCGTACATGATATGCATAAATTTACCGTTGAATCTGAACTATATTTGTTCTACAAATTTAGTATTGAATTTACAAAAGAAATATAAAAAAAAATAAAAAATGATACCAAACACGTCTCATTTCAAATACTATTTGTGGAATACAACTAGTACATGTACAACAACTACATAAACAGTTTTCCAAATTTTATCGTTTGGCAATACATGACGAAGGTTCAGAATCAGGCGGGATCCCTACGGTATGGGGGGCTTGAATTATAACTTATACTGTGATTCAAGCATTCAAGCACAGATAGAATTGTAGAGCTCACCTATTCCGAACAAGTGAATCAGTGGTCCAGGACCCCCAAACTACCTAGGGTAGGTGGGTTTTTTAAACCTCTCTGTGAAAATTACATTGTAATTTGAACACCCCAATTATAAGGCATCCTAATTTGAATGGATGTTATGATATGGGGAAGCACATATTTAATGAAGCTTCTTCTAAGTTTTTCCTCAATCATAAGCCTAGAAACTCATTTAATTAATGCTGCTGGATGTTTGTTTCCAATGATGAATCCTAATAATTAACTGCATGCTCATCAATCTGCACAAAGTTGGTGTTTTTATTCTTAAAAAAACTTGTTCATAAAATAAGTGAACGAAAGAGTAATATTAGAGACTACATTTTTATTTCACAATAGTCTCAACTAATTTTTGATTTTTGATTTTTTTCTATAATAATTAATCTAATGATTGTTTGGGACTGCCGGGTCAACATTGTGAGATAGGAAAGTTAAATTTCTTTCACAAGCTGGCAAAGAAGTCCTGTTGAAGGCTGTGGTTCAGGCGATTCTCACTTATTGTATGAGCATTTTTATGTTGCCAGCCACTCTTTACAAGAACCTTAATAAAATGATGCAGCAATTCTGGTGGAAATATATGTCTAATTCTACAGGGATCCATTGGGTGTGTTAGGAAAAGTTGGGTAGGTAAAAAAGGATTGGAGGCTTGGGTTTTAAGGACCTAAACTGCTTCAATAAGGCTCTCTTAGCTAAGCAGGGTTGGAGGCTTTGTCAGAATCCTTCTTCCCTTTTGGGTAGCATCCTAAAGGCTACGTATTTTCTTAATTCTTCTTTCTTGGAAGCATCCCTGGGGAAGCGTCCTTCATATGCTTGGAGAAGCATATTTTTAGCTCGAAATCTCTTGAAACAGGGTCTAGTTTGGAGAGTTGGAAATGGAGCTAGCATTAAAATTTGGGGTGATAGATGGATCCCCACACCCATTTCCTTTTCGGTTCAATCCCTCCCAATGTCGCAGCTTGTAAATAGCGGGTGGATGCTCTTATTGTTAAGGAATCAAAGAGTTGGAATGTGCCCTTGATTCAGGCCATTTTCAATCCCAAAGAAGTTAGGGTGATAACTTTGATCCCGCTGAGCCCGAACCTGCCCCTGGATCGCCTTATTTGGTTAGGTACTACAAACGAAATTTTTTCCGTTAAAAGTGCTTACCATTTATGTTTAGAAATCTTGGAAAGGGATCGAGGTCAATCCTAAAAGCTAAGAAGGTTTCTGTTGTTTGGAGCTCCCTTTGGAACCTTCTAATCCCAAATTCGGTTAAGATGTTCATGTGGCGTGCGTGTAATGACATCCTTCCTACTAGACTAAATCTTATCAAATGGAGAGTGACTGATGATGGTAGATGTCCTTGGTGTAATCTAGAGGAGGAATCTACAGCCCATGCAATCTGGTTTTGTCCAGCTGCCAAATATGTGTGGAATGCATGCCATTCTATATTTCAAAAATGTGCTTTTGTTGAACAATCTTTTCTGGGCATTTTTCAGCATTGTTTAAATCGTTTTGACAGGTTTGAGACGGCTCTTTTTGCTGCTATTGCTAAAACAGTATCTGTTTCTTTCTGTGATGATACTTGGTTTGATCAAATTCCTTCTTGTATTTTTGATATTGTTACTAGGGAATAGAGAGTCCCTAGATCCTGAAAATCCATTGTAATTTTTGGGATCAATCCAATTAATGAAGATTTTCATAGCATTTGTTCGAAATATATATATACAAAAGATAAAAATGTGATTTATAACTTCTTCTTCTTCTTTTCTTTTCTCTTCTTCTTCTTCTTCTTCTTCTTCTTCTTTTTTTTTTTTTTTTTTTTTTTTTAAATGTTACAAGTATAATGAAAGAACCAAGTCCAAATTTGATAGTTAAATGATATGAAACTGAAAAATCATTTTGTAATGATATTGTCAAGAGCTGTGTAAGAATTCCAAAAACTCCCAAGTGCAAATTACAATAACTTGTATGAAAGATTAGTGTTGGGGACAAAATTAACCCCGAAGACACGTGGATTCTGATGTTGAAACATCTCGGTGTTACGTCTCGGATATTTGTTAAGAATAGTAGAAATGGTTGTTTAGGTATAATGACGCCTCGGTCTTATAGAACCCAGTTACGGCAAGGAATATACCGAGACCTCCAAGTATAATCGGAGCGAACATGACTCGGATATTTATGCCTCAGAGATTTGACAGAAACTACAAGGCCATACAAGAAGTTTGAGTTATAACCCGGTATAGAAGATTGTCTCGGAGTAATAACACCTCGGTGTGATAACACCTCGGATAATATCATCTCAGCATAAGAACATCTGGATCTCCCACAACCTTGTTATGGTGCGGCAATATCCCGAGATCTCCTAGTCGGAGCGAACATGTCTCGGATATTATCACTTCGAGGGTTGGTCGAAGTGCACCGCAGTAGTCTTAGAATTTGACAAGGCCAGTATCCCAGAAGATCAGGGATAAGCCTCTATTCCATAATTAATGGGATAAGGTAGATAATGACACAGAATTAAGATTAAAAAGGTATGAATGCAATCCAATTTGAACTCTGCAGCCTCATTCGAATTCCCTGAAGATAAGGTCAGGGTTCAACCAGACTAGGACTCAAACTCCTAATCCAACTGGGCTTCAAGGATTCTAATAAGACTACAACTACCGGCCTATAAATAAGACCACCGCACCAGGTATGAAGATACATGCATTCTCTGTGTCTTTGAGATTACAGATACTCTTCAGAAAATCGATTTAGATTTGACTTAGGCATCAGAGTGGGCGTAGTCGGCACCCCCGACTAGTTGTTTGTTGTTTTACAGGAATCAAGATCAGGAAGAAGCGGCGAATCAATTGGAGACACGTCACCATACCGGAAACTGTATCAACAATTAGATTATCAGAAAATAGGGTACGAAATTACGTATGGAGAACTTGACAATGGACTGCCTTTTATATCTGAACTTTTTCTTCAAAATAAAACTTCTTCTCATACAACGGAATCAATGGAAGGAAAATGATTGAATTATGCACTCTTGGACAATTAATGTTTGATATAAATGATTGAATTATGCACTCATTTATATCTGTAACAAGGACAATGTTGTTGAGGCTTAAGTAGGTTTTTGAGAAAGAAAAAAATAAAAATAAAAATATGAAGGGTAAATAGAAGCTGGTGATAGAAATTTGAAAAATTTTATAAGAAATTTAGTCAAAATTTTTGAATTTTGGCATGATTTTAATTTACTAAACAATTCACTCAGTAGATTTATTTGTGTTTTTCAAATCACTCGTTCCGTCGAAAATAAATTATGCTCCGTTTGTTTCAACATAAAATGTTTTCGGGGAAATATTTTTTCAAAAAAATATTGTTTGCTAAAAACATTTTTTTTGGTGTTTGGCGCGTACGGAAAATCACAAATATTTTTTATATTTTCATTCAATCTTATTAATCTATAAAATTCAATTTTTATTCACACAATAAAAATATTAATATAAAATAATTGAAAAAAACTAACCTCATAATTTGAGTTTAGGTGATGGTCTGGTAGAGGCCCGTTAGTAGTACAGTGATGGTCAAGTGTTAGCCTGGGAGTGGCCCAATGATGGCCTAGTGGTGGGTTGGTGGTGCTCGAGGTGGTCCGATGATGGTATGGTGGTGGCATGGTGGTGTCGATGGTGGTCCTGTAGTGGCTCACTGATGATTCGGCGGTAGCTAGGGAGTGGTCTAATGGTGGCTCGGTGGTGGTCAAAGGTGGCTTAGAGGTGGTTCGTGTGTAGCTCGGTGGTGGTCCAATTGTGGCCGGGGGATGTCCGATGGTGGCTCGACGGTGATTCGATAGTGATCCATGAGTGGCTTGGTGGTGGTCCGATGATGGCCCATGGTGGCTCGACAATGATCCGACGGTGGCTGAGCGATGGTTCGGTGATAGTCCAGCGATTTGAGAAGAATAAACTCAAACTCGAAAAATGATTTACAAAATTTAAAAATGTAAATCATTTTCCGAAACTAAAGAATTTTTTTTTATCATTCCGAAAATATTTTCGATTTGACTACTATTTTCAGTCGCACCAAACACCAGAAAATACGGGAAAAAATTTTCAAAAAATATTTTACGCCGAAACAAAAGGAGCCTTAATCTTTTTTTGATAAGTTAACAAAAAAAATGATTAAATAGATAACCGCAATCAAGCCAAAAATACACTTTTCTTGTAGCGCTATTAACAAACAATTTAAAACACAAAATAGTCATTTTAAAACACCTTTCAAATGTCCATGTACCATCCCCGCGTGCGACAGAATTTGTCCTGTCCTAGTTGCGTATTTGTACCTTTTGGAATGATCACAAAACGATCAAACAGAGTGATCTTCATCTACAAGAAACGATGTAAACATACAACAAAAGACGTAGTCCCCATCGAAACAATCAGACCAACCTTCTAGTGGTGTGGTTCCTGTCTTCCCAGCACACTCCATGTTTATGTTTGCACATGAAGATGGGTACCCAATCCCAACAAGGAACTCAACACAATCACACACGTTGGTGACTGATGAGGGTGATGTTTTCAGTAACCCTACTAACCCCGACCGTTGTATATCTATGTGGAATGTGTAAAACCACATTCTTGAACAAAATCTGGCTTCAACTAGGAGCTTGATGTGCAATTCTATGAAGACTAAGGGATGAGAATCTCTTAATTAGGCTGTCTGAATTTCACAAAATTCGTTTAGTCTGAGAGTATTTGCTCAGAGCAGGTGAGCTTGCAACTCTCATTTCTTAAACCGACCGGATTTTACAGGAAATTCAGACAATCGAATAACAAGAAATCTTAATCCATTTTGATGGAGACATGAGAATTTAACCATAATGTATGATCAGTATTAGGATGATTGCCGCATACTTGGCATGTGGGTCCAATGGAATCTGTCTCAAAATCAAGGTTTTGTGGTCCTATCATATCAGAATGTCTAATCCATTATCAATCATGATTCAATAGTTGATTTTTGATGGCATCAAATAATTGTATTAAAGTAACCTTTTCTATATATTTCAGTCATCGGTGATTAAGATTGATAAGGCTACCCAGTACCAGCCATATCAGTTGTGATGAAGGGGCAGGCTCAATAATGCTTTTGCTTGTATTTAGATTTGATTTACTTGGAACAGGCCCAAGAGAGAAAAAGAAGAAAGAAGAGAAGTGTTTAAGGATGAGGGAAGTTCCACGTTTCCCTCCCTCAATGATACTTCTCTCTTAATCCTTATAGGGCTATAGAGATTTTTTTGTTTTCTCCCTGACTTAGATCCAATGGAGCTTTGTATTTTTTTATTTTTTTTTTAGACATGAAGATTAACACGAGACGTCTCGTAGGGAAGTGGCCTCTCTGTCCGTGTCATTGGCAAAGTTTGGCTGAACTTTCTTCTTCTACATCTACTTTTGAGGTCAAATCTATATTGTTTCGCCAGTTCCTGCAAGACACGCGCAGTTTCTCTTCCGACATTGGCTTGTGTTGAGTGTTTTCTGTAATTTGTTTTTTTTCTCTATTTTTTTTAGAATAGTTTTTGAAAGTCTGTCTGTTAAATTTGCAAATTTTACTGGACTTTTTATGGCTTGTAAGCTAGATCAACCCTCTTTTCTTTGTTAGAGGTGCTTTATTGTTAAAGAGTAGTTCAAACATCTGTATTTGTAATATTTATTTATTTGTATGTAGCACCTAAGTTAAATTTTTTTGGCTTAGTGTTTAGGGTGTCGATGTGCCTCTATTCATTGTATTTGCCATCGGGCCTCTTCAGATTCATGCATGGAAGCTCCAATTATTTCGTTAAAAAAAATAAATAAATAATGCTTTTGCTTGTGAGAGCTTCCATGTCTTAGGGCTATAACAAATCATAGATATAGCCAATATAATATGCAAGACTTAAAAATATACATAACAACATTAACAAGCTTTATCATTGAACCATAAGTGACTTAAAAAACACTTAACTCTATTTTAATTTTAAGGGTTAAAGGCATATTGGTACATGTTTAAAAACCTATTTTTTTGGTACCTCAGTTTAATTCGCATCACAGATGGTACCTGAGTTGTAGAAAAAGATGGACTTGGTACCTCCGCCTATTTTTCCGTCCAATATTTAACGGTCTGCCACGTGTCAATCATTAAGAGTTGACACGTGGCACAATATAAAAATAAATAAATAAATAATTTTTAAAAAAAATTAATTAAAAACTTAAAATTAATAAAACTTAAAAAAATAAAAATATTAAAAACTTTAAAAATAATTTTATTAAAGTAAGGGAATGGTTCGGACACTCCCAATGGCCAGTGGCCAAAACCCTCCTATATATATATATATATATCTTCTTCTTTTTTTTAGCCTTTGGGAGTGGCTGAACCACCCCTATGGGCCCATGGGGGTGGTTCTAGCCCATAGGGGTGGTTCGGCCACCCCCAAGGGCCGGAACCTTCTTATAATTTTTTTTTTCTTTTTTACTTTTTGTCCATTGGGAGTAGCGGACCCCCCCCTCTCAAGGGCTATCGGCCACCCCCAAAGGCCAAAACTTCTTATAATTTTTTTTTTCTCTAAAGGCCATAAGCCACCCATTTTTATTTAAAGTTTTATTAATTTTAATTTTTTAATTAATTTTTAAAGATTTTTATTTTCTATTTTTAATATATTGTGCCACGTGTCAACTATTAGTGGTTGACAAGTGACAGACAATTAAATATTGGACGAAAAAATAAATGAAGATACCAAATCTGTTTTTTCTCAAAAACCAAATACCATCTGTGATGTGAATTGAAACTAAAGTACTAAAAAATAAAATTTTTAAACCACAAATACCAAATATGTCTTTAACCCTAACTTTAAAAGTTAATACATAATTAAGTCCACACCAAAACACAATGCAATAGATAATTTCCAGTATTCTTCATCTTTATATAGTTTGTAGCAAGAAAATAAGATAAATAGATTTGAATTACAACAGGACTTATCTTAATCTGTGGAAAGATCTTTATCTGCGGCTACCAACAAACTTCACCCAAAATGCCAGACTATACTTGGAAGAAATATGCTAGTTCAACATATTTACAGCCACAAATAACAAAACTTCCCCAACCTTCAGCCACTCGTCTTCCCAGTAACCCCGATACAAACAAAAGAAACACATTCCAATTCATAGACATCGACAACCCGGGTCCATGTCCTACTTACCCCATCAAAAAGGGTGAAAAAAATAAAATAAAAAAGAATGAAAAAAACGAATTATGAAAACAAAAAGGAGGAAGATTTTTTCTTTCCTTTTAGTATGCATCTTTCCAAAAGCAACTTGTCATTTGTTGACCCATCTACCTAACTGATTGAGGGTACTGATCCATCCTTCATCAATTTCAAACTGAGACTGTTGAACCGGTCTCGGGAATACTGCCTCGACGCTTTTCTCCAATCTGTGCCCGCCTTCATCATTGCGGCAAACTCGTCGTAACTTATTCTTTCATCCTGCAAGTTTAGGGAACAGGATTAAGGGTGGTTTTAAGCACACAATAATGTGTTGCTCGTGTAATCTCAGGAACTATAAGTGACCCGGAACCCCACAAAAGAGAACATACCCCCAGTTCTTCAAAAAGGAAACAATTTTTACAAGAAAAATCTTTTGATTTAGCCTCTTTGTCATGCTAATGTTACCCAAAAAGATGCACATGTATGTAGGTATTTAGGTATGTAGAATGCCTAGAAATTGGGAATACCATAGCAGATTATAATAGGTCAAACATTGCTCACATCTCATGAATTCTTCCTATTCGGTTTCAAGCTGATTTTTTGTTTAGAAAGGTTTTGTACCATAATTCTGCTTTTCTGCAAAAATCTACAAGCTTAAATCGCATCTTATTGCCATCCAAGCATATGCTCACTCTAGATTTGAGATTATGAATAGAATATGCTACTTCGCATAAAACAAAGTAAATAAATAGAAACTAATAACAAAATTATTTGTTAAGACAATGCGACCAACCTTGTCTGTATCCACGTCATGCATAATGGAATTAATGACTTCTTCACTGCTTGTCTCAACGTCATCAGCTAAGGCATCTCGTAGCTCCTCAATTTCTATATAACCGCTCTGGTTTCGATCAAAGAATTCAAAGGATTTGTGAAGATGCTCATCATTATCACCCATCTTTTTTAAGTGAACAGAAATGGCTACAAATTCTTGATAGTCCAGATATCCATCCTTATCTACATCACCCTGCAAGAACATACTCTCATTATTTTCCCAAGACTACAAATTGCACAGAGCTTTACAATGATGTATAGCATGCTTGTCACTATTCAAACACTTGTATCTCTAAAAACAAGTTTTTGGCAGAAAAAAATGTGTTCAGTGCAACAGGAAACACCAGTCATGTTTAGTCATTTTTGCATTTAGTTTGACACATTCCAATCACAACTTAAAAGGCACCTCAAATAAGATAAAATATATATATTTCAGAGACATTTAATTTTGAACCCATCAAGCTAAAATATAATCAATGTCCTGCGTTGAGCCTAAATATGGTTAAAAGATCTCAAATGCAGGGTATTACTTACCGCTTCCATTAGAATTTGAACATCTGAATCAGGAACCTGATGGCCAAGCTTGTGCAACCCCATTTTTAGCTCATCCTTGTCAATCTTGCCTTTATTGTTAATATCCATTAACTTGAACCCCTCCTTTATGCTGGCAACTTCTTCCACTGACAAATGCTCAGCAATTACCTGTACATTTGAAATTCAACAAACAAAAAAGAAAAGGACTTGATGAATCATTCAACTTAACATCCAACCGAGATCAAGAGGCAGGACAAAGTTTTCTTGAGCAGAAATCTTTGAGACATTACCCTTAGAGCTCTTTTCTTGAGCTTATTCATTACAGAAAATTGCTTGAGCCTTGCCCTCACAGTTTCACCTAAAGAAACATTTGGAGCTTTCTTTGCATTCAGTAACCAAGGATGATCTGCATTTGATGAACAAGCAAAAATTACAGTTTGCTATATTTGAACTCCAGAAAATTTTAGGAATACATAGTCAATTTGATTATTGATAGGAAAATACATTAGGAGCATTAGCTATTGGTTAGAACTAAACATTACCTAGCACTTCCTGAGCAGTAAGCCTTTGCTTTGGGTCAGGATGAAGCATCTTCTTCACAAGGTCTTTTGCATTATCAGAAACTTTAGGCCAAGGATCCCTCCTAAAATCTACAACAGACCGTATAATTGCTTGTGCAACTCCTTGTTCAGTTTCTGCATAAAAAACAACAGATTTTATGCACACTTCTCACAAATGCACATATTGTAACATAGTTGAATAGAAACTGTTTTATTGGCTGTTCGGGTTAAAACTTTCTCATTGCTAACAAATTTCTGTTTAGTCGTAACAAAACTAACCTGCCCAAAAAGGCGGAACACCACAAAGAAGGATGTAAAGGATTACTCCAGCACTCCAGACATCTATTTCTTGACCATACTTCCGTTTTAGTACCTCAGGAGCCATGTAGTACGGACTTCCAACTATCTCAGTAAATTTCTCACCTGCACAAACAACCAATCCAGCTTATGTACACAAAAGGATACAACCAATTGATGGGACACGAGGAAGAAAAAAATGAAATGTGGTAGCTAAAGAAAAAATACCAGGTTTAAAGAATACTGAAAGCCCAAAATCAATTGCCTTCAAATGTGCCGTCTCCTTCATGTCAGCAAACAAAAAGTTCTCAGGTTTGAGATCCCGATGCATCACACCATGCATGTGGCACATCTGCAACACAATAAAACCACATTAAACACGAGACAAAAAGCCCATCTCGAACTTCTCTTCTTCCCCCCACCCCAAAAAAAAAAGTTATTTTCAAATGGTATAATCACTTAAAATTTCCGGACTCTAGCAAATAAAACTAGGACTAAAAAAGAAGCGGGCCACGGGGCCATTGGGACCAGAATAGTTGTGCAATCAGGTGGCTGTTACCAAAAGAGTGCACCAGAAATAAAACAAAGAAACCCATTTCATTAATTGCCTCATCGGTATATATCCCTGGAAAAGAACAATGAACTGTCTAGCACACGGTTGGACAGCTGAGCTTCATGGATTTGAACAGGAAAGATATTGAGCACGTAGTTGAGCAAAGGTGCAATTCAAAATGAACATCGAAGTCCATTTGCTAAAAGAAAAAAGTAGAAAATACTAACTTATTGCTCATTGGCAAACTAGATGGTATGGGTAGTATTTACAAAAGAGATGAAGCAAGACGTAGAAAGCATTAGAAGTTACTCAACTTCATCACAAAATTGAATTGCTCAAAAAAAAAAAAAACTCTCTATAACGAGGAATCCAAACACAAAAAGGTAAAATATTCAAGTCACCAGAATTAAGTATCCAACAAGTTCACAACTTAACCACAAGAGCTAACTTATCTACATACTCATCAAAATCAACTAGCCTAGAGAAAAGGAATACCTTAAAGTATTTTAAAAAGATTACCCAAGTAAAATACGTTTGTCCTCGTAGATTCCAGGGAGACATCAATAAGGCCTGGATTTATTTATTTGTTTATTTTACCAAGCTTTATTTTTTGTGAACACTCCGGATTTGCTTATCCATCATACAGAAAAACTATTACTAAATTCTCTAGCGAAAAACTAATCTAAAAACCAAAAAATTCAACTTACAAAATTGACAAAATACAAACCTGAACAACTTCCACGATAGTCTTGGTAACCGCGGCAGCCGCACGCTCCGTGTAATGGCCCCTGGCGACGATCCGATCGAAGAGCTCGCCACCCTCGCAGAGCTCCATGACGATGTGCACCGCATTGTCGTCCTCATAGGTGTCCTTCAAGCTCACGATGTTGGGGTGCTTGGGCAGGTGCTTCATGATCTCCACCTCCCTCCTCACGTCCTCGATGTCCACCGCCGTCCTCAGCTTCTGCTTCGATATCGATTTGCACGCGAATTTCTCGCCGGTGGCCCTGTCCGTGCAGAGGTAGGTTATGCCGAACTCGCCGCGACCCAGCTCTCGGCCCAACTCGTACTGGAGCTCGATCTCGCGGCCGGTCGGGTCCTTCAGGACCGAGGGCCTGTGGCTTCCGCCATTGGACTGGGACGCGCCGTAGTCGACGGCAAACGGGTTTGGCTTCTTTGTCTTCTTCTCCTTCTTCTGCTCGTCGTCGACGACCGGTGGGGTTGCGCAACAGTTACCCATGGATTACAGGCTTCGACTTCTCTGGGTTTTTCTTCGATGATTTTGTCAAATGGGGGTCTCGGAATTTGAAGGAGTTTGAGCTAAATATGAAGCATACCCAATCAAAATCTGATCTTTATATAATGGAATTGAATTTTTCCTTTAGCAAAAAGAGTTGGGTTTCCGGGAAAATAAATCAAAATCTGTATAAAGGGAGAAAATATGAGAAAAAAAAAAAAAAAAAAAGAGTGAGGATTTATAGCGAAGAGAGAAGGTACCGGTAATTGGGTATGGAGGGAAATGCCCAGAACCAGAAGTGGATGAGGAATTGAGAGTCAGAGGAGATATTAAAGAAGGGGAGAGGGGTTTGAAGAAGAAGAAGATGATTATAGCGTGTGAGGGGAGACACCTTGGGAAAGATTAAGAAGACGATGAATATGAAGAAGAGAGAGAGAGAGAGAGAGAGGGTCAACCCTCTTTTCCCAGAGGCTTCCCCTTCCCTCCTTACCCAAGTTACCCCGTCTCTCTCTCTCTCTATGAGAAAGAGGGCTCTTCTGTTGTTTTCCCAAAATATCCAAAACAAAAATCAAGTGCTTTTTTGGGTATTTGGAGAGGAATATACTACTACAAAACGGCTTCCTACTAAAAATACCTCGCCTTTCTGTGGAAATTTCAGGGCAGTGCCATTTGAATTTTCATCTGGCTTTTGTGGTCTGTTTCACTGTTTCTAATCACAAAAACACCCTTATTACCCTTTTTCTATCATGACAACAGAGTATACAACTAATGAATTTCTTTTTCTTCTTTTTTTTTTTTTTCGGTTTTCTGACCAAAGACAAATAATGGGTCAATTTGACAATTTTCATATATAACACATTTCCATTTCCCAAATTTTAGAGATTCCATTGCATTCATTCGGGCTGTGTTTGCGTATCGAGTTCGAGTTGTATTGAAATATGAATATAAGATTATATAATTTAACTCATTTAATTAAACAGGTAAGATCATTTAACTATAATCTTCTAATTTCGTATTCGGTTCATAGGTCATGTCAACAATTCTTAACTCTAAATGTCGTGTGTCGGGTTTTAGTCGTATTAAGCATTTATATAAGAATGTATAGATTAACCCTTATCCGACCCATTTAATTAAACAAGTCAGAGCTCATAACCCTAAATCACTAAATTCGTGTTGAGTTTTTGTCAGATTTACGAGATCGTGTAAAAATTGTCAGCCCTAATGTAGAGCACTCAAAAGTCTTTGAGTTACTTCTAGTCTTGTTTGGGAACAGGTTTTAAAATCATAAATTGTTTTAATTTAGCAAAATTTGGTCTAGCTAACACTTTTTTTGAATTTTTTTTTCTTAAAACGAAAACATTAACAAACAACTCAAAACACTCATAAAAATACAAAAAACAATTTTGACCTTTATAGAACACTTTTTCAAAAAAAAAAAAAAAAAATCCTAAAAACCCCATTAACAAACATATCCGAAAAACTAAATCCTGAATAGTGCAAGTGTAAACTCAAAAAATGATGCTTTTAAAACTAGGTTTATGATGAAAACAAGGAAAGATTAGAAATGAACCATGTTCCCTTTAAGTGCACACTCAGCCCTTTATCATCATCTTTAGGGTTTTTTAAATTGGATGGATTGATTACATTTCTCCCCACTCATAGCAATTTTGCTTTTCATTTATTATATGCAAATCTCTGCGAGAATTAGCAATGAATATATTACTTCTGAATTCAGTATTTTGTGTATAATTTTCTTAAATAAATTGGTTTTTAAATTCTTGCATAACTATTTTATATTTGGCATTGTTGTATATATATGCTTGATCAGTACCTCGTTTCTTTATATTAGTTTGTATATGTTTAGACATATAAAAATGATTTTTATCATTTGAATTATCTTTTTTTACATTCAAAGTTATTGATAGATTTAGGTGAAATTGCATGGTCAATGACAATCACTATCAAACCTCAACCTACTGACCTACTTGTTAGAAAAGGAATTTCATTTGGGCAATTTATGCAAATTCGCTTAAACACAAAATTTTCTTTACACGGAGGTTGGCGATCACGATTCTCTTCATTTCAAGTTTAATAGCATATATTAAAATTTTAACAAAAAAATGATCAAATTATATAATAAATTATTTCAATTCTAGTTACACCTGAGGTGGCTGAAGCATTGGCTGCTCTCCATGCTGTGAAAACAAGTAAAGGGATAAGATGTCAAGATATAATTTTGTTGGGAGATGCTCGACAAATTGTCAATGTGATTAAAGCGACAGATACTAATTGGAGTAGTTATGGTCATATTGTGAATGCCATCAAACTGAAGCTGAGGCAGCTGTGATTGTGGAGAATTGACCATGTTAAACGAGATGCGAATGCTTGTGAAAAAGATATCGGTCATATTTAAATTTAAAGAAAACAAAAAACAAAAAAAACACTTTATGGTAGTGAATCATCTTCCTTAATTATTAGAAGAAAAAAGAAAAAAAGAAAAAATCATCATCCTTAATCATGCCATCATCATCATCATCACCGTTAACAACTTTCGAATGATTTCATCATTGTGGTCACAATCCGGATCATTACTTTCACGAGGTTTTGTGCAACTTCAGAATAGTTCTTTCTTTCTAATTATTTTTTCTTCCTTGCCAAGGCATTGTGTTTGATAATACTTCTTTCTTTTTTTTCTTTTCTTTTTCTTTTTACCAAAAAAGTAAAAATATTAATAAACAACTTTCGATACAAAAACACTTAGATCATTCTCATCTGGATATTCCTATTTTGTGGAGATTCCTAGTCTGATGAGCCAAAATGTTAAAATACATCTTTTTGACTCTCCAACCATTCCTATTTTGCTGAAAAAATTGGGGAGCATGAATAGAGTAGGAGCACAGTTCACTTTCCAAATCTTAAAAAATAAATATTAATTATTCTCCTCACAATAATAAATAAATCACTAAAAATAATATTTAAATAAAATAACGAAAGTAATTCTCTAGTTTGGGGAGCTGGATGAAGGTGTTTTGAAAAAAGTAGGCAATTAAAATAGAGAAATGTAATTTTTTAACTAAGATATAGAGTAAATTTGGAGAGTTTGATGAGAACGGACACAAAAACACTTAAAACTACTTTTACTTACAATTCCATGGGGCTAATAATTATGGATTTAATAATTATATATATAGCAAATTTTCACTGTGTATTTATGATAAGGAAGTAGCAGTAAGGTATGGAGACAATTATAAAATCCATATATATATTGAAAATATATTACTATAACATTGTACAACAAAATCACCATAGCCCCATGGCATGATAATTATGAACAACCATCAGCAACTATATACACCATGTTTATGATATCATCATTAGAGCATCTATGTCATTTAACTAAACCTGGTCACATCATGGTATTATCTCCGATTGGACCTAAAAATTGTCCACATCTAAAGGCTATCATCTATCATGGTTTCTCTTCTCCTATAGCGGAAACTTCTGGAAAACAGTATTCTAGAGGTGGAACAGTAAGCCCACAACTCAATATAGGACGAAGCCCTAGCCTACGTTGTCTCAATAGAATAGGATGCTCTTCATTTCATAATAATGATTTAACGTTGATACATCTAACTATGTATATGAAGTTAATATTGACATGTCTTTTAAAAAAATTAAATAATGTGAAATTATATACATCATTAGATATATAAACTTTAAATTTTAATCATAAATTTCATTTGAAATTGAGAGAATTTTTACCTTGTTTTAATACGTTGGTTCTTTTGGGTGGCAAAAGTGACCCGAAGGTTAATGAAGGTTCTGTACACGTGTTAGTTAGCAAGTTATTGGTTTGTCCGTGTCCACAGTAGGCCTTCTAGAAGCCAGGCCAAAACTTGGTAGAGTGATGAGTAAATAACACCCAACTGTAAAGCTTAAAATTAAAACCCATTATTGAAAAAAAGGCTGTAAGGGCAATTTGATCATTTAAGCAGATATTATAGCCCCACTATTAAGAAACACGTGTACTTTTTTAGCAGTTGGATGACGTGTGTCAATCGCTAGCCACTGGATCTTAAAAATCTTGTATGATGATCCCCCTCCTGCCCCAAAGTTATGGGAGATAATCAGATATACATAGCGCAAAGCTTACTTTAGGGCTTGTTTGTCAAGTGACATTATAGAATAAAACTGTATAAATAGTGAGTTGTTAATTTTGAAATGAGTAAAAGTAATGATGTGATATAAAGTAAAAAAATTTATATAAAAAAGTAAAAAAAATTTGTATTGTAGTGAATTTTTTTATTTGAATAGTAATAAAAAATTATTGATGTGATATAAAAAGTGAAAAAAGTGAGAATGTTTTGATGTCGATTGGTATTAGAAAATGTGAAAAAGTAAAAAAAAAAAAAAACGTAAACAGTAAAGAGCATTACTGTGTTCTGTTATGCTCTTTAACAAACAAGGCCTTATTCACCTCAAGAACGATTTTACCCTTGCCTAACCATTGGAGCTGTGTAAGGAGGGGCATGTTCGTCCATAAAAATAAAGAAAGGAAAAAGGTTATACAAAATATAAAAATCTCGGCAAAGGGTGTCTTGGTCATTTAGGATTGATGCAAAAGCTGCCTCAAAAGCGCCGCCTTGCTCTCAGGTGGCCAGTCAAACTCGGCAATTTTGACTTCGAATATAACGTTCGAGAATCTGAGACCCCGCCTATTTGCTTCCAGTGTGGTTCACTTACACGCTTTTAAAAAGCAGGTACCCGATCTAGACTCTCGATTTTATCGCGTGCTTTTGGATGTTACCGTTAAAAGAAACAAACTTTATCCCATATTCCCATACAATTTTTTGTATAGTAAAATAACACTTCAATCCTTTTGGTAATAAGTTAATAACTCATGGAAAATGCTCTATTTTTTTTATTTTTTATTTTTAAATAATGGTAGTTCCTAAACGATGTGTCACCATCCTATGATATGATGACATATTTTTTAAAATAATAGATCTCATTCATGATCGACACATCATTTAAAAATTATTTTTTTTTTAAAAAAAAAATTGATAAAAATAACACTTCTCATAACTAATAATCATCATTTACTTTTGCGTGTCAAGGTGTGTTATCCATCCATAACTATATATGCTATTCATATTATTATAGATGTTTGATTTTTTTTACTTTACCCAATACTTACGCGAGAGATTGTTTCAATTTCAAGATTTAACTATGCGTTAACACGGTACAACATATTATGTTGCGTGTCGAGCTTGAGTTATGTCAAAATATAAATATAAAATTATACAAGTCAATTTAAATTTTGACTTATTGAATTAAGCGGGCCGTACCCATAAATCATAATCCATTACTTTCATGCCGAAATTCTTGATTCGTATCAAAATTTGTCCACCTTAACGAAAATGATCATTTTTTTTTCTATATGATTTCTTTAATTAACTAAAAGAAATCTTGATTTTTTTTAATTTTTTTTTAATCTTTTTATTTGAGTATACACTCAAAGAGGCTAATGAAGTAAGACTAATTTAGTGACGTATTTTATGAGGTTTTTTTAAAATAAATAAATAAATAAATTTTTTAAATTTTTTATAATGCTATTTTTAATTATTGACATGAATATATATTGTACGGTGATAACTTTTTTTTTTTAATTATTTATTATTTTATTTATATATATATATACTGTGATAACCTTGATTACAAAGTAATAGAGTTTTTTTTTTTGAAATAATAGAGTTTGTTAGTACAACATATAGAACAAAAATAAATAAGAAAAATGTAATTGGGAAATCAATATATAATAAATAAAGAAATACAATTAATCCAGAGAATTCTAACATATGACACAAGTACTGAAGTACATATGGCTATTCAAGTAGGATGTAAAAATTCAAGTAGAAGTTTGAGTTTGGGAAGGTGGTCGAAGTGAAAGTCTTATTTAGCTATCTATTAAAGTGAAAGTGAAAGTCGTATTCGTAGGAAAAACAAATTTAATGGTTGATAATAAAAAAATAAAAAAAAAAGTGTTAGAATTGTGTAAAAGTTGTGCAAGAAACATTATTCTTTATTATAACTTATCTTTCGCTTTTGGAACGGTTATGCAAAATTTCTCAACAAATTAAGCAGCTCTTATTAATCTCCTCAAACTAATCATTTCTTACATAAATTGAAAAATATTTAAGGTATTATAACTTTTATTACAATTCTCTTGTAAACTCACACGATATGCTACATGAGCGTCACATGGTGTCACATGGGTAAACAAATTTAAGTAACAAAATTTGGCATATTAAATTTAATTGTTTAGCAACTGATGTGATAAGCGTCACGCAAACTATTATATCAATTTATAAAAAAAATTATAATAAAACTGTAATACCTTTAGGTACTCGTACTAACTTCCCCACACAAAGAATTAGTTATATCATCATTAAGAAGATTCTTAGTGTGTTTGGCAACACTCTCATCTCCCTCTCTCTCTTCTTCTTCTTCTTCTTTTTTTTTTTTTTCCTCACTTTTTATATCACATCAATCAATTTTTATTACTATTTAAATAAAAAAAACTCATTACAAAACAAAACTTTTTAACTTTTCTATAAACAATTCTATTTTTTTTTTTTTTAATAATTTATATCACATCAATCGCTTCTTACTACTATTGAAACAAAAATTTCACAACACAACTATTTACCCCCACACACCTAAATCCATTATTTTGAATCCTAGCTAAAAGGCTAGAAATCAATCAAGACATAGGGACGTTCTCACAAATATTCAATGACTTTTGGCCTCCCAAAAGTCACTAGAAGGGAACTTAAGTTGCCTTTCTTTTTCGAGAAGCATTAAGTCTAAGGTTTTTAGGTAGACAAGCATTAATTAAGTCATTATTACAAATAAACGAAGAAATTTTCAATTTAATAAGATTCGAGGAATCATAGCTTGTTCTAGAATTTGTTCATTTTTCAAACGCAACTAGAAGAGGGGTTTTGTGTGGCAATTATAATAACAATTGTGCTTCCATGACAATTCATCTTCTAGTAGGACCAAGATCCTCTCTCCTGTTGAAAAGAACCGAAGAGCAACTGGTCCTTTATACACAGATATTTTTATAATTTTATCATGCGTATAAAGGACCGACTTCTCTTTAATTGAAAATTAACTGGGAGGACCTTGATGCCTTCTAGTAGATGCTTCTGGAACCTTCCAAGTACACAAACCCTGGCTATATCGTAAGGTGGACGACAAAGTGCGCATAAACAAAGCATAAAGACGTGCTGACAATGGAGCTTTGCACATGCGAAGTCATTTGACTTTGTCAAAATGCTCATGAACCTTCCACACTACGGGTTGGATTCTTTATTTTTTTCTTTTTTCTTTTCCTGATCAATTACAAAAGGAGGGAGAGGAATGAAAGAATTACAAGAAACAACACAACACTAAAGAAAGTGCATCTTAGATCTAAAGCTAATTACAAATGAGCCAATAAATTTGCTTGACCCTTTTGAAGCTTGGCATCTCGGTCAATAACCAAACCGCCCCGAGTGGCGGTTTGAAGCAGTAAATCAAATGAAGAGGTGCCTATTAAAATACCGATTAGAGCATTCCCATCAGTTTGTGTAAAATTTTATCTAAAATAGCTAATGAAAACCCACTTTTATTAGTTTAACTAACCACTTTTTAACACATTCCTCCATCAGCTTATCTAAATTTTTTCTCTATTTTATTAAAATAATCAATTTTAAAAATAAATCTTCACAAAAAATACCAAACAAAACACATTATCACTGAAAACTTCTACACACCACTCTGACCAATGGACACTTCTACACACAACCATCACAGCATCACCACCGCACCTGACAACCGGCAACCATCACGGGATCACCACCGCACCAAACAAACGGCAACCATCACCACCGCACTAGACCACCAGAAAACTCCGGAAGATCGGCAACCCAAACCCATACGCCCAAACTCAGAAGCTTCCGGAAATCGGCAACCCATACCCATCCTCCCAAATCCCAATCGGCAATCCTTAGCCATCCTCCCAAATCCCAATTGGCCATGAGTTTCTTTGCTTGCTGGGCCTGTATCGTCGTCGCTGGTGGGGTTGGGTTGGGGAAGCGAGGCTTCGTTGAAGTCGAGCGATTCGACGGTGGTGGTCCTTCTGGCAAGCTGGCCTTTTCAACCGGGGACTTGATCGCCGCCGCCGCGAGTTTTGATTTTGGAGACGAAAGGCACGTTGAGAGAGGTGGCCGGAGAAGACGAACTTTGAGAGGGGGGGGGAATAAATTGTGAGAGAGTGAGAGAGAGAAAGAAACAATAAAATAACAATACATTTGTGCACAGTGTAACGCCCCATCTGGTGTTACACTGTGCACAAATGGAAGAGAAACCTAAACTAGCGAAGTCGATGGAAGTGTGTTTTTGGTGTTTTCTTATCTATTATAGATTACAGTGGGTTTTAAATAACCCACTGTGAATGCTCTTACAGCAGCGTTTGAGCGTTGAACCCGCAGCGGAAGGGAGAGCATTGTAACCGATTGAATCTGGTTGCTTGAGCGGAGCACCACTGTAGTACCCCCAGAATGTGGTAATTGAATTTTCAAAATGCAAAATTACTAATTAAATTTTGCATTTAAGATTTGATTAGGGATGATGAAAAAAAAAAAAAAAAAGTGAAAAAGAAATACAAAAAGAAAGGGGTACATGTGCTTTTGCTTGAAATCTTTTTTAAGGTTTTAAACATTGCTTGTTTACATTGAACTGATTAGTAATTAATTTATATAAATTAGTCTAATAAACTGTCAACTGTTCCTTAACATGTGAAAAACATACTAAATAGCCTCATATATATAAATGGGCTTTTACAACATAGGAGGCATATATATATATATATATATAAGAGACAGTTGCCTAAATTGCGTTTACTATTGGGGAAATGATATTTGTATACATTTTGTACACACACTCGCATTTGGTATGTAACTCATGCATATGAAACCTATCTCACATGCATGTGAGTGTGTGTGTATGTATAAAATGTGTACAAATAACACATCTCCTGCTATTGAGTCAGCCCCGGCCATAAAAGTAAACCGGAGTATACAGAAAATTTAGAAAGAGAGCATAAAAAAGTCACAAATTTCCCATTACAGTGGGACCGACAATGTTTTAAAGAATATAAATTTTCTATCAATACTTATGTAATATTTACAAAAAGGTCATTTTTCATATTTCTTTAATAACATTCATGAATGCAAATAAAGAATCTTGGTGGGCATGAAGTCATGCACCACCCCCCCTCCCTCTGCCAGTCCATAGCAAGTGTCATAAGTAGATACCAATAGATAATTCAATAGTGTTTGCTAAACTCATGCCATTTTATTTAATATTAATAATAAAAATTAATTAATTAATTAATATTATTTTTTTATAATAATAATAAAAAAAAGTAAAGAAAAAAAAAACGAGTTCCTTGTTGAGCGCATGATTGCCAAGTCAAGAATGGCATGTGGAGAATTCGTCCTCCAAATTGTACACAGAATGCGTGGCGCAACTATTGACATGTTTCTCACTGAAGAGATATTGTGAAGAAATGATCGAAAGTCAACGATATCCATTTCAATTTCAATTTCCCCTAGAGGGTCAAAAGAAAAATAGAGGAGGAGAAGTCTATAAAAGAAGTTGGAATCTTTCATTCACCACCACATCTATTTGACTCGTTCTACCCCACCTGGCATCTAGATGTACACCCCTTCTCTTCCTATTTAGCCCTAACAATTTACACCATAATTGAGAGGAAAGTTATATGAAATTCATCTGTCTAGACAAATGGTCAGATAATTTAAAATTTATTTCGACATATAAGTCTCATAATTGCTTTCCAAATTATTAGATCTCAATAATTTCTTAATTGCTTTCAAAACAAAAATCTATTTTTTAGAGTTCATTTGGCCTAGCAACTTCGTAGCCAAACGTGCATTTTTAAATAAAATTGTGAAAATGCATTAAAAAAATGATAGAATGAAAATTTGGAAAAAATAAAATCTATATTTTCAAATCACAAGGGTGAACTTTTTTTTTTTTTTTTAATAAAAAAAAAACATATAATCTTTTATTAAACGCTTAACTGTATTTTTAAAAATCGCGTTTTCATTAAATGTGTTCTAAAATCGCTATGTACAAACAAAGCCGAACGTTACTTAGGCAACGCGACCGCACTTTTTCAACCAATGAAATAGCAGGTAATTCTTTAAAGTACGTGACCAACACTAGATCCATGTTTTGGTCCAAATCGAGAGGCAATCCTCGACTCAAAAGAAAAAAGAAAAATCGAGGGGCAATCCAACTTGCTTATGTTGGATCTTAATGAGCTTGGGGCTCTAAACGAGGTACATCTAGTGCTGGTTGAGAACTAGCGTACACGTTGGAACTGATGTCATTGTCTTGCCAATTGCCACCTTCAATTTTGGTAATCTAATCCTCAGACTTGGATTGATTTCCCACTATGAATTTGAGCTGCTTCTACAACTAACTCAAAAGACTTGATCCTTGACCTTGGAATTCCTTCCACCCCCCCTCAAATTCATTAAAATGCCAAACACCCTCAAAGCATTACTTAATCCTTTGTTGAAGCAGCTAAATATAAGAGTTGGTCTTTTAATTCTTGCAGCTAGCAACAAGAATGAATTAAGAAATGTAACCTCCATGTTCACAGCCAAAAAATATTTTTCTTGGTCCCATTTCCTAGCAGTATAATTCACTATTGAACATCCTCATCTGTCAAACAATTTTTAATGTATCACATCGTTCTATACAGCCATCATACTAGTAAGCAAAACTTCATGTACCTTTTTATCTCGACGATTCGAGTTAGTAACATTAATGTAAGACCGGATGAATTTGGGATGTGGAGAGAGAGAGAGAGAGAGAGAGAGAGAGAACTAAAAGTGGCACCAGATGGTGTGAAAGGTGATATCTAATTGCAAAAGTATGCGGCTTTGATGAAAATTGTGATGAGTTTTCCAAGGATGCTGTTATGTATACGTCAACACTTTAATGTCTATCTTGTCTTCTTTGTGATCTTCGGGTTTTTGCACATTCGGATGCTCGATGGGGTGACCTCCACCAATTCATCCTCTTGAATGTACTCAATGCAGTCGTCCAGGCTATAATCCAATGGAGTATCAAGAACCACTGCATACGGAGAAAAACATGGAGTATTAAAATGCAATAAACCAAGCCTTGGTGCTGCAGATGCATGAACTTATTCATCTTAAGGTTTAATGAAAAGAACATTAAAGGAAAAGAAAACACCACCACATTGTAAAACAATACCGGCTTCAGTTGATTATTGAACTCAAGGTCATTTACTGTAAGATCAACTAGTCTTAAAAGTAATCATTACACATCCTCTATAAACCCTTATTCATGGACTCTATGACAAAATGGTACTATTTTACTGGGAAATCAAATGATACAGTTTCTTAAAGCCAGGTTAAATATTTTGATTCATATGACATAGGCTCAATATGGAAATTAAAACAGCTATAGTGTGATCTCACATTTCGTTATCTGAAAACATAAATGACTTAAACTTCCCAGTAAAGATTAAATGTAAAACTCGATGGTGAAATAAAAGCAACCAAATTTCATTCTTTAGTGCAATAGAAGGGAGAAAATATAATGAACTACATATGCTTCTGACCTGTTTGCTCCTTGTTGGAGCGTATATTTGTTGCAGCCTTTTTCTTGCACACATTAAGGGACAAGTCCCCAGGCCGCTGATGAATGCCGACTATTTGACCTTTGTAAACCTCTGACCCAGGACCAATAAACATCTGCCCCCTCTCCTGTGAACTAAAAAGGGCATAAGAAGTAGTTGTTCCACCCTCAAAGGCAACCTGAAAATCAATTTCATGTGATTCAGTTTCGTATTATTGACATCAAACTTCCTAAAATTCATGGGAAGTCCATTGCATCACTACAAATATAAACAGAAAAATACAAGGCATGATTACGGTTGTAATGGTCTTTATCTTTGGAGATTAATAATATCTCAACACAACTGTTTCTATCATTTCTCCTCAATGAAGTGGTAAGATATGACAAGCTAGTGCAATAAAGTAATGACTGATATCACTGCTGTAACTATAGCAACAGAAAGATAGCTGGAGGCTTTCACCTTTAAGACCCTTTCCATAGATGCAATATAGGAAACAATCTCAAAATTTTGAAATTACCAGCGAACCCTGATCCCTGGTACTAATGTCACCAGCCCAAGGTCCATAGCTGTCAAATATTGTGTTGAGAATTGCTGTCCCACGAGATGCTGTTAAAATTGCATTTCGAACTCCAAGAAGGCCACGTGTTGGAATTTTATATTTAAGTAGTGTTGTTCCTTCCGACCTAGTACACAATTTTGCAGATAATTAGATCATCGTCACAAATAATCAGTTGCAAATTCAAGGAAGAACTGCCATTATTCACCACTCTGGTGATACGAGTGAAATGGGCAGTAAACTAGTACACTGCAGACTGTTAAAGGGGAAAAACTCTGCACCATCAAATTTATGCTTGTATTAATGAACCATCAAAAGTTACAATCTAACATAGCAGTAACGAGTAATTGAATGCCATTAATTGTGTCCACAAATGAAGTGAGGATGCATGCCTTGTTTAATATAAATCTTGATAAGTGGATAAAAGTCCAAACTACTTCTATCAATACTCTCTCTATGGCACATTAGGAAAATATTGAAGCTGTTCCAAATAAAAGCTGCTAAGCAACAAAAAGATATCGATAGCAGGATCTTTTAGAGGAAGGACATAGATATTAATATCAGTAGGGTATGGTGCTAAAGGGATCTCGCTTAAGATTTACTTATTATGGGCTATTCTATCCCTTACCGGGAGAGGAAAAATATGAATTCATGCATACATACACCATGACTGTGACTGAGCATAGACGTGTACAATGTATATATGCCCAAGCATGCATATACGCAGTTATATATCAACAATCTATTCTGACTCTACAAATTATAAGCGTTCTTTCTTGCTTGGTTTCTTTCACCTCAACCCCCTTGCATAGGTACACTGGTAGTGTCTTAAAAGACAATCATGAATGCACCTTATTATTATCTTTGTTCCCTTACTACCATTTTATGCCATCGCATATAAAACTTATCCAAAAATTGCCAAAAGACAAAAAAGAAGGAAAAAAAAAAAGAAAGAGGAAAAAGAGAATTTCACATACCCAACCCCTTCCATATCAAACATCTGCCCACGTCTTTTGCCGAGAAGTTCAACCACAGCCCCCATGTGTTCTTCTGGCACCTCCGCAGTGGCAATCTGCAAGCAATCCGCATGTTAGGAACGAACACTTTCAGAAGAGTGGACATGATCTTTTACCAATATAGATTGCAAAAGTGAAACACATTGCCTCATAAGTTACCAATTATCTATAACTGCTAGTACTGCATGCCTTTTTTCTGATTGCTGTTCTCTTAACCAGTGCGCAAAATGCACAAGAAGTAGCCACTGGTATCGAGGCCAATTTGACTCAAATTTTAATCTTGAGGAAAAAGAAAAAGAACAAAAAAGCCACTTCACTGTTTTCTAGCCAAGCCTTTGCATGTACCCAGTACCAAATTGTAGAATTTCCAGACCATTACATGAGTATCAATATTTTTAAATAATCTATGCACATCTCAATTATTTAAAGTGGATTACAAGAAAAAAAGCACAAGCATGTTGATAAAAGAAACATTGAAGTATGTTACACCTTTGTCAACTACAAAGTATACACATCAATGTCCTTTTTTCCTTTTATCCCCTTAAACAGCAATAAAGGAAAACCTCTATTAGAAATTCACCTCATACGGTTCCAGCAGCTTGTCATCCACCTTTTTGTTAATAACTTTTGGGGGTCCCACCATGAATTCAAATCCTTCTCTTCGCCTGAAATGCATGAGCATTCATAAATATGCACACGGAAGAAATGCATGAACAACAAAATTGCCTATACTTACATGTTTTCTATCAGTATGGTGATATGTAAAGTACCACGACCACTAACAATGAATGTATCCGCCGTTTCTCCATCATCAACTCTCATAGCCAAATTACGCTCAAGTTCACGGGAGAGCCGATCGCGCAAGTTTCTACTAGTAACATACTTTCCCTGAAAAGGAACAAAGAAACTTTGAGTTATAAGGCCATCCCAACATAAAACTTTTCTAACTACATATGCTAAGCCAATCCACAAAACTAACTAGAAACAGATAAAATGCAAGATCTTTGCAAAGAGATAATTGATGCCTATCAAAGATCAAAATAGGATTACTTAAACCACTTATAAAGGCATGCATACTTAATGCAGACAAGAGCTACTAAAAGCATGCATACTTAGCCTTGTCTTGCCTACAAGGATGCCTACATGCAAGGTTCATAAAAATGACGAGGCACTAGGAAAGAAAGCCATGTACAGAGTTTCATAGAGAAATACCTCACGCCCAACAAAAGGAGAAGTATTTATAGAGAAAGCCATTTTGACAGTTGGTTCTTCCACCTTAATTGCAGGTAAAGGCTTTCCAGATATTTTATCAGCAATCGTCTCGCCAATCTGAGTAAAGAAATGAGATCAGTCAATTCTTACCAAGAATACAACTCAGGTATCTGATATTCTTAATGAAAAAAGAAGTAAGATCAAACTTAGGATGTCAGTTGATCCAAGCAAAACAATATCCACCTGTATATCGCTAATCCCACAGACAGCACAAATGTCACCAGCTTCCACAATCTCTGCAGGAACCCTACTGAATTTTTCGTACACAAAAAGCTCACTAATTTTTGCATATCTACAGGAATCTTCTGAGGTGCATACCTAAAAAAATAAAAATTAAACCGTTAAGTGGCAAAAAATGTCTTGATAAATTTCCTGTAAAAGTATCCAATGAATACGTGCAAAAGCAATTCACTTCATAGTTGTAAATATTTTTTCAGAAAATTGGAGTCACGTCTGCTGAAATGGAATTAGCTATAAAATATATATGCAATTTAGCAATCTTTGGAGAAAAATTAAAGACATTTCCCCCGCCCTTCCCCCCAACCCACCCCCACCCCAATAGGTGGAGTCAATATAAATCTAGTTCAGCAATCTTTAGAGAAAAATACTGGAGTCCAAATATTTTTACACTTTCAAATCAAAACATGTGGCCAACGTTGATTAAATGAGCATTCATATCAATGACGATGTTTCAATCACTACTCCAAGTGATTAGAATGGACAACAGCATGGACCATGTTCCTGTTTCAAAGCAAACTCACCTTCACATCCATTCCTCTGCGCAGAACTCCAGCATGCAAGCGTCCAATGGCTATTCGTCCTTTATGTTCATCATACTCGATATTTGTAGCCTAAATATTTGCTTGACAGTGTAAATAAGTTGTTGATGTTGAAAATAAGAAAACATAAAAGAAAACAAATTGAGCAAATATAAAACAAATAGAAAGCTGAACTTCTTGAATTTCTTTATTGCTCATATTAGAGAGCTAACATATCAAGCAATAATATAAGAATCTAATCATCTGTAATCTCTCCCTGGTTTAGCAGGGTTG
This sequence comes from Alnus rubra, assembly GCA_028654335.1. Lineage (NCBI taxonomy): Eukaryota > Viridiplantae > Streptophyta > Magnoliopsida > Fagales > Betulaceae > Alnus > Alnus rubra. Next base: position 6,290,713 of record JAJPGS010000163.1, on the reverse strand, counting down.
TTTAAGACATATCAACATTATTCAATTATTTTAATCATCTGCACAAGGAATTCAATTACTTCAATTATCTGTACTTGGGTCAAGAGATTAATTTTGTTTGCTTGAACATAGTTTTTCATGGATGCAGAGATGATGAGGCAAGCTTGGAAGTAAGTTTTGCTATCCATCAGCAAGAATTATGATTGACGGAGAGGCTGAAATGGCCAGAGTATATTTGAAAGAGTTTATAAAAGGATTCCAAACTTTCTATGCCATTATCAGATAATGTTTTGAACTTAAGGGCTTTATTATTTCCCTATGATAGATAGTTCTGTTCTTTCGTTCTTTTTTCCTTTGTCATTTGACCCAAGTATACAGAGGCGGGTAAACACCTTGTACATATGCTCATTCTTCCTTTTGTTAATTAAATTCATTCCACAAGCCACTACTCCAATGACTTAAGTAAGATAGACAGTGCAGATAAAATGTATGGAACAACAGAGGTAGAAATTGCTTAGCTCACTCTCAACTGACTAGTCATCATTGCTGATCCCTGTTAAAAATAATAAAGACTGCAATCTCTTTGACTAGTCTTTTTCCATACTGAAATAGAGGTCTAGTATACAGCATGAAGCAAAAATAAGCCTGTAGTCTCATAATAATGTTCAGAGTTAATCCAACAATTAGCTGTTATGTAGTTTTGAAGCATTATAAGGTGCCATGTCAAATCCAAACAGACAACATCAGAGAAAACTAAATAAAAAGCAATAGAAAGGACAACCACTAACAAGCATTTGCAGTGCACCATCTTTCTCAATACGTGGTCCAGGTATGCATCTGATTATAGTCTCAAAAAGTGGGCCAAGATCTTCTGCCAAATTTTCAGGTGACAATCCTGCCTTTCCCTTAATACCACTTGCATATATTGCTTGGAAATCACACTGCAACCAAATGAAAGTTGAAATTTCATTAAACCTTAGATGCTGTTCAATGAGAACATGGGAGCAACTATGAGCTTTAATGACAAAAGATATAACTTATGAAGAGACATTGTCTAGAACCACAGTTTTTCGGATTTCCTATTCACCTCCAGATTCCAACTGGGCAAGGAAAGACTTTCTACATCCCTCATCATCCACAATAACTACCCAATAATTCCTACTACAAAGATGGACCATGTGGCTGAAAGACCATTTTGATGCCCCAAATTTATCCATGCAGGCATAGATGGCACCAAAGTATGGCTTCAGGTTTGAATAACAAAAAAATTTGAACTCAATAGCAAATACAAATCGCATATTTCACACTCTTCACAATACAATAAAAGATTTACCTGTTCATCCGTCGCATTTAATTCAATAAAGAGTTCAAAAGTCGAATTGATGACATAATCAGGACGAGCAGAAGGTCTGTCAATCTTATTGACCACAACAATGACAGCATGGCCAAATTCTAGGGCCTTCTTTAGAACAAATCTTGTTTGAGGCATTGGACCCTCAACAGAATCTACCTACAAAAAGGGACAAGAGAAGATAACCCGGTAAGATTATCTAAAAAAAAAAAAGTAACAAGGCAAGCCGATAAAAAAAGTAACAGGCATGGAGAAAATCTATTTTGGTGTGATCATTAGTATCCGTCAGTTTGAGAATCGAGCACTTTTATTCTTGTAAAGGGAAGAAAAGTATGCTTCTCAAAAGAGATGTTCAATTTCCTATGACGAAAAACCGTAATCCAAACAAAAATAACTCTTATGATGTATATTCCACAAAACTATCCCTTACAAACCCCATCTTGAAGCATTGACTAATTCCTAGATTCCAGCACTTCAATGCAATGGGTAGAAAGGAACTATTTAAAAAATATAACATGGTATAAGCACTAATCTCAGAGTCCTATTTTACGAGACTGAAGTAATTTCTGTGAGGATTTATATGCCCTTGTCTATCACCATAATTTACACAATGACTTCAAGACTGAAAACCGAAAAAATTAAAAATGAAGAATACCTTTTAAACCAGTAAATCTTTCTAGAGTATTGGGATATTTATAAAAAAAACAAACTGAAGGAAGAAATAAAAGGCCCCCTGAAGTGGACATCCAGCATAGCACATAAATTTTTTTTTTTTTTTTTTTTCAACTCCTCGTTATGAATTACTTCTCATCAAATTGTTGGTGAGAAATGGCCAAAGGTGCAGATGAGTGGAAGAAAAAATTGCAAATTCCAAAACATAAACAGCACAACAAGATCCATCTGGAAAGCATTAAGTTTCTCCTAACAAAATTGATATTTGCTTTTGGACTGCTTTTACGATAGAAATTGAGAACAACATTGGCAGCTGAAGTCCTAAGGAGAGAGGGTATGGGCACTGTAGTATTACTCCAAAAAATACAACGTCCAAAGAAGTACCACTAGAAGAACCCCTTCCACCATATTGAGGATGCGTTCCACTTCCCCTCCAAAGTCAGAGTGCCCTGGAGTATCTATTATATTGATCTTTGTATCTTTATAAGTGATAGACGTATTTTTGCTTAGTATTGTAATTCCTCTTTCACGCTCTAGATCATTTGAGTCCATTATCCTTTCCTGTACAAATTGGTTGTCACGGAAAACCTGCACAGAAGAATTAGAAATGTATTTTAGTGAGATTCATCATTTTCTCCTTAGTATCTGGGAAGGGGGGAGGGGGAAGTTTGATACTCCATTTCACAATTATAAGTTACAAGTGGCTAATAACTACAACAGTCTTTACGCAACACCATCCTATTTAGGCTAATGATAAATCCATATGATTCTACTTATGTCATTCTCTATGGTAATACCAAAATAATTTCAAGTGATGGATTCATGCATCTTTCTGCTCTCTATGCAGACTTCATTATTTCTCATTTATATGCCAGCAAAATCAGCACCTCAGAAGCTAACTAGTTGCTTCCAAGCATGATATCAGAAACCGAAGTCAATGGGTACATTTATTAACAATTTTTTTGAAACATATATCACATGCATGATCTTACCCTGGACCATTATATATGGTTATTCAATAAGTCACAAGGATTGGTGACCGAATCTTGCTTCGCACATTAAGATTAAAATTTAAAGCCAGTCTATTGATGTAAAATGAAAGTCTGAATCTGCAATGCTGGCCCCATATGTCATAACCAACCATTTGGGGCTTGCAAGATGAATCGTGTGCCAACATTCTAACATGTCAAAAATCACGCTATCATTGTAAACTACTCCTATTAAATCCAAGACAACCCTCCTCTCTACATACATAAGTTTTAACTCGCATCTACTTCCAAAAAGGTTATACAATTCAGTACTCGCATCAACTTGAGTTGCTTAAATAATGTATATACTGGGTACTAGGACTTGAGCACCAAGAAGCATACGTGTTTACAAAAAGGGACATGGAAAAAAAAAAAAAAAAAAAAAACGAGATTACAACTACAATTAGCCAGGTTTTGTTTGACATGTCAACTTTATTTGACTCAGAGGCTAGAAACTTAATTTGAGAAGGCAGCTTGTGGCATTCTTCATTTACACAGGAAAATTATTAAGGCATAGATTCTTTGCTAGGGATTACCTTTGCTTGCCTCAACATAGAATCAACCAAAGTTGTCTTTCCATGATCTACATGAGCAACAATTGCTATATTCCTTACGTCACCTCTCCTCATCAATTGGCTCTTCTTCTCTAAGGAAGCACAAGAGAATGAGATATAAGATATAAGATATTTTCAAAATACACAAAGCTACAACATATGCATGAACACGTGACATGACACATAATTCAAAATTGTTTCATATACTTGCATGCTTGGAACATACAAACATACTAAATGAAAAACTACAACCTAAGCAAGGCCACCCAGTATCCTCTGAAGGTATACTTAATGAACGCCCATGACACAATTAAACGGGACTTCCTGGTTTACCTGATATTGTGGTCAGGTGGATTACTGAGTGCATTTCCTCCACTAGGTTCCATATTAGTATCAACCAGGCTGAATGGATTTTTTTCAGAAGGTAGTGGTTTGAGTAACGGGGACCCAATGTCTCCTTATCTATCTGTACTAGTGATGGAAGCTTTCCCGGGGTTGTTGAACAACATGGTGGCTGAGGAGAAGTTCAAGTTCTGTTGAAGATGTAGGAACGTGGAATATCCTACCTGTGCTTTGCTAATGACCTTTTTATCTTCTCTAAATGTGAAGCTAACTTCTTTTCCTAAGTTGCACAGTGTCTTAATGTGTTTGGAGACCTCTTAGACCTCTCTCATTATCTGGAAAAGAGCAATGTTTTCATGTGTGGCCTAGCTGGAGCGGAGCAAATTTTGAACATCCTCGGTTACAATGAGTGTTCTCTCCTAGATAGATACCTAGGAGATCCAATAATCTCTTCCCAACTTTGAGGCTCAGATTGTAGAGTTTTGGGGGAGAGAATTATCGCTAGAAGTAAGAGTTGGACATGTAGACTCCTCTCCTATGCTGGTAGATTACAGCTAGCAAGAGAGTATCCTCTTCGCCATATAGGCTTATTGGTCTTCTCTATTTATGCTTCCTAATGATGTAATAAAGCAAGTTGAGCAAACTCTCAGAGTATTCCTTTAGAAGGACAGTGATTCAAGCGCAAACGGACTGAAGTGGCATGAGCATAGGTTTGCTTTCCTAAGAACAAGGGGGGCCTGAGTATTAGAAGCCTATAGCAATGGCATAATATGGCTATGATGAAACATCTCTAGCACATCTACTCAGATAGGAACCAATCAATGTGGTCGGGTTGGGTTCGTACCCACCTGATCAGATCCAATAACTTCTGGGAGATCAAAGCCCCAAGTGAATTCTCTAGGGTTAGAACGAAGATTCGAAATTTGAGAACCATTGCCCACGATAATTTCAGATACAAGATAGGTAATGGTACATCCATCTCTGTGTTTGATAATTAACACCCTCCTAGCCCTCTAGTTGACGGATGTGGTGAATGGATCATTTTTTACTCGGGGTTAGGAAGGTACACAAGGTTGGAGCAATCAATGATGGTGTTGAGTGGTGTTGGCCTTCTAATAGGCTAGTTGCTTATTCCATAGAGTGGATGGATATCAAAAGTATTATTCCTGAGGATTTTAAGCAAAATCCTATGAGAAATAATCAAGTGCAGTAGGTGGAGAATCCAATGGGTAGCACAAAAAAAAACGATCCCTTGCCAAACAATGATTATAAGGCTAGCAATCCGTGACATATTGAATACCCAAGTCAAGCTGCATGCTTAGGATATCATTCATAATGTTAGATGTAACATTTGTGGCCAATGGTAGACGACCTGGACCATTTTTTTCTTCTCTTGCTCATTTTCCAAGTACATTTGGTGTATGCTTTGTGAAAAGTGTAACCTCCTATGAATCCGTAGAAGCTGAGAGGAAACAATCACTTAGATGGTCCAAAACCGCAAAGGCAAGACCCTTATGTGCACAATATATAAGCTCATGCAGTATGCAATTTGGAAAACAAAGAAGAAAAAGGAAAACAAAAACCTTTTACGAAAGGACTCGAAAGGTATTCAATGTTCATCATGATAATTTATTTTGGTTCGGGCCTAAATGTAATACATTTCATAGTCTCACACCATCTCAAGAAAATCAATGGGTGCAAAGATCATAGGGTCTTTCAGATGATAACTTTAGGCCTGTTAGTCTTTCTCGTACTTTTTTATTTCAATTTGAAAAACACAACTCAAAAGTTACCTACTGATATGATCGTAAGTGTTCCACATCGCTTAATTGCAATCTTAAGCATGTGTATATAAACTCGTGCACACGCTTCCCTTGAAAGCCGATTTTCAAATGTGGATTCTATCTGAAGTTGGTATCATTTGGTATTAGAGTCAGGTTCCACATTGAGTATGAGATAGGATGTAGCTCATTGAGTATGAGATCGAATGAGTTGTACCTTTGTGGTCGAGTTACGGAAGGGGCGACTTATAGGCTAAATTAAAATGTCTTGGTATTATGTATGGGTATAGTGTTAAGTAATTGAATATAGATAAGGTGGATTCACAAAAAGAGAAAAAAGACTACCATTCGGTAGAGTGGGCCGCAAGTGGACGTTAGCTTCGGAGTGAGGTAGTATGTTACAATCTTAAGTATCCTATATGATTTAACTATGATCTTAACTTAACCCAGTGTATATAGACTTTTAGACACCCTCCCCTTCAAACAAATTTTCAAGGGTGAGTTTCTACTTTGTATCACTAACAAATTAATGAATTATGATTACGTAACAAACAATATCACCATTGCAAGACCAAAAACAAACTTCAAAAACATTCCAAATATCGAGATAAGAAATAGCCATACAGGAAAAAGAAGCCAATACAACAATTAAGCGAAAATGGAAGGGCAAGTGAAGTACCGGAGGAGGTGGTTTCAGGAGCTTGAGAAACGGAGCATTTGATAGGTCCTTGACAGGGAATTTTGGAACGGAAATTGAGGGCTGGTTTGGAGGTTGGAGAAGAAGATAGGCCGTGGCCGAGGCCGAAGAATTGGTTAGAGAGTGAAGAAGCAAAAGCGGTTCTTCTAGGACTAGGACTAGGACTAGGAAGGTTAGGGCTCATCGTTGAGAAGGTCGAGCCGTGGAAGAAGCTGAGCGTCATCTCCATCACTCTCTCTCTCTCTCTCGGAGGTCGAAGCTGCTGAAAGAGAGGGAGAGAAAGGGAAGGGATTTGGGAAGTGAGGCTGGTATTGTAGTTGGAATTGTAACTTCCGAAGTAACGAATATTGTGGCTGCTCTTTTTATTAATTCCTCAAATATTTTCATTTACTGGAACTGGAAGGTCCGCTTTACTCCACGTCGTCTACATAGGGCCTACAATTACAATTTGATGGGTCCATGGAACTTGACACATGTTTAAAAGTACGTTTCGTTTGCTTTCAAAAAAGAAAAATACGTTTCGTTTTACACAAAAAAAAGGGAAGAAGAAAAAAACATTCAATTTCTCATTTTGGTTTTGGGAAGTAATTCATGCATAACTCATATTATACAACTATTTTACAATAAAGACATATAAGGTGGGATTCATGCATATTGGTCTCACCTAATGTATCTTGAGATTGTGGGATAGTTGTGCAAGAATTATAATTTTATCATTTCTCTTTGGTTTAAACATTGTGATATTTGGAGAACTTGAATTTCACAAAGATCAATATGTGAGAACAAATTTGTATAAAACATAGGTGATATTAGGGCTGATCATTAGGTCGGCCCAAACCGACAGAGTTTTGTGGTAATGGAACCAACCAGCTAAAAGCATTAAAGCTGTAAAAACCAATGATATAATAGAGTTATAATTCACTAGTTATTTCAGTAGCTCGTCAAATCTAGGGAAAAAAATAACAACAACAACAAATGTTATTTGTATTCTTCGAAAACATCTGCCTATATCACCATTCAATATTTTTTGGCTCACTACTAGCCAAACCATTTGGGCACTAGGTTCAATGTAAGTGAGTTCCCTTAACCATCGTAACGTTTGTTACTCGAATATTAGCTCGAAGTATTTTCTTTATCTTTTCTTACCCTGAAAAAGTAGGGTACCTAGCATCCTTGAATCGATAACCATCTTTTGACTAACTTAACCTTCGTCGTTCATTCCAATGATTTTGACCTGAAAACTATAACCCTAACAGATTTTTATTTTCTTCCTACAATCTATATTCTATGCCACCTCCACAGTTCGGTTTCTCTCCCAATTCTCTTAACTCTCGGCTCTCACTTGTCTCCTCTCTCTTTGTCCAACCACTATTTACTTGAAGAGATATCAAAGAAAGTGGGTTTGTGCTTTGATTTGTGTCTACTCTCAGTTCACATATGTTCTCGATTTGCTATGTCAATGAACCGATCAAAGGGGGTCGATTTGATTCGATGACCAACCCTGCTTGGTCGGTGCTCAGCCCTAGGTGAAAGTGAAACAATTACGCTAATATTTGGCACTCTTTCATTTTATAATTTTCAAAGGTTTATTTTATTTTAGTGTATAACATTTTTATGGTTAAAAAAATATGCCAAAGATCTTTAGGGTGTGTTTGACATTGTAATTTTGTAGATAAAAAGTTCGATTTTAAACCAAATCACAAAAAATAAATCGTTTAGAATTGCATTTTTTAAAAATTGCGATTTGATAATGCATAAAATCTGTTTTTTCAAATTGCAAACAATTGAGTTTTTTTTTTAAAATGCACAATTTTAAAAACTAAACTACAATTTTAAAAGCCAAATTACGATTTTGCTAAACATTTAACTGTTTTTAAAAATCACATTTTAAAATCACAAATCCAAACTTACCTTAATCTACTAAAGAACAGATAAAAGGGCTCATTACCCGCTAAACGGGATCCCAATTAGGGGTGTAAAGCTGGCCGGTAACTGGCAATCGATTAACCGGCCAACTGGTTTGACACCCGATTGAAAATAACTAGTAACCGGCTTTGTTGGAGCGGTTACTAGTTTTAGAAAATATTGAAACCGATTATAACCTGTAACCAGGTATATATAAAAAATATATATTTAAATGTATTTATTTATTTAAAAATTTAAAATAATAAAATATAGAATTTTACATTTTTACTTCTATATCAACTTAGGCTAACATATTGGGCCAAAAAATGTTGAAATGTTTTTTTTAAAGGGTTAAAAAGTTTAAATTAAGCCCCAAAGACCAAATTTTTTAAAATTTTTGTTATCGGTCCAGATAATCGGGTACCAACCTGTAATCGTCAGCCCACTTATTAAATAACCGGTTAACCAACTACCCGATTACTGAAACTGATTTTGACGATTTTGGCCAACCAAATTTTCACCCCTAATCTCAATGCGTAAAAATGATTGTTGCCGGTGTTATTTTCTCTTGCTACGCCTTCTGGTGAAACAAGCAGTGGGCCATCCCCACTGTGAATCGAATACCTGGGCTTTCTTATGGCGTTCTACAACTATGGGCCCTGAGTTTGGCTGGACTCTCAATGGTGTGGGTGTCAACTGTCAACGGTGAATTAGTTGAGTGCATACAGTTTACAACGTGCTGTTTGAAAAGAGAAAGAGATTTCAAAACATAGTTAATCAAAATATGATTTTTAAAAATATAGTTAAATATCTAGGAAAATTTCAATTCCACTTTTAAAATAATGTGTTTCTAAAAACGCATTTCATTGCCTACTATTTGATTTAAACCGGCCATTATTTTGTTTAAAATATACTTAAATCAATCATATATATATTAGAAAAACAAAATCAATGAGCGAAAAGAAGCTAGTGTACCTAAATCGTTGTTGTAATTGCTGATGAAATTTATGGCACTCATAAATATAATTCTTCAGGTCCGATTTGCCGTAAAAAAGAGAATATGACATTCTCCATTTCATATGAAATGAATAATATTTATTTTATGTTCATAATTTAAAGTTGTTTGTTTTTAACTGTGTATATAAATTTAATATTGTCACGTCTTTTAAAAAAATTTAAATTATATAAAATTATATATATTAAATGCACAAAATTTAAATTCTGATTATAAAATAAATATTATTCATTTAACATGAAATGGAGAAGATCTTTGTCCCTGTCCAAGAGCATTTGAGAACCATAAGTTTTGTGCCTAACTATTGTTTTTCACAATGAAATTAGGAAAATGCTAAAATTACAAATTCCACCCAACTATTGCACAACTCTAAGGCATATTGGGGTTGTGTAATAGTTGGGTAGGAATTGTATGTGTATCAAGGCCCATGAAATTAATATGGACAATTGATTTAATTTTCTCGTCAAAAGAAATATAGAAAACTATTTTCTTTTTTAAATGAGTAGACAGTTCTGCTTCCTCAATAGGTGCATGACATGCAGGGCAGAACAAAATTTTGATATGGGAAAGAAATTATAAAAGGACTTTTTTTTTCTTTTTTGTGTGATAAAACAATTAATTTTGGATGTCCACCATATAAAAAATATAGATACTAAGGAAATTTTTAAAATTTTGGGGCGTAAACTTCTCAAGCCAATATCTGGGTCTGCTCCCAATAACATGTAATAAACATTTTGAAGTTTAGCTTGGGTCTAGTTTCCGTTAGAACTATTAGAATTTGATAAAGTTCATTAAACTATATTTTTTCACAAAAGACACTTTAAGGGAAGATGTTTGTTTAAGGCTTATAAAACACATAATCCAAGTATACTTTGGCAATGTAGAACTCTTAATACACCTCCTCACATGTGGCACTATTGTCCAAACACGTGTATAATGGGAGGGAATGCTCAATATTGTCAAAGGCCCTAAAGCTCTAATATCATGATAAAATCTATTGAGCCTTACTCTTCCACAAAATGCACCTTAAAGGAAAAGGTTTGTTCAAGGCTTATAACTTCCACGATCCAGACATACCTTGACAATGCAGAACTCTTAACAAGATTGAGACATGTTCCATGTTAGAACATAAAGGACATGTGACCCACTTTTAATGCATCTAATTTCAATTAGAACTACACACCCAAATTGAATCCAAAAGTTTTGATCTTCCATGTAAAAGTGATAAACTCATCAAGCAAATTAAATGACCGATTAAAGTGAAGTTCGGTGGGAGTTAAAAAGAAAAAAAAAATGGAAAAGAAAACAAAAACAAAGACAGAGACAAAAACAAAGAGAGAGAGAGAGAGAGAGAGAGAGAAGAAAAAAAAAAAAAAAATCGATGATTTGCTACGTTAAAAGAATTGGAGGCCTAGAAGCAAGAGATCTTTGAATATCTTGTTTTTCGGCCTTACCTTTCACTACTAGACAACGGTATGTGCCCCATTTCAGGCTCCACTCCTTTATCTTAATTAATTATTAATCATGGGAGATTGCCAACACCACTAGTGAATCACGGTCCAACTTCTTTGTAAAAAAGTGAAAATTAATAAACATGCATTTTACTATTTGTTTCCTCTTTTTTTTTTTTTTTTTTTTTTTTGGACCTTTTCCTTTACCTTTTACTTTCTTCTTCTTCTTATTATTATTGTTTTTGGTCAAATGTAACATAAAATGCTTATAATCTAGTAATATCATTTACATCCCGTTAGTCAAATTATTGTTTTGGCTAGTCAAAATGTCAAAATGAGAGTAAAAGGATTGGATACGGCTCAGCAATTTGGAAGAAAAAAATTGATCAGCTATATTTAAATAGAATAGTGAAAGTAGATAGTTAAAATATAACAAAAATATTGATTTTTTAGTTAAAATAGAAAGAAAATTTGTTTAGCCACGTGTAAATGCTCTAATCTACTTAGCTGAACTATTAATTCCCGATGCTGGTTTCATTTGATTTCTGTTTGTTTTTCTGTTCACAATCTGCCTTTGTAATGCTCAATTGTTACTAGACTATTTGTTGGCATAGTAGCTACATTAACCCTCTTTTTTCTTTGTTTAGATTGTGCTTAAACGTAGAGAGTAGCTCAAACGTTGTTCATGTAATGTTTGTGTGATGTTTAGATGACTGTTTTAAGTCAAATTTTTCTGGCTTAGGGTGTATGAGATCTTGTATCTCTATTTTTGTAATTACCTTCGGACGTTCTTCAGTAATATATGATGACTCATATTGTCTGTTAAAAAAAATGGTGGTGGGCTATGTAAGCCACTTTTTATGGCTTTCGGTGACTCAATTTGACTGTAATGAAGCTTTATGGATCTCTTTCTTTGCCATTAACATAATGAATTCAAGAACACAATCCCTAGAATTATATATTAAATTAAGGATAAAGTTCTGAAAATCTAAATTATTTGGGTTCATTAAAAGCAAGATTTTGATGCCGCCGTTATTTACGGATGCAATTAAGCAATATTAATCCGGATTAATCTCCACTAAAATGATAGATTCGTACGATGTGAACAAGTTCCTACCTTTATCACTAAGCATGCATGACATGCTTTGATCAGTTTCAGATAAGTTGAATATTAAGATAAAATGGTCCCCGGGTCGGAGATCATTCTCGCCGGATAAATGTTAAATACTACACTCTAATTTTACTTGGTTGATAGTTGATAGTGTCACCATTTTTTTTTTTTTTAACAATTAATGGCTAATCCAATGGCATTGTCATATCAGCCCAATAAGACATGAGTGATATAGATGTGTCATATGTAGCATTGCGAGCTAAATTTCAAAGACGGGTTGACACTACCTTATCAGCAGAGTGAGATAAAAGTATGATTTATGGCCATTACTTCTTCCGAGCTCACTCATATTTATTATGGAATTTTTTCTGCAGTACTAAATTAATTACTGCTCCGTTTATTTGAGCGTAAAATATTTTCTGGAAAATATTTTTTTTATTTTTCAGTGTTTGGTGCAACCGAAAATAATGGTCAACGAAAATTATTTTCAGTTTGACCGTAAAAGCCTATTTAATTTTTGGAAAACAATTTACGGTTTTGAAAACCATATATTGTTTTCTGAATTTAAACTCTTCATTCTTGCACGCACGTTTGTGGGAATCTGTTATCGTCGGGCATTGAATTTGTTGGTAGCCCGAATCTACCGCCGAAGGTCCTCAAATTTTGGTATCCGATTGTCGGAATCCGACGACACTAGCTGGATTCCGACAACCATCGCTAGAATCTAGCAATCGCCGTCGAAATCTTGCCAGCCAGTGATAGAATCTTGTGGCCGGTGATTTTTCCGTTGATTTTTTTGTAAGAGCTAAACGCTGAAAAATATTTTCAAGAAAATTATTTTTGTTGAAAATATTTTATGACAAAAAACATTTTATGTCAAAATAAACGGAACATATATGTCAAATCTGATTCATTAATTTATTTCTCCAAACAAGTTTGAGCCTGTTAAAAAGTTACATAGTTAATTTTTTCTTTCTTCTTATAAAGTAAATATCATCATTGAAACTTAATTCTTTCTTCCTATAAAGTAAATATCATCATTGAAACTTTATTCCTTTTCGTAAATCTTTGTCAATTGGATAAATTAATTTCTATTTGTGAACTTATAAAAATTAAATTCACAAATCATGAATTTGTAACAAATCATTCCGGAGGGCGTACTTGAAGCAATGTATAGGGTCCATGTTTCAGAAAAAAATATATATAGGCACAAATATATAGCAAAAATATCATTCAATCTGTAGCAGATAGATGTAAAACAGAGTTTAGACAAGCAAATGGCGTGCAATTAATTAAGCTAAGCACCAACTACCTATATATAGCTGCCAAGAAAAAGAAGCAAAATTACTGTACAAGACCCTCCACCATCGTTAACAAGTCCCTCTCAAAATTCTAAGCACACTTCAAACACTCAAAAAGGAAAACACCCAATGGGGCCACAATAACTGCCCCCTTCTCATACAGGGTACCCCGTGAAAAAGAGCCCTAATAAATTTGGGCCATTTATTGTGCATATAAATTTCTTTTTTTTTTTGGTAAAAGGAATTAAGGGAAATGTAGCTAATAGAGTAATAGGGCTCAGCTGAAGAAGGAGCGTTTGACAGGAGCTCTTCCAACAGCTCTCATCAAGTTGGCTACTTCGAGAACCCCGGCCACTTTTGTTCCTCTCCTACCCTCAGCCGATGCCCTCCTCTCTTCCGCTTTTCTGCGCGCTTTCGCCACATCATTCTGCATCTTTTCCAGAGCTCTTGCCCTTTTCTCCTCTAGTTTCCTCTGCACAATGTCATGGTTATCAGTTACGGTGAAGAATATATCTTTATTATATATAAGTGCTTAAAGAAAGAAAAGTTGAACTATCAATTCATGGTTCCAGCAGTTCAAAACTTTCCCAAAAATTTGGGGATGCAAGTGTTAAATATTTACCCCTTTTTTAAAAAGTTTAATCAAATAAAAAAAAATTAATCATTTAATCAATATTTTAACAGTCTTTCACGTGTAAGCTAAAACTCATTTTTAATCGGTAAGGCTCTACACATAAAATATTTAATTAAAATAATAGGTAAATGAAGGAGACAGATTAATTCGAATTCAGACACTATGTTAAATTACTATTTATTCTGACATCTTAATCTAGTAAAAAGAAGTAAATTTAATCGTTTAGTCAATTGCAAAAAGAAGAGAGAACCTTTTCATGTAGTCTTAGGATGCATCATGATCTGAAAAGTAATTGTGAGAAAATAAACCAGTTTGATCGATGAACAAAACTTTCCCTTTTTCTTTTTCTATATATAGAAAATGTTTTGGCTGATCAGATTATTACTGACAAGATCGAGTGGAAATTTACGTACCTCAACTTTCTTCATCCACGATGTTGCCTTTTGAACCTGCTCACTCTCCCATCCGTTAATAATCGCGTCCTCCCTCTTAAACCGATTGTTGATCTTCGCAACCTTCGCGTTCTGCCATGCCGATATCTTCGATTCCACCTCCTCTTTCTTCACTAAGTGCACTGAAATCTCACTTTGAGAACCACTTGTTGTTGGAGCCCCGGGTCGAGGAGACGGAACCGGGTCAAACGGGTAATGATTATCCGGCACAATAGCCAACGGGTTCATCTCCTCCTCCGGCATCTCGCGATCTTCTCCAATCCTTGCCAAGTTGTTGTTTCCATTGCTTGCGCCTTCATTACGGTCAGAATTATTACTACTGTCTATAACCGACCCTGCAACCACCAAGGCGCTGAACTCCCTACTCATGCTTGTGAAGTTTTGATCACTTAAAGCACCTTCGCTAGCCATGGACACGGACGATGATCTATGGCTGCTCGTTTCCCAAACTTCCCTTCGACGGCCACGATTCACCGGTGGTGGGTGAGGTGGGGTCAGAGCGTGGATGTCCCGGATTTCTTCGTCTTCCTGATTGTCTTCTCCGTGGCTAGTGCTAACTCTCTGATCATTCAACATGGCAAGATATGGCGAGGATCAAGCAGAAGCTGATGATCGACTGATGGAAGAGAAGTAAAAGTAAAGAGTGTAAGCATAGTCTACGGCTTTTGGTGTCAAGAATGTGAGAGAGAAATATGAGCCACAAACATGCACATATAGAATTAAGGAGAATTCAAGAAGGGTTGAAGTGAAGTCCTAAAACGTAAGGCAAATGGGTAATGTTATAAATGCAATCATTGCAATGAGATCAAAATAAACTTTAGATTTTGAATATATTTCTAGCACTATTTTTTTAAAGCCCGTCTCTTTTGCTTTTTTCTTCTAGTACCCCACTTTATGTAGAACCTCTTTATCTACACCCTTGGCAATATAGTTGGCGTTGGCATAATCAGCATTTAGCTTGCTTTTTCTTTTCTTTTTTCTTTTTTTTTTCAAATGGTTTATCTATAACCAAAGTGTAATAAAGAAATCACATTTTTATTTTATAATTATCTCACAATGTTAACATTAATTTTTTTTAAAAAAGCAGTGATTGATCTATATGGTTGGTTATTACTGCTATGTCAATATTGTGGGATATTTATGAAATAAAAATATGATTTTTAACAACTCTTACTCATAGAGTATAATGCTAAGTACCACATTTTTATTTTACAACTATTTTACAACCATGACATGATAGGCCCGACCAACTTTCTTTTTTTTTTTTTTTTTTTTACAAAGACTATTCAAAGAATTGATTGATTCTGCTACATTAACATTATAAAATAATTATAGAATAAAAGTGTAATTTGTAGCGTTACTCTTACCCATAACATAATCAATAACAACTAATATTAGGCTTCGTTTGGTTCATGTAATAGATTCCTGGAATAGAATGACTATGGAATAATCATTACTTTGTTTGGTAGGGGTCTATTATTTGGAATAGTTATTCCCATTTGAATAACTATTCCTTTACAAAAATGAATACCTACGCCATGGGGATGGCCTAGTGGTTAAGGCTTGAGGCTTCTAGAGATATTATCCCTTGAGATCTCGAGTTCGAGACTCACTGGATGCTACCTCCTCTTTAGGGTCAGCCACCCAGGCATAGCCTGCGTTTTAAGGCTTCATTCCTAAAGTGGTGTTGAGGATATGGCTAATGATTAGTCTGCGGATCTTAGCTGAGCCTCTACGCTCGGTTATTGCCTAGTCGTCGAGTAGCCTAATGTACTGTTCAACTATAAGTGAACCAGGATACGTTGATAAAATAAATAAATAAATAAAAAAGAAAAATACTTATTTCTCTAAAAAAAATGAGAAGAATAGCTATTTCTAAAGGAATAGACTACATTTTCTTAAAAAAAAAAAAAAAAAAAAAACACTTATTATTTTCTATTTTCTCTCAATTTAATTTTTTTTTTTAAAAAAAGACAAAAAAAGGAAAGAAAAAAACTTTTACAGTGGTTCGTGGTCACCCAGGCACATATGGATTTGGAGGTGGTCACACCACCCGTGGAGCATTTAGGAGTGGTACAGGCCACCCTCGATGAGTATTTGGGGTGGCTAGGCCACCCACCAAAGAGCTAGGGGCCGGTGGCCGCGGCCACCCCCGGCTTTTTTGGTGTTTCAAAAAAAACAATATTTTTTTTTAACAACTCATATATTTCAATTAAAATATATGAGTTGTTACCAAATTATAAAGTAGAAATAACCATTCTATTTTATTCCTAATAATAACTATTTCATTTCTTAATAAAATACTTATTTTGCGAACTAAACGAAACCTTAGTATTGAAGCATAGGATGGTGTTGACACGAGATCCTAGGTTCAAGAAGTAAGATGCGTAAGAATAGGATGCCAACCGCATATGGATCCGGAGGTGGTCACACCATTTCCGGAGCATTTATTGGTGGTACAGGCCACCCTCGATGAGCACCCTCAGCTTTTTTGTTGTTTCAAAAAAAAAAATAGTTTTTTTTTTTTTTTTAAATAATGTGAAATTTCTTTTAGTAATTTTAATTGAATTTCAATTAAAGTTTATGATTTATTACTGAACTAAATAGTAAAAATATCCATTTTTTATTTTATTTTTAATAATAACTATTTTATTTTTCAATAAAATATTAATTTCGAATACCAAACCAAACTTTAGTATTGAAGCATGGGGAGGGAGAGAGGAGAGGAAAAAGTCTTGAGAGCTTGGTTTTCGCAGGGAGGGGGTGGTTTTCTTGCCTCCCCCTCCCGGTGGTGATTTCCCTCTGACTCCTCGTGAGTCAGAGTTTTTTGTTCCCCCTAAGTTAGTTTAGTGGGGTTAGTTTTTTCTCCTAACCTTTAGGGTTGTGGAGCTTTTGTTCCTCCCTGCTAGATCCGGTGGAGGCTGGTCTTCCCCTAGCCTTTTTGGGCTATGGTGGCTTTTATGGGTCTTTATTTGTTTGCTTTCTTTTGTTTTGGCAGGATTTCTCATCTCAAGTTGTCTTCTTTGGGGGATTGGCCGAGCGTTCGTGTCGTCGGCGGGATGTTTTTTGGCCCGTTCTTTCACCTTTTTTCTTCAGATTTTGGAAGCCAGATCTGCTCTTCCTTGCCCACTTCTGACTGACACGCGCCCCCCAGCCGGGTTCTCCGTCGCCTTCCGCCGCTAGATCCGGCCTTGTCGGTCGCCAGTGACCGGCGCGTGGGAACCACGCGCCAGTGGGCTCTCCGCTGTTTGGTGCACATGTGGGCCACGCGCCACTTTTTTCTGGCCGATCTTGGCGGTTTTCGGTCGTCTGGCTTCGGTCCTCCGTCTGGGTGGCGCCGGTGTCGGCGCGTGTCCCCTACGCGCCGCCGTCCGGCTTCTTGGCCTTTTCCTCCACTGCCGGCAGCTTGTTTTTGGGTGGTCTCTGCTTCAGTGTCATGTGTTTTTTCTCTTTTCTTGGGTCACAGTCTGCTTGTGTTGGGTTCAATTTTTATGGGAATATTTGTTGGCTAATTGCTAGATCTGGTCTCTTTTATTTAGAAAGTGAGCGTTAATGTAAAAAAATCAAATGCTTTCTTGTAAAAGTTGTATTTCTGCTTAGGCAGCTGTTTTTTAAGCCAGATTTTTCTGGCTTAGAGAATGGGGGGCTTGTCCCTTATTTTCAAGTTGTAAGCCTTGGGTTGTTCACCATATCAATGATAGATTATCATTTCCGTTCAAAAAAAAAAAAAAAAAAAAAAGTATTGAAGCATGGGATGCTGTTCACACGAGATCCACGGATCAAGAATTAAGATGCGTAAGAATCGGATAAATAAATAAAAACAAAGCATGCTCTTAAATTTCCCACCAATAAACAAAAGGACGTTTTAACCATCGAACGTACCATCCTATTTATTGTGCTAGCGGAGGTTTCAATTAACTCTTATCAAAGGGTACCGTGAACGAAGAGGGTGTTTAATAAAAATAAAAAAAAATAAAAAACTAATTCAGGTTAGTTTCATTTTGAAAAATAAATCAACTCTGTTTTGAAGTAATTTAAATGCATATATGAATATTTTAGGGAACTACATTTACCAACCTCAAACTATTACAGCAATTTGCAATGCCCCCTATCTCCCCCCAAACATTCAATATTTTACAATGTACCTTACAAATTTACCATCATGTAACGTTATAATTTTTCTTTAATTTACGAAATCAGCGCATCACATGACTCATACCTAACATAAAATGGCCATGTCTTCAAGAGGTATCTCAATCGGATGGATAATACGTTTTATGAAGCGGATGTCACTAGTTCGAATTCCTCTTTTTATGTGAATATGTAAAAAAATAAAAGCCTAACATAAAATGGTCATTATTCATGCACGACATTTATAAAAATACAACTAAATTTTTAGATTAAAAAAGTAATTTATTTAAAAAAAAAAAATTGTTCAGAGGTGACTCACAGCCTAGCCGTGGGTATGGCGTGACATTTTTTTATCCCTTTTTTTAGGGAATTATTCTCATCTTACACATGGTAATTATCTCAATTTGGGTAGTGTGAAATAGGAGTGTACAAACGATGCGGTTATAACCACTTTAAAACCGCCAACCGCTTTTAAAAGTGGTTATAGGTTTTGGAAAAAGCGGTTAATAACCGCTAACCGCTTTTATATATATATATATAATGTAAAAAGTAAAAAACCTGGAGGTTAGTAGAGTAAGAGGGGCGTCGTTTTGGACAATGTTTATAAACATCTTTTTCTTTTAGCCTTTAGGGTTTCACTTCATTCTTCATTTCCTCACCTTGCCCCCGTTCGCCCCTCTGCCTCTAGCCTCTCCAGCGCTGTTCCTCTTCGCTCAACTCGTGCCTCGTCTCGTCTCCGCCGCCGCTACTCTGTAGTCTGTAAGCATCTCTACTCTTTCTCTCGCTTTCTTTCCCTATATCTCGAAAAATAACTCTCTGAAACGACCATTCACCGAATCACCATATCCTAGAGATTCACTTTCTATTGCTGCATTTGTCTCGGCTTTTTTAGGGTTTGTGCAATCTTGATTTATGTGATTTTAAATTGTTTGTTTTAGGGTTTTTCATTTTAGGGTTTCGGTTGTGGAGGACTGGTTGAGGGTTTCGGTTTTAGGGTTTAATTTTTCTGTATATTTAAGCTCCAATCGAGTGGGTGTTAGTTTTTTATAGAAATTTTGGGTTGATTTTAATGTCGGCAAGCCGAGGTTTGGATTTGTATGCTTTTTCGTTTTTACATTGTTTGATTTTGATTTTGATATTAATTTTGGTTGGTTTTCCGTTGCTTCAGGCCGTGCGATGAAGAGTATGCAGGAGAGGAATACAGATTGTATTTGTATTTGTATTTCTGTTTAGATTTGTTTTGGCTCTTGGATTTCATATATGCACTATAACTAGCCCAAAAGTGGCTAAAACAGGCCCAAAACAAGTATAAAACCGGCCCAAAAAGGGTCCAAAACCCAAATTGAAAAGCGGTTATAAAACCGCCGGTTATTTCTTCAATAACCGCTAACCGGCGGTTATAAAAATAACCGTCTCCTCCTAGGCGGTTAGCGGTTACGGTTTTAGCCAATAACCACTGGTTATAACCGTTTGTACACCCCTAGTGTGAAATACATATTTTTTATGATTGGTTCTAATATAGGAAGGCAGAGCCGCTCCGTTTTCATCCGACGAAGATGAAAGTTTGTGCTATTTTTGTTTTTGCCAAATTTTAACTATTCTGATTAACTCTAACTCAGAGGTGGAGATGGCTCGAAAATCACCCATGTTCGAAGTTTGCCAAGGTATTTTTATTGCAAAAATGACTCATGCACAATAGTTATGCACATGTTGTGCAGGAGTGTAGATATATGGGGTGGGATCCATGGAATGGGTCTCACCACATGGGTCATATCCTATGTGTCTACAGTTGTGTACATATTGTGCACAACTGGAGTGTAAGGATTACTTCTCTTTTTATTGCTCTAACTCCGCAAAGGTGGAAGCCGAAGGAGGCCTTTCCAATTGCGTCTGATTCGGTGCACAACCCTATGCTAGTCCTTTGAGGTCACCTCAATTGAGTATACTATGCTCCCTGAATTGTTGGTCAGGATTTGTAACTCCTAATTGTATTAATCTTTAGTTAGGAGACAATTCAAGTACTCAGAGGTTTATCTGTGCATTTGCACAACATAATCCTATGTTTATAGCTGTATATACAAAGTTTCTCTTTAAAAAAAAAAAAAAAAATTGTCACGCGAGTGAACATAATACTGAGAAAATATAGGAAAGAAAAATGAAATCTCCCCATGACTTGGGGAGTTTGGAATGTTTCAAGATAATATTTAAGTTTCAGAACAATTATGAGCTCATCAATTGCTAACTATACATTTTTTTTACACAAGCATATGCTATATATATTCTCATGTGGAGATGGATCGGGAATGGCTTTGGATTGCAACTTAACTTGTATGTCGAAATGAGTACTTTTATAAGTCTCTTGTATGTTATTTTTGTGTCTCTCTAAAAATGAGGTGATTTTTAAAATCACAATTTCATCGAAATTTAATAATGATAAATCACAAGTTCAATAGTGATTTTAAAAGACACCTCATTTTTTAAGTGACACAATAAAGACTTCTAGCATTACTCATATCTAAATAGGTACTCTAGACTTGTTTTGGACATCGGGGCTTCAATTATATTGTAATAGAAAGAGACGAGTAATGCTAAAAGTTTTTCTTGTGTCACTTTTGTGTCTCTCTAAAGATGATGTGACTTTTAAAATCACCATTGAGTTTGTAATTGATCGCTATTGAATTTTGATCAAATAATGATTTTAAAAGCCATATCATTTTTTGAGTGACACATGAGAGACTCCTGGAATTATTCAGGAAGAGACAACTACAAAAAAATCCCAACATTTGAGTACTTTCCAAATTGATGTGAACTTTAAGATTAATACTGAATCAAAATTCAAAGTAATTAAGAAAAACTTTACTTACACCCTTAGAAGTATAAGCGATTTTACAATTATAAACTCGAAGTTTAAAAATTTACGATGATGGAATTTCAGGTTTCAGTCTATTTAAAGTTCACCTTTTTTTTTTCTTTTTTTTCTTTTTTTTTTTTTGGTTAAAATGCCCCCTTAAGAAATGTGAGAATTCAAAAAGAAAATTAAAAAATGCCTTGTTTGTAGTGGCCGTGGGTCTCGTGGGTGACTAGACTTTTGAATTTTCATTTTTTTTAAAAAGAAAAGAGAAGAAAAGAAAAACAACAGTGAAATTATTAAATTAAAAGGAATTGATGCATGAAATGCTGACATTATAAATTTTTAAACTTCAAAGTTATAATTGCAAAATTACTTATATTTCATAAGGGTGTAAATGAAGTTATTCCAAAAGTAAATATAAAAAAGGAATGTTACAAATACAAACTCTATCTAGCATAAAGAGCATAAGGATTGAAAAAGTAAATAGTTTATACCAAAAAAAAAAAAAAACTAATTAAATAGAGAAATGCTATTTAGTAAACTTGTTATATAATTGGTATGACGCGACAGTGAAAATTAGTCATAAATTTTATTTTTTGATTTTACAAGTCATTATTGATTCAAATGTTAATTTTAACTGTCACGTCATTTCAATTATATAACAATCATAGAGCAATCAATTAAATAACATTAGTGATAAAATAAGATGGGTGTGAGAGAATCTGAAAGTATTGGGCATGTGTTTAAATAAAGAACGTTTTGGGCTGAAAAGTTGAAATAGTAAAGATTGAGAAGCAGCAATGCAAAAAATGTTCGATTTTATTTTATTTTAATTCCTAAAATAATTTATCAGGTGTCGGCCAAGGATTTTCCGCTGGAGCCCACCAACATTAGGTAGTGCGGGTGGACCAGTCACTTCACTGCACACGCGTCGCAACATAGCATGCCAGTTCCTGTCGATGGACAACACGTGGCAGAGAGCACCACTGTGATGGCCCGCCATCGGGGAAGCTACGTATGTTCCCTCCATGCAAGTGCTGACGAAATACCATTAGCTTGAGGCCACGTGTACGGTGCCACCAAGACTTTTCAATTAGGTTTTCAAGATGCCCACGCCTCAAGGGAAAAAAAAAGGATGTCCACGTCTCACGTGATGAATTCATATAATTTGCCCCTAATAATTTACAATTATCTTTCTTAATATGCTTTACTTTAGTGTTTTATGGTATTTAATATTCGGATATTTTATCTTATTTTTTTGATAGGATTTTGCAGTCCAATCAAACATTGGCATTTGGACTATTATTGCCTATTTGGAGGTATGTTGTGATGTAATGGAAGTATAGTATAAGAAAGTGGAATGTGTAAGTGGCACCAAACATTAAGTGACACTTAATTGTAACTTGGGTTTGTGAGAATGACCTATTGATGGAGATGATCATAGATAAAAACATAGCACCGACTATGACTAGGTCATAGTAAACAACAAGAAAGATTAAAGAATTAATCTGCCCAAATCTCAATTTTAAGCTGAGCCCTTAACTTTTACGGGAGATAAATTAATAGTGCAGAACGAAAAAAGAATATTAGTTTAAGTTTTATTTAATTTTTAAGAGTCATATTATTTTGTAATGCTTAGTAATATTTAATTTATGTTTTAAGAGTAAGCATATTTAATACTAGAGAAAGATCATTAAAATTTTATGATGTTAATTTACTGTTTAATCGTAACAAAATTATGTCAAGTCACATGTATATGCTAGATAAGATAATTATATAGCAGTAACTAGAAGAGATTAGTTGGAAATCTACTTTTTTTTCTGGAGAATGACTCCAATGAAGAAATGAAAACAGAAATAATTGTGTTATTTAAGTTGAATATTCTTTTTATTTTGTTCTTCCAGCACGAAGTCAATTTAAGTTTCTGCTCATTGGTAGGAAACAGGTAATATATATATGATTATCGCTTGGGACAAATTAGTTTGTTTAATTTTATTCAGATTTCAGAGATAGAATCATAGAAGCCAATGATGGTTTTGACAGCAATCATCCAGCCAACAATGGGTGTGAAGACAAGCAGCCAATCAATGATGGGTGCGATCGCAAGCAGCCAATGAAACCAGTATGCCTCTAATCTGTTTTCAGGATATATAGTACTTATTTATTTAAGTTTTTTTTTTTTTTTTTGATGAATAAGTAGAACCATAGTATAGACACAAAGAATCAAATTGTACATACAAAGACCTCCAAACCACTAGAACAAGCTACAAAACAGAGCACTAACCCAACTAAACATCAAACCAGAATAGCAGTATCAATATTCCATCTAGCTATGACGTACATAGGCTAATATTCTCTTTGGTCTTCTTGAACTTTCCTTTTCATGCAACCCGGTATCTAACCTCCCAGAAAATGAGCTTCAAGATTTGCTCTTCTGTACACTAATATTATTTATTTAAGTTTAATGGACACTAATTAAGTAATTATAATCCCCTTCTGTCAACTTGTATTGAATAAACAAAGATTCTAACGTAACATATATGTTTTGCATTTGCTTTAGAGGTACAACATAGACAGAGTATGACTATAGTCTATAGTAGTATCTCCATAGCCCACAACATGGTGTTTATAATGGTGTTTATATCACCTCCACCATCAATAAGTTTGATCTTACTTCTTTTATTTTTCATTAAGAATATCAGATACCTGATTTCTTATCTTGGTAAGAATTTTATGACTGATCTCAATTCTTTACTTGGATTGGCGAGACGATTGCTGATAAAATATCTGGGAAGCCGTTACCTGCAATTAAGGTGCATGGAAGAACCGACTGTCAAAATGGCTTTCTCTATAAATACTTCTCCTTTTGTTGGGCGTGAGGTATTTCCCTATGAAACACTGTACATGGCTTTCTTTCCTTCCTCCTAGTGCCTCACCATTTTTATGAGCCTTGCATGAAGGCATCCTTGTAGGCAAGACAAGGCTGCTAAGTATGCATGCTTTTAGTAACTCGATCTTGTCTGCATTAAGTATGCATGCCTTTATAATTAAGTGGTTTAAGTAATCTTCTATTGATAAAATCAAAAATTCGTATATACTATACCAGTGGCTACTTCTTGTGCATTTTGCACACGGGTTAAGAGAACAGCAATCAGAAAAAAGGCATGTAGTCCTAGCAGTTACAGATAATCGGTAACTTTAGTGGAGCAGCAATCTACATCCAGGAAGACCTCAAAATCAGCGACGTACAAGTCAAAATCCTCGCCAGAATCCTTAATATCTACTGCCTCATCGGCTCCTGCACCACCGGAAGAACCTCTGATTGGATAGGCCGCCGCTACACCATTGTGGTATCCCAGGCCATCTTCTTTGCCGGAGCTATCCTCATGGGCTTTGCCACCAACTACGCCTTCTTTATGGTCGGCCGCTTCGTCGCAGGCATTAGCGTCGGCTACGTGCTCATGATCGCTCCTGTCTACACCGCCGAGGTCTCTCCGGCCACCTTTCGTGGCCTCCTTAGCTCATTCCTCGAGGTTCGTTTATAATCATCTCACAAATACCTGTTTTGACACGAAAATGAAAATCAATTTCAATACGAGATATCTTATCTGCATAACAATTTTGCAAAACAATTGCTAGGGGTAAACTCGGAGCTGGTTCCCAGTTATTTATTTATTTATTTTCAGTTTTTTATATTTAGAATTTAGAGATAAATTTCTTCTTTCAATTTTAGTTGAGAAGTGCTACACTTGCCAAACTTTTTTTTCAAAAGTTGATTCTAAAATGAGATCTATTATTTTGAAAAATGAGTCACCATCTCATAGGATGGTGACACATCACTTGGAATTTGGAAACCAATTTATTAAGAAATTTGTTTATGGAAAGTAGAGCATTTCTCATTATCTAAATCATTCAAACATGATTTTAAAACTTTTCTTAATTTTGAAAATAATAAAGAATAATACAAAAATAATAATAAAAAAAATCACATACCAAAATATTTCCTAAATTTCTTTGTTTTTGCACAGGTGTTCATCAATGTTGGGATATTGTTAGGGTACGTTTCGAATTACACTTTCTCTAAGCTCCCAACAAACTTGGGTTGGCGATTCATGCTTGGAGTGGTTGCCATCCCTTCGGTGGTTCTGTTATACTCGGCATTGTTGCTTTGGTCATGCCCGAGTCACCTCGCTGGCTGGTCATGCAGGGTCGACTCGGTGACGCGAAGAAAATCCTTGACAAAACCTCAGAATCCAAAGAGGAGGCTGAGACAAGACTCGCGGACATCAAACTAGCAGCTGCCATTCTCAAGAACTGCACCGACGAAGTCATTCCGGTGCCCAAACGAAGCCACGGTGAGGGCGTGTGGAAAGAATTCTTCCTCCATCCTACACCATCTGTTTGCCATGTGTTTATCGCGTCCGTCTTTCTTTATTTCTACCAAGAAGCATCGGGTATAGACGCGGTCATTTTGCATAGCCCTAGAATCTTTAAGAAGGCTGGGATCACGTCATCCGACCGAAAGCTACTCTGCATGATAGCCGTCGGACTCACTAAGACTGCGTTCATCTTTGTGGCCACGTTTTTGCTGGTCAGAAACAGACGGCGACCCTTGCTTCTAATCAGCGTGGGGGGCATGATCTTCTCCCAAGTAATCCTCCAAGTTAGCCTGACGATCATCGATCATACGGATCATAAGGTTACAGGTCGTCGCTTTGTCCATCGCCATGGTGTTAGCATTCGTGGCATCCTTCTCAATCGGGATGGGTCCCGTCACATGGGTCTATACCTCAGAGATCTTCCCATTGAAGCTACATGCCTAGGGTGTGAGTATCGAAGTAGCAGTGCAAAGGGTCATGAGTAAAGTCATTTCCATGACTTTTATTTCACTCTACAAGGCCGTCACCATCGGTGGGGCTTTTTCTTTCTTTTCGCTGGGATTGTCGCGTGGTCATTTTTGTTCATTTACTTTTTGCTATCGGAAACACAAGGTCGATCCCTTGAGGATATGGAGGGATTGTTCGGTAATTTAAGGTGGAACTTTGCTAGTTACAAGAACCCGAAGAATACAAGACTGAATGGTGATGATGATGATAGGGTTCGGATTCGATGAAAGGAATGTTATCACAAATCCCATACAAAAAGTTTGTCCTATTATATTCATGTTAGATATTCTCCAGATTCTACCTCTCATCAACCTCATTGTACAGTATCTACTTCCGCCCAATCCAAATATATCTCTTCCAAGCTTTTGAGTTTTATTTCTAGAACAATGACGTGAAATGTTAGGGTTGAATGCGTATTTTAATATCACTAAAGTGACGTATTTTAAGCGGTCAACATAAAAAATCAATTAAAACACATCATGTCGGCTTATGTAAAAAACATGGAATTACTCTAGTGATAACTTGAGAGGTTCTAATAATTGCATCCGATTGAGAGAAAACTTCAATAAGGTCCACCTGCCCTAATAAGTGGACTCCGCACCTTAGATTGTTTGAAATCTGCCCCGATAGAACTCTCTCTCACTGGAAGCTTGGACAGGCTAAAATTTAGTCAACCATCCATGATCCATACCTGAGGATAAAGAGAAAACTTCAACGAAGAATAAGATGAATAAGCCTACCATATACACCACACCAGGTTTTACCAAGAGACTTCTCTACTCTTCTGCTGTTTCCCTTTCAGTTAGTTTTCCCATACACAAACCCTCATGGAATAGTTTCTATTTTCTATTTTACAAGTAATTACTCTACAAGCTTGAAGAACATTATTTCAACTATTTGCCGAAAAAAAAAACAGCAGAAACATGTGCTTTGCAAGACAATTAGCCCACCAGCTTAAGGTTCGTCGGTCTGTTCTGCACCAGCCCACCATGAAACTGGACCCAAACCATCGTCATCAATTGATCCCTGAGAAATTGAGAACACAATTAGAGATTGAGACTCCAGGAAAGATGAGAATTGCCATTTGCCAAAGAAGAACCAAGTGATATGTATAGAGTATGAAACACTGCTCATCAGCTTTGAAGAGCTGCCCACGGTAAAAAAACAAAAAAAAAAGAAAGAAGAAGCTTCTTTTAGCACACCAAAAGAAAAAGGGCCATTCAAAGAGTTTCACCTCAATGTAACATTGTTGGATCAAATAGACACATATAGAGAGACATTGGGTGTGTGAGGAATAAACTAGGGGATCACTCATTTTCATTTTCACTGATAATAATCGGTTTTGATCACATTTAAGTTAATCAATAAATTAAGATATATGGTTCTATATAACACAGAAATACCAAAATATGAAATTTAGTTCAATCATGTTTCGGCTCTATTAATTTATCCAGAATGCAAAAAATTCTCATATTTATGTTTGCCAATCTACTTGAATGTATTAAATCAATAATATGATGCACACGATTGATAGGGTATCATCCATGTTCACATATAATGATCAACTTTTTGTTGTTACGAAATAACAATGCTAAATTTTTTAAAAATTAGTGTTTGTTTGCACATAAAGGGCATATTTTTTTTACTTTGTACATGAGATATTATTTGCCATTCAATAATACTCAAAAGACATCAGTTATTTGAGTAATAATAGAATGACAAATAATATCTCCTGTACAAGTCGAAAAATAGAATTATTTGACTCTATCAATTCATATAGAATGTAAAACATTTGATGCAAGGGGCAGAAATTTTATTTAGGTTTTATTAATTAATGGAGTTACTTGTATTCAATTTTAAATTTTATTTAATTTTAAGAGTCAATGGTGATTTTGTAATTCAATAAATAGGTGTTGTCTTAAGTTATGTTAGGTAAATCAATAAATGAATGCTGCCCTAGATTATATTAGTTAAGTCAATAAATGGGCATTGTCCTAGGGTTTAATTGTGAGTCTAAGTGTGATTTGTGCTCCAATGGAGAAAGACTTTGATGGAATAAATTTATGAAAAATTGATTCTCTTTTCTTTCTTTCTCTCTCTTTCCCCTAGCTTCTTTCCTCTTTCTCTCTTCTTCCCCTGGCTTCTCTAGCTCCTTCTAGCTTCTTCTTTCTCTTCTTTATCTCTCCCCTTAGCTTCTTTCTCCTCACTTTGCCATAATTTTACAGCGTATTTCTGTGATTATTGTTTGCCCCGAATCAACATTTTTTAACTTTTTGGTTTGTAGATCTATTTGAAAATTGGATCAATAAATAACATTACTAGTATATAGAAATGGATGATGCTTTATCAATTTTGATAGGGCGACAGACATATAAACACACACATCTCATGGTTGTTACAGCATTTTGAGAAAAGTATGAGATCAAGGAAGTTAGAACAAAGTGGGAACCCAGTCAAATTATGAAATCAGGTGACGAACTTACAGTAATCACCATCGGAGCAAATGGCTTAGCTTCTTCTGGCTGCTCAAGTGGGATAGGTGGATAACTTACGCTGTGAACTCGGAACATGATCTGCCATATTTAAAACCAAAAGTTAGCAAAAGCTTGCACATCAGATGTTTGAGCACTCCTATAACATATCAAAAGACCAAAAGCATAACTATATGTACCTCATCAATCCCATCAATAATAAATGGTTCTTCACCATACTCCCATTCCCATGTGCCTTTGTCCCTGCAGTCCCCAAAAATGCATAAAAGGTTATCATTAAGCATATTGATTTAAAAATGCGTCATAAAATTAACAGAAAAGAAATTGTGCAGGATTTGGCGATATGCATTGAATGGGGAAAAAAAGTAAAATATGAAACCAAGCAAGGAGCTTACTTTTTACTTGGGTCAGGTTTGAAGCGGGATGGAGATGGGAAAAGTTGGCCCGGTATATAAATGTCATCGAAAAATCCAAGTGATACTGTCATTTATGGAGTCAATATCAGTATGCCGGCACTACGTAAAAAAATTTTATTACCTAAAAAGAAGATAGATCATTTTGACACACTAGAATTCAGAGAGAGTGAATATCCTTGCCGTGAAATGCTAGTTGTTTCACAAATGAGAAAAAAATTCATTGGTAGCACTAGACGATGTAAAAGACCAATGTAAATGAGAACCACAAGCCAAACAAAATAGAGTATCCAGCTTTTATCACAATCTAGCAAGGGTGTAGATAATGAGGAGAACAATTACATTATTCTTGTGGAAGCTGAGAAGTGTGCTCAGTCTGGTGAAAGTGAAGGAGATAAGGACCAAGATGAAGGAAACATAGAAGTGAGCATATTGGGTTAGTTAAGGTGAGGCAAAGCAAAATGAACACAGAGAATGAGATTGAGAAAGACAACCAACCCAGAAATGCAACTGGTTTCAGGTTTGAAATTAATCACTGATCAAGGAAATCAATGGTTGATAGCGGCTTTTATCACAATCTAGCAAGGGTGTAGATAATGAGGAGACCAATTACATAATTCTTGTGGAAGCTGAGAGGTGTGCAGTCAGTGGTGAAAGTGAAGGAGAAAAGGATCAAAATGAAGGAAACATAGAAGTGAGCAAATTGGGTTAGTTAAGGTGAGGCAAAGCAAAATGAATACAGAGAATGAGATTGAGGAAGGAGTAATGCTACACACACTCCCACTTCCCCACACACATTACCACACTCCCTTAAGTGGATTTTAAAACCACCATTGGCTTTGATATGGATCTTTATTGGATTTTAATCTAGTGGTGGTTTTAAAAGCCACCTAAGGGAGTGTGAAAATGGGTGTGGGGAAGTGGGAGTGTGTAACATTACTCATTTTCAAATGAAACCTGACATCTGGTTCTTTTTAGAAGGTTGGTCCCATTAATTTGCATAGGAAAGATCTGAGGAAAATCTAAACTAATTTCATTGTTGAAGGAAGTGATTTTCCACCTATAGGGGCAGCACCGGAACTGAAAATGGCCTCTTATTCAACGCCCCAAGTCTGTAGAGCACCAGTGAGTAGAAACACAGGCTGCAGCAATGGATGTATTACATGGCCCAAAATCACATGGATGTGGCAAGTTTCTTAACAACTTCGAACTTTCCATCACGAAAGACTTCATGGGCTCATATAGTTTGAAAACCTGAGACTAGTTAATATTTTTTTATCAGAACTACAACAGGAAGTAGGAACCACAAGAGAAGCTGTTAATGATATTCCTCCGGGAATATCTTCCTTAGGACATATTGCTTGGGGAATTCTCTAGTTGGTGTAGGGGAAGGGTACGATTTGAAAATGAAACAAAGAGAAAAAACCTAGGATTTGGGTGGCTGTTCCTGAGCTGTGAATAATAACCTGGGAATGGTATTTGATCCTTCTTGGTTACTTGGAAGCTTGATGGTTGAGTGACTTAGAGTTTGCACAGTATCGATTTGAAAGAAAGGAACCAAAGCAAAAACAGGTCTGATATATTTATAAAATTTATAGGAAATAAAAAGAAAGAAGAAAAAGAAAATATTCTCCAAGCCTCACTCGTAGAAATCCTAAGCACCACAATTAGGGTTTCTTCAGCATCATACCTCGCATCATACAAACCTTAAGAGCAATCATTGCTAGAAATTCTCATAAGCAAGTCCCTCTACTGAATTGATAGTGCTACATCAATATTTATGGAAAACTAAACCTAACCCTAACATTCAGGTTTCTAGTTCATTTTTTTTGTGGTTAGGTTGATGTGAAGTGTTGAATCTCAGAAAATTGAGATTTGGTGATTGTATAGTTTTTTTGTTTGTTTGGTGGCTGTTTGTTGTTTGTAAGCAAGATGCTTGTTAGCATCAGTAGTTCTAGCAGATTTCTGCTGGAGGGTGTTGTATTCTTTGCATTGTTAATAGAAAATTCATTCATCCAAAAGAAAAAAGAAAAAAAACTAACCCTAAAAAGATTTGGACTTTATAGGCTTTGACCACTAGGCTCAAATTAAATAACTAATAAAAACCTAAAAACATAATAAAAGCCAAAGTAAGTCCTAATGCACTAAAACTTCCGTCCATACCCACAAACAAATATGGAAATTAAAAAAAAAAATATCCAACTCCTAAATTGAATAAAATTAGACAATCAAACAAAATTAGCTTCTCGCTCCATTAATCAGTAGTTCCACAAATGGCTAAAAAAAAAAAAATTTAGTACAAAGACCAGCCAACCAAAACAAGCAGCTTAAAGATCTCCTGCTTCATTGAGCAACCTGTCTCTAATTACTTTAATTTGGGCTCATATGGTTGAGCTGACTACTTGTTACATAATGAACTTCTGAATGTCAATTAAATTACTCATCGATGTCTTCATCTTCTGTGAAAAAAGCTGGAGAGAGATGGGGATGGCCTATATATAGTTTCACCCACATAACTAAGAAATGAAGAAGAGGATTTATGCAGCTGAACCAAAATAGCTAGAACAAAAAAAAACTGCAAATGATTGGGATCATCTTATCCAACAGGACTACTCTTAAAAGTCATAGATGTAGCTGAGTATATATCCTCCTCATTACCACTTATCATCCATTAATCGAGATCTAGGGGGTGGGAAAATTTTCCTTCAAAAATCGGATTCTCTTATGAACTAGAGTGCACACCTTAATAAGTGGAAAAGTATTCTTGATAGGCCAAAAAATCTTGAGCCTGCTGGGTAGGCACTCAGAAACAAGTCCAAAAGAGGAGCACATGCATACAAGTGGCACATTTGTGATGAATAAAGTAATACTTGTAAACGGAAAAAGAAGGGGTAAAAAGAATAATAAATTAGATGCAGAAGCACTAGTCGCATTACAGTCAAATAAGTAAAGATGTGCAAGACATACAGCGTAAACCCGTAGCATTAGATTCTTTAAGTTTTGCACCAATGATCTCTCCCACAAATGGACGAAACATAATCATTCTGAACACCACCTGCAAAAAAAAAAAAGAACTATAAAACTGTTTTCTGATTAATAACTTGAAATGTAGGGATTCACATTCCAAGAGTGCATTTGGTACTGCAATTTCGCAAACAAAAGTGTAATTTTAAACCAAATCGCAGAAAATGTATTATTTGGGAGTGCGTTTTAAAAAATTGCAATTTGAAAACGTAAAAAAATTTGCATTTTCAAATCGCATGCAAGGAGGTGCGTTTTATAAAACACACGATTTTAAAAGTGAGTGCGATTTTAAATGCCAAACTGCGATTTTACCAAACACTTCACTGTATTTTTAAAATTCAAGTTTTTCAAATCTCACGTTTTAAAAATCGTTATTTTTAAATCGCACTTATTGAAATCGCAAACTTAAACAGACCATAAGTAAATAGATAAATTATGGCTTATAGAATAAATGGACACCAAATCCACTTGTACATGGCAAGAAAACAACCATAGCCACCGATACACTAGAGAGGAGGGGAAAAAGGCGCTAAGGAAAACAAACAAGCTAATTCAAATTCTATCGGAAACACAAGCGACTCATTCAACTATAAAGTGAAATCTAAACGTCCATTTAGCAAAAGCTTTGCATGAATCAAGAAAACCATATTTTATCCTATCTAACAAAAGTGAAACCAAAATTACAATTCCAAAAGTATATATATACAAATCGGAACTACAATAAAATATTACTAGACCACTATTGTTCCTCTTAAGACCTTGAGAAACGATACAAGATATAGTCAAATCTTAAGTTTCATTCCATAAAGGACTTTATTAATAATCTTTTGCCTCAATCAGCAACCTACTAGAGATACTACCTTCCGCATGTTTTTTATAAGTAAATGCAATTTATTAAAAAGCACAAAAGGCGCAACCTAAGTACATAGGAAGTATAAAAGAGAAATACCTAGGTAGAAGATATTGAATACACTACTACCTTCCACATTTTACCTCCTTCAAACTGATAAACTGATTTTCCATAACGATATTGAATATGTAGCTACAAACCAAATATATGGGTCTTGCATATACGAAGTCATAAAAGAGAATGCCAAACAATAAATGAGAAGATGGTAGAAAAATGCTAATTGACCTTGCAGGGTGACTCTTTTTTTCTTTGATAAGTAACACAATTTATTGAAAAAGAAAAGGTACCCTTAAGCATATGGGTAGCACACACAAGGATCCCTGAAAAAAATACAACCTATAATTGTAATTAAGTACAAAGGGAGACCTTGCAAGTGAAAATGAATCCAAGTAAATTAAAACAAATACAAAAGTACAAGTGCCAAAGTTGTAACCCCAGTTTAGGCACATCACTCTACCACTCTAAATTAAGTCTAGAGGGCATAAAAGTTATAGAAACATAATGATAATACAGAAGAAGACAAAAAAAAAAACCACAAGCACTATATATATATATTGAAAGCTAATTGCAAATTGCAAATTTTTTTTTTTTTTTTGATAAGTAATTGCAATTTATAAAAAAAAAAGTAGAAGGGCGCAACCCTTATACATGAGAAGTATATAAGAGAACCACTAAAAGGGACGAACAGAGAATAATTTTAAAAAATCTACATAAGTAAAAACATTCAAGCTATGATGGGACGCTATCTAAATATATAACGTATTTAGCAACCGCTTCCGTAGCTCTACCATAGAGCAACTAAATATAAACAAAAGTAAGTTTCAAACTGAGTTCAGACTTTTGTCTAAACTATCCCAAACTAGTTTTGCTTTAAGTATAGACAAACTGGATATAAAACAAAACCAATTGAAAATCAATTTTTTTTTTTTTCATGTTTAGTTTAGACCAGAACTAAAACAATGATTTCTCAAGACCCTCCCTAAGAGTCCCATTTACGAGAATCGAGCCTAAGATTCATGGGAGTCCAATAAAGATTTAAGCTTTAAGAAGAAGAAGGTAAAGTATTCATCAAGCATACCGTATAGGTCGCAGCGCCATCACCGGGACAGATAAAGCCACCTTTAATGGCGCGGATATCATAGATGGAGACACAAAGACCCAATGTTGCAATAACCTTCAACACAACAAGAATAGAGCCTTTCAGATGATGTCAACAATGGTTGATTGATCCCAGTAAAAAAACAGTGACTTGAGAAAACCATAGAGGAAACCTTGTCTAGGAAAAGTCTTTCAAGCTCTCCTTTGACAGCTTCCTCGCGGGGAAGGCTAAGGAGACTTGGCGGCAAGCGAAAGGTGTGCTCCAATCGGCTAAGGTAGAACATCTGGGCCTCCTTCAAAAAGTTTATAATCCAAACTGAAACCAATGAAGATTTCTCATGTTATATTCAAAGACTAAAACTTTAAGCAAAATCCATATTGTTGCTATGTTACATCTGAAGGGTGAGAGGTTTACTTGAGATTTGGTGGCTGGAAAACGGTGATCACGCGCAGCGGACAGGACGGGCAAAGAGGAGGGCCTGTCTTTAAGGATTCGGCAAGATCTCCTGTTATTCCAAAAGTACAGTGCAGATTAAAAATCCAGAAGCCACGTCACCGTTTTAAATGGATTGGGGGCTGATCACGGGCTACATCAGTCCATTCTTTTGTATCCTCCTTCCCACACATCAAACACACTCACTTGCAATTCTAAATTTCCAAAGCAAACACCGCTTCCCACACTAAGTAACACTACAAAGATGACCAAACATGCAACTCCCTCTCAATTATACTTGTATTTCTCTTCCATTGCATCACAACTTTAAACAATAACTCAAACAATTATCAAAACATAAACATAATAACATTTAAACAAAATAGCTTAAGCACTAATTTAAAAAATGAAAAAGAACATATTCTTTATTCAACAAGATGAAACACCAATAACATCTAAAGTGTGTAAAATATTTCATCACCAACATCTCACACACCACGTGGAAACACACACGGCCATGTGTAAAGCATTATGAGCAAATATTCCTCCCAAAAAAGACGTGCAGTTAGAGTAGTAGGACAAGTGGGAATTTTGGGTGTAATTTCTGCAAGGCTCAGTGAACTAAGTTTCAGGCGCAAATCTCAGCACGGGAAGATGTATGTTATTGCCTAAAACATTGAACGGCTGATTTTCTGAAAGAATTGAGTGGGAGAGAGAAGAAGAGTGCATAACACGGACTTTCATTTTCAGAGGAAAAGTGAACAGGAAATGGTTCAGAAAATCGTTTTATTAGCGTTTAGTAGACTGTAAAGTACAGTACTAGGGTTCTAGAATTCAATTTAACCAAAATTGGACAAAAACAAACGGGTTAGGAAGATTTTTAAAAAATTAATAAACCTCAAGCCACTTATGCATTCATTTTTTAAAATTTTAACATAAAACAACTACGCTAGGAGAGGATATACAAGAAAATTATGGAAGTCAAAATTTCCAATAAAATACAAACTTATAAGAAAAATATGTACCTGCTAACTCATTTTCCCAAAATCTCCCAATCTTGAAATGGAAATTAATCCATTTTCCCGAATTTCATGAGGAGGTAGCAACAGCAACAGAGAAGGGGTTGAATAATGTATAAACAACAAAAACCAAATAGAAGTTGGAGCTTGAACGAGTCGAAATACGATTACTCCCTAAGAAAACCAAACACCGAAACATCATAAACCCCACAACAATCCTCAATCAACCACATACCCAAAAGCCCAAATAAAATGAAGAAAGCAATCAACGTTCATAAAAAGCTCCAGACTTTAACACACCAAAAACGAAAAGACTGGGTAAGAGAGATGCGCGTACAGACCTATTTAGAGTCGTCTTCTTCGTCTGCTTCTTTGGAGAGAAATGGAAGCAGAGAAAATTGAGCTGTCTCTAATCAGGACTTGTATAGTTGTTTTGAAGAAGGGGGCAATCGAAAATTTAAGTCATCTGTCCGTAAGGACAGAATGTGATTTGTATTTTTATAGTAAGTGGAAATTAATATTATTTTATTAAAGGATAATTGCACCGTTGATCTATGTGGTGCCATAATTATTTTTCACTTCCTATGATTTAAAAAGTTCATGGGAGGTCCCTGTGCTATGTAATAATTACGTTTTACTCACTGGGTCGATTTTCCGTCCACCATTTTGACGAAATCTGTTAGCTCTACACGTCAGCGCCACATGTCGCCATCTTATTGGCGACACGTGTCCATCTTAATAAAAAAATTAATTTTTTTTAAAAATAAATAAAAATACTTATTTTTTAAAAAAAGAAAAAAGAAAAAAGAAAAAAGAAAAAAGAAAAAAGAAAAATGAGAAGTAAGGGATGGCCGGGGGTGGCGTGCAGCCGCCCCCAGTTGCTTGGGGGTGGCCGCGCGCCACCCTCATGGGTAGCAAAACTCAAGTACCATTTGCGATACGTTTTGAAACTCAAGTACTAAAAATTAAAGTTTCTAAAACTCATGTGCTAATAAAGTATTTAACTTTTCTCTTTTTCTCCCTTCTTTCTTTTTTCTCTCTCCCCCCATTTTCTTGCCCTTTCTACTTCTCACCGAATATGAGGACCAACCATCTAAGAAAATCAAAAAATTAATCATGGACACATGGGTTTTTAACCCAATCTGGTGTTTGTGAAACTTACAATATTTTGAGAAGTAGCATGGAACTGTGTGTGTTTTGGAACTCTGTTTTTTATCAAGTCATTTTTAAAAAAATAAAAATCAAACACCTCACAAATAAAAGCCTCAGAATCTCTTAATTTTATTAACAAAAACTGCAAATTTTTTTCTAAAAAAGAGATGATCAGACGAGGAGAGATGTGAAAATGGAAATTTTTTTAGAGAGATGCGAAAATGTTTTGGACTCTGGAGAGAAGCGAAAATGAGCCCAAATCTTCTCTTCTCTTGCTTCTTTTTTTTTTCTTCCAAATGAAGCTCTTTGGGCGTCTGAAAATGGAGCAGTTGCTAGTTGTTCTGCAAACAGTACACTAAATTTAGAAGAGAAGGAGGTTTTTTTGAGAGCATTCACACGATTTCAATGGCAGGATGGAAGAACTGTTATCGCATCAATCCATCAACCGAGCAGTGAAGTCTTTGAGCTCGATCTTCAGCAACCTCTGCCTCCTTTCTACTGGCATGACAGTCTATTTCGGCCCCGTTTCAATGGCAGAAGAGGTACGTACGTACGTGCTACAAATATTTCTTTTACCATGCATGTAAAAATAAATATGAAGGCTACAACTCGTTCGGCCCTTCTTTTGTTTTTTCGGTGTTTATCTATAAAGATATAAATGTAATAAAAAAAATTAAAAAATTAAAAAATTGTATTTATGTCATTCATGACATATTTTTTGAGAGCTTATTTAAAGAGGATTTGTTTCTTAAATTTTAAGAAATTTTTTTAAAAAGTTACAAAAACTTCTCCACAACAGTTTTTTTAAAATTTTCGTTTTCTTAGGAAGTGAATAATTCATTTCAATGTATTTGGAAGCACTATTCACTTTCCATTGAATTGTTTATTCATCAAATATATTAT
The DNA here is from genome assembly GCA_028654335.1 of Alnus rubra. Lineage (NCBI taxonomy): Eukaryota > Viridiplantae > Streptophyta > Magnoliopsida > Fagales > Betulaceae > Alnus > Alnus rubra. Next base: position 6,253,128 of record JAJPGS010000163.1, on the reverse strand, counting down.
CTTTCTCATACTTTATATTTCTTTTTTACTTTTAATTAAAGTAAAGATAAAAAATACATTATCTCTCTACTATATTATATTATTTTTTCTACTTTTAATTAAAATAAAAGTAAAAAAAATAATATTTTAATAATATAGAGAAAAATGAAAAAAAAACTGTTGTGATGTGTTTTTTTATAAGAAAATAAAAAATAATTTTATTTTTTATATTTAAAGAAAACGGTTGAAAAGCTATTGTAAATGCTATGAAAGGGAGAGGAGAAAGATGATTCAAACAAACAAAACATTCAAAGTTTTTCAAGATCTTGAAAAAATCAGCCTCACGCGGATTGCTGAGTTGGCATTAGTGCATCTAACGGTCAGTGCAGTCACTTCACGCTTACTAGGTTTTTTTTTTTTTTTTTATATGTTCCATAAGAAAAAAGAGAAGAATTTAAACTAGTGACTTCACTTTATAAAGTGTGATCTCCATCCGTTTAAACTAACTGATGACAATTCACGCACGCTTACTAGTTACTACCAAGAGAAATGCTAACCCAATCTCATCCCAATCCCACCCGTCGTACGTGACATTATTATTTTCTTTCTTTGGAGTATTGAATCCTAAAAGGCAAAACGCGTTGGGAAGGGATAATTTTTTTCATTTTCCCTCCCAACGCGTCTCTCTCTCTCTTTTCTCCGGCCGGCCAGCCGTTCGTCCTTCACCGGCGCTGTCTCCACCGGCCCTCATCTCTCTCGCCCGTCCTTCTTCTCCGGCTCCTGCTGCCACCTATACGACGGGATTGTAACAAATGTCTGAAGGTGAATTTTCTTCTAGAGTATACTACGTTGCAGCTATTCTAGAGCAAAGTAAATGCTCTTTTTCCAAAACACAATTAGCTCTTGCCACGTCTGCTTTCATGCAGGTACTCCTCAAACATGTCAGCTGCCTTACGCCGTGCTCCCCAGCTGTATTCCATTAATCAACTCCTTTTCAGATGAAGTCCCTCTCGCTGCCCCGTCCTTCCCAATGCCTGACTCCTCTTTCCCAAGACTTGATCGGACTGCACCTCAGATGAGTCGGTGACCTTGTAAACTTAATTGCCAGATATTGGGTTTATTTGATAAATCTTTGGGTTAAATGCTCGTATATGTTGTTTAGAACGGAATCAAATAGCTGTCACGATTTAAAAAAGTGCCATAAACGGTAGCTGTCTTCACGTGATCTCACTCTCTTTCCCTGATTTCTGAACGATTTTCTGATGAATATTTGGTGAGTTTGGATCATTTTACAAAATGGGTTTAGGGTTTGCTCCTGTGTATGCGTTGGACAGCGACGACGATGAAAACTCTACGAACCAGAGCGTTTCGGAGCTGATTTCGACGTTGAGAACCGCGTACCGGGCGAAGGACTTCGACCGAGTCGAGGCGATACTGGTAGTCAGAGAAACGAAACTGAAGAGAGAGATCGAGAATGCGAAGAAAGAGAACGCTCTGGTGAAGGGCGCTCGGGACGTTGCGCAAGAGAAGGAGAGGAGGGCCGAGGAGAGGTACGAGAAGCTGTTGGAGGAGGCAAAGAAGGGTCAGCAAGAGGAAAAGAGCGTGCTTTTTGAGCTCAGGAGGAAGAACTGCGAGCTTGAGTGTGCGAAAGAGAAGGCTGAGAGCGAGGCTGAGCTTTGGAAGAGGAGGTTTGTGGAGTTGAAGATTAAGAAATTGGAGGAAGATGCCGCAATGTTGGTGAATGCTGAGGCTAATGACTTTGAAAGATTTGAGAACGTTAATGATGTTAACGCTGTTGATGTGAAAATGGAGGATGGTGCGTTTGATTGTGATGGAAATACAAGTGCGATCAAAGGAAACACGGATTCGCAAAGTGCAGGTATAAATATTACATATATTTGGTGGATTAGAGTTAAAACTTATTAGATTGGTGCTATGTTCAAATGTTCCATAGTATGTACGAATGTGATGATAGCATGCTGCCTATTCCATAACAAAGGCCAAATGACAAAGATATTTAAAGAGGAACAATCATGAAAGCTGATTTCTAATGATAATCATATAGTGGACCTCCCTGGTTAAGAATCTCTTGAAGATTGGCTTCACTTGACCGGTATATGTACTGGCGTTACCTTTTTAGCCTAAACGAATGTAGAGTACTTTTGGCAGCTTAGTGCACAGATTTGCAAAAAGCTTTAGCTTTGTGTTAGGTGCTCGATAAAATGCCTAACCGAACCTGTTGTCCAAATTTTGCATGATTTTCTATTCAATTTGCTTCATAATCATATAAGTGTGGCCTGGGTGCATGTTTCCTCTCATGTCCATTGGTTATCTAAGCTGTTCATTCATCGTATCTCATGGTCACTCAACAGGTACTTGAAGTGTTTTCAAGACATGTGCAATAGGACAATGATTAAACCTCATAGTCATGCATTGCATTGCATTTCTTTTTAGGTTTGGCATCTCTAGGTCTTGGTTGGTCACTTAGTTTTTCTAAGTGTGTCATAGAGGACTGTCTTAAGTGCATTGCCCATTGAGTCATGGTTTCCTATTGGTGTGCATGGGTAAAAACCTATTCACCTCCTCCTAGGTGTTGTTTGGGGTTTAAACTAGAAATTTCACTTTCTAATGAGGGGAGACAGATCACAACTATGATTAATTGAAATCAACCCTGGAGTCATGGCCATGAAGTGTGTAAAAGTAGTAGAAATTAGCTTTTTGATAGGTGGAGGGTTTTTTTTTTTTTTTTGATAAGTAAGAAAATTTCATTAAAAAAACGTAAGGCGCCTCGAAGTACACAGGAAGTATACACAGGAGCAACCCAGCTAGCCCACATGAAAAACCCATAAGAAACTACATACCCACAACACCCAAAACCCACATGAAACCCAAGATACAATAGAAACCCTCAAACAAACACCCAAGATACAAAGTAACCCCCATAATAAAATAAAACCCAATAGAACCCCCGATCCAACACCCAAGATACAAAGTAATCCCCCATAAAACAATAAAACCCAAGATACAAAGTAATTTTGTGGAGCACTTAATAGCGGGTATCAATTTTGGGATGTGGGGATGTTTGGCTCGATCTTAAGTTGGTTTCTTTTCATCTACAGTAGCACTATAGAAGATTTCAACTATCAATCACATTTGTAGTAGGTAAAGGACCATAATTTATATCATCAAGGGACAAGGGGTTAGTGAGAGAGAAGCATGCTTGGCATATCCTTTTCCCCAGTCATTCTAAGCATTGCTTCCATCATCTTATTTTCTCCCTTTCACTTGGTTGTTCTTCAACCCTTGAGCATTATCTTTAATTGTTTTAGGGGAATATTCTTCTGCTCTCATTTATCCTTTTGCTCTCATTTGGCATAATCATATATTTCCTGTGATTGGAAGGTTCCTGGGACCTGCTTGAACTGTATAATTCTGCTTTAGGCTATATATTATTTGTTGTTTTAGTTTAAAGCTGTGGACTGTTAGTAATGAGATGATTCATTACATAAACAAATAAGGTTGCATATGAACCAAACATCTCCTCTGTTGTTCACTAAGATGACTGATAATTTGTGACAGGGTTGGGGCATTACATTCTTTTCTCTTGAAGTATTACAATTCCCATACTCTCCTCCCATGCTGAGTTTAAAAGACACAATTTGGGGAAAAAAATGAAAATAAGCTACATATCATTATTTGCTAGGGAAAGTGGGATTTGGCGCTTTTAATGTTAGAGCAATTTGGTACATGTATATAATACAATTGTCAGTTCCCTAAAAGGTTTTTAAATTTCAATTCATGGGCTTTATTAATGAAACATGCTTTTGATGTGAAAGACGTGGTGCTTGTTTGGTGAAGTTTTTTAGGGTAGCTTTTTTCTTTTATATAACAAAAAGGCAAAAGCATTAACAAACAACTCAAAACACAAAACACTCACCAAGAACTTTTCACTTTTATGTCATATCACAATCAAAAAGCAAAAAGCACCATCTAAAAAGCGTCATCAAATGAGCCCGTAGTCTTTGCCCGTAACTAATGAAATTATAAGGATTTGGACGACTTGAATTCATCTTTTTCTCTGTCTTTTCCTATTAAGAAAATTTAGAAGTATGGATTTATATTAAAGACATTGGGTATTCAAATATTTTAAGAGCCAACTCCAATATTTCACATGGATTTTCTTTTTTGTAGGCTTAAGAAAATTGTTAATTTTACAGTTAGTAATGCTTTACCTACTTTTTACATGGCAGCTAGTGAAGGATTTGCATCAAGAGCCACTTTTATCATTGATGGTGATGAGGATTGTGCTCTGGGAAGAGTTTTACGTGGAAAAGAAATGAATTGTCAAAACTTTGCAGACAATGTGCACTCAGGTCCAACAGTTGTGAAAAATGGGACCACAATGCTGAAAAGAAAAAGTGCTTCTTCTGTAAATGTGAGTGAGACAGATGATGTATCTATAATTGATCCTGATCGTTCTCCTGCCAATAATTGCTTAGCTACAGCAGTTTCCTCTGGTAGAAACAATGTTGATAAACTTACTGTCCCACTAAGTCAGGATCAAGTTATTTTGAGACGAATTCAAGATAAAACGGGATCAAGAAACTTAATGCATGATTTTGTTTTGCAAAGGAATAGTGACGACAGTTCCAGTGCATCAGATGAGGATGATGTGGATTTGCTTCTTGATCAACTTCCACTAAAAGTCCAAAGGAACAAAGATAATCGAAAGTGGGAGTCCGAAGCTGACATGCTTGCAGAATTTGAGAAGGATCCAGAACTTTGTATGAAGGCTGTTTGTGCTCTTTACAGACAGCAAACCTGTGTGCGGAATTCACCTTTGGGTTTGTCATTTTCCAGTAATCAAGGATTTAACAAGGCTGATGCCCTCAGGTATGAGTAAGCAAGCAGTCTACTATAATTATTTTTTTTGTCACTAACATTAGTAATGGACATGGTTTTGGACTCACATTTCGGATGCAGTTAATAAACTAGTTGTGTCTTGTAATTTTGACCACTAGATTTAAGTAGTTAAGCTGTTCCTTGCTAACTCTAGTATGTTTTCTTTATGCTGTGTTTATATATTACAAGTTCACAACAGCTAGCTGTACTCATTCCTAGCATGTGACAAGTATATCACTTTTTACCTTTTCTTTTTAGTATATGGTTATCTATTCCTGATTTTTATATAACATATCTTGCTGTCATTCAATTTGTAATAAAGTTTTCCATACATAAATGGCTCCAGGGGAACTTCTTTGGCGAGGTTTCTTATAGATGATGATCCAGAAGGGAAACTGAGGAAATCCGTTACAGAGTTGGAGAAGTATGACAAGAAAGGTCTTTCTGATTGCAAAAGACTAGCTATTTGTCACCCTAAGCAATTATTTGAGATATACCAGAAGAAAAAGTATCCCCTATTTTTATCTTCTTCATTTAAATGTGCAAGTTCTGGTTATAAGAAGTAAATGCTGATGCTAGTACCTCTTAGTGTCCAAGATGTTCTTGATTGTTAATAGCTCTCCATGTTCTGATCAGTGATTTCTTTTGTTTCTGGACTACGGTATATATATATAAGGCGACGAAACTGCTCCGATTCTGCTAGCTCAAAGATACAGGGAATCCATGTTGTTTCTTGATATGTACTTACCAACATTAAGATCACTTATCAAATTTAAGAACCTGCTTTGCATTGGCTATTATCTTTTGTCATCTAACTATTTCAATATAATCAATCTTTCTTGCTTGTAGTTGGAACCAGCTGGACACGGCCATCATGAAAATGAGAAATTTTTGTTAGTTTTTGGAGTAATGATATATATTACCTTTGTGTTTTTTTTTTTCTCTCTAAAATTGATATGGCTCTTAAAATTACCATTGATATATAGCATTACTCTAGTTTTTGTGGTGTTTGTACTTGAGCATTGTAATAGCTAAATCTACCCCACCTTCTGTGACATACCGGATTTCAGCAAGTTAGAATATGGTGATAAGGATGTGTGTATTGCCTCCATTTCAATCTTCATCAGAAACGTTTACCGTTACTATGCTGATGATAAAGAAAAGAAGGTATTGTTTTTAATTTTTATCGGGATAATGAAAAAACTTAGATTAATGCAATTTCTCCTCTCTTGACAGACTCTTTTATTCTGAAATCTACAGTCCAGCGCATTTGTTTGGCAGTTAATTCCTCTGTAATATTTCTTCATTTTTTGGGTCTCTTGTGACACTAGAGGATTCGCGACGTGGATTTTCTAAATCTACAGTCCAAGCGCTTTTGTTTGGCAATAGTGCGTCTTCAGTGGGATACTGCTGGCTGATTTTTCCTTCCACTTTTGTGTCATTTTTCATGCATATAGGTTGCTTGAATACGTACTTCCTTTTCAATACATGCGGAACCTATCAGTAATTGAGATTTGACCTGAGTTAATTACAATGTTTTTTGGACACAACATCTATGCCTTTTGGCATGTACAAGCTACTGTTTAATTATTGTGACTTTTTATTAATACATAATCAGGTGGAAGTTTGTTTGCCCTTTTATGTCCACTAGGAGATTACATACTAACTTGTGTACTGTCGTTCAAGAGATTGGCTAATTGCATATATCACACACATTTTAGGGGAATACCAAGAAATTGTCATCATGCTAAAAAAACATCTTCATTGGAATATATAATGAAATTCATAATCTACTTTAAAACTATATATAATTTTTTCAACGATCAGATTAATTCAAAGCTTTTAGTGAGAAAGTAATTTATTTATTTTTTTTAACAGTACCTAAAGAAAATTGATCAGTCTTTCCTTTTATGGATTGAAATGGGAGACCCTGTCGCTTTTATAAAAAGTTGCTTATAAACTGATATGACAAATAATGTTTCACTTATTATGTCGATCAATAAACAACTAAATTTACTCATCAAATTTACTCATCAAAACTTTGCAGACATTGTTTTCTGCCATGGAATGGAACCACGTCCGGCTCGATATATTTTAGGGTCTTAAATGAGAAGTTTAAGTAAGACTTTTTACTAAAAATTAAATATTATTTAATTTAAATTATATTTTTATTTAAAATTCATTATTCTCGCTTTTTGAAATGCAGAATTACTAGCTTATTAAGTTTTTATATTTAAATTTTTTTAATATTTCTTTTTCAATTGATAATATAGCTAATCCATTTAATCTTTGTTGTGACATTATTGATCTTAAATTCTTAGGTAGGATTTTAATATCTATGATAGGATTATCTAACACTTTTAACATGCACAAGGAAATGCAAATCAGTATAAAAATATTTCCTAAAATCGAATACAAAATTAATGCAATTGGTTGATTGAGTTTTTGGTAACTAACCCTTTTCTTTATCGCATTTAAGATATGGAATGATTTTAAGGATTTGAATAATAAGTTATTGGGGAAATAATGAAATTGGAGAATCGAAGAAGAGAGAAATTCAAATTTGAATAAGACTTGAATAGGGAAATTGAGATAAAAATTGAAACTTATAAAGACTATGATTTGTAATTGAATAAAATATTTAGAGACTTTCCATCTTCTTAACATTTAATTCTTTATTTCATTCTATTTTGAACGTTAGACTCAATCATAAATGCACTATTTTTTTAACACTGTGTATATTGAAGCAACACATGTAACAGAAAAAAAAAAAAAAGAAAAAAAAAACTCATATCTCATGCAATGATATTAATGTATTTCTTAAATATTTTTTTTACCATAATTTGGAGCCTTAATTAAAAAATATTGATGGTAATTAAATAAAATATTTAGAGACTTTCTATCTACTTAGCATTTTATTTTTACATTATATTTTGAACGTTGGACTTAATTATAAATACACTATTTTTGAACGTTGTGCGTACTGAAGCAACACATGTAAGAGAGAGAGAGAGAAAAGAAAAGAAAAAAACCATATCTCATGCATTAATATTAATGCCTTTCTTAATTATTATTTTATCATAATTTGTGGCTTTAATTAAAAAATATTGATGGTAATTAAATAAGTTATTTAGAGACATTTCATCAAATTAGCAATTTTTTTTTTCCATTATATTTTGAACTTGGGAAGCTCCTTTAATTTAGTTTATAAAACTGTCGTGTACTATTTTAACATGTTTAATAATAAACAGAAGAGTTTTATAAACATAATTGAAATAAATTACTCCAACCTAATTGGAATACAATTTATATATGTCCAATTGAATAATTACAGTAGTAGGTGTGACAAGCAATTACATATTGGAACAGGTTGGGTCCAGTGCCGTAGGTTGTTGAATAGACATCCAATATTTTGTAGGCCCCAGTGGAGCTTCTCAAAACGATGAAATGCTTATACTCAAAGGGCCCACTTGCAGTCGTTTACCCAGAATCCAATGGGCCTCTTCAACCTGACACGGGGAGCCATTTAATTCTACTCCTGGGAAGAAACGACAATGGGTCCAGTCCATCATTTTGGGCTCTCAACTGAGACTTTTTTAGACGTTGATTTTTCTTAAGACTTCATAGTAACAAAAAATAAAAAATAAATAAATAAATAAATATCGGTAAGGCATAGAACCCAAAAAAAAAAAAAAAAAACTCGACAAGAACAAAGATCCACAAACAATCCTTCAAAAATAAGACAGGCCTAAAGTTGGAGGGGTCCTATAGAACCAAAACTAAAAGATTATGTTAAAAACATAAAAATAAAGACCCAACTAGAAAGCAACTAAGACAAGAATTATGAACACCCTTGAACAAAAAAAAAAAAAAAAAAAAGTTTAAAGTAATCCATTCATTTTAATAATATAAGCTTGTGTTCTGTTGTTCAAGTGATTAGCTGATTGCATTATATCGCATACATTTTAGGAGAATACCAGGAATTGTCATCCTGCTAAACAAACATCTTCATTGGAATTTCATAATATATCTACTTTAAAGCCATTAATTGGGTGCCTTTCTCCTTAACAAACTTGTTGGAAAATTAATATTTCATCACAAGACTAAAATCAATCCCACAACCTAATTGAAGCTAGATGTGTGGCAAATCCTGCACCCTGAATTTGACCATAAAATCAGTTTTCACCACAATCTACAAACATTAAATCCCATTTTTCATGAGTGGGTAAAAGAGCAAACTATATTGCAGATCTTGTTTAACCATTGAGAAATAATATAATATAATATATAGTTGGAATTAAAAAAAAAAAAAATTACTGTCTTTAAAAATCAAATAAACACGGGTGGCCCGAAGAACCAACGTCAACTATTCCCATGGTTGTCGAAAAACCAAACACGACTATTCCCATGGTTTTCTATTTCTTTGAATGCTTGGAGGGCATATTCAGCAAAGTAAGATAATGAAGGCAGAGACTAAACTTAAGTGATGTAAAATAAACCCCTAGGAAATCTTCTATAATTTTTTCAACGATTTAGATTATTTCTAAGCTTTTCATGAGAAAGTAATTTTTTGAGAAAATTGCATCATTGATCCTTGTGATTAACCTAAATTACAAATCACTCTCTTGGTATCAAAATTAATTTAGAGATTTATGTATTTAGCTTAATTTACAAATCGCTTACTAGAGTCAAATTCAGTTACAAATTGTGACAGATTCCGTTAGGCGCCACGTCAGCACCAAAAAGTTGATGACACATATCAGTCTTACTAAAAAAAATTATTTAAATATATTAAATACATAAATATAAAAACTAAAAAAAAAAAATGGGAAAGGGGTGGTTACAAACCAAGGGTGGTGCGCGGCCACCCCTAGATCCCATAGGGGTGGCCGCAAGCCACCCTCAACCTATGGGGGTGCCCGCCAGCCACCCCCTAGTGTGGGGGTGGTTCGCGGCCACTCCCTTTTGTGACATAATATACAATATTATATAACTAATTCGAGTCGAGTTTATACGAATTTGTATCGTTTAATAATCAAGTCTAGTTTCGTGTTCACGAACGACTTCTTTAATAATCGATTCGAGTACGAGTTGAGTTTAGTCGAGCCGATCCCGAGTAAGCTCGTAGGTAACTCAGCTAGTTTACACCCTTAAGTCTATGTGGATTTTGGAGGCTTATTCGATTGTGAGCTCTAGGTGACCGCGTATCTCGCCTAAGTCCAAAGCCGGCCCCGGTAACTAGGGGGTGTTTGAAAACCCTTTTTTACTCACCTTTTTGCTTTTTACTTGAAAAGGAGAATGAAGAGCCATTTGCTAAGCCACTTACAAATGAGCGCAACTTTTGAAATTGGATATCATACCAAATTGGTTAAAGTAACATTTTTTTTTTTTTTTTTTTGTAATGCGAATGGCTAGTACACATTAATTCTTATATTCATATTATGCTGCCTGCTCTTTGTGAAACACATGCTAATTAACAAAAATATGGGTATAAACTAGTAAAAGGAAAACAATGATATTTCATCTTCATGTACTTGTAAGTCTTTTTTCCGGTAATCTTGAAAGCTACTAAAGGTCTAGAATTGTGGTTTTTGTTTTTTATTTTGGGTACTTTTAGAATAACCAAACCAAAAGTTCTGTCCGTTGATCTAATATTTGCTCTTTTATCCAATTGGTTCATTAATTTAAGATATCTATTTTTTTTATATCCCTCTTTTACTCTCATGGAAAATGCTTGCAGATTGCTGTGAAAACTCTTTTTGTGGTCAAAATCCGGGTGCAGGATTTGCCACATCTAGCTTCAGTTATGTTAGGTTTTCAGTGTTGGCAAATTTAGTGTCAAAACTAATTTGTTTTTATTAAGAAAGGAAAGAGCCTAGTGAGGAGATTATTGTAAAATATTAATCAAGAAAAAAAATAGTCGAATGAAAATACTATAGCAGAATATTAATCGAGAAAGGAAAGGCTCAAGTACCAGATGTCGTTCAAGAAAGAAAAAAGAGATTATTGACAAATTATGATTTGGAAGAGATATTCTGCATAATAATTTTTTTCTAAATTTTCTGATTCTCCTTCTACTGAACGGTTTTTCTTATTGTGTTCGGACATATTGTTTTTCTATCCGGACCGATGTTACAAAAAGTTTATTTTATGTTTTGTGTCCGGACACGGTAATAATCTGTCACTGTCACCTAGAAATCTATTCCTGACTTGTATAAAGGTTTTCAAAGCCTATTTAAAGCAGTTTCTAGGCAAAAGTTCTTTAAAAATTCTACTTTAGGATTCTGTGTGCTAAAAGTGGGTTTTAGACCTGAATAGAATTATGATGTATCTCTCTTAGAGCTTTTGATTCAACCATCAACCTTGAACAATTGAAACCAACTGGAGTTCTAATTAAGGAAGATCAAGAAGAACTCTCCAAAGGTTCTATGAGAGAAGCAGACAAATAGGTCAACTTGTTCTAATTCAATAGTGTGACGACTGCAAAGGTTTTGTGAGTATTAACATCATATAATTCGTTGTTTCTTTGTATTAATTGATTTCCTGGGTTTGGCTGCCCCGGAGTGGTTTTTCTCTTTGAGTTCAAAGAGTTTGAATACTTCTCAATTATCTGAGGATGATTCTAATGATGAGTATGACTTATGGCCTATGATGAGCACTATAAGAAATGTATGAAATTGATGAAATTCTATAAAATTTCCTTTCAAAAGCTTAAAGATCTTGAGCATGAAAAAGAATCTTTTGTTATTAAATTGTTTGAATCACATGCCTTAATTGACTCTTTAAAATCTGAAAATACTGTGCTTGTTGAAAATATTAAATAATTTGAGAATGAATTGAAAGACTCTAAGGAACTCTCAAATAGACACTCTAGTGATAATCAGATAACTTGTTTTGTGTTCAAAAACATGTTTCTAACAAGTCTAGTATGATTGTTTGATAACTTGGGTGCCTCTATTTCATATGCTTCTGATTCTGAAATAAAGTCTTTATTTGTAAGCATGTGAAAGTTAAAAAAGTCAAAGTCAATATAACCTGTTTGGATAAGGGCAAAAATTCTTGCATGAATAACTATGTGTAAAGCCTAAATCTAATGCTCATTTAAGGAAACAAACTCAAGCTAAGTTTGTTCCTACATGCCACCATTGTGGGATTGTTGATCACATTAAACCAAATTGTTGTCAGTTGAAATCTCAAATACCTTGGAATAAGAAGAATGCTCCTAAGAAAGAAAAAGATATTGCAGAGTCTTCTTTATCTAAATATGTCCCTCCGCATAGGAGACAATTTTCTCAAAGGTTTGTTCCTACTTGCCATTATTGTGGCAAAATTGGTCATATTCAATCTAGTTGTTTCAAACTAAAACCTTGTGAGCATAAGCATGATAATTCATATTTTAAGAAAAGCTATGAAGGGTTGTGCAACATGATGAGGGTTGCTTTGACTAGGTTAAATAAGTTGGACAAGAGTCACACCTAGTGTTAAGAAGGTCTGAGTTAGAAAGGTTGATACCATTCAACCTTTGAGGGGGAGTGGTTGTAATCTCACATGGAGTTAGGTGGTCACATGACATGTCTAGGATCATTGTTCATGCATATTCTTATCCTAGAGCATGTAGTGTTCTTTGCATTGTATATTTTTTTTTGTTTTTATTAATTTCTGTTTTGCATATGCATTGCATTAATTTTGTGTTTTTATTTCCAATGTTTATTTGTTATTGCATTTTTTCGGCTGTCGTTGGTGGCTACACCGTTTCTCTTAACATCTCAGTCACCAAACACTTGCTAGCTTATTTTACTCTCCCAGATTGTGCGAGCCAACCACCATGCAACCTTTAACTCATACATTATGCTACGATACCTACTAGACAATCTCTGGAACGACTTGACTAATTTAAGAAGCGCACTCCCCCAATCATTCCTCATCTTCCTTCAGAGAGTCTTCCCTCAAATCAAGAACATGTTAGTTTTTATTTTTGTTTATTTTTGTTATTCTTTCTTTAAACAAATGAAATTTTTATATATCTTTTTTTGAAAAAAAATAATAATTTTTTTAAGACGAACAAAGAATGGATACGGCTTTTGCGTCGTAATCAAACACTAGGTGAGATTTGGGAATTCAAGCAAAATGGCTATTTAATAGGTTTTAGTCCCGATGGTCATAAAATTTTTAGAATAATCGCCACAAAATACAATCATATTACTTATCCTCGTATTTTTCGGTGACTTGTATACTCGAATGCATATATCAATGAAGCCCACATTAAGCATATCATTTCCCTTTGCCCCGATAAAAGACGACAGTAGACTTGAAGACAGTGTGACCCATGACATAATACATTTTCGCTATCTTGTAACTTTTCTAATTAAGTATACTCTGAAGAATATTGAGCTTTTGGAGCTTCAAGAAGAGTTCTTTAATTTCTTTTTTGAACTTTTTACATGCAGTCTGAAAAAAAAATAATAAAAAAAATGTTTCACCCTTTATTTTTTTAATAACGAAGATAGAGTAGATTTTATTCATGCTGTCATTGATTTTCAAAATAAAAGCAAAAAGACTTTCGACAAAGAAATCCTTCTCAACAAACTAATATATGAGCTAAGAAACTGGAAACAGAAGGTTACTGTGAACCCTATACTCCACGACTTACTGGATTTCAGCTTGTTAGAATATGTTGATGTTAATTCGGTAGTTGCCTCCATTTCAATCTTCTTGGAAAATGTGTACCATCATTATGCTGACTATGAAGAAAATAAGGTATTGCTTCTAATTTTGTGAGATAATGAAACAACTGAGATTAATGCATTTTTTTTTCTTGACAGTGTGACTCTCGTGAATTGGCGGAAAAAGATCTTAATATATATATATATATATATTTGAAGATTTGTTCGAAAATCTTAGATGCCATTATGAGAGCTTTTGATAATTCATTTAAAGATTTATGCGACAAGTTTTTTTATGACCCTAGAGAATGCGACACGAGGCTTTCATTCCCAAATATATAATCCAAGCGCTTTTGTTTGGTAATGAATTCATCTATATTTTTTCTTTGTGTTTTTTTTTTTATTTTCATTATTATTGTTTATATGTTTTTTACTAAACAATAATTTGGTCGAGATGTTGTTGAGATATTGTTCAAGTTGTGTGCTTCAGATGTTCTGTGCTTGAGATGTTGTTCGATATAATGATTAGAGTATTATGGATTAGTCCTATGTTACAAATAGAGGATATAACCTAGCATTAGTCACTGCGCAATGCTGCGGCAGATTTTTTTCAACCACTTTTGCTGCTTTCATTTTTCCAAATACATGGACATCTTTTACTTCCATTTTTACAACTACATGCAGGCTGTCTGAATACGCGTGTAAATTAACCGTCAATGATTCACGTCGTCCATATGTTGGTTTACAGCCATTTTTATTACTTTAAAATCAGCACGCTACTCTCTCACTTACATGACTTGTTATGATTTTTTTTTTTTAATATATATATATTGTCTTTGTTTTATATTTGTTCAACTCTCTGTTGTCTCCATTTTTCCTAAATTAAATATAATGTTTTTTGGCAGAACATTTATGCTTTTGGGCCCATTACTATATAGGTCATTCTTGGATACCTGAACTTGCTCTTATTTTGCTATGGTAATGACTTTCTTTTTCTTTTTTCTTTTTTTATTATGAATAAGTAGAATTATATTAACTCAAAAAAACAAGATATACAAAACAAAGTCTACTAAACAAATGAAACAGACAACAAACAGAGCACTAAAGCTCAAAACAAACCAACAAACATCAAACTAGCATAGCAATATTCATATTCCAACTATTACACAAGCAGAGACGGAGGAAATGGGGCCAGTAGGGGCCATGGCCCCCCTAAATTTTTTGAAAAAAAAAATTAAAAGGGTAAAAAAAAAGTTCTTAAAAAAACAAATATTTATAACCCATTAACCCCTTCTGGCCTTACCCAATAAACATTTTGGCCCTTTTACTAATTTTTTTTTTGGCCTTACCCAATTATTTATTTATTTTTTTCTTACCCAATTAAACCAATAAAAAACCCTATTGCCAAACTACAATCCACAGGACGACAAGCAAACAAAATTAGAGAACAAAATTTCGAAAAACCTTGTCGTCTAACCTAACCTCGTCGAAAAACCTTGTCGTCTAACAAAATTAGAGAAGTGATTTGTGACTAATTTTTAGTGGCCTTTCAGGGCGTCTGAAAGGCCACTAAACATTAGTGGCGTGTGATTAGTGGCCTTTCTAGAAGGCCACTAATCAAGAAGTCAGTATTTCTGACTTTGTGGCGTGTCATAAAGGCACGCCACAAGTATATATAGTGGCGTGTCAGAAAGACACGCCACTAGCATATATAGTGGCGTGTCAGATGACACGCCACTAATTAAGGTATTTTTTTTTAAAAAAAAAAAAGATAAAAAATCCAAAAACCTGTGATTCTGTATTGATCCGAAATTCTACAATTTGAAATTCTGTATTGATCAACAATCAGAATTTGACATATCTATCAATCCATGATCCACACAATTTATTCAACAATCACAACCACAAAAAAAATCATTCCAAAAGTTTCATTAAACATATATATATGACATAGATTCATAACAATCAAACTAAAACTTACAACAAACAAAATATACAATCAATCTTTGTCCTAGATTGATACCAAAAAGTTATTCCAAAAGTTTCAATAAACATATGTCATAAACTCATAACAATCAAAACAAAGGTTTCAACAAACAAAATATACAATCAATCTTTGTCATAGATTGATAACAAAACCAGAACAAAAAAAAAAGCAAGTACATATTTGTCAATTAAACTAAACCTAAATGTTACCTAATATCAATCATCAGCAAGATTTTCATGATCGGATAACTGCACAGCATTTTTCGTATGATCTGCGAATGATAAAACAAATATAGTTAGAAAACAATATGATCAAATCATATCAAGTCCTAAGCATTCAACAAAGTGTGAATTTAAACAGACGTAATCATACCGCGGGAAAAAAAATCCATTAATTATTACCTGATCTGCTATCAACAGATGATATATTCATATAATGTGCGAAATTTTTGTCTGGCACTACGTTATCATTAGACACTCCGGGCACGGATACTGACTGGCGCCACAATGACTCGATTTGGCTAAAACGGGACATAATCTGATATTGTGCTGCCAACACCTTATCCATTTGTAACTTGTGTTGTGCCCGCTCACCCTCAAGTACTCTCTCGATCTCAGAAGCTTGTCGTGCCTGCTCAGCCTCAAGTGCTCTCTCCATCTCAGAAGTGTGTCGTGTCCGCTCAACCTCGAGTGCTCTCTCCATCTCAGAAGCAAACATTTCTTGCAAAAACACGGCGTGCCCTTAATTTTGTGAATGTGGCTGTGATGGTGTATGGTATGAGCGTATGGACCCCCGCACAGGCCAAATATTTGGCCCAACCTGCCGAACTCTGCCGGCGTACTCCGGCTTATTGCCGAGCGCCTGGGCGTACGCATCGTCATGTCTCCAGCGTACTGTTCCTTGTGTTATGCTTGTCGATTTGGCAGAGTCGATTGGCATTAACATCACCATCCTCTCCTGCATGTATTAAATGTTAGTGCGTCAAACTAATGTGCATCGTAAATAAATAATCACACATATAAGTAAAACAATATATGAAAGGTGAATAACATACACATCTCTCTTTTACTATATCATTTGGATAGCTTCCATCCTTCTTCGTGTGAGTTTTTATGTACGATTGTGCTCGCGTAGGAGGAGTGCCATCCTTGACAGTCTGTCAAAAGAATAAAACATTATAACACATGTTTATATATATAAAATGTTTACATTTATATGTATGGAATAAATTGGTGCACATACTTCTTCGTGTGACAACCTCGCATAGCTTTTGGTCCCCGTGCAATGAGGAGTATTTTGCAATGCTCGTAATTGCTTCATATGGTCAGCATACTCCTACACAATTAACATTCTTATTATGTAAACACTAACACAACTAAATGAAATTAATGAAACTACACAAAATAGTAATATAATTCATGACTAACCTGATACTCTTCGTCACACCATTTATTCAACAACGCATCCAAGTCCTCGGGGTGATAGTTGGAGAGTCTTCTTGCCCCTATTCTTGCTCGTATCGTCTCAGGAGTATCGCCCCGTTGAATGCCTAGTTTATCTTTTATGCTGTGTCTCCAATTCTTAAGCTTTACACCCATATTCCGAAACGCACCCCGTTTTATTTTTTGTAAATCATAACTTGGTAGGATGTAAAAGTCCACCTACACAAGTTGGAAGTTGATAAATAAAAAAAAAAAATTAAAAAATAAAAAGAGCTTGAGGTATGTAAAAATCCACTTACCATCAGGGCTTCCCATATATCCTCCTTTGTACGAGCCGGTACATGCGCCCAGTCGTCCCGTAAATGCACATAGTTCTCGCTCCTTATTAGCTTCCCGATTTGCCGTGTAAATTTATTGGCGCTAAATCCTATGGGTTGCCAGCCTGGATTATAATTCAGCACGACCCTCTTCCCCACGGGGATCTCCCATGCCTTGTGCGGGTCTGTAATGGTCATAACTTCAAAACAAGTGCTGTCATCCGGATTAGTACCTATAACATTAATAGATATTGATGTTAATTATTTCAAAATGAATATAAAATACAAAACAATAAATACGTATATATCCTTTAAATTTATAAAAATATGTACTTACTTATCGTCCGGATCTGATACGCGCCCAGCACTTGTGTAGCAAGCTCATCCTCGGGCTGTGCATCACGTAGGCCCTCTGCGGGCTGTGCATCATGCAAGCCCTCGTGGGTTGTGCATCATGTAGGCCCTTTGTGGGCTGTGCATCATGCAGGCCCTCCGGAGCTGCTGTCTTGTGCGGCCGGGGATGGACGGCGTTGGTGGTGGCCGGCGTTTGAGCTGGGCGGAGGAGCTACAGATGAGAGAGAGAGAGGAGAGAGGAGAGAGAGAGAGTACAGTGAGAGAGGGAAACAAAGGAGAGGGAAACAGAGGGAGAACCGCGCATCCCCGCGCGGTTCTATGAAAATTAGTGGCGTGTCATAAATGACACGCCACTAATTTACCAGCGTGTCTTACTGACACGCCAGTATTTTACTGGCATGCTGAATCCAACACGCCACTAATTCAGTGGCGTTTAATTCATACACGCCACTAATAATTTTAGTGAGGTGTTATGATTTAACACGCCACTAATTAGTGAAGTGTCAAAAACTCATTTACTGTAGACACGTCATTAAATGCAGAGTTTTTTGTAGTGTACAGGGGAAAACTGAGTACATGATTCGTGAACGTGAACTGAAGTCTGAAGAAGAAGTGAAGAATAACTGACCGACTATTGAGTGATTAACTATAGAAGAAGAAGAGTCCAGAGAAAATAGTACAATAAAAAAAAATAGGATAAATAAAGTCTAGCGAGAAGTGATCGACTAGAGTCAGAAAAAGAAGAGTCTCGAGAACTAAGAAGAGATAGATAGTACAATAAAAATTAGAAAATAGGATAACTAATTAGACTGATCGATTATTGACTCATTGAAAGAAAAAAACAAAAAAAAAACTCAAATCTTCAATTTGTAAATTTTGTACACTCCACTCTCTATTCACTAGTGAACCGTGAGAATAGTGAGAGTAATTATTTGTCTCATTTGTATAACTAATTTGTGTTTTTAATAAATTATAATAATGTTTAAAGTGGCATTTAAAATTTGAGCAAGTGTTAACTTTTTTTAAAAAAAATGTGTAAAAGTGAAATTATTGTCAATTTATCATATTGTGATTTTTGTCTCTTTAAATCATGATATTCGTGAATAATGGTTTGGAAGTTGGGGGTTGGGGTTGTGAAAGTGGTCCAAATAAAGTTAATGAGTTAATTAAAAAAGAAAAAAAATAGTAGAGGATGAGAATTATTAAATAGCTTAAATGATTTGTTCAGTGATTATTGAATGCATCGTTCAAGATTTTTTTTTTATTATTATTTTAGTTTTTACTTTACAATATTATAAAATTTTGATTTTAAAATTATTGATTTAATCTGATTTTTACTACACAAAACAATAATTAATTCACAACACGGTAACGGTGCAAAACTACTCAATGCAAGTCGCATTTTTTTATGTTAGTTTTCTAATCTCAATTACTAATATAAGTGGTATTGTAATTTGGATATTATAGTTATTAAATATTGAGAATATTTGTTTTTATATATTTATTTCATCTTTAGTCTTAATATTTTTTTTTATTCATGCTTTGATTTTAATATATTTGTAATTCATGTCTTGGTGGTTGGCCCCTGACCAGAATTTTTCTGGCTCCGTCCCTGGACACAAGGTAATGTTAGTCTTGGTCTTCTTAAATTTTCCTTTTCCTGCAACTCGAGACCTAACTTCCCCAAATATGCGCTTCAAGATTTGTTCCTCTATACGAGGATGGCCAGCATGCTTCACTTCATTATGAGCTCCCTACAGACAATACAATGTAGAGCTTAACACCAACGAACAGACCACTCCAAACATTAATTTAATACTCCAATTTTTACAGCCTTCCTCCATAACATCCTGCCAAGCAAAACAAGGCTGCGAAATACAACAACGAAGCATACACTCCCTCCAAATCGGAGTACCAAAACTACATTGAAAAAACAAGAGATCACGACTTTTCATACCCATCTCTGGAAATGACATTTGCATGAAGGAATGAATTTTTTAGAGTCAGTGTCAAGTATTGTCACGCCCCCGTTTAGGAAAATAAGGGATACGCGAACTAAAAGATAAATAAATAAATAAATAAAGACAGAGAGTTTCAAAACACAAGTAGTATTATTATTATTATTATTCCAACTAAGATAGCAGTATCAAAATTTTACACTGGGGCTCGAAGTTATTTACAGCTCAAAAGTGAAGTGGTAAAACAAAAGCTAGCAATCAAGATTGCTAGAAAAACCACCACACAAGATAAAAGACTGAAATGAGTACAGTTTCCATCAACAAAATATGACTGTACTATCATGATCTATCAGCTCTACAGTCTATGTCCATGACGGAGTCCCCAGGTACCAAACTGCTACTATTTACAAGAACCTACATCCTCTACTGGTCCACTGTACAATAAGTCCAAGTTGCCCACGGATGGGGCCAGATCTGGGGGTCACTGACCACTAGGAGTCCTACAGGCACTCCTCCCCTCAAAACTATGATGTACACCTTCATCTGAAAATGGTTATAAGGGAAAGGGGTGAGTTCGACAACTCAGTAAGGAAATATCAACACCAGAAAAATAAAACTTGCTATAAAATCATTAATTATGCATAATGACAAAAATATCATAATGAGCAATTAAAACAGAATTTATAAGTATAATTAACAGAACTTAAAATAGATTAACAAGAAATATGAATAATGGCATGAATAATTAAATCAATTCTTTTTATTTCCTCTTTTATCCTTTAACTGTGGTTTAACCCCTTATAGACTCTAACCCGCTGTTACCCGTGAGCGGAGCACGTTGGCTTTTGTCACACAGACCTATGGACTCAGCCTGTCGTCACAGGGGAGAGCCGATTCCGAGTTGGGGATCTTCCCTAGGTGAAGGCCAACCTCGGCTGGTAGCACACACCAACACATGGTATGCTTGCCATGCTACCCTATGGGTACCAATTCTAGCTGTAATAGTGCCTCAGGGTTAAACGGTTACTGCACATGAACGTTTTCTGTAATACTGTGGGCTCTGCTTTAACTGTATACTTTATTTCAAAACTGTAAGAGCCGTTTTCATAACTGTAGTCATGTGCAGAATCAATTTTAAAATCTCTTTTCTTTCATTCACTGGATTCATGAATAGAATCATATACTTTGGAATTCTCTGTAATCATATCTTCCAAATGCTCTTTATCATTTCTCTGAGTATGCATAATTCATAATTTTTGAAATGCTCATATTCATGACTGTAAACATGCTTAATCCATACTTTGAAATGCTCTTGATCATAACTTTAATTATGCATAAATCATAACTTTAAAATGCTCTTAATCATATCTATAATTATGCATAAATCATATCTTTAAAAATGCTCTTACTCATAACTGTAATTTATGCATAAAATTCTTGAATAATAACATATGAACAATAAAAGCTTCGCATTAAAAATCACATGATCAACGCTTTGTAAAATTCCCCAACACTTTTTCAAAAGATTTATAATAAAATCTTGTTGGGGGTTTTTCGGTGTTGTATCCCCTTACCTTGATAGCCCTTTTCGTCAGAGTTGCTTTTACCTAAATAAAATGCAAAGGTAAAATTTTATTAATACTAATTTTAAAGCCTACTGATCCAGCTAGTTAAAATAACCACTTTAAAACATATTAGTCCTCAATTAATAAACCCAACTATTAATCCAAAACTCAAACCGGTTAGCACAACAAACCGGTTAGCACCACAAACCAAAACACAAAGACACAACACGGAACTGGCCAAAATAATAACTCAAAACAGAACACACACACAACCAGATTCTTCACCATAGCTCAGTGGCCGAATAACTCAAGGAATCACAAAACCAAAGCACACAAAAATCATCTACATCCCATTATACTCGGCCGGCCCTTCAACTGAAAATTACAAACAAACCCACTGTTTTCTCCAACCAACCGGCTGAACCCACCAAGCCAACCAAGATCAAAAACCACCAAAACTCACACCCCACTTCACGGCACACCCACCCCTGCTCAACCAAGACAGAAAATTTCTCACAACATCAACCGGTTTACCCAAGAAATCAACTCCCTAAATTGAACTAAAATCAACCCAAAAATGCAAAAGCACAAGAATTTAACTTACCCATGGAAAAAAAATGGGTTTTCTAAGACATGGGTGCCGGAAAACATCACCGGAAAAGGCACCAGGAGACGTCGCCGGCGCGGGACCGTGGCCTGCCGGTTCGGCGGCGTCGTCCGCCCAGTCTGGTGGCCCACCCACTGGCTGGGTCTCCCTCCTTTCTCCCCTGCCTCTCACGGTCAACACCCATTTCTCCTTCACTCACTCCTCTCGTCTCCCTCTCTGATTGTGTAAAGAGAAAAAACATGCAGAGAAGAAGAAGAAAAGAGGAAGGAAAAGAAGAAAAAAAAAGAAAGGCAAAAGAAACAGAGGCGGAAGTGGAAAGAAGAAGGAGAAGAAGAAGAAGAAAGAAAAGAAGAAGAGAGAAAAAGAAAGAAAGAAAAAAAACAAAAGCTGCAGGTACCGCACGTTTATAGAAGAAGAGAAAACAAAATAAAGAATAAAATACAAAAAGTAATATACACATGCCAAGATTAATAAAGGACTAAAGAGCAAAACGAAATGTACTGAAACTGAAGACATTACCTGCTGGTTTTTGCTCTGATTTTGCAACCTTTCTCAGTTCAGTGAAGAGGTGATGAAGAAGAAGTAAGAGTCAAGGGTATATATAACTTAGATAAGTTGCGAACGTGGGACGGTGGAAGATAAGGATTAAACAGAAAAAGAAAGCTTGCAGATCCCGGCATTCACGGACAACCATAGATAATCAGAAAAAATCTCATGCTAAACAAAAATAACCCACGTCCATCTGACTCTCTCTCTTCTTTTTTTTTTTTTTTTTTTTTTTTTTTTGCAACTAATTATCAAATCTTAAAATATTTTAATAATTATTATTATTAGGGTGTTATAAGTATGGTAGTTATATGACAACTGTTTGAGATGATTTTATGTTAATGCTTAGATTATGACATCAATTGAACTTGTTTCAATTATTTATTTTTCTAATTTGTTTCAATTATTCTCTAGTATTTATAGTCGAGTGTTTGAGTAAATCTTCTTGAAAATAAGGCATTGTTTCTAATTTTGTGAGATAATGAAACAACTGGCATTAATGCATTTTTTTTTTCTTGACAGTATGATTCTAGTGAATTGGCGGAAAAAGATCTCAATAGTTTTTTTTTCCTGGAGATTTGTTCGAAAATCTTGGATGCCATTATGAGAGCTTTTGATAGTTCATTTAAAGATTTCAGCAGTAAGTTTTTTTTTTATGACCCTAGAGGATGTGACACGAGGCTTTCATTCCCAAAGATACAGTCCAAGCGCCTTTGTTTGGTAATGAATTCCTATATAATTTTGCTTTGTTTTTTTTCTTCATTATTATTGTTTATATGTTTTTTACTAAACAATAATTTGGTCGAGACGTTGTTGAGATGTTGTTAAAGTTGTGTGCTTAACATGTTATGTGCTTGAGATGTTGTTCGATATAAGGACTAGAGTATTATGCATTAGTCATGTGCTACAAATACAAGATATAACCTAGCATTAGTCACTGCGCAATGTTGTGGCAGATTTTTCCAACCACTTTTACTGTTGTCATTTTCTCAAATACATGGACATCTTTTATTGCCATTTTTACAACTACATGCATGTTGTCTGAACACATACATCTCTTTTGATACATGCATGTAAATGAACCGCCAATGATTCACGTCGTCCATATGTTTGTTTACATCCATTTTTATTGCTTTAAAATCAGTATGCTACTCTCTCACTTACATGACTTGTTATGATTTTTTTATGATTTTTTTTTTTCTTGTCTTTGTTTTACATTTGTTCAACTCTCTATTGTCTCCATTTTTCCTAAATTAATTACAATGTTTCTTGGCAGAACATTTATGCTTTTGGGCCCACTACTATACGTGTCATTCTTGGATACCGGAACTTGCCCTTATTTTGCTCTAGTACTGACATTTTCCTGAAGGAATGAATTTTTTAGAGTTAGTGTCAAGTATGATATTTATATGACAACTGTTTAAGATGATTTTATGTCAATGCTTAGATTATGACATCAATTGATCTTGTTTCAATTATTTATTTTACTAATTTGTTTCAATTATTCTCTAGTATCTATAGTCGAGTGCTTGAGTAAATCTTCTTGAAAATAAGGTATTGTTTCTAATTTTGTGAGATAATGAAACAACTAAGATTTGTTCCATTATCTTGTATGCCATTATGAGAGCTTTTTATAATTCATTTAAAGATTTCAACGGTAAGTTTTTTTTTATGACCTTAGAGAATGCGACAAGAGGCTTTCATTACCAAAGATACAGTCCAAGCGCTTTTGTTTGGTAATGAATTTTTCTTTGTGTTTTTTCTTCATTATTATTGTTTATATGTTTTTTACTAAACAATAATTTGGTCGAGACGTTGTTGAGATGTTGTTCAAGTTGTGTTTCAAATGTTTTGTGCTTGAGATGTTGTTCGATATAAGGATTAGAGTATTATGCAATAGTCATATGCTACAAACACATGATATAACCTAGGATTACTCAATGCGCAATGCTATGGCAGATTTTTCCAACCACTTTTGTTGTTGTCATTTTTCCAAATACATAGACATATGTTACTGCCATTTTTACAACTACATGTAGGCTTTCTGAACACATACATCTCTTTTGATTACATGCGTGTAAATGAACTGCCAATGATTCACGTCGTCCATATGTTGGTTTACAGCCATTTTTATTGCTTTAAAATCAGCACGCTACTCTCTCACTTACATGACTTGTTATGATTATTTTTTTTGTCTTTGTTTTATATTTGTTCGATTCTCTATTGTCTTCATTTTTCGTAAATTAATTACAATGTTTTTTGGTAGAACATTTATGCTTTTGGGCCCATTACTATACATGACATTCTTGAATACCTGAACTTACCCTTATTTTGCTTTGGTAATGACATTTGCCTGAAGGAATGAATTTTTTAGAGTTAGTGTCAAGTATGATAGTTATATGACCACTGTTTGAGATGATTTTATGTCAATGCTTTGATTATGACATCAATTGATCTTGTTTCAATTATTTATTTTTCTAATTTGTTTCAATTATTCTCTAGTATCTATAGTCGAGTGCTTGAGTAAATCTTCTTTAAAATTATTACTCTTAGTAGGTCTTAAAGCACTTAAGAATGAAGCCTATTAATCGTAAGCAATTCCATGCCTACACCTATTGAGGTCATGAGCTGCTTTTGCTTTCATAGGATGTGTGGATAGAGATAGTGCTTTCTTAGGATATGTGGATAGAGATGTGCATGAATTGTTATGCCTTTCATGCATGTCCAAACTTACCCGACAAGGATTTTTGCTATATTGAATAGAAAAACTAACTTTGTAAGTCATTTTACTTTATTAGAGCATGTCCAACAGCAAAAGTTAGTTTAGTTTTTCAAAAAGCCCACTTTTTTATTTTGCCTATTCAATTGTCAACACAAACTCTAACAGGTTATGTATTTGACTCTCCACTTCCTTTAAAAATTATTTTTCAATCTTTTTTTATTCATTTTTTTTCCACCTGTCTCTCTCTCTCTGGCTCACCACGCATACCCCCTTCCCCTGAATCTAAACAAATTTACTTCAACAACAAATTTACATACCCAGCAAGGGAGAGAGATTGGGCCGTGTAAGTTCCTCTCCAAATATTTCTATACTGGTTTTCCTTGTCGAGTAAGTTTGGACATGCACGAAAGGCATAACAATTTAGGCACATCTCTATCCATACATCCTATGAAAGCACTATCTCTATCCACACATCCTATGAAAGCAAGAACAGCTCATTACCTCAACACGTGTAGGCATGGAATTTCTGACGATTAATAGGCTTCATACTTAAGTGCTTTAAGTCCTATTAAGAGTGATAATTTTCAAGAAGATTTACTCAAGCACTCAACTATAGATACTAGAGAATAATTGAAACAAATTAGAAAAATAAATAATTGAAACAAGGTCAATTGATGTCATAATCTGAGCATTGACATAAAATCAACTCAAATAGTGGTCATATAACTGTCATACTTGACAATAACTCTAGAAAATTCGTTCTTTCAAGCAAATGCCATTGCCAGAGAAAAATAAGGGCAAGTTCAAGTATCCAAGAATGACCTGTATAGTAAAGGGTCGAAAAGCATAAACGTTCTGCCAAGAAACATTGTAATTAATTCAGGAAAAATGAAGACTACAAAGAATTAAACAAATATAAAACAAAGACAAGAAAGAAAATCATTACAAGTCATGTAAGTAAGAGAGTAGTGTGTTGATTTTAAAGCAATAAAAATAGATGTAAACCAACATATGGACAAAGTGAATCATTGGTGGTTCATTTACACGCATGTATCAAAAGAGATGTATGTATTCAGACAACCTGCATGTAACTGTAAAAATGGCAGTAAAAGACGTCCATGTATTTGGAAAAATGACAATTGCAAAAGTGTTTGGAAAAATCTACCACAACATTGTGCAATGACTAATGCTAGGTTAGATCTTGTATTTGTAGCATAGGACTAATGCATAATACTCTAATCCTTATATCGAACAACATCTCAAGCACACAACTTTAACAACATCTCGACCAAATTATTGTTTAGCATAAAACATATAAACAATAATAATGAAGAAAAAACACAAAGAAAAATTATATAGGAATTCATTACCAAACAAAAGCGCTTGGACACTACTTGAAAGCCTAGTGTCGCATCCTCTAGGGTTATAAAAAAACTAACCGCCGAAATCTTTAAGTGAATTATCAAAAGCTCTCCTAGTGGCATCCAATATTTTCGAACAAATCTCCAAAATATATATATATATATATTATATATATATATATATTATATATATATATATATATTAAGATCTTTTTTTGCCAATTCACGAGTCATACTGTCAAGAAAAAAAAATGCATTAATCTCAATTGTTTCATTATCTCACAAAATTTGAAACAATACCTTATTTTCTTCATTTGCCAATTCACGAGTCATACTGTCAAGAAAAAAAAATGCATTAATCTCAGTTGTTTCATTATCTCACAAAATTTGAAACAATACCTTATTTTCTTCATATTCAGCATAATGATGGTACCCATTTTTCATGAAGATTCAAATGGAGGCAATCGACAAATCAACATCAGCATATTCTAACAAGCTGAAATCCAGTAAGTCATGGAATGTAGGGTTCACAGTAACCTCCTGTTTCCAGGTTCTTAGCTCATATATTAGTTTGTTGAAAAGGATTTCTCTGTCAAAAGTCTTTTTGCTTTTATTTTGAAAATCAACGACGGCATGAATAAAATCCACTCTATCTTCGATATTGAAAAAAAAAAACAGGGTGAAACATTTGGTTAAGACAGGCTTCTGTTCCTTTTTTTTTTTTCCAGACAGCATGTAAAAAGTTCAGAAAAGAAATAAAAGAACTCTTCCGAAAGCTCAAAAAGCTCAATATTCTTCAGAGTATCCTTAATAAGAAAAGCTACAAGATAGCGAAAATGTATCATGTCATTGATCACACCGTCTTCAAGTCTATTGTCGTCTTTTATCAGGGCAAAGGGAAACGATATGCTTAATTCGAGCTTCATGGATATACACATTCGATTATACAAGTCACCACAAAATACGATGATAAGTGATATAATCGTATTTTGTGGGCAATTGTTCTAAAAAATTTACAACTACCAGGACAAAACCTATTAAATGGTTGTTTTGCTTGAATTCCCAAATCTCACATGTTTGATCACGACACAAGAGCTGTATCCATTCTTTGTACGACTATAAAAAAAGAACAAAAATATTAAGATATATAAAAATTTCATTTGATTAAAGAAAAAATAACAAAAAATAAAACAAAAATAAAAACTTACATGTTTTTGATCTGAGGGAAGATGAGGCATGATTAGGGGTGTGCGCTTCTTAAACTCGCCAAATCGTTTCAGACATTGTCTAGTAGGTATCATAGCAGAAGGTATGCGATTTGTAGGAGTTATAGGTTGCATGGTGGCTGGCTCACATATTCTAGGAGAGTAAAACAAGCTGGCAAGTGTTTGGTGATTGAGATGTTGAGAGAAACGGCACAACCACCAACGACAGCCCCAAAAACTCACTAACAAATATTCCTCTTCTCAATAAGACCAAGCGACAAGTGCTATGCAAGATCAGCCCCAAAAACTCTTTTTGACTTGTTGTGAAAGTGTGTTCCACAAGAGCCTTTCTCTCAACAAATGAAACAATAAATAATGAAGTGCGCTTCTCATAAACAAGAAGAAAGACAAAAAAGATGTGCGGTTAGAGTACTAAAAACATAGCTCAATCCAAATTTTCATACTCAACATATTTGAAAGTATTGAAAGAATTCTCAAACACAAATTATCATAAAATATCACCGGCTCAGATTTAAGCAAATATAACATTTGTAATATTCTAAAATCACACAAAACATAGTATCATTTCTCCGTGAGTTGAATACTCACTTTGGCTGCTTGACAATTCGGCTCTGAAGGAATCCTCCTCATAAGCCACACAATGTGTCTCTATACAATACATCGTGATGACACATTAATTCTAACACATAACATTTCTAACTCTAAAATCCCACTTAGCTCTTCAATTGTTCAAGAACTAAAACCCATGAAAAACCCATAGAATTTCTAGGGTTCCATTTGACAACCCATTAACTAAAAACAATAACCCATAAGATTATATTAGGGTTTGACACAAAAACTACCAATTTACAATACTTAAACAAAAATTATGGTTTTGGGTCTTACATTGATTTTCTCACCAAAATGCAACCCAATGCTTGGGAGTTATCTAGAATACTCCAAAATACACAAAACTTAGACAAGATCGAGAGATTAAATTGAACTCTCACAAATCAACACAAAAATCTAGAGGAACCAGGATTTTCGGATTTACCTTAAACCAAATGTTGGAAACGTAGATTCTACCCTGAGGATCACATTTCTGGCGTCAGATTTGAGTTTAGAAGCTTTAAAATACTATGATCTAAGGATTTGTCTCAAAACCCTAGGAGAGAGAGAGGAGAGAGAGAGAGAGGAGAGAGAGAGAGAAACCGGAGAAATGAGCTGAAAATGGCTCGTTGATTACTTAAAAGGCGGCTTGTCCGGACATGTAAATGGCCCATCTGGACATGCGTGTGTGAAATCGCAGACATAAACTCTCTGGAATGCCTGTCCAGACATGCGCATGAATGAGAATTCACTAGGAGTTTCGTCTGTTGGCTGTTCGGACACGATAGCAAACACTAAGCCCATAAATTTCTTATAAATTGTGTTGGAAGAATTTCTTTCAATTCAGTTTTTAAAAGTGACACGTATCCCTTAAAGTGCGAGAATCGCTTGTTTTCTTATTAATACTGTTAAAAAAGCATATAAGAAGCTCATATAATCAAACTATGACATTTTCTAACATATCTTGAGGCAAATTGTACATATGCACTATGTTAGTAAAAGAAAAGTACGCTTTTGTATACATCACATTGAATAAGGCTCTTTATTATTAGGGGTGTATAAGCGAGGCGGTTAGTAACCGCTAATAACTGCTAATCGGATAACCGCATAACCGTAACCGGATAACCGTCTAAGCCGGTTGCGGTTACCAATTATTGAGATTTAGAAATCCAATTAATAACCGGGTAACCGGTAACTGGTTATATATATATATATATATATATAAACTGAAAATATTAATAATTAAAACCTAATTCTAGCCCCTAGGTTTCTTTTTTCATTCTTCCAAATTTACTGATGCGGGTTGGTGTAACTTTGAGTTAACTAAGAATCTAAGACACACAACACAAACCAACTTGATCACATGCAGCAGATTCACGCTAATTCATCAGGAATCTCATTGCCTTTTGACAAATGCAAAATCTTACTCTTCTAGTAGCAGCAGAGATCATCCTTATTGGGTAAGAATGAGTTTTGTTTCTTCTCTTCCTCGTAACACTGCCATCATGGATAATGACTCTTTGCTTCTTGTTTTTATATATTTGGTTTTGATTTAGATTTACTTGCTCAAGAATTACGTTAGTCCCAAAAATACAATTATGTAATGCATGCAAGGTATCATGGCGAATTCTTAATAAAAAAAATTGTGTCTTCGACAATGGAATTTAATAAGTGAGATTTCGAGTGTTTACATAATCTTCTTATGTCCGATGATCGAAATGAGAGATATGTTGTTCCACCATAGAGAATTATTTTCTTTTTTCATTTCAAAGAATTTACACTATATTTTCATATAATTATTTGACATTACCGAGAAGAAAAAAAAAATCAACAATTTATGAAAAACAATTACTGGTTAATAACCGTTTTTTAAAAACCGCATAACCAAGCAATTACATTTATTCAATGCCTCTCTTCCATGGAAGTAAATTGAGTTGGGACCGTTCCTTTAATTTAGTTTATAAAACTGTCGTGTATTCTTTTAACATGTTTAATAATAAACATGAGAGTTTTATAAACAGAATTGAAATAAAAATTACTCCAACCTAATTGGAATACAATTTATATATGTCCAATTGAATAATTACAGTAGTAGGTGTGACAAGCAATTACATGTTGGACCAGGTTGGGTCCAGTGCCGTAGGTTGTTGAATAGATATCCAGCAAGGTCAGAGAGTATGAGAGGACCCAATGGAGCTTCTCAAAACGATAAAATGGTTATACTCAAGGGGCCCACTTGCAGTCGTTTACCCAGAATCCAATGGGCCTCTTCAATCTGACATGGGGAGCCATTTAATTCTAC
This sequence comes from Alnus rubra, assembly GCA_028654335.1. NCBI lineage: Eukaryota > Viridiplantae > Streptophyta > Magnoliopsida > Fagales > Betulaceae > Alnus > Alnus rubra. The sequence continues at coordinate 6,222,609 of JAJPGS010000163.1, read as the reverse complement.
TCCTAGGAAGAAACGACAATGGGTCCAGTCCATCATTTTGGGCACTCAACTCAGGCTTTTAGACGTTGATTTTTCTTAAGACTTCATAGTAACAAAAAACAAAAAAAAAAAAAAAAAAAAAAAAAAAAGAAAAAAAAAAATCAATGGTATGACATAGACCTGAAAGTAAAGGTAAATAAAAGAAAAGTCTTACCATTTACCTTGAACTAAAATTTATTTATTTTAGTCAAAGTTTTACCATTTACCTTTTCTTTTATTTATTTATTTTTTTTTCCAATAAAAGAAAAGGTAAATGGTAAGACTTTGACTAAAAGAAAAGAGACCTTGACTAAAAGAAAAGAGAGCTCCAACTTGTCCCCAAATTGGTAATATATTTAAAGAGTAACGTGAATCCACAGCAACGTGCCGAATCTACCAAATTCTGAATATTTTAATTTAGATGCAATGAATTTGAGGACCGGCTTAATGATTTAAGGGATAATTGTACAGTTGGACCTTGTGGTATACCATAATTATTTTTCATCCCTATGGTTTAAAAAGTTCATGGGAGGTCCTCGTGATATGCAATAATTACAAATCGATCCCTGGCGTCAAATTCTGTTAAATTTTTTAACAGATTCCGTCAAATGCCACGTCAGCGACACGTGTCGCCAATAAGATGGCGACACGTGTCCATCGTAATAAAAAAATATAAATTTATTAAAAAAAATAAAAAATACTTATTTTTTAAAAAAAAATTAAAAAAAAATTAAAAAAAAATTAAAAAAAAATAAAAAAAAGCTGAAGGGCCAGGCCACCCCCAGTGGCCGGGGGTGGCGCGGAGCCACCCCAGTGGCCTGAAAGGCCACCCCTGGAAGATCCAGGGGTGGCCATCGGGCCACCCCCGGCCACTCGGGGTGGCCGCCCGCCACACCAGAGTTGTCTGGGGGTGGCGCGCGGCCACCCCCAGTGACCTGGGGTGGCCCGAAGGCCACCCCCTGTGGCTTGGGGGTGGCCGCGCGCCACCCCCGGCCACTGGGAGTGGCCGCGTGCCACCCCTGCGGCCACTGGGGGTGGCCGGCCCCTTCAGGTATTTTTTTTATTTTTTTTTGAATTTTTATTTTATTTTTTTAAAAAAAAATAAGTTTTTTTATTTTTTTTAATAAATTTATATTTTTTTATTACGGTGGACACGTGTCGCCATCTTATTTGCGACACGTGTCGTTGACGTGGCATTTGACGGAATCTGTTAAAAAATTTAACAGAATTTGACGCCAGGGATCGATTTGTAATTATTGCATATCACGAGGACCTCCCATGAACTTTTTAAATCATAGGGAGTGAAAAATAATTATGGTATACCACAGGGACCAACGATGCAATTATTCCATGATTTAATTCCCTACGCGAAATTTATGGTAGGGGAGCCAATGAACTCTTCCTCAAACCAATTTATTGGTATATGCTATTCAAAGTTTTATATTACTTTTCGGTGGACAATATCATCCTCTATTTATTTCGGTTTTTTATTTTATTTTAAAGTTTGGAACCTCTAAAGCTTTAGAAATATATAAGAAATATAAAATATAAGAGAATAGCTTAAGTAAGAGAAGGAAATAGAACAGAAAAATTTGAGTAGTTTAGCAAGAAGAGTACGACAAGACTATATCTTTATTCAATGACTTAATTATATAATTATATTACATGGTAAATGGCTTATAAGGAATAATATATTAAGTTTAACATGAAAAATACTTCATTTATTCTAACATTTATTTAAACTAGAGGTGGAAGCTTGAATTTGAAAACAACAATAATTGACTACTTTTTCTATAATATATATATAAAATCAGTTAAAATGTGCCAAGTTGATTAAGTGAGTTGCCTTTGTTTATTTTTTATCTTTAAGTAAATTAACTTGGCTATGACTCATTGAATTGATCGGATGTGATTAAGTGAGTTTATTGTAGGTTAACTCGCCTTAACGACTTGTGACAGAGAATGGTGACCGATGGCGACAAATACAACTGCCAGAGGTGGCCAGTAATGTGGTGGAGGGAGACGTCGAAGTAGGTGGGCGATGACGATGGTTGGTGCTCGGAGACGTTGGTCGTAGGTGGCCAAAGACAGTACGTGCATAATGTAGAACACAATATAGAACATGTAGATATTGTTTTTATGCCAAAACAAAATCCAACGTCCCTCAATGAGTGAAAAAAGTTGCTCGGCGGCAGTTTCCCAACACCTTAGACAAGTTGAGAGAAGAGTACTGATTCTAATATCATGGAGAAGTATATAAGAAAATATAAAATATAGGAGAACAACATACATTGCTTTGTTTATATATAATCGGAAACAATTCAAAGAATCTCAAACTTTTGTTTGTTTATAAATCTGGTACTTTTTGTAACCAGACATGGAGCAGACTCACCATCAGAAATATGACAAGATCGAAGCACATGCATGGGCTTAGGATGCTTTCAATTAAGTTGTGTAATTAAATTAGTGAATGTCACCATAATTAATATGACAGCAAAAACTTCAATTATTGAGTTAAGATCGAGTATGTATTATCAAATATATATATATATCACTCTGTCAATTTTTTTTTTTTTTATTTTTATTTTTTAACCATTGTAAAATATATCATTCTAATTATGTTTATTATTTAACATACAGTTTTTAATTTCATTCTATAATTTATTTATTTTTTTTAACGAAAAATTTGAGTATTTCATTGATCAAAGATCACGAGTATAAAGCTATTACATTACAAAGTATAAAGCTCTGTAAAATCATAGCCACATGCTATGAGGTTACATAGTCATAGATACAAACAAAATTCTTACAATAAAATGCTATTTATGATTTTCATCTTCCACTAACTCATTTACAAAAATAGTTAAAGAGCATATATGCTTTGAGCAGACTAGATCTAAGACAAAAGTAGTCAAATATCATAAATTTCTTTAAACTGGCCATGAGAGATAACTGTTTACACCGAACTATCCAGGCCGTGAAAAATAATCTCTCACACCTAACTAATCTTCATTCCATAGATCGCACATGAGGATAGATCTACAGAGAATAAAACTCTTATTCAAAGCAAAAACGTAATCGGTAAACAACAGCAGCAGCCAGGGAGGAGATGAACGATATAGCATAAATGTAGATTACAGATGCATAGCGTAGAGACCAAAATTGTTGTTTGGTCAAAGAACAGCTACAAACAAAAGAAAAAACCAGAATAGAAAGGAGAGGCCAAGATAAGAGCGGAGGATAGAAAAAAAAAAATAGAAAAGGAGGAGAAAATAGATCTGCTTCCTCCTCCTCCTCTCAAATATGTTTTCTTTCTATAATTTAAAATTGTATGACATCTTCCTTATTATTTTTTCTATTAGTCAAGTTGAGTTAGTGTTTTGTGACGTGTTGATATTATGACATGGTTTGAAGCATGGATATAGGAACATATATTGGATTAAAATAAGACATCTTTTGCCGATAAAAATGCAAATATGTACTTTTTCCCGGAGACACTTTGCGGAAGGCTCGGTTGGGTTGGGTCATGCCTGGCAGGCCACTTGCTCAATGGGGGTATCACACAAAGTGTAGATCATTCCTTTGGAAAGAATGCTATTCTGTCCACTCCAGATGGTGATTTGTGAGATAAGAAAACCATTTAGTTTTAACAAATGAAAAGCCTGGTTCTTGGAATTATTTTATTGCTTCACCAAATCTGTTTGTTCTGCTTCATGTTTCATTCCTTCTTCTTCTTCTTCTTCTTCTTCTTCTTCTTCTTTTTTTATTTTTATTTTTTATTATTATTTATATATATATATAAATAAAAGATCAAAAAAAGTGTGGAGAATCTAGGGAGAGAATTCTACTTAGTGGCATGGCATTTGGCATTTAACTTTAACGTGATTGGCTTATTGCTTGGGAGGCCAATAAGGCCATGGCCCTCAAGTTTTTTAAATGTTCGAAATTCTTTTCAGATTTAGTATAAGTTTTAGATTATAGGTGATCCTTCAAAAGTTTAGCTTAATTTAATGGTACAATCTAATCCCTTAGTTGACATTTTCATATTAATTTTTAACTCCATTTGTACTCAAAGCTATCAATTTCTCCTTATTTCATATATGTATCATGAAATTATAATATATAGTATTTTTTAATGAAATTGAGTGATGTTGAATATATTAAAGTATTGATTAAGTGATTAATTTTTTATTTATTTTTTGAGAATTGGGAATATTATTATAGCTCAAATCAAATGACCATTACAAATCTGCTACTACAACATGTTGGATAAATGAGGGGCACTCAGATCTCAAAGTGTTTGTCTAACCGTTAAGAAAGTGCAATCTTTGCCAATACATGAGCTGCCAGGTTCATATCTCTACGAACATGCAACACGTCCACCCAAGAGAAGTGGGAGAAACTAGTCGGATTTGATGTCTTCCAGCACTTGACCATAAGCTCGATTGCATGAGTCCCTCGCATGCAAAGTCGAACTCACCACCAATGAATCACCTTCCAAAATCATCTGCCTGCACCCCATTTCTCTGCCAAGAACTACTGCATACCAGGCTGCTACTGATTCTGTCACGCCCCCATTTTGGGATATAAGGAGAAACGTGAGTTTGAGTGCTAAAAACTATTTAAAAGGAAGCGTACATTTACAACATATAAATATTATTCTATTACTGTCTATTAATAAATCTTTACAACGCCTTGAACTCCGAAGAAACTTACTACACAAGTAAACATCTAATCAGTCCACAATGATCTATGGCCCTTAGCGAGGTCTGCGCCAATATCAAGAAAAAGACTTCGTCTTATTGTTGTCATCTGGAAAGGGGTGGAGGAAAAATGGGTGAGTTCGACAACTCAGTAAGGAAAATACAACACCAGGGGAAATAAAACATATTATAAACCTTTATGCCATAATCTTTAGTCATTGACATAATGACAGATTTATTCTACTCACTGTTAAGAATTAATTACAAATGTGATGAATTGCATAATGTAAATTGATTTACGACCTAAACCAGTAGTATGTTGATTTTAGTTTATTTTAGATGATTTAAGTGTTTTTGAATATATTAAGGTTACGATGATGTTTAGAAGTATGAATATGTGATTTTAGATTGAGTATAAGTTGGAGATTCAAGTTATGAAAAATTGTCTGAGAAGTGATATGCTAGGTTGTTTATGTTTTATAAGAAAACACATATTAAAGCATGGTTCATAAAATGAAATGTATTGTTTTAGGACAGGTGGCATAGCATATGAACAATTGAAGAATAAGAATAATGGTATAAGAATGACAGTTTATGCAGATTAACAAGATGAATAATTAAACAGATTTTCTAATGATTCAGTAAATTCTTCTTTTTATCAGTTTTCTCTTTAAACCTTTATCTGTGGTTTAACCCTTTACAGACTCTAAACCGCTGTTAACCGTGAGCGGAGCACGTTGGCTTTTGTCACACAGACCTATGGACTCAGCCTGTCGTCACAGGGGAGAGCCGTTCCGAGTTGGGGATCTTCCCTAGGTGAAGGCCAACCTCGGCTGGTAGCACACACCAACTTATGGTATGCTTGTCATGCTACCCTATGGGTACCAATCCTAACTGTAATATTGCCTCAGGGTTAAACAATTACTGCACATGAACGTTTTTCTGTAATTTGTAGGCTCTGCTTTATCTGTATACTTTATTTCAAAACTGTAAGAGCCACTTTCATAACTGTAGTCATGTGCAGAATTTAACTTTAGAATCTATTTTCTTTCAAAACTTTATTCATGAATAGAGTCATATACTTTGGAATGCTCTATAGTCATAACTTTCAAATTCTCTCTTTTAATCATTGTAAGTATGCATAATTCATAACTTTGAAATGCTTTTAATCATATCTGTAATTATGCATAAATCATAACTTTAGTATTCTCTTAATCATATCTGTGAGTATGCATAATTCATAATTTTGAAATGCTCTTAGTTTTAACTATAATTATGCATAGATCATAATTCTTAAAAATGCTCTTAATCATATCTGTGATTTATGCCCGAAATTCTTAAACAATATCATATGAGTAATAAAGTTTGGCATTAAAATCACATGGGCAACGCTTTGTAAAATTCCCCAACACTTTTTCAAAAGATTTATAATAAAATCTTGTTGGGGGTTTTTCGGTGTTGTATCCCCTTACCTGAATTTCCATTAGCATCGGGATCGAGCTTTTACCTAATAAAACACAAGGATAAATTTAGCGGAGCGTTCTGAAATATCAGTTTTAAGACTTAAATTAGACTATCTTATAAGTATATTCTATACACAAAATCTCTATCCAATATAGAGCATAATTTATAATCATAATACATACATTCGGCTATTCCAACTAAAGTAGAAATACTCTCAAAACACAGAGCATGATCCAAAACTTAGTAAATCCACAATTATCCCAATATCTAGTCTTTAAATACCACTAAACTTCCAAGAGTTGAACACAACCCGAACACTTACTAAATCACCCAAATAAAAACATCACCATACTCATAATTGGTCAAAACACTACATCCACATACCAAATTAACCAACTTAAACCAGCAATCTCTTTAAAAGCCATTAATCCTCAATTTAAGCATTAAATCAACCAACAACAAAACTCATCAATTGATTTGATTAGAACAACCCAAAAACCAACACTTATCTCTCAAAGATAACATAACTGATATAGAAACACCAAAACCCAAGCCTACAAATCAAATAACCAAAACAGCACATAACCCAAACCCACTAGAATCCATCAATAATCGGCCATCATCAAAACAGGAGTATCAAAATCCTAAACTATGAAAAATTCCAAAATCAGTATATCATCACAACAATAGACAATCCAAACATTACATATTAACATATACCCAAAATCACTTCAGCCGAAATACACAAAGTAAGGTAAATCATCAACAAGAAATATCACAAATCCAACAACTACAAATCAACCCATACACGACCACCCACAATAAATACACCATCCTTCCTTAAATTCATAACATCCAATTTTATCTAAGCATCACAGGAATCAGCCAAAAATCATAACATAAAGGTAATTATGTTCAATCCTCAACACAATCAGTTCTAACTCTAGAATCTAACATAATCTAAAATAGGGACCCAATATCAATACACATATCACTGGCCGGAACAACCATCCACTGACCGACACACACAAGCACCAAATCAGCCAACCGAAAATGCCCAACATCACAGTCCAACCATAAAAACCCAATAATCAGTAAATCAATTTCAAAACATCCCAATCTATTTTAGCACAGTCGAGTAGTACCCTAAAATACCCAATCATCCATAAATCTACAATAATAGACTAACAAGTTAAACTAAATCATAGGGTTTTTATACCTTGAGGACTTAATCAGAAAATCCACCGGAAAACGCACAGGAAGAACCGGGTCTTCCTCTCGGTCGGGTCGGGTTTTTGGGTCAGGGGCTTCGGGTCTTCATGGATCGGCCGGAAAATCGCCTTAGCCCGCCGGAAATCGGCATCTGGCTGCCAGCCATGGAGGATCGGACCACCGGAAGGCTCGGGTCGCACGGTTTCTCCCGGATCCGTTAGGTTTGGCTGGGGGGTCGCACGGATCTCGGTCACTCGGGTTCTCCACGATCGGCCGGAATTCGACCTGAGCTCCATCGGAATCGCACACCTGGGTCGACGGGTCCACCGGTCCGAGCTCCTGGGTTCGGCTCCCTCTCTCCCGATCTCTCGGTCTCTCTGTTCTCTCTCCGATCTCTCTCTCTATCTCCCGAGTCCCTCTCTCTCGACATCTCTCTCTCTCTCTCTCTCCCTCAGTCTCTAGCTCATTCTCTGCCTCTCCCTGTACTCTCCCTCTCACTCTCTGCGTGACTTTCGAATAAGAAGAAGAAAGAACGAAGAAGGAGAAATGAAGAAGGAAGAAGACAAGAAAAAAAAGAAAAGAAGAAAATGATAAAATGATAAAAGAGTAAACAACTTGCCGTGCAAGTTGTGGATCTTTTTTTTTTTTTTTCTACTTATTGAGTAAGTTACTTACTTAATAAGTAATATATATATATATATATATATATTACTTATTAAGTAAGTAACTTACTCAATATATATATATATATATATATATATATATATATATATATATATATATATATATATATATTATATTAAAAAAAATTGGGATATTACAGATTCGGCTGCATCAGGATCAGTGATATAGGATACTACCTTCGACCGTGCTGCCACCACCCTTCCATCTTCATCCCGTATGATCACACCTAGCCCCATTTTTTTCAGTGTCTTTGAAATTGCAACATCCCAATTGATTTTCCAGCTACTTGGTGGGGGTTTGTTCCACAAAGGAGGGGACACATTCTCTGTTCTGGAGGGGTTAACTGCATCCTTCATAGCTTGGGAAAAACCATCCAAAGACATATGCACTGCTGCCATGACCTGTGTTGGAGAATTAAAATCCCCTTGAAAAACAAAAGTGTTTCGTCTGTGACATATCATTCTGGTCATAGTCAAAGCTTCTAGTAACTCCTCAGCTTCTAGTCTCTCCAAGAAGAACATCAACAAGCCCCTGCCATCCGTGTGGTTGCACGACAATTTTTGTATCTTCCTACTCCCTCCCTGCCATACTGTTACAATTACCGGACATCCCCAGAGACAATGATAAATTGTTTCTAGTTCACCATGGCACAATGGACAGATTGGATCAGCCACAATCTTTTTGGAATACAGGTTGCTCTTGGTAGCAAGTAGATTGTTGCACAATTTCTAGCAAAATGTACGAAGTGTAAGGGGTGCTGGCAATCTCCAAATGATTTTCCACACTTCCTTAGAACTGTCAGCCGTTGAACTTTAACCTCGTTCCTGAGTCCTCCGCATTTCCAAGTGATAAGCACTTCTCACTGTAAAAATACCCGAAGGAGTACCTCTCCAAATAATTTTAGTAGGCTGTTTTAGAGGGCTCAGTAAAACTCGGCCAATTTGTGCTACTTCCTTGGGATTAAAAATTTGTTGTATGAGGTCTAGATTCCACCAACCAGAATTAGTGTCAATTAGGCTACTTACTTGAGCATCAGAGGGCCAACCTAATCTATTTGGAAGAAATAAACGACCATGAGGGGAACTCAACCTAGCATCCTCCCAAATTCTGATATTTTCACCATTTCCAACCTTCCAACCCACTCCGTTTTGCAGAATTGATTTAGCCTTTATGAGACTTCTCCACACGTAGGAAGGTCGTCTCCCCAATTGAGCATCAAAGAATCCCTCTCGCGGAAAGTACTTCTCTTTCATAATACGAGTCACTAGCGACTGTGGGTTGGTAAGAAGCCTTCATCCTTGCTTTGCAAGCAAAGCCAAATTAAACACCTCCAATTCCCTAAAACCCATACCACCTCTGTTTTTTTGTGCTCCCAACCTTTTCCAACTCATCTAATGGACACTCTCCTTTTTAGAATTATGGCCCCACCAAAACTGCTCATAAGAGAATTGATGGACTTACATAAGGCTAGAGGCAAATTGAACACGCTCATACTATATGTAGGAAACGCTTGTACAATCGCTTTTAATAATATTTCTTTTCCCACCTGGGATAGGAACTCCTCCTTCCAACCATCCAACTTTGTCTTCACCCACCCACAAATACTAGCAAAAGTTTGCCTTTTTAAATGACCCACTAAAGCAGGGAGACCAAGGTATCTCTCAAAACCTGTAGAAATATATAACCCCGCATTGATTCAAATGAAATCCAGAAAGGCTATGCTTGTATTCCTACTAAAGAATATGGCTATTTTTGCAGCGTTCAATTGTTGTCCTGAGGCTCGCTCATAGGTCTGCAAAACCTGAATAAGGTTTATCCATTCCGTAAAATTGGCCCTGCAAAAAAGGAGAGACTCATCTGCAAAAAATAAGTGGCTTAAGCGAAAACCACCCGCAGCAATAGGAACCCCATTGATCCTCTTGTCTAGTTTTGTCTTGGACAACAATGCACTCAACCCTTCCGCCATAATCAGAAAAAGATATGGTGACAAAGGATCACCTTGCCTCAATCCCCTTGAAGGCCGAATCTTTTCCAAAGGTTGTCCATTCACCAACACAAAATAGAAGACACTTTTCACACAAGTCATTATAAGATTGATCCATTTCTCCTTAAAACTCATCGTTCTCATCATTGCCTGTAGAAACGGCTACTTTACCCTATCATAGGCTTTCCTCATGTCAACTTTGACCGCCATAAAACCCTTCTTGCCCCTCATCCTTGTAGACATGGAATGAAGAGCTTCAAAAGCTATTAAGACATTATCCGTAATTAGCCTACCTGGCACAAAAACACTTTGATGATGGGAGATAACAGAAGGCAGCACTAGCTTCAGCCTATTCGCAATCACTTTTGCTACGATCTTATACATTACATTACAAAGACTAATTGGTCTGTAGTCAAACACAGAGGAAGCATTAGCCTTCTTTGGGATCAAAGCAATAAAAGTTTCATTAATAGACCTCTTCCTATTAGTTTAAACTTTTGGAATTAGTGATAATTTAACATGGTATCAGATTCAAAGGTATTGAGTTCTCGAACCTTCACTAAAAAAAAGTTTCTAAAAACACTTATCACTTTTATGAAACACAAAAAATACTCTTTTTTTTTTTAAAAAAAAAAAAAAAACTTATTTAAATACACTAACAATCAAGGATTGATCTAATAACTAGTTAAAACTGACAAATTAACATATAATTTTTCTAACTAGTATTACGCTAGACATAAACATTGTTTAGAGGCTCCACAAGGAGTTTAGGTACCACCTGCTAAGTAAGCTGCACAGCTCTTATAGACGGATGGAAATATTTGATTTGTTTTTATGATCTTCAACTAAAAGATTCCACAAAACGTAAGCTTTTGTGCTCATATTGAAATGATATTTATAAGATTTATTAAATGTAGGTTAAGTATATTTTTTGTTTTGAATTATCAACTTTTTGAGTTAGGCCTCGTTTGGTATGTGGAATGAATATTCCATTAGGAAATGGAATAGTTATTATTGAGAATGAAAAATGGCGGAATGAAATAGTTATTCTTATTTCTTAGTTTGGCGACAACACATATGCTCTAATTAGAATTGAATCAAAATTTAAAAATAAAAATAAAAAAGGGATAATTATCTTTTTCCCTCATGAACTACCAAAAAATGCGCAATGCCCTCATGAACTACCAACTCGACCAAAATAGAGCATCCAACTATCAACTTTACACATTTTGCCCCATTCCGTTAGTCAGACCCGTTAACCTAGACGAAATATGCCGATTTGGACGTTAATTTTGATTAAAAGACAAAAAATGCCCTCAATTGATAAAAAAAAATGGTTTATTAATTTGGTTTATATTTATTAATAAAAAAAATATTAAAACTAATATATTTAAAAATAAAATAAAATAAAATAAAAAGAAAAAAAAAAAAAAAAAAAAGAAAAGGGGGTGGCTGCCGGAGGGGGTGGCAGCCACCCCCTTAGTTGGAGGGGTGGGAGTGCGAGCCACCCCTAGAGGTGGGTCCAACCACCTCAGGTCCTGCAAGCCACCCCGGCCTAAGGGGTGGCCGCAAAAAAACCTAGGGTGGCCACGCGGCCACCTAGGTTGCAGGGTGGCCATGAGCCACCCCAGAGGTGGGTTCAGCCACCTCTGGGGGTGGCTCGCAGGCCACCCCCTCCGGCAATATCCTTTACGTTTTTTTTTTTTTTTTTTTTTGGGTAATTACCTTTCCCCCCATCAATTACCAGCCATTGTCAACATGCCCCTATGAACTGACACTTCGACCAAAAGAGAGCATCAAACTACCAACTTTACATACTTTGCCCCCCTCCGTCAGGGAATCACGTTAACTTGGACTGAATATTCTATTTTTGGGCGTTAATTTTGGTTTAAAGACCAAAATGTCCTCCAACAGTAATTAATAAAAAAGTATTAAAATTAATATGTTTAAAAAAGTTGTGGGCATTTATGTCATTTTTGAATTTGAGTTAGGGTATTTAAGTATTTTTACGAATTAAATTGACAAAAGGGGGCAAAGTATGTAAAGTTAGTAGTTGGATGCTCTCTTTTGATCGATGTGTCAGTTCATAAGGCCATGTTGACAATGACTGGTAGTTGATGGGGGAAAAAGATAATTACCCTTTTCTTTTTATTTAAGTTGAGGGCATTTAGGTCATTTTTTGAAATTAAGTGAGGGCATTTAAGTATTTTCACGAGTAGGCTAACAGAAATGGGCAAAACATGTAACTGTGGTAGTTTGATGCTATTTTTTGGTCAAGTTGGTAGTCCATAGGGGCATCGCGTATTTTTTGGTAGTACATGGGGGGAAAAAGTAATTACCCAAATAAAAAAATCAACAATTTAAAAACTCATTTGGTAGGAATTCAGTGAATTGAAGCTGGGGGTGGTTGCACGACCCCTAGAGCGCCTCATGGTGGATTCTTGAGGGGTAATTTTTTTTTTTTTTTTTTTGAAGAAAATAAAAAAATAATATATATTTTTTTTTAAAAAAAAACGTAATTTATTTATTTTCGTAAGAGAATAGTTATTCCATTTGAATAGTTATTTATATGAATAGACCAAAATATTTTCATTTATTTTACTATGCTTTAAATATTGAATTTACTTGTCCCTATACATCTAATTTTGGGATACTAAATTTCATGTCTATATTACTGGGACATATCTAGAAAGAAAAAAAAAATTGTCACATTAAAATTGAAATTCATATAATGAGAGTAATTTAAATTTAAATAATCGATAATTTAATGATAGAATTAAAATTTAACACATAATTTAAGTCCCAGAAAAAAAAAAAAAAAAAACCCTCACAAAAGGAAGGTTAAGGCAACCGACTACAAGACCAAGTCAGCAAGTCTTACACCTTGACCGATCACCAGACTATTTTCTCCACTTTGCCGAAAAGTGATTTAAAATTCACAACGATTATCTGGTCATGCCGGCGAGTCTCTCCAAACAGTTTCCTAACCCACTGTATAAACTTAACAAAACTCCCTATTTGTTTGCCAAAAGCTCCCCACCGACAAATTATTGGACGTTTGTCTTTTTTTTCTTTTTCTTAAAACATATATATATATTAACAAACCTCTTAAAATATAAAATAATTTTTTATATCACAAAAAGGCAGAACCAAAATATCTTTTTGAGAGGAACCGAAACATAAACGAAGGGTGAAATCTAATTTTGATGTAAATTATAATTTACAAATCACTATAATTTAGTTTACAGTCTAAAAATTATAATTTACAAAGTAACATATTTAGCTTTGGCAAGCCTTTGAGTTGATTAATATTATACTGAAATTAAGGTCACTTGAGTAGAAATTATTGTGATGATTTTTGAATGCTTGAATCAAATCAAATTAATTGGATGGAAAATTGACTTTGGCCAATGTTCAAACAAGTTGTTGGAGGTTGTTGCTCGTGCATTCATGCCTAATTTTTTATTTTAATTATAGATTTGGACTCTTTTAAGTTTAGATCGTATCGAGACATGAGTATAAAATTATATAGATTAACTTTAATCCGACATATTTAATTAAACGGATTAAGCTTATCAACCTTAACCTTTTAATTTTATGTTGAGTTCGCGAGTCGTGTAAAAAATTATCAACCCTACTTAAGGCTGATAATTTTTTACATGACCCATGAACCCGACACAAAGTTAAAAGGTTAGGGTTAAGCTTAAAAGGGTTTGGGTCATAAAAGGGTTGACCTGTTAGACCAATTTAATAAAATGATCGTTTCAAGGTCAACCTGTTTGACCCGTATACTTAAACATTTTTTTTCAACATTAAAAATTTAATTTAAACAATCATATTACCTCTCTCTTTCTCTCACTATCTAAAGAGTAAAGACTAAACTAAAATAAAATCTCACAAAAAACAAAACTAGTCTTTTTTTTTTTATTGAGTTAAAACTTGAACAAAAAAGGTAAAGACTAAAAAAAATTAGTGGAGTTTTTTTTTATTTCTTTCAAGTTTTCGAATTTAGAAGTTGAACCAAAACAAGTAAATAATAAAATAACTCAATATTTTATTAATAAACGGGACAAGCAGGTCGGGTCGGGTCAACCCGTTATTTAGTAGGGTCGTGTTAGAGTTTAAGAATTTGACCATTATATCTAAACGGGTCGTGTCAGAATTGACCCTTAACATGTTCGCGAATCAAACGGATAGGGTCAAACGGGTCAGGTCAACCCGTTTTGACAGCCCTAGCCCTACTCAATATATGCCATGTCAAAACACTTTTTTAAACTTAAAAAAAATAAAAAATTATCCTAAAACACCTGCTACTGCAAGATACGTTTGGAGCACGTAATTTGACTGGTTAAGCTGAAGGTCATATTCAAATTTGGCATTTCAAACATATTGAATTTGTACACATGGTCTCACTTATTTTGACAGTATGGCACACGCATGCTGCCGACTTGGGCAGCTTCCATGGCACTGCGAAAATTGTCCCGACCCGACCCCACGTTCCAACCTTTAAAATATCTCGGCCTTGTTTGGTAAGGGAAGGAGAATTGGTAGTAGGAGTTGAAAATTATAGAAGTAATATAAAGTAAAAATAATTTGTATAAAAAAGTGAAAAAGTTTTGTTTTGTAGTGAATTTTTATTTATTTAAATAATAAAAAAAAATTATTGATGTGATATAAAATTAAAATATTTTGAAATAAATAAAAAATGGAAAGAAAAATTTTAATTCTATTGCCAAACAAGCCCCATATGAAATTGTGAAACTAAGCCCGACTAGGTTGTAGCCCAAAGATTCTGATGAATGATGCACCTATGTTATTGAGTATGGCTTAAGATACGTGGTTTGTGCGCAAAATTAAAAATGTCACATCAATAATTAAGAACGAGAACGTGTAACATCCTTAACTTGTATTCCGTGTGCACCGACACATAACACAAACAAAATTCCAGTGTTATTATAGCGACTTCAACTTTTTAATAAAAGAAGAATGGGTCAAATTAAACATGGGATTGGCTCTCTACAAAAGAATGTTGTCTGTGTTTGCATTGTTTTATTTGAAAGTGTAAAGTGTTGATTGTGAACTATATCACAAGAAGCCAAAGAAGCAGTCTAGTTTGTACAAACATTTTCCAGATCATGGTATGGGTTACTAACTTCTATGTCCCCTCCCATGATTGTAAACCTAACTTCAAGACTACGGCAAGGCACAAATAAAAAGAAAGTCAAAAAAATAAAGACATTTCCTTTCTAAGCCATGTCAATCATACAGCTGGAATTTTTAGCTAAAAGGAAGAAAAAAAATCTCTTATGTTTAGGGCTATAAATATGGATTCAGTTATTATTTTTAAGTAATTGCATCCATCTGCTCAAATACACGGTTACTAACCGCTATCCGCATAGTTTTTAGAGGTAAAACTGTATTACTAACTGCTTATAAGATAATGAGCCCTCTTTGGACATGTTTTAAGGCATATTTTAAACAACTTTAAAACTATTTTGAGCCCTTTTAATTTTTTTGTTTTATTTATTTTTTAAGCTTTAGTATTTTAGTTGAAACTTTAAACTAAAGATAAAACCCTATATCAAAACGATGCTGTTTTGGTGAACTTGTTATATAAAAAGATATGCGGATGTGGTTAATAATTTTTGTTAACCGTATGCAGTTAGACGGATAGCGGTTAGTTATAGTTAATAATCGCCTGATTGTACAACCCTATTTCTGTTTATTTGTATTTTTTGGTTTTCTTTTAATAAAGCTGACTTGTCCAAAAAGAGGAGGAAGGAAGAAAAAAAAAATGGTTAATGTGTTTTGAGAAGTAATATTTATATTTAGTTTGAAAAAGTATTTTGAAGCGTCAAAAATGTGAAATTTATTTTTAAAAATATCTATTTTTTTTCTTTTTCTTTTAGGATTGATTGATTGTTAATATTTTTTTTTTGAAAAAAAAAAATTACAAAAAGGGAAAGGCAAAAAACCCTCTGTCCTGTCTTTTGTCACTTTTACCCTTTTGGGCTAGGCAAGGGCTAGGGACTAAACAAAACTTCGTATGGGTCATGGTACGTTATATCATACGTGTCAGCTCCCTATCAAGCATGCTCACACGTGTCATTCGACCATCCAACTAGAATCTAAATTTTCATAAAGCATAGCCCTAAGGTTGGCAGCATTGGCGGGGTTTTTCTTTTTGTTTTCTATGTAATCTCCAAAATCTTCTTGGTTTAGAAGAACCAAAACTGTGTTAAACCTTAAAAAGAAAATAAATAAATAAAGGCTCAGATTGAATAAAGAGAAAAACTAATCAAAAAAAAAAAAAAAAAAAAAAACGTAGAAAAGGAAAAAGCAGAAACAAAAAGAATATATAAATAAATAAATAGAAAGGAAGAAGCTTCATAAGCACCTCACAAGAAAGGGAAAGCCGGTCTTCTTGTTTCGTGAATTGAATACGACCAAAGAGCCACCCCTCTCACTCTCTTTCTCTCATTTAGGACTTCTCTCCTACAAATATGAGAATGCCTCCCAAATTTTCTTGCAACTCCCTCTTACGGCCTCGTGATTTTTTCCTTCCTAAGTTTGTTCTGCTTTGATTTTTGGAACTGTAGAGAAACTTAAGGTTGAAAAAGAACACACCCCCACATAAAACTTTGGGCTTTTGTTGATCCTTTATCATAAATATCATCAGCTCAAAGAAATAAGCTTTGATTTTTGGCCTGAGTTATTGCTGCTTATTTAGAGGTAAATGGGTCTCAATCTGTTTGTTGTATTCCAGTTCCTGTTTTCTTTCCGGCCCAATGCATTATTCCCTGCGTTTAGCGGCAATCAATTGTTTGATTCATATGTTTTTGCTAGATTGGTTTTTGGCTCTCTCTCTCTCTCTCTCTCTCATTTTTTTTTTAAAATATATATATATTTTTTATATTTTAAGATTTCATAAAGAAACAACATGGGTGTATTTCAATGGCATGTCTCGGATTTTGTAGTTTTTTTTGGCGTTTATATTTGTATCTTGCATTAGAAACGTTGAATGGGCATCTGGGTCTTTATTTCTGGAGTCTGTTCTTGTCTTTATGCGGTTCAAGTTTGGATTTTGGCTTTTATTTTGTTGGGATATCCAGTGTTTAATTGCTTCAATGGGGTTTCTGCCTTTTGTGCACCATCAAGATAGAATTTTTTTCATATGCTGCTAGATCCAGAAAATATGGGTGTATTCTCATATCTTTCCATTATGTTGATCAGGGTGAATCCAGAGTTGGAGGCATAAATTTGTCCATGGTGAGCTTTCAATATTATATTTCAGCTGTCATTTTGGATTAAATTGACTGGAAATATGTAAACTTTCATAAGGAATGCTATCAAACAATGATGTTTGAATATGGATCACAGAGATTGCTTTCTTGCAATTTGATCTGTATTTTCTTCTGGTCATTAGGGTGAAGCCCCAGCTTTCATTGTTGATGATCTGCAGGAGGGATTTCCAAATGGGTTTGATTTAAAATCTAAGGGCAGTGCAACAGCCACTGTTATCGGAAATAAAGCAGTATGATGATCCAATTTATGATATGATCTGCTATAGTGTTACTCTTCCTGCTTTAGTGATTCACCGGTGAATTATATTTCTAATGAAAATTGTTCGTGTGTCTTTTTGACAGTATCTGATTGGTGGAGCTGATGATGAATCGACATTATCAATTGGAGTTCAGATTTTTGACCAAACTAGAGGCGAATTGTGAGTTTATAGTTTTTAGCCTTAGAGTTGCTTCGTTCAGGTTTGGTTACTAATTTCTGGACGAATTTTCAGGACGAATCCTATTGTCCTCGGAACAAAACCCAAGCCATGTAAAGGGCATTCAACATTGCTTTTAAATGAGGATCGAATTTTGATTATTAAGAGAGATTCTACCCCTGATGATTGCATTTGGTTTCTTGAGGTTGGTATTCTGCAAACTTAAGAGATTTATGTAGGAGCCCATTTGGAAGCCAAAAGATTGAAGCCATTTCATTTTGCTTTCTTATAGCCTTTGAACAACCAGATCATATGGTGAAGTTGAGATGGTACAAGATAACACAGGCAGCACCAAAATGATTTTCTTTTCCAAAAATTTAAAATAAGCTCATTTATGATGTCAGGAGGACAAAATAAAGTTGTTTTTAAATATGATGTAAACTTAAATGGAAGCATTCAGTTTTTTTTTTTTGTGATATTTGAACACCCCCTAATCTTGAAGCTGTAAATCTTAGTAATTACCTTATGATTTCTGTATCTGGAAGTGTTTGATTTGTTCAAATATTGGTAGGTGGACACCCAATATGTTAGGGAACAGCGAAAAATATTGGGGACTGAGGTTGTTGCTTGGAGTAAGGGTGTGAGGGGCTATGCTGAGAAGCCGGTCGTTATTAGTGGTCCTTCTGGAGTAGGTAAGGGTACACTGATATCCATGCTCATGAAGGAATTTCCATCTATGTTTGGATTCTCTGTGAGCCACACAACCCGGGCTCCAAGGGGCATGGAGAAGGATGGAGTTCATTACCATTTCGCTGAAAGAAGCGCTATGGAGAAAGATATAAAGGATGGAAAGTTTCTCGAGTTTGCTTCTGTTCATGGAAATCTTTATGGAACTAGTGTTGAAGCAGTTGAAGTGGTAGCAGATGCAGGAAAGGTAAATGTCTGAATATTTTTGTGTTTGAAAAAATGATCATCTCATATAAAGAGAATGTTGGATATGTGAAGCATGTGTGATTTTCCAATTCAATTCTCGTGCAAGAGCCTAAGTGGCACTAGATAATTGTTGAATTTCCAATTACTTGATGCATGTATATCTATTGTTTATTGTGGGAATAGCTTTGACTAGGATTTTGCTCTTTTTTTTTTTCTTTTTCTTGAAACAATATGAGATGTTAAATGTTGTTAGTTATATAATATTTATTTTAAGAGGGCTTGTTCTAGTTGAAGCCATAAGCAATGTCTTCTAGATTTGCTTTATCATGGGTTTACACTAATTTTTTATTTTTTTATTGGATGATTCTAGGAACCCTGTAAATTGCACTGTCGAACAAGCATTGCCCCCTAGTAAAATTAAAATGAATTTCTCTCTGCAAACTTGAAATGCTTTTGTTTGGTTTCAATGTAGAGATGCATTCTTGACATCGATGTTCAAGGGGCAAGGTCTGTGAAGGCTAGCTCTCTTGAAGCTATATTCATCTTTGTCTGTCCTCCATCAATGGGGGAGCTTGAGAAGCGCCTCCGTGCAAGGTGAGTTAGGGATCCCCTTTTAAATCTTTTTCATTCTCAAATTTTAGCAGCCTGGTTACAACTTGAATCTTGTGAACAGGGGGACAGAGACAGAGGAACAGGTCTTAAAGCGGCTGCGAAATGCTCAGGCAGAGATTGAGCAAGGGCAATCATCAGGCATCTTTGAACATATATTGTATAATGATAATCTTGAGGAGTGTTATGAGAGTCTTAAGGTAAGTATCTGATGCTTTGGTGTGTGCCCAAGCTTCTATGGATGCCATGTTTAATAAAAATGTCTTTTTTCTTTTTCTTTTCTTTTTTTTTCTGTTCTTTCTGTGGGTAGTGAATAATTCCACTTCTTAATGATGACATATTCTGATATAATAACTCTCATTTGGTGCAGAAACTTTTGGGACTTGATGGAAATGTCACTGCTTGCCCTAAATCATGTAAGAATTCCCTCAAATACGTCACTTTTATGTGACTTGGGTGCCCTTATTTTCTAGTAGATTTTATATTGCATCAAAATGAAATTCAATTGTTTAAATGTCAATGCAGCAACCAAAGGGATTGATCTTCCTATGGACCTATCAATATCAAAAATTGATCACAAAGTCATCATTAACTGCGGAAATCCAGAACTAAAGCCAGCATCAAAGAACTTGTAAGTTTAGTACATTTTTTTTTTTTTTTGATAAATATCTTAGAAATCAGTTTTCAATTTATTTACATGCATTTATGGGCTTGTGAGCAGGATTGTGATGGATTTGTCCTCACTGAAAGGGGGGGCACCTGGACGGACAAGAGGGCTAGATTTTTATGCCATCGACTCATTTTCAGATGGCTTGAATGGATTCAACCAGCTGAGCTAACCATCAGCGGCTATACTAACTTGGGGGGGGTCTCATTTTCAAAAATTCTCTTCAATCTATTCTTATTTAACTTTAAAAGGGGAAAAAGTGGAAAAGCTCTAGATGTTATGTGAGACCATGGCATTATTTGAAATTTTTTTCTTCCCTTCTCTCTGTTCCTTTCTCCCCCCCCCCCCCCCCCCATTCTTTGTTTGTTTTAGAATACTGGAACAATTACTGTTTCCTACATGAGCAATGAGAAATGATTAATGATTTGTGCGGCAATGGCGGTGCTTTGCAGATTGAAGCCAGCTCGATAACATAATAATGGCCACCAACTTATTCTCAAAAGTGTTTTCCATGTTAGAGACAAAAATGACTTTTTTTAAAAAAAAAATATTAACAAACATCTTGAAAGTGCGTGTTTAGGTAACAATTATTATTTTTTATATTATGTTCTGAGTTTTTTTAATTAAAATTTTATTGAAGTTTTATTCATTTTTTTTATAAAAAAAAAAAAAATTGTCTCAGTTCACTAAATTATCTAAATATAATTTTAAAAAATACATTTTTTTTTTGTATTCATAATTTTAAATACAATAAAAAATAGTAAAATATAATAAAAAAAAATTACACACCAAATTATCCAAAAAATTGTAAAAATTGTATACTGTTCCATTATTTTATTCCATCTAGTATATTCCTTACTTCCTATTAAATTGATTTTCAACTGTAGAAGAAACGAAATTAATAGGGAGTTGGTCAATGATGGCTGTCTCCGGCCGATTTCATTAAATTCAAAAGAAGTACATGTTATTTTCATCCACGAAACAAAAAAGTCAAAAGAGGAAATAGTCCATCTGTAAGAATTTCTAGAAAGATGCTGATTAGCTGCCATAGTGTGGTACAGTGCAGTCGGTGGCTCTTTGATTAGTTGAAACAAATCCATTACATAATTATTATTATTATTATTATTATTTTGGTTTTTTTTTTGACTTTAACATACGAAAAAAGTATTTGAGTATTTACATTTTCATAATGTAGCAATTTTACTCTACAGACGTTCTTGGTTTTTTTTTTGTGAATCCAAATGACAGCAATCTTGTTGCAATTCCATTATTATTATTTTTTTATTCACCCAAAAAATTAAAAAGAATTCCAATTTTTTTTTTTTTTTTTTTTTTTTTAAGCTTGGTATACTGTTTTAATGAATTTAGTTTAATCAGTGGTACTTCAGATTTTTAGACCCATCCGTCCATTCGAGGGTAATGAGTGAAATATTTTTTTTTTGTTTTCTAATAGAAAAATACTACAAATCATTGTTGAAAATTATTTCATAAAAATTTAAGTTTTCATCCAATTTGAAAATTTCAATTTTCCTTCTATTTTTTCAATTACTCTTTATCTCACATTAAAAAATTATGAGTTTTTTTGTGTGCTTTATAAGCATTTATCTTGCTCTTATACTAGATTGGATTTTGAGTACATACGATAATTGTCACCCAGTGCTTTTTGTCGCACGCATGTGCGCGTATCGCTTATTTACGTGTATATTTTTCTGATATGTACAACTGCTATTCTAACAGTCATATTTTTGAATATTTACTGTTTTTTCAACCGTCAGAAACTCAACAGATAGAAACTGTAATAAACTGCTTTTGTAATTTATAAATTTTTTTTTCTGCATATTTTAGTGATATTTTTCCTTCTCTTCTTCTTTTTTGTTGTTACAAAATTTCTTATTCAAAGTAGTATTCAGAATTTGTAATCTGCACACTATATTCGGGTAGTATTGTATCATAAGGACATAATTGTTGTATTCCCTTTTGCAAAACTTATTGTATAAGTGTGAGGCAATATTTCTCTAAGAGACAAATTAATATTTGTCTTACTGTCCAAGAGTTCATTCAGTGATTTTTCATACAATTTTTATTTGTATTTTTATTTTGCTTTCATTAATTTACGTAGTTCCACATCTTTATTTCCAACAATCATTATGCAGTCTATTTACTCCACTTCTACGTACAATTTTTTACAAATCGACCATCCGTCTATTTATGCAAAACGATGTGTAACATATCTCTTTTTAATAATTTTGAGGGGACAGATCATCGATCGAAAATTATATTGAAGTTTAAGCGGAAAATTATTAAATTGGTAAATGTCACACACTTGCCATGACTCTAGTTTTGAAAAATAGGTTATGGTTTGTTGCAAATTTGGTTGGATTTGCTAATTATATTTGGAGAACAACCACCTTCTTCCCGAAGCTTCATAAAGACTTCTTTCTCTAGTCCGTACAAAAAAAAGAAGAAAAAGCATTTACTACTTGACTTGTATTTAATTTACGACACTCATTTTTATTATTATTATTATTTTAAAAAATATTTAGAGTATTATAATTTTTTTATTTTTTATAAATGATTGCAATAATTTATATTTTATGAAAATGAGTGATACGTAGATTGTCACGTTAATTATTAAATATGGCAAGTACTATATATATATGAATTGCAACAATTTGTAAACAACTTATAGAAAAAATTATAATGTACTTACAACACATTTTATTTTTGAAATGAATAATATTATTCATTATACCAATTTATCACACTCATTTAAAACACGTCAATATTAGTCATATTAAAGATAAAATCATCTATAATTATTGGTTTAAATTTAAAAAAATAAGAAAATAATTGATAATGACCGTATCAAATAAGTGCCATGAGCATGACATAATTATTGTAAAATTGAATTGTTAGTTAGGGATCTTTTCCTTTATTGATATAGTTTACAAGGATCAATGATCTTATGATTTGACTGTATCTTTTTCTATGAACAAGGACAAGATCTGAGATCAGATTCATCATGAGTACGGAATTTGTAGAAATAATAATAATTTTTTTTTTTTTAAAAAAAAAAAAAAGTTCCTTTGGTTATAAAAATGAACATATTAAAGAGAAGATAATTAAAATGAATCAAGACCACATGAAGACTGAAGAGCATACGCAAACATGAAAACGAAGGAACCAGAAATGAATGTGAAAAGACATGACTAAAGATTGAAAAAAAAAAGTTAATAAAATTAGAGAGGATCGGATTTTGAGTGGGCAGAATCGACAAATGAGAGGATTTGCCGACTTGTGGTGGCAGTGGCACCGTGACCAAAAAGTTAACATTATCATAATCAATATCTCGTCCCACTACACAATCAATGTATATATATATATTCATGGAACAATAAAATTCTGCAATACATTTGCTGGATGGGTCCAGCCAGAATCATCCATCTTCAAGGAACTCGTCGAGTGCCTTAACTTTAATTTATTAATTTCATGTCAAATTTATTAGTCAGGTTAAATCATCGCCCGATAAAACTTTTTAACACTTCTTGAAAAGGAAGTGATCCGACCCCATAACCTAAAAAACTACACAAGTAGGTTGGGTGGGCCGAAGTATAATATCATGCATCATGTCATGTGTAGCTAGATTTAGAAGAGAGACTATACCTAACAATTGATCATGTCACCCATAGTTATAGGATTTTTCTTAAAGATAATGTATAGAATAGCTTTTTTTCTTGTTTGGTTGATGATGTTACTGAATAATGGCATAGTATATCGATGGCCGTTAATGCAGTTTTCAGTTGTGAGCCCACCAGGTTAGACCCTTTCAAACTGGCATGCCATAGGTAGGTAGGGCCTGAACAGGAGTCGACTGTGATGCAGGCTTGTGGGTGGCGCTGGCACGCGGTATTTTTGACAGCTTTAAACCTAATTCTTTGCTGGTCTGGTCTTGTCTGGTCTATGGCCGATGTTTTCCCACGTCACATGGAAAAACAGCCAAAAACATGGTGTGGAGGGTGTAAAAAGGCTGAAGCTTAGCTATAACAGTGGGAATAGCATTTAGGCAAGTTGGAATTTCCTTTGGAGTGGGGACCCAGATTGAAGCCTGAGGGAGCAAGTGGGAGATAGCATGGTCCTTTTCAGCATCCCCTACACCCGTTCACCTCACATGCTAGGGCCTGCTTTGATTTAATGCCATTCACATGCTCATGACAATATGCTTTCACCACTGCCGCCTTACAGGGGCCTACTGGCGCTGGGTAGTCCTAGTGGCGGCTGAGTCGAGTCGAGTTATGTCAGGATAAATGTATAAAGTAATGATTCACTACCACCTAAATATATAATTTTTCACCATTTTTTCTATGTGGCAAGGTAGTCTCTCACCTTAATTTATTTTTAAAAAATAAAAAAAAAACTCAAAAAATAGTGGGGGACCACCTTCCCACATAGGCAAGGTGGTGAAAAGTTGTATATTTGGGTGGCATTGAATCATTATTCATAATGTAAGTTAATCTTATCTCGAACGGGTTTGACTCATCAACTCTTACTTGTTAATTTCATGTTGAGTTTGTGTCAGATTTACAGATCATATAAAAAAGTAACAGCTCTAAGTGATCCTTTAAAAGTGTATAGGGATTGGATTCCTTGAAATTCCGTATCACAATTCTAAAGAAGTTAGTAAAAAAGTAACAGCTCTAAGTGATCCTTTAGAAGTGTAAAGGAACTGGATACCTTGAAATTCTATATCCCAATTCTAAAGAAATTACGCCAGACATGAGAGTGTGTGAGTCTTGAAATGTTTGAATAGTTGGACCTCGTATCTTGAGTAGCCTGAATACTTGTTTGGGCATCCTAGAACCTGCACATATTCTCTCATTCCTTACCCGAATTCTCTTTTTAGAAAATTCAGCGTAAAGGAGGCTTGGCTTTATTACCCTTCTTGCAACAATGTTCTTAAAGTTTCCTTTGTATAGCTTATTGTTGATTTTTTTTTTTTCAAAATTGAAAAAGGAAAAAAAATGGAATATATGTAATATTTTGTTTTGAAGAAATAGAGTTTTAACTTCGAGAAAAATGGGTACTTGCAGAGCAAGTTTCTTCTAATTGACTATGAAATATAAGATCATTTCTTAAAAAAAAAAAAAAAAAAACTTCGAGGAAAAGGCACAAGACCCCCCTTGTTTGTAGGTTCTCCAACAGCCCTTAGTGGCCCTGAAATTGGAAACCTTGAAAGGTATTTTGGGCACGTCAACTTCAACAGGCATTTGGTGTATGGGCCGTGTTTTGCATAAATAGGCCCGTCATTAAGTTCACAGCACCAACAATACACATATGTTATCCAACTGTACAATATTAAACAATCCAATTACTATAAACAAATGTAGCTATATTGGGCATTTCCAACTCCGACCTAAATTAGGGCAGATACTTTTTGGCACGATTTGCATATTAGACATGAATTTAATATAAAATTAGTATATTAAAGTTGAAGGATCTGACTCGTTTAATTAAATTGACCGAATTAGAGTTGATTATACGTCTTATATTATGCCTCGACACAAAAACACTAATTATCACCCTTAACATATTGACCTATGAGGCCAACCAAACCACCCCAAATAGCTACCTCTATTTATTTTCAGTTTTCTTATTTCACATTTTATATTTGAATTTTAACAGAAAAGAAACATGAAATGAATAATTAGACGAAAGATTATAACTTACTTTATACCTTTATTTTTCAACGAATAAATACAATACATATTTAATTAACAAATATGATTCTACCTGTTGTTAAATTATGTGATTACAGACATTAGCATTCAAACAATGTTAAAGTACCAAAAGCACAATGCCTATACTAAAACATTTTCTAGAGATGACAAAAGCCCAGGACGCACTAAGTGGCCCATTTTGCCTTAGAAAATTCCAATTCAATTTTCCAAAAGAACAATCAAGATATCCCAATAATCACTCCAAATCTTTTCCAAAAAAAAAAAACAAAATTAATAATAGTCACTCCAAATCTATTTTTATATATTCTATTAATCACTAAAGCACATGGAAATGTCGGACTTATGCCCTTAATTAACTCCACCCACCCCATTAATTCTGGGAGGCTGTCCTACTCCCATGCTACTCCATGCCACCCACTACATCTAATTAATTACACCGGTTTCTAATGCATTTCATATATATATATATATATATATATATATATATATATATATATATATATATATATATTACCAAAAGGACGAAGTTCTGATTTGGATACCAAAGAATCAATTGGTCACACACCAAATCTTGAATCAAGAGAATACGAAGAGAAGTCGAAATGTCAAGCAGAGATGCTTAAGTCTTTATTAGTTAGAGAAAATAATGAGCTTAAGAAATTCACAAAGAAAAAGTATTTCACTAAAATGCTTATGAAAATGATGCTTATTTTGAGATTGAGCTCTTTCCTTCTCGTTAGCTCTTTCCCATTTTGTCATACACTATATATAGTGATAGACAGGAAGCGGAGCCAAGGGATTGAGAGAGGGCAAATCCCCCCTCTCAACAAACAAAAAATTTTCTTAGATACTCTGGTCGCCCACTCTAAATCAACCATAAGGGACATAAACATTACCAGCGGGGACAAGCAGTAGACGACGTTTCACTGTTTTAATTTGCAACCTTTTATTGTTTTAGTTTCAGAGCTATAAGAATGTTTTTTTTTTTTTACATGTCCATACAAGAGGGGATGAGGGATTCGAACTAGTGACCTCCGCTTCATAATGCGTGATTCCCAGCCAACTGAATTACCCCTCGGAGACGCTATAAGAAGGTTAGGTTAAGAAATAAGATTTACGAAAAATAAGATCCAAATGGTGCGTTTGAGCTTTAGTGTTTAATTGTTGTTCTTAAACGTTCCGTTTCATTAAAGTGGTCGAGAAGGACAAACTTGCTAGGCTTGGATTTTAATTTTTAGCATGAGAGTAATGTGGGTTCGTGAGGCACTGAGACGTAAATTTGCCTTTTTCAACTGTTTTTTCCTAAGCTGCCTATTGACTTTTTTTTTTTTCTCCTCTTTCAGCGGTTTTTTTTTTTTAAAAAAAAAAAAAAAAACACATGATTTGAGAACTAATTTGTGTTTTTTTATGGTTACAGCTTAGGCGTGAAAATATAAATTACATTTAAACTATAGTTAATTAAATTATTTATGAATTTTGTTAGTTATATTTTTTAATATTTGTAATATTTTTTTTTTAAAAAAAAAGCTCTTTTAATCTTACTCTCCGTGAATCAATATTTTGGCTCTGCCACTGATTATAGAAAAAAGAAAAAAAAAAAAAAAACGTGATAGGAAAATAGTGGTGCAATTTGTGCTATATGCATTAAGACAAAAAAAAAAAAAAAAGCCCGTTCAATCTCAACCGGTCATCCCTCTAACAGCCCAGCCCAAAAATAACGGAAACAACAAACAACCGTCTATGTGGTGGATTCGGAGGGATCGGAGAAGTCCGAGCTCCTCAACATGGATCTTGGCAAGTGCTTAATATATAAGAAGTTGTAAATTGTAATTATGTCCTTAAATCTTTTTTTTTTTTTAATCGAAATTGTCAGTTTTTTTTTTTTTTTGTTAATATTTTTAAAGATTTTTCTTTTTCGTCTTTGTTATTTAAAAAAGTATTCTAATATAATATAACAGTAAAAGCTATTTTTTATATTTTTAAGAATATCTTTTTTATTCAAATTATTTATTAATATTTTTATTTTGATCCAATTAAAAAATTGGTAGGATTGCTTCTAGTTTAAAAAAGAGTAATGATTGAATACCACCCAAAGATACAACTTTTCACCACATTGCCTATGTGGCAATGTGGTCCCCCACTACTTTTTGAGTTTTTTTATTTTTTAAAAATAAATTAAGGTAGGGGACACCTTGCCACATATGCAAGGTGGTGAAAAATTGTATCTTTGGGTGGTATTCAATCATTACTCTTTAAAAAATTAGCACATTTTACTTAAGAAGCGGAGCCAAAGTTAATATTTATTCTACTTGCCATTTACATAGAGCCGAGTCAGCTGAACCAAAAAAAAAGCTTATTAAGTTTTAAACTCTACCCATCAACATCCATACGATCCATCTGTTTTGCAAAACTTCGTTTGTTTAGGCATAAAATATTTCTAGAAAATATATATATATTTTATATTTTTTAATGTTTGATGTAATTGAGAATGATGGTCAATAGAAATCATTTTTAGTTTGACCAAAAAAACTTCTTTATTTTTTGAAAAATGATTTAAGGGTTTAAAAACCGTAAAAAATTTCTGAATTTAAACTTTTCATTCTTGGACGCACGATCGTGAGAATGTGTCATCGCCGACCATTAGAGCTTGTTGGTAGCTCGGATCAGTCGCCAAAGGTCTCTGGATTCTTGTCAGTGTCGCCAGAATCTAGCAAAGTGCCTGGATTCCGGCGATTATTTTTTTCCAAATCCCAACTAGTGTTGTCGGAATCCAGCCACCGGCCAGAATTTAGCTAGTATTCCAGAATCCGGCGATACTAGCCATATTTCAGCGAAAATAATAATCAAACTGAAAATATTTGGAGCCACCCCAAGGCCTTGAGGTGGTTTCGGTCACCCCCAAAGGCCATGGGGGTGGTTCAGCCACCCCAAACCGGTCATGGATGTGGCTCTAGCCACCCTTCTTTATTTCTTTATTTTTTTTTTTTTTATTTTAAAGTTTTTTTTTTTTTAGTTTTTTTTTTTTTTTTTTTTTTTTAATTATGCATATCGACACGTGTCGGTTTTTTAAGGCATGTGACGTGAACTTCCATCAATTTTTGGATGGAAGTTGGACGGATATATCATCTCTGTCTTTAGCCATAATCGAGGTACCATCTACAATACGAAATGAACCATAGTGCAAAAATTACAGTCGTTAAACCAGAGGGGCAGAAAAATTATTTATCCCAAAATTTTAACAAAACTCACCAAACATGTCATTTAACAAACTCTTCACTAATGCTTCATTTATTTCAGTGTAAAATATTACTACAGAAGTCCTTTTATACTCCTCATATTTGGTAATACGCCGACCCCTTGGGCCTAAAACGAACTGAGGGGCTGGGGTGTTCAAATAAACATAATACAGCTTCTGTTTGTTTCGGTGTGGGCTTTGAGAGCGGTACCAAATTTTTTGAAAAATGTTTTCCGTATTTTCCGGTATTTGGTGCGACCGAAAAATAATAGTCAAATTGAAAATATTTTCAGTTTGATCAAAAAATCTTCTTGTGTTTCGAAAAATTATTTACATATTTAAATTTCATAAATTATTTTACGCCAAAAAAAAATGGAGCCTTTATGCTAAATTAAAATTCATGCTTTCATACTCTTCAAAGACAAAGTCTAAAACAAAAACCAGTAGAGAAATCTAAGCAAGAGGGCTTCGGATGGAAAAGATGGGAGCTAGCAAACAAGGCATGAGATTCTGGTTAGTTAAAGTAGAGAAATAAAAAAGAATATTTAGTTAAAATAGAAAAATATTTAAAAACATTGATGTTTAGTAGTTTTAAATAAATTTTGAAGAGCTCAATGTTTAACAGCTTTTTTTTAAGACCAAATTCATCTTCCTGCTCTCCCACAAGCACCTCCCTTTGTAACCTTTCTTGTATTTGTATCCAGAGCAATAACTGGATGATTGATATATAAAGGATGAAGTTTTCTTTCAAACTGATTTAGATTACATGCTCCAATAAAAAATGCACGTGAGAATTTAATCACATACATTTTGAACACATAGTCAGTGTAGTTCCAATTTGGAGGAAATCACAAACCATGCTAAGATGAAACAAAGGTGGTGATAAGCCACAAAAATACTCTCATTACTCATTCAAACAAAATGCCAATTGTAACCACTTTCTTTGTGAAAAGCAAGGATATATAAATGCCATAGCACACTATATAACAGCAGAAAACAAGAATGATTTGCCGCCTTTACCATCCCCATCCCCATCTCCATCCCAATAACACAATTAATACAAGCCAAGCCAAGCCAAGCCAAGCCAAGACAAGACGGGTTTTACCCCTCTCTAGCCATTGAGATATTATTCTCCATCAACTTTTCACACAACTAAAAACACAACTATCCTATATAGCAGGAAATCATAGGCTCTTTGAAAAAAAAAAAAAATCACAACTATCCTATAAGAGATATGATTCTCCACCACCTAAATATACAACTTTTCACCACCTTATTTTATTTTTTAAAAATAAAAAAACTTTAAAGCTAGTGGGAGACCACCTTGCCACATAAACAAGGTGGTGAAAAGTTATATATTTCGGTGGTAGAGAATCATATCTCCTAGCCATTAGAGTAATAAAGTCTTCAGCTTTGCCTGTAGACCAACGAGGAACAGCAGAGTGAAATTATAGAAAGATGGCTCATACCAAAATGATATGAGGAACTCGCTTGACGGCTAGAGAGATGAATATCTCTTTGAATTCTGAGGGTATAGATTATAGAACACCCTCAAAGCTAAAACGGGCTTTCTTGCCATAACTCATTATAGAGATGGTTCATTTGATGGTCAGGGCTCTCTGAGCCCCATTCACAGTAAGTCTTTGATGATGCTGCCCTGACCTATATCACCTTCTTCTGTACCAGCCATCGTTGCCAATGGCATTGGAGTATGTCTGTGGTCGGTGCATTTCCTGCACATGAATTCCTGTAACTTCCATATGATCATGACCAGAGGATGAATGCACACTCCCAGAAAAGTTGGACCGTTCAGAGTGCAATGAATTGAAGGGATGCATCGAAACAGTTCCACCGGGACTGATGGTGCCTTTGTCAGGTCCAATGTTGGTACTGTCAAGCTTCTTCGTGTTCAGGAAACGGCCACCAGAACCTCTTGCCCTCCTCATTGCATGCAAGTGCCGAGACTCATGAAGATAGGGCTGTATAACATGAGAGCAGAAGAAATACACCTCATAAGCAAAACTAGAGTCCAAAACACTGCAAACACATTCTTGAACATATTATGAACTCTCAGAACTGAAAAGTCTGCAAAATCTTAAACTGGAGATAACAAACTATAAGGCATTGAATTCTGGTACCAGTCTCCCAAAAATATTTTGCAATGGCGCTTGTGAATTTTGCCAATGTCAACCTGTGGTATTCTCCTAGCTCAAGTAGAGTTAGTTCAATTGTTTTTAGTATGCAAAATTTCAGTTGTCTTCAATAAGCAAAACAAAATGAGGGGTTATCAAACCCAAAAA
This sequence comes from Alnus rubra, assembly GCA_028654335.1. Classification (NCBI taxonomy): domain Eukaryota; kingdom Viridiplantae; phylum Streptophyta; class Magnoliopsida; order Fagales; family Betulaceae; genus Alnus; species Alnus rubra. The sequence continues at coordinate 6,191,345 of JAJPGS010000163.1, read as the reverse complement.
TGAGGTGAAGTACCAAACAATAAGTGTTTTCATGACATTTCCTACCGCACAACATAAATTGTCGAAATACAAAATAAAATACAGATTCCTCATAGATTTTATCAATTTTTAATCTATCACAAATTAATTCTGCAAATGACCCAAAACAGGCGGAAAATGCCTCTATGATAGAAATCAGAAATTCTTCTAAACAACTAAGAAATTGTCATTAGTACTTCCTAAAAACACCTATAAATCTTATGCAGACTTATCCATGTTTTTATCCATGAAACAAAGATGGTCTTGTCATTTTAATGTATCATTACCAACTTCTAACATTAGCTGTACCTTCTTCAAATAATTTCTAATGAGGGGAGATAGTACCACTCTTTGCCTGCTCTTTACATCACATCCTGTCTTCTGACTCTACTGAGTTCTCCCTTCTTTTATCCGTCAATTGAAAAGTTAATGTGGAGAAATTAGATGGACGGTGGATTGATCTAAGAGAATGAGGGACATGTTGGCAAAGTTCAAAAAGTTTTTTAATACTAAAATTTGGCTTCAATATCTTCAATTAAAGAAAAGCTGTTAGGTCATCCTTGAGGAATTTTAGTTACACGAAAGAACGTACTTATAGAAAATAAGTGGATTATTCTTTTAGTCTTTAATGTATAAAAGAAACTTGCTCCTTTCAAATTTATCAAACAATTCGATCTTAAACTAAGTAAATGAAACTAATGACCAGTAACAATATTGTCCACATTTTCTTAGATGCATCATCTTTTTAACCTTTTTTCACTCTAACTAACAGAAGTATATCAGCTATTGTCAAGGCCCCCCTCAAAAAAAATAAAAAAATCCAAATGCTAGTTCCGTACCCCTGGCTACTGTCCTTCACAAAATGAACAAAACACCACTTGAAAAATGTAAAGCGTGGCAAGATTACATAAACAACTTTTATCAGCAAATTGACCAACTTATTCATCCAGCATTCAAATAATGAAGGTACTTTGAACCATCTTTGTTGCCATCACAAATTTAAAAACCCAACAGAAATTTAAGCACTATAACAAGGTACTTGCAGCCAGTCTACAAACTGAACAAAAATCCGGTTGTTGACAATAAATAATATTGAAGTGTTGTTAACATTACAATTGATAAAATGTTAAAAGTAAATGGAGAAGGTGGAGACAGACCTCTCTTGAGTCAACTGTTCCTTTCCTCTTTTGTTTTTCATTACTCTTTTTGGTTGCTGGAATGTGAGGGGTCTCAATGACCCGATAAAACAGAGGGAAGTTAAGAAATTCATCCAGAGCAACGGTTATCTTTTTGTGGGTTAATTGAAACCAAAGTCAAGGAATGTAATGAAGAAGGGGTGTTGAATTCTTATAGGCAGATCATGGAATGTACTTTGCAATTATGGTTTAGTCAACCACATAATTACTATCCACTAACAAAAAGGTTTTCTCAAGTACTTCCCCAAGCATTTCATAATCATTTCTATGTTTTAATGCCACTCTCTTCTCAACCACAGAAAACTTTTATCCTACGGATTCAAAAACAATAACATCTGTGAGATATAAGATCAACTTATATCTACTCTTACAACTCCAAAGTGTACCTACACTAGGCTATATCAAATAGTCTGTGTTATGTGGCATGTAATACTCAAGGCTCCGAGAGACCATTCTAAGCTTGAAAAGCATCATGCATGACCTCTAATAATTTATTTACTTCTAAACAACTATTCTTGTTTCTCATGTCGATGAATAAAAGAAGAAACATAAGGTTTCTTACTTTCTTCTATCTTATGTTGTACTAAATGTCATTTTAAAAACTGAATATCATCAGTCACCACTGAGAATGTTCGATTCTTTCTTGTCTACCAAACCATGTAGTTCTAAAATGAAAATTGAGGAACCTTTTCATTATTTTGTTCAATACTAAAGCTATCAGATCTCTCTCTCTCTCATTTATTCTAAAATATGGCTACATGAAAAAAAGTTCTACCATGCAAAAAAGCAAATGCCCCCTCATCCCACCCCAAGAAAAATATATATGTATATAAGAAATGCAACCAACTGCTACTTACATTTTCACAAGAACAGTTAAGAAGTGAAACCGTTGAGTTAGATATGAAACTTTTCTATATTGCATATCTCCATTCATGGCCCTACTATCTTAAGATCAATTATGAAGAGAAACTACAAGAAAAACATATTAATAAGAAACCAAAATGATGATGTCATGTACTGTATATGACAATCCAAGATCTGCATGAGCACATACAGCAGATTTACCTTCCTTAACTTTATTAGTTTCCTTTCCATCTCAGCCTTAGCACGTGACTGTCTTCGCCTCAGAATTCCATGGTACTGCTTGGCATTCACATAAACAGGTTCCTCTGCCATCTCAAGGGGCAAGGCCATTCTAGCGGGAAGCACTCCAAGCCAATGAGAATGTGCCTAAGTCAATCTCTTGTTATCACATTTCAGGCCATAATGCATCTATTTAATTAACATAATCTGTTTACTGTATACACAATTTCGATAATTTATTAAAATCCAAAATAAATATACAGCCTGGAGAACCGTTTTTTTTATTTTTTTTTTATTTCTTTTATTTCTTTTGGATTGGTTGATCAAATGGCATCCAGTCAAAACATATAATATTAAAGTCCCATGAATATTGGTTAACAATTACATTTTGAAAAAAAAAAAAAAGAAGAAGAAGAAAGAAATTGTCAACGAGCAAAGATCTTAAACAGTTATACTTTAATCCTCACAGACCTAGAGTGAAGAGCTACCGAAAAACTTTAGCAAGAAACTCTTGGTAACCACACCTATATGCTACTTGACTCCCTCAAGCATTATCCAAGATGTTGGTGGGGGCAGCAAATTTTTAGGAGTGATTTAATCAATCACTGTTCACCGTAAAAAATGCTACCAGAATGAATAAGAAAGGCAAGATTTGATAACGGAGCATATCTTAAGGAGTGATTTAATAATCTTTAAACCCTAGCTAGGGAGTGATTTGATAAAAAGTTAAACTCCAGAGACCTCTAGAGTATTTTTCCCAAAGATTAACTTGTGCATTTAGCTTATATCTGGTGCATGTACTGGTGTCCCAACTATACAAGTGTTGGTGCATATATGAAGGAAGTGCAAAAGGGAAAAAAAAAATGTAACACAATACAAGTCCCAAGGAAAAAGGCTATTTACATTAATTATTTAAAAGCAATAGGCGTTAATCAATTGAGCAACCGTACACATATTAAACCAAGCAAGCATAGTCATATCAATTTAAACATGCAGAAGACACAACAGGTTGCATACCAAAGCCTGAGGTCCATAAGCAGGCATTACTCCCCCATAATATGGATCAGAATATTGATATGATGCACATGCCTGCCATTAAATAAAAAAGACTCTACTTAGTAATCAAACTGCTAAAACACACCACACGAATATATTCTTAGTATCTTTGAGAAAGGAAGATCATAACTTCAGATCAAGAAACTACTCATGTATACAACCAGATAAGCAATTGGGTAAGAAATACGCTCATGAGAGAGAGAGAGAGAGAGAGAGAGAGAGGAAGGGAGGGAATTTACAATTGAGTGGCCAAGAAGTCCTAGCTGGGTAGGTGGAGTGAGGTATTCACCCATTGTTTGAGGCGTAAAGAATGCGGCATGCTGCTGCTCTTGTCCACATTTTCCATCTGCACATCAAAGGAAAACTACATACAATCATGTATGGGTAAAAATGGAAAAACAGGGGCTAAGAATTAATTAATATGGATATATAGAAGTTACAAGCAAATACGTGATTGTTAGAGACAAAACTGGGGACATGATCCCAGATAAGGCCAAGTTGTGTTAAAGGCTTCATATAACTCATCTCAATCAGTTTGGATTAAAGCTTAATTGAGTTAAGTTGAGGTAAAACAAAATGCACCCACCTATGTAATTGATCCACGAAGAACTCAATTCGTAAATAATAATAATAATAATAATAAATATATCTTAAGTTTGGCGACAAATTCAACCAACAATGCAAACACAAAGAGGAAATCATTTAAAGGACTAATGCAGGCACCAAACAGAGCACAAAACAAAACAATGAAAAACAATAACCATAATAAAATAGAGTCCGAAAAAGAATAAGATTATATGAGCAATAAATAAGTTCTACACTGAATATACAAATGAATAAGATATCACAACTGTTTGGGTATATTTCAAGGTTTCAGTCGAACCTGACATGCCAGCATATTAGTGAATTTTGACTTGCCTTTCTCAGCATTCTTCCTTTTGCAGTGCATTCAATTATACCATCAGATGCATGTATTTCCTTTTACAACTTTTATTGCATAAGAATTAATCAAAACAATAATACACATCAAAAGAAGTTGTGCATAATCCAAAGAAGATATTTTTATTAGGTTAAAGGCGAGAGAAATGAATAAAATAGAGGATAAAGCTAGGCTAAACAGTGATCCTTCATATCTGAATTATCACCGCAGCATATCCTTTAAAATAAAGGATGGGAAAAAATTGGATAACTAATCTCAGATCTTGGAAATCTCAACTAGATGATGCTCATGTTCTCTCTAGATCATTTTCTAGCATAATAAGTTCCATACAGAAGTTATGCATGATGCATTACTAAATTCCACTTTTCATGTGATTATTTAAAAAATTAGTAAAATAAAAAAAACTTAAGGAACAAGCTATTGTAAACAAGATTAGAAATATAATGTTGCTTCGTTTCTCTAAACTTCAAAGCAATATATATTGCCCGGTTTGATATCTCCTTCCCCTTCCCCCTTCCCCCCATTTTCCTATGTGCACTCTGACAGGACAGATCTTTGGAAGAGGCTTAAAAAAATCAGCCCACTTTATCAAGATAGTATAAGGCTTTTTTTCCTGTTTTACCCCTGTACACAACCGTTTACACTGCACAATTTTTTTCCTGCCAGGGGTAGAATGGGTAAAAAAAACATGTTTTACTCAAGCCATTTTTTTTCTTCCATTTTACCCCTATATACGACCGTGGAAATGATGATTAGGTGAAGGGGTATATTGGGCAAAATGCATGAGCGAAGCTTCTTCACTAGTTGAGTTGTCTATTATAACTGATGGGCAAGTCAACTTTTTTCTGCCAAAAGCTGAATGTGTCGGGAGTGGAGGAGGGAGGAAAGTGATGCGGGGTATTCCAAACAAGGCCATTAATTATCATTGTGCCATTAACGCGTCTCATACAATAATGTACCATGATTAGTTTACCTGACTGTGACACCAAAGAGATTTCTAATTTTTTGTTGACATCATTCCCCTCATCCAACCCATCCTTGACTTGGAATTTTCGGGTTTCGGTTTCTAAACTGTCACTTGAATTGTTGGATGGTGATAAACTCGTGGTGGTTTCCCGTAAGATATCTGTAGATATGGGATCATGCCCAATACCACGCCACCAAGGTTGGGAGCTGACTGTGTGTTGATGCTTTGTGCCATCCTGTTTTTGATGCATGCTTCCTAACTCACTCCAGAAATATATGATCGATCCCCTGATATGCTGCTAGTCAGTGTAAAAAAAAAGAATTCCAAACTCAGTTCATGGCTATTTTATTAGAATTATATGCACGTAGGAATTACCTACGTTCCAAAATGTAAAAACTATAAATGATTAAATAACAAACTCGTAGACTAGTCATACATCCACATGCACATATATAGTTGATGAAATATGATCGAGACTTATTCCAAAAACTTAAGCATGGGAGGTAAACTATAAAGTGAGGTTCAAACTCAAGACCGTTGCTTCAATATCATGATAAATTACCACTTATCTTAAAAATTTAAGTAGATAAAATTTGAAAAATTTACTTATTTAATTAATACTTTAACAAGATTATGCACATTCAATCATATAAAGTATCATAATATTATGATTAAATTTCATCCCTCCCGTAAACTTACTTTTTTGAGACAAATCATAGAAAAAATGAAACACCTATTTATTATACATATTTCACATCGGCCGACGTAACGTAATCTAAGTGGTTTTTTTTTTTTTTTTCATGACCAATATGAAAAGTTAGGGTTGGTAATTTTTGACACGACCCGCGAACCCGATACGAAAATTCAGGGTTTGGGTTTAATATTATCGGGTTCGGGTCAATCCGATTATGACCCGTTTATAATCGTGTCTGGCGGGTCAACCCGCGGGTTGACCCGCCAAACACGATTAGCTCCCTTTTTTTTTTTTCTTTTTTTTCTTTTTTAAAAGTCAGGTCCAAAAGGACCGAAACGGCGAAACCCTACCCGGATCACGCATCACCCATTTCTTGTTTTCTTTTCGCTTCACGCCATCACCCAGTTGGGCCAGTGCCGCCAGTTCACCGTCTTCAATCTTCATGAAGTTCACAGACTCACAGTTCACACCGCAACCCTCCTAAACGGCCGAGACACCTCTCGGAGACTCGGATCCTCCCCACGAGGTCCAGGGGCCCAAGCTCTCAGAGCCGCAAAAGCCGAGTTCTCAAAGCCGAGCTCCACCACGCAACCCTCCAAAACGGCGACGTCTCCACCGGCTCTGTCCGGGCTTTCCCTTCGATCTCCACCGGCGTCGTCCCCACCGGCTCTTTCCCTTCAATTTCCACCGGCGTCGTCCCCACCGGATCTTTCAAGGTCCAAGCCAGTCGAACCTCCTAAAGGCGGCAGTGCTCGGTTGTAGTCATCAGATCCGGAGGCCTGGGCTTGCCAGCCCTGCTCGGCTGCTCCACCTCGTCGACGTCCTGTCCTGTGGGCTGTGGGGTGGGCACTGGGCTCGTCGACGTCGTGTCCTGTGGGTTGTGGGGTGGGCAGTGGGCACGCGTTACCGGGTTCAACGGGTTCGTGTCGTGTAACCCGGTTCACAACCGGGTCGTGTTCGGGTTATAGTGTTTGACCCGATTAATAATCGGGTCGGGTTCGTGTTTGACCCGATTGTGTAATCGGGTCAGCCGGGTCGACACGAACCCGACCCGCTGACCCGAATTGCCAAACCTATGAAAAGTCACTTAAAATATATCACGTCAGTCAATTTCATAATGTACAAAGTAGCATTACTAAAAATATATATATATATATATATATATATATATATATATATATATATTACAAGGAAAGAGTAACATAAAGTTAATGCAATACTGGGAAATATCAATAATAATAATTATTTTATTTTTAATTTTTAATTTTTAATTTTTTTTAATTTAAAAAAAAAAAAGGAAAGGAGCATAACGCCTGGAGTTTCTATGCTGAAGTGTCATGGCACTTGAGAGTTGAGAGTTAAGAAAAGGAGACAGAAAACAAACGCTTAAGAGTTAAGAGTGCAATAATACTGGATTTAAAAACTTTCTTTTTGCATAACTAAGATTACGCCCAAGGAGAGGGGAGAGGATTCGAACAAAGCTCCACTTCACTAAAAGAAACTTGAGGTTCACTTTTCTTTTCTTTTTTCTTTTTTTTTTATTTTTTTATTTTTTTTTTTTTAAAAAAAAAAAAAAAAAAAAGGGAAGAAAAGTTCGTACTAAACATGAATCTCACCGAAAGTAACCCAAATTAGATCAAACCAAAACAAGGCCAAGAAATCGAAAACCATGGTCACCATCCTCATCAGTCATATATATATACACATTCACATATACAAAAACGCATGCATGCATACATACATTCGACCATGCTTGAATTTAGGAAGCTAGCCAAAACTGAAAAATCCAAAAAAAAAAAAACACTAACAGACAAAGAACGGCAGAATTTATCAAAAATTGAGGTTGAAAACTCTTAAATCAATAGCAGGAAATACATACGCACACACACAGACACGTATGAACATATATTTGATGTGTGTATATATATATATATATATATATATATAATATATATATATATATATATATAGTAGAAAAAGGAGGAACTGAACTGAAACCTGGAATTCTCTCTCTGTTGCAGAGGCGATAATCGATTTGTCTCTGATGATTCAGAATGACAACAGTGGGGTAGTATTGGATAGAGCTACTGAGAGATCTTTTTTTCCTTATTTTGGAATATAAAGTGAAGGAACAGTTTTTAAATATTTAAAAATAAGGGTAAGGCCAAACGTCGTTTTCTTTCCTCCGCTTAAAAACTTTTTCCATTTTTGGAGAGATAATCCTATGGGTTAACGGACGTAAGGTGCCTTCTTATCTTTTCGAATGGACGTCAATGTCCTCGCCTTTTGGAATAACCCTACCCCCTTTTTTATTAAAATAAGACGAGTATATATTTACCCTATCTAATTACTGAACAATTAACAATGTTTATTCCCCATTTTTCAATTATTGCAACGTCCCTACACTACCATTGGGATTTGAATGTCCCTATTTTACATAAAAATGGCAAAACTATTCATGATTAAAAAATTAAAAATAAATAAATAAAATTACTAAATTGGTCTTTTTTATCTTTCTTTTTTTTTTCCTAAATTTTTTATCAAGGATTTTTTTTGTCATTTTCTTACACAAGAATGAGATATTGAAACCCCAATAGTAGTTTAGGGGGACAATATTGCATCAGTCGAAAGTTCAAAGGGACGTTACAAATTGCTTGATAGTTGGAGAAGGATAAATATGCCACATGTTATTAAGGCAATCAGAAAGAATTTCTCTTCTAATATGCTTTATTTTCACTTTTGTTGAGATGTTTCTTCTTCGTAAAATCAAAATATAATTTTTGCTCAAAACTTTTTTACAACATACGGAGCAATAACCTGATGAAAATATTCTCAATTATCAACCGTAACATGCTACCTTTTTAATTGGTGGCATTTTCAAGCATTTTAATTCTTAGAAATAGTCAAAATTACGTAATTTGAGAATCTACAATTTCTTCAAAATTGTAGGAAATCCTAATCCTACATCCCCTACACATTTCCTACACATCTCTTAAATCCTAAGTTTCAAATCCACATTAAATTTATGTGACCCAATATGAGTTTCATAAATTTAATGATTGATTTAAAAATGAGATGTGTGAAAGATGTATCCATATAATTTCTTATAGTTTTTTTAACCATAATCGAGGCCTTAATAATATAGAATTGAATAATCTCTTTACCATAATCGGGGCAATTTATTTTTTTGTGGTTTTCCATATTTTTGTGTGACCCATACTTCCATTAGGACTTTAGGCTATTGTCTAAATCACCTAATGAAAGAGTCGATCATACTGACATGATAAGTATCATGTGAATTGTCATATTAATTTGTAAGCATAGTGAGTGTTGTATAAATTATTACTTGACATTTTGTAATTTGTAATTAATGTGACAAGTGTCACATAAATTATCACATAAATTTATTTAAAAATTATAATGAAAACCATAATATCCCTAATCTCTCTCTTTGTTGTCCAATGACGTTTGACCTAATTAGTCAAGAGAAGAAAATAAAAACTAACCCAATTAAAAACTTGGGAAAGAATTGCTACTAAGATAACTGATAAGAGCATTCATAGCAACTTTTTAAAGGGGGTCTGTTCCTTAAGTTTTAGGAAAAATTTTAAGAAAGTTACAAAAACCTCTCTATAGGAGCTTCATTAAAATTTTCGTTTCCCTGGAAGTGAATAGTGTTTCTCAATATATTGGAAATCACTATTTACTTCCCATTCAATTTTTTATTCACAAAATATATTATCTTTCTCCTATTTTATTTCTCTTTCCTACTTTTAAATAAAGTAAAGGTAAAAAATATATTATTACTCTATTACTCTATCTTCTTTTTCTTACTTTTAATTAAAGTAAAAGTAAAAAAATAATATTTTAATAATATAAGATAAAATGAATTGAAGTTATTGTGCAGTGTTTTTTTAAAAGAAAAAATAATAATTTTGTTCCCTGCGTATAAAAAAAAATGTTAGAAACTGTTGTCAATATTATGGAAAATGCTAAACATCCTCCACTCATCCCTCTTTCATCACCCTCTTTTCCTTAAAAAATTGATTTTTATTAAAAAGTTATCTCTGATGTCACATCAGAGACAACTTTTTAATAAAAATAAATTTTTTATTATAAAAAGATGATGAAGGGGGATGAGTGGAGGATGTGTAGAAGGGCTCCAATATTATTGGTTGATAGCTGTCTTTCTTTTTTCAAAAAAATAAAAAAATAAACTTGAGATTGTACATGGGGCCACGGGGGTAAATGCGTCCAGAAAGATTTGAAGCAGTGAGCCCACAGTAAATTAACCTTTGATTACCTCAGCCGTCGGCTTTTATTAACCTGCGTGTGCCGACAATCGACTTGACGCACAACGTGTCCGACCCTCATTCACAAACAACGACCTGTGGGCCCCCACAACGATGACCTTCGGGCCACGTGGTACTGAAGTCTACGCCACAGTCACTAGTCAGTGGGGCGAGACAAAGGTGGGATTAACGGCGCTGCGCCGTTAGTCTGTCGTGGCGGTAGGTAGCAGCCGTGGTCATGGACATAGTCGGGGACGACAAGCACGGATCTCGGGACGGCGACCGTTAAAGTCCCGCACCACGTGTCCTCCCTTAAAAGGAGTAAATTTCAAGCCGCCTTGAGAGTCACTAGTAGCGTCACACGTGTTGGGGTCTGTGGAAGCCTTGGGAAATTGAGACGGGTAGCATCTAGACCAGGAGACTGTAGTAGCTCCTCCTCGGGACCAGCCTCAGGTTTTGCGCTTAAAGTTAAGAAGTACGAACATGGGACTACAGTGACATCCCCGTACAAGCTCACATCAATTATTAGTAATTTACTGTGAGGTAAATAATGTACTTGATGTGAAATTTATTTGAAATTTTCTATGAATTAATTTATAAATTTTTTTTTCTGTAAATTGGTTTATAAAAAATTTGATATAAACTACGTATAAGATTGATATGTATTCTTTAAATATGTGAGAAATACTTGTTTTTTTTTTATTAATGTTATTAAAAAAGCATGTGAGAAACACATGTTATTAAAACAGCATGTGATTCTTACATGCCAAGAGACACATGCAATCTTATATATGAAATTGTATAAAATTTCTTACAAACTGATTCGTAAGAAATTTATGTCCTTATTAATGAGTTCTGTATAAAACACCTCACATTATTTTTGCTAATAATTTAGATAGGTAATTACTATAGGTCCTAATTTGTCAACCATCAAAGTATTATAAATGTGAGGGGAGACCTAAAAAAAAAAAAAGGCATTTGGAGGCAAAATGATAGGCATAAATACCAACCAATATTTAAATTAAATTTTACAGATTCAATTTTTAAATTTTAAATAATGTGACATCCCTTTAAAAAAAAATTAATGTGATATAATATATATCGTTAGATACAACAAAGCAAAATCTCATAAATGTGTTCTCACATCATTTCAAACAATTTAAATAGCTTGACATTATGTATATGCAACAAAATAGTAAAATGAATAATTTCTATTTCACTTGAAATAAAAATAAAAGACATGTTAGAAATTCCATTAGTAATTAAGATATGACTTATTCCATTAACCATCTGATTATAGGGATCATGGGATCCATTTCCTGATAGTTTGTGGAAAAATGATAGAAATACAACACTTTTACAACAAGTGTACAACAACCCTCTCACATGGGGTGGACCCCACACACTTTGTACGGGAATCAGTTCTCTAGTTTGTGATAGTGTGTTGATTTTTGTTTCGGTACGGTGACATGTCGCCTTGTGATTCGTCAGCCTTTCTTGACATTCGCTCTTCTCGTAATTTGCAAAATAATAAACGGCTCGTCGGGGGTGCCAACCGTACCCTCACTCCGATGCCTAAGTCAGTTACAAACTTATTGACTTTTCAAGAGTACTTAAAATCTCAGAACTTAGAAAATATATGTGTGTAAAAATACCTGACATAGTAGTCTTACTTATAGGCTCGCAATCCACGGTTGTAAAACTGCTGGAGTGCTTAAAGCATAATCTGATTAGGAGTCTGAGATCTAGATCATATAGTCTTTTGTCTTGTCTTCATAAGCCTTATCTTCATAGAATTTGAATTGGGTAGTAGAGTCCAAACTGAATAGGACACTACATCTTCATCTGATGTCATACTATTAGATATCATATCCCATATTTGATGGGATATGAGTCTTTTTGGAGATAACGAAAGGTCCTGTACTTAAGTCTGATCAGGAGGGGCCAACCCGACAGGCTCGACCCTCTATACTTCCTTAGGCCCACGTGTCTTTGGAGCTGCTAATTTCACCAACAGTTACCCCTAAATTCTCTTATTTGAATTTTGAATGTAAGAGAATTAATACTTCACTTTTTGAATTTGGATATTCTGTAATTTGTATCTAACAATTGCCACCTCTTTCAAGGTTATTCATAAAGAAAATGGCTTAACATACCCGAAGCTTCTGCACCGGTGGTGCTTTGAAGTCCGCTTCCACAAAAATCATTGTTGGCAGATGCTCAGGCACCGAAATGATACGTAGCTTGAGGTGCTCAGGCACCGAGGTGATACATGTCTCGAGGTGCTTAAGCACCGAGATGATACATAACTCGAGGCGCTCAGGTACTAAAGTGATACATAGCTCGAGGTGCTCAGGCACGGAGGTGATACATAGCTCGAGGTGCTCAGGCACCGAGATGATACATAACTCGAGGTTTTGTGCTTGGCATATAGAATCTTCTGATTTGAACACCATGTAACTTGGTTTCACCTGTGAATATCTTTGTTTTTGAACGTTTTTTTTTTTAATTCTTTGTTATGGAAAAAGATTTTTCATAACAAATCAATTCTGACTTATCCTCTAACAACTTGAACAAACAATCGGTTTGTGTGAGTTATGACCGAGGAGGATGGAAAAAATATTTTGTTCAACCTCCGAGACGAGGAGGGAAAAATCTTTTGCTTCAACATCCGAAACTAGGAGGGAAAAATCTTTTGTTTTGACCTCCGGGACTAGGAGGGAAAAAAATCTTTTTTTTTTAACCTCCGTGACTAGGAGGAAAAAATCTTTTGTTTCGACCTCTAAGACTAGGAGGGAAAAATCTTTTTTTTTTTTTTTAACCTCCAAGACTAGGAGGAAGAAAAAAAACTTTTGTTTTGACCTCCGTGACTAGGAGGAAAAAATCTTTTGTTTTGACCTCCGTGACTAGGAGGAAAAAATCTTTTGTTTCGACCTCCGAGACTAGGAGGAAAAAATCTTTTGTTTCGACCTCTGGGACTAGGAGGGAAAAATCTTTTTTTTTTTTTTTAACCTCCGAGACTAGGAGGAAAAAAAAACTTTTTTTTTGACCTCCGTGACTAGGAGGAAAAAATCTTTTGTTTCGACCTACAGGACTAGGAGGGAAAAATCTTTTGTTTGACCTCCATGACTAAGAGGAAAAAATCTTGAACTTTCTTTTTGAAATGTATCTCTACTTTTTATACTCGAGTTACCCCCCAAAACTTGAACAAACAAACGATTTGTGTAAGTTTTGACTAAGATAAATTTGAAACTTGTACCCCTCGAGAGATTTTTGAAACTTGAACTTTATTTGAAACTTGTAGAACTTCACTTGAAACTTATAGAACTTTACTTGAAACTTGTAGAACTTTACTTGAAACTTACTTGAAGATTTTTTAAAGAGGTTTTTTCCTCATATCTTATTCCGAGATGCTTTCTTTGATATTTGAGTCCGAGAGCTTGGTCTTCGTCTTGGTCATATCCTTATCTTTATCCGTATCTTTATCCATATCTTTTGCTGAGCTACCACATTTAACTTAGGAGGGTAGTCAGGTACCTTGGGTATCCTTCCAATACTCGACCGGGTTTTTTGAGGAGGAAGTCGGGCAGATAGTCCTCTGGGTATCCCTATAATATTCGACCGAGTTTTTTGGGGAGGGAGTCAGGTGGATAGTTCCCTGGGTATCCCTCCAATACACAATCGAGTTTTTTGGGGAGGGAGTCAGGTGGATAATCCCTTGGGTATCCCTCCAATACTCGACCGAGTTTTTTGGGGAGGGAGTCGGGTGGATGTTGAAGCAGCTTTATCATTTTTGGAGAAGTTTGATGAATAAGTGCTTTATTCTTCCTTTGAGATTAACTGAGAGACTTGCCTTGTTTTCTCTGCAGGGTTGTCTCCCTGGCTCTCGATGTTGGACTAACTGAGAGACTTTCCTTGTATGATTTGTCGTAAGGGTTGTCTCCCCGTATCTTTTTCTGCGAAAAGGGTTAATGAAGTACTGCATATACTAAAATCAAACAGCAGAATGCACAATGACACTATATTCTTTCATCATTCGTCGAGATGACTTTGTGATCCTTGCACTCACGACAGGAGTGAGGTCTCAACACGAGTCTCTTTTGCTTAATACAACAATCCAATTTTTTATGAAAGATCTGTGATAAAGAGGCAATTTTTGTGGGTTGACTTCCGATAAAAATTTTATGGGCTTTTATCAGGAATCATCAAATATGAATTATTGCAATAGCAGAAGAGCTCTATTTTATATATATATATTCTCGACAAAGTGTACGTGCATGCGTATATATGAAGATGAACTGTCTTATTTGGAGTTCCTCATCTTGCACGCCGCTCGGTATGGGGCTCTTTGGGAGAGTTCCTCAAACCGGACTCTCAGTTCGGATTGGTCCCTCGACACTTGACTTTGCACTTCGGAGGATGGCAAATCTGGAGGGGTCCTCGAAGTGTGCCCTTCGGAACTATAAGCTCGGGCATAGGGTCCTCGGAATGATACTCTCGGTATGTGTCATCTTGGTACATACTTTTTGCCTTGGTATAACTCCCTCAGATCTAACTTTTCTCCTCGATAAAACATCATCGTATCTAACTTTTCATAGGGTTGCCACCTCGGAATCAAACTCCTTGGGGTATACTTTTTTTCCCTTTTTTTTTTTTTTTTCAACTTGGTCTTTAAGGCCTTCCTGCCCAATTGAAACCTCCACATGATTGCCTTTATTTTTACAACAACAATGCATGCCCAACCAGAATTTTGAAGCATCCAACCCATCTGCCGAATCACATCACTACAAGGCTATATCTTGAAGCTCATATTATACTTAGACAAGCAGGCTTCTATTTTCTGATCCAGGTGTCTTAAGCCACAACTTGATGATTTTGGTCATAACACAAATCACAAATTATGCATAGAGGGGTCTCGTGTCTCTCGTCCCTGAGGAGATAAACAGCCTTGCCTGAACGATAGGGGTGGGGCGCCCAGTTCTGCATAAATTGTCAAATAGCTTCGAGGACCTCTATAACTGAAGGTAATGCCGTGTAAATCTTGCACCCCTTATCAAAGCTGGCTTTCATCATGCGGACGTGGGGGTTGTCAATGAGGGAAGAGTCGTAGAGGATGGGAATCTCTGAACGTTCCCTGCCACCGGCCTCAAGATCTCCGAGCCACCTACGCGCCTTGCTCGCCTTTAGCCTTGATTTGCGGTGAACTAGCCTCTGGGAGTCCCAGCAATGGTCATAGATTCTTCATCACCTGACTCAGCAACATCGGTGAGTATCTAAACTCGACCCGAGATAGGGTTGGCAATTTTTGACACGACCCGCGAACCCGACACGGGAAAATAGGGTTTGGGTTTGGTGTAATCGGGTCAACCCGATTAAAATCGTGTATGGCGGGTCGACCCGCCAGACACGATTAGACACGTTTTTTTTTAATAAAAAAAGAAAAGAAAAGAGAAAGAAAGACCGGAGTCGAGTAGAGTCAGTAAAACAATGAAGATTGAAGAATCTAGAAACAGAGAATTGGAGAAAGTTGAGAAACTGAGAAAGTAAGAAACGAATAGGAAGTTCGGAACCCTAGCCCGCTACTCGGCGTAGCCTCACCGGCCCGCACGGCGCACGCATTCCACAGTCGGAACCCTAGCTCGCTACTCGGCATAGCCGCACCATCCGCACAACGCACGCCTGTCGTCCGCACTCCGCAGTCGGAACCCTAGCCTGCTAGTCGGCGTAGTTGCACCGCCTACACGGTGCACGCCCGTCGCCCGCGCTCTGCAGTCATAACCCTAGCCCACTAGTCGGCGTAGCCGCACCGGCCCGCACGGCGCACGCCCGTTGCCCGCAGTCCGCACTCTCGCACGGCCGCACTTCTCGAGTTCTCACTTCTCACTTCTCATCTTCTCTTGAATCTCTTCCAGATTTTCAATTTTTCACTTCAGTGTTTCAGTTTCACCATTCGGTAGTTCGGTCCTGTGCCGATTTAGGTGAATTTTCCATTAGATTTGTTAATGTTTGTATTGATTTTGTTTTGATAAACATTGGGTTCTCAATTCTCTACTTCTCTGATCATTGATCAATCAAGGATTCGGAATCTCAGATTTCAGGGGTTGAAACAAACGTGTTACCCGGGTCGTGTTCGGGTAACATGGCTGGCAGGCGAGTCGGGTTTGGGTTCAGAAGTTCAACCTGATTATTAATCGGGTCGGGTTCGTGTCAGACCCGATTGTGTAATCGGGTCAGCCGGGTCGACACGAACCCGACCCGCCGACCCGAATTGCCAAGCCTAACCCGAGATGAGCCGGCGCATTTCTTCCTTTGGAGCTCGGATTGAGTTCTAGAAGCCTCATAAGTCTAGAAACTTCTGAGTAGATCTCTAGGTCCGGAACCTTCTGAGCGAGTCTCGAAGGTTTACGGTTTCTGAGCTGCGAAAACTAAAGCATGACCTAATCACCAGTCTGATGAGGATTCTGACTTAAGGTCTTGGCCAAAACCACTTCATTCTTTCTAATTCGTGATGCATTCAGCACCAATCATGCCTAAGATAGCAGAGGACATGGAAGGCTTGCCCTCGGTCGAATCCATGAGTATTAGTGGTGTGCTTGGGTCAGAACATGCACGCTACACAACTTTCCTGTGTGTCTCGGTGAACCTGCAGGCACCCGAAGTGCCCGGGATTTCATGGGCTCTAACATCTTACTGGGCGAAGACCCGAGGTGCCGGGGAGTTCATGGACTGCACTCAGACATTCCCGGGACCTCTGGGAGTTCGTGGTCTTGATGGAGACAAGTATATGCCACGAGTCTCGGAGGATTGGTCGACCCAGTTGGCCTCGAATGATACGAGGGATTCAAGGGCCTTCTTGACTCGGTGGATTCTGAGTGGAGTGGAGAGTCGCCGTCGTCTCGGAGGTCCGGATCTTTGTCGTCCTGTGGTTCGCGTCACCGGGGCTCTCGATGGTCTCGGGGTCAGTGGGGAGGATCTAGAGCTGGACCTTCGCAGTGGCAAATCCTTCTTCACCTGACTCGGCATCTCCGGCGAGGCGAGGATCTGAACTTGAACCAAGATGAGCCGAGGGTCTCCATCTGGTCTTCTGGATTTTGGTGGAAATCCGAAGAAGAAGCCAGGAACCGAACCGGGTTGGCTTCTTCTTCTTTTTGGGCCGACTCCTCTTTTCTTCTCTTTGTATTTTTTGTTTGCTCTTGGTCCAACCTGTTTGGGCTTACTGGATCAAGCCCTCTTGGGTTTAAAAAATCCTACCCAGACCCAAGCTTAGAGCCAGAGTCTCCTTTTTTCCTTTGGACTTCGTTTTTCTCTTGGTGTTTCGAGGAGCTGTGTAGCCGAAGAAGGCCAGTCAACAATTCTAGCACTACACGGCTTTCAGGTGTGTCATTGAGAGATGTAGACCTGCGTCTTTTAGTGTGGATAGAAGATACCCGAAGCCTTCTCTACAAGGTTGATGCAGATCTGACTCTTGTTTGAGATATTTGTGGATCTCGTAATTTTTTGTTGTGTCATAAATAAGCCGGATCGATCATCACCAAGCAAATCGCTGAATTTGTAACTATACACTCATATTAATTAAATTCATTACCTCTGAGCGTAGATCTAGTATATTGTTAGCACTGATTTGGTGTGATTAAACTTCGATTTGAGATTTTAGACTTGATTTGATCACGCAATCACCGTTGCGGATTTTTTTTTTCGCAAGAACGATTCATCGTTCCCACATACGGCATCAAACTATTGGTGCATTTCCGGTAATGTGATGTGTCGCCTTGTGATTCATCAGCCTTCCTTGACATTCTCTCTTCTCGTAATCTGCAAAATAATAAACGGCTCGTCGGGGGTGCCGACCTTACCCCCACTCCGATGCCTAAGTCAGTTACAAGCTTATTGACTTTTTGGGAGTACTTAAAACCTCAGAACTTAGAGAATATACGCGTGTAAAAATACCTGACATAGTAGTCTTACTTATAGGCTCATAGTCCACAGTTGTAAAATTGCTAGAGTGCTTGAAGCATAATCTGATTAGGAGTCTGAGTTCTAGATCACATAATCTTTTGTCTTATCTTCATAAGCCTTATCTTCATAGAATTTGAATTGGGTAGTAGAGTTCAAACTGAATAGGACACTACCTCTTCATCTGATGTCATACAATTAGATACCGTATCCCATATTTGATGGGATAGGAGTCTATCTCGATATACTCGGGATATGAGTCTTTTTGGAGATAACGAAGGGTCATGTACTTAAGTCTGATCTGGACGAGCCAACTTGACGGGCTCGGCCCTCTATACTACCTTAAGCCCACGTGTCTTTGGAGCTGATTATTTCACCAACATGGGAAGAGAAAAATCAGTCATCTCTTAATCAAGTTTTTGAATGAAGAGGTTCTTGATCTAGGCATAGATCAAAAGAACCTTTCTATTTTTTTTTATTTTTTATTTTTTATTTTTTTAGAATCTCTTATTTTTGCTAACAAAGTTTCATCAAATTCGTTTAAGCAAAACTTGGTTGGAGGTATTTATATAATCAAATATTTTCGCTACTTATTTATATTATTAAATTAGCTTCTAATTTATATTATGCTAACAAGACATCCTACTTTGTATTTGCAAATGAAAGAATGCAGATTAAAAAAAAAAAAGCACACGCATATAAGAGATTGAGTGTCAAGGCATGCGAGAGAAGCATATAGATTCCTTCTACTCCAAGATTAGAATGATGATAGATAAAATTGCTAAACTTATGCATGAGTGCATATAAAAATATTATTTTGAAAATTTGAATGAGAGAAATGGATAGAAAATCTATTAAGCTATATACCGTATAATTTCTTAAAAAATTAATTTATAATCTTTAGGAGATATTTATTAGTGTTAAAGAGAAGAAGAGAGTAATAAGTTCTAATTCCAAATATTCAAATTCTCATTTTCTTTTTAGGCATAATGAAACTCTCCTTTGACCTGTCCCTATCTTCCCCCTTTGCAATTTTCTCTGTGTGGTCTTTTCCGCGTTGTGCGTCCTTCACATGTCTGATCCTTGTGCCTTATCAGAATCACTTGGTTTTCTTCTACGTGTGTGAAATTTCTGCCAAGATTTCTTGCTGTGCTTCCAGCCATGAAAACTCTAGCTTGGAATTGTAGAGATTTGTCCCGTCCCTCTGCAATTCGCAGCCTCAGGATTAAGGTCAGAAATAATTCTCCCGATGTTATTTTCCTTTCTGAAACTTAAACATCTCCTTCTGTTGCTTCTAATATTTTACATAGTCTTGGTTTCTATTCGTTAGTCCATGTTCCCCCTGTTGGCTCTAAGGGTGGACTTTTGTTGGCCTGGCGAAGTGGTGTTGAATTAGAATGTTTTGTGACTAATAAATTTACCATTACTGCATGGTGTTACTCTGACCCCCCCAACAATCCCTGGATTTTATCTTGTGTTTATGGCTCCTCTTTCAATAAGAACAATTATGATTTCTGGAATTACTTAGCTTCTATTAATTCTGATTATTATGGGCCTTAGTTATGTATTGGAGACTTTAATAGTATTTTGGATCAATCTGAAAAATTTGGGGGTCGGCCTTATGCTTGTTCTTCAAATGATCCATTTCGAGATTTTCTGAATTCACATGGGTTGGTTGATCTTGGTTTCTCTGGTTCCCCCTTCACTTGGTCAAATCACAGGCATGGCCGGCATCTTATTAGAGAAAGACTGGATCGTAGTATTGCTTCCACTCAATGGATTCATCTATTCCCTTTATTCTCAGTACGGCATCTTCCAGCCCAAGCTTCAGATCATAATGCTCTGCTTCTTAATACTTCCTCTAGCAACTCCCATCTTCCTACACCTTTTAGGTTTGAGGAATTTTGGACTAAAGATCCTTCTTGTTCTGAGGTTATAGCTTCTGCCTGGCGCCCGAATGTTGTGGGCACCTCTTATTTTATTCTTGCACAGAAACTGAAATCTACTAAAGCTGCTCTTAAGGTCTGGAATTCTATTTATGTTGGGAATATTCAACATCGGATCCACACCTTGTTAAGTCAACTCGATGTCCTTCAGAGATCCCAGACTTTTCCTCATACCTCTACTGAAGAATGGACTATCAAAAAAACTTTGGATGATCTTTATCTTCAAGAAGAGATTCTTTGGAAGAATAAATCTAGAGAAACTTGGCTCACCTGTAAGGATCTTAATACTAGATTTTTTCATGTCTCTACTATTATCAAAAGAAGAAGAACTTCCATTGATTTTCTCAAGTTGCTCACGGGAGCTTGGATTACTGACAGGGCGGATATAGGGAACTGCTTCTCTCATTTTTCCTCCCTCTTTACCACCTCAAATCCACCTTGTCCTAATGAATTTTTATCCCTCTTTGAGAACTCCATCTCCTCTGATGAAAATGTTACTCTTTGTACTATTCCTTCTGAGTTGGAAATTTTTAATGCTCTTTCTAGTATTGGATCTACAAAAGCTCCTGGCCTAGATGGGTTTACAGCTTTGTTTTACAAGAAATATTGGAGTATTGTTAAAGATGTTGTTCTCCGCAGTGTTTGGGATTTCTTTTCGAAAAATCATCTCCTTAAGGAACAAAATCATACTTTCATAGCTTTGGTTCCCAAACAACTAGGACCTTCTTCTGTTAACCACTTTCGACCTATTAGCTTCTGCAACATCATTTACAAAATTATTTCTAAAATTTTGGCTAATAGATTTAAACTTCTCTTACATCATTTCATTTCCCCTTTCCAATCTGCTTTTGTCCCTTCTAGAAATATCCAAGATAACTCCATTATTGCTCATGAACTTCTCCACACTTTGAAGAAGAAAAAAGGGACGAGGGGGTCTTATGGCTATCAAAATAAATATGGAAAAAGCTTTTGACCGTATGGAATGGAACTTTCTATTTGCCATCTTGGCTAAGTTGGGTTTCCACCCCACATGGATTAACTGGATCCGCATCTGCATCACTTCCCCTTCATTTTCCATTCTCATTAATGGTAGTCCCTATGGTCTTCGGCAAGGTGATCCCTTATCTCCATTCCTATTTATTTTAGGAACGGAAGTGTTCTCCAGGCTGCTTCAAAGACAATTCTCTATTGGTCTTCTTAAAGGTATTAAAATGGCTCGGTCTTGTTCCCCCATTACCCATCTTTTGTTTGCAGATGATCTTCTTATATTTGGTAAAGCTACATCGTCTGAAGCGTCTACCATAAAAGATTGCCTTGATTCCTATTGTAAATGGTCGGGACAAGCTGTAAATACTACTAAATCTTCGATATTGTTCAGTAAAAATACCACAGCTTCGTCCATCAACAGTATCAAAGGCATTCTTCCTTTTAAAGCTACTTCAGCAACAGCTAAATATCTGGGACTTCCTCTGTTCATTGAGAAATCAAAAAAGGAAGCTTTCCAAGATATCTTGACAAGAGTGCTCGGGAAAATTGAAGGCTGGCGAGCCAAAACTTTATCTCAAGCCGGTAGGATTGTTCTCATCAAAACTACTGCTTCTTCCATCCCTTCATACACAATGAGTACCTTCCTTCTTCCAAAATCTTTCTGTACAGCTTTGGATAAATCTTTCAAAGATTTTTGGTGGAGATTTCCTAAAGGGAAATCTCGTAATCTCTCGCTTAAATCTTGGCGCTCTATTTGCATTCCTCGTCATCTTGGAGGCTTGGGTATTCGCAATATGTATGATGTCAATCTAGCTCTGGTTACAAAACTTGGTTGTAAGCTTTTATCCAATCTTGATTGTCTTTGGGTTAATCAGCTTCGGGAGAAATATATTTATTATGGAACTTTCTTATCTTCGCCAGTGGTGTCTAATGCTTCTTGGTTATGGCAAGGTATTCTTCATTGCAAGTCACTCCTCACCTCTAGAGCATGTCTACAGGTTTCTATCAATTCTCACTTCCCTATATGGACCACTCCTTGGATTCCTACCTTACCAAATTTCAGACCTAGCCCGAAATTTTCAGGTAATAGGGAGCAACCTTCTTTGTTTATTTCAGATCTTTTAATACTAGGATCATCTATATGGAATATTTCTAAAATCCTGTCCTTGTTTGATGATCTTTCGGCACAAGAAATTCTCAAAATTCACATATCTTCTTCTTCCGCACCTAATTATATCTGGACTCCTGCTAATTCAGGGAAATTTTCAATTAGCTCAGCATATCTTTCTATCCTAACTACTAATCATCTTGAGTTGATTGTCATTTCTTCCCAACTCTTTTGGAAACATCTTTGGAAATTAAAACTAAATGATAGAATATCCTTCCCACAACCTCCAGAATTAATTCCATATTACATTTCCCTAATAGATTACCAGTTTGTTCACTTTGTAAAATTGGTGATGATTCTCTACATCACTTATATTTCAACTGTATTATTGCCCGCTTTGTGTGGCGAAATTCCTTTTGGCCTCTAGATTCTCAGCCTTCAACTTCAGCACTATGGCACATTGGGTTCAACAGATTATTTCTCCAGGGACTTCTCTGCATATTCCTTCAACGGATCATCATAAATTTCAGATCTTTGCAGCAGTGGCTTGTGATCTCCTGTGGTTTTACAGAAATAAATCTCATCATGAAGGAATCAGCATTGATGTTCGCCTTATCTCTTAGCATATCAATAGGGTTACTATGGAGCACTTCAATGCTTGGCATCCTTCTCTTCCCATTGTTATGGAGAAATGGCAGCCTCATCCACATCTCTGGGTGAAAATTAATTTTGATACAGCTATCAGAGGCTCCTTCTCAGTCCAAGCTGCGGTCTGTCGCAATTCACAAGGAAAAATTATTCATATGGCTTCTTTGCTCTCCTCCCCTTGTCAACCAAATTATGGAGAAGCCCTTGCTGCCAAGTTAGCTGTCTCGATGGCTTCATCTCATCATCTCGATCTTTTTATTTTGGAAGGTGATTCACAAGTTGTCATTTCTGTTTTACATAATCCGTCTATCACTCAAGATTGGAGGATTTCTTCTCTCATCATGAACACAGTTGGATCCATCTCAGCCTCTTCCTCTTGGAAAGCTCACAAAATCTCTAAAAGTGCAAACTTCTGTGCCCACCATGTGGCACGTTGGGCCGCAACCAGATCTTTTTCTGGTAGCATTCCCAGTTCTCCCTTTTCTTTTTCTTCACTTCCTATTGTAAGTGGTAAAGACTCCCCCTCCATACTTAGTGATGGTAGGAGTCTTTCCACCTAGTTTTCTTGCTTCCATGTATGTTTGTTTCAAAGTATCTATATATATATATATAAAAAAAAAAAAGGGTATCCATTGTATACTGTGAGAAGTTCACGTTGGCTTTGTTGAAGCAATTTTGTCAATGCTGGACCGATGACGGGTCATTTGCAAAATAAATAAATTATTAAAAATATGCCATAGTCTCTGAAATATTAAAGACATTCTAATACTTAAGTCAGTATATTATTTAACAAAATAACTAAATAAATAAATTTTTTAAAAAAAAAAGTTTAAAAGAGATAAAGAGCGTATCTAGCTTGATTTTCTCTTTTTGGAGAATTTATTTATTTATTTATTTTAAACGTGAAAGGCCTCTAGCTGAATATTTGCCACGTGATGGGCCAAAGTGGTCCACTCGGACTTGTATGAGTAGTAGGTGACCTAAACCCAAAGCATGTCCAAAAAAAAAACAAACAAAAAAGAAACCATAGCATGTAAAGTTGACCCAAGTCAATCCTAGCCGTGCCAACTCTTCCACCCAACCCAACTAACTCCAGGCTCCGAGCTGCCACCTCCGAAAATAAAAAATAAAATAAAGAAAGAAAGACTAAATTAGAGACGTGATTTAGAATGGTGCCGGTTTGGTAAAAAAAATATTTTAAAAAGGCGGAAAACTTTGTTTTTTATAGTTTAACTAAGGCGGCAGTTAAACATGTTATAGATCAAATTTAGGTGGAAGACTTTTCTTCTTATATTTCTGATATTATTTTGTTAAGAGTATAATGCTTTATTTCTATGAGATGAATAATATATGTATATTTATTTATTTTTTTAAGAAAAAGAAAAGAAAAAGGTTGCCTATACTACTCAAGAAATAGTCCATGTTCAATTGGCTTTATGTGAGCTCCAAGCCCAAGTTTGGACACAAACACAGGTTGCAAAAGTTTACCCATGCATACAAGCCATGTCTCTTTGTGGTTTAACTGTTTCAAAATATGCGATTTCATCGAAATTTTTAAATGAATAATGTTAGGAATCTTATTTTTATATCATAAATACCTCACAAAGCTGACGCGTGACAAGTATAACTAAAACTTGAATCCATCATTATTAAAAATATAAAAAAAAAAAAAAAAAATTGGTTGAGACTAAAGAGTGAGAAATAACATTACTCTTTTTTAAAACGTAAAATTTTATACGTTTTCAAATCGCACGCCCTTATTTGTTGTGCAAAAACATAAATTTGTTCACGCTTTTTAAATTGTAACTTTTTTTCAAACGCACTTCCAAACAAAATATTTTTTTACGATTTTATTTAAAAACGTGCATTTAGCCTACATTTGCATCATCCCTTTGAACCCAATTGTGGTTCAAACTTATGTTCTAGACCTGAATTTGATTTCGACAGAAGCCCATCTTGGCCAGGCCCATTCCAATAGGCAATAGGCGCTCATTGACCGGCCGACAGTAATTCTTTTTACCCCGACCGGGAAAGGTAATGTTCTTTTCCTTTCTAGGCAAAATAAAATTTCAGGAGAAAATTCATGGAGATTCCCCTGACGTGTGAAAGTGAAATTATCACCGCCCGCACGGTCTCCTTCATTGGATTCTCTTATCCATTCTGTAGGCACAATGATGAGCTCCTTCTCTAACGCAAGAAATATTCAAAATCACCCGACACCATAATCTAACCCACACCACCAAAACAACTCGATACTTCTCTTCACTTTCTTTATTCATACTTATCCGATTAGCTTATCGTCATCGGAGCTATGCATTTTGAATATATGTCAATTTAATTATGAGTTGAATCGAGAGTAATTCTTCCGATCCGGCCAGTTTGAATATAAGTTTTTATACAAACATATATATAAATGAATGATTTGTTTAAGTTTGTTAATGAAGTACTCATCATATGACTAATTAAAATGATTCATTTTAATTTATTCACTTGATACCTTAAAGAATCTTTGTAACATATATAATTTTGATGAATTTTTTATTATGCTGAGTTCATAAATGAAATTTATTGTATCTACGCTTACACAGTTTTACCGTTAACGTAATTTAAGTCGTTAAATATACTTTCTAGCATGAACTTACAAAGGGTACAAAATTTTGGCAATGGTATTTAATTATCATATTTGACAAAAGGATAAGCCATTTAAGTATATCACAAGTTATAAGCTCGAACTTGTTTTAAAAGTAATAAACGAATTAAACTTGAATATATAATACAACTTGTTGAGAATAATCCTACTCTAAGGATTTTTTTTTTTTTTTTGAACAAAATAATTGGAGCTATCATGTATTAATCTGAAAAAGCCCGAAGGCAAATACAGTGAATAGAGGCACAATATCGACACCCTAAGCTAGAAAAATATGACTTGGTTACTGCTTACAAATAAACAAATATTACAATGACAGATGTTTGAGCCACTTTTTAACAATAAATCACTCCTAACAAAGAAAAGATGGCTGATCTAGCTAAAAAGCCATAAAAAGTCTAGTAAAATATGCAAATTTAACAGACAGACTTTCAAAAACTACTATAAAAATAGAAAAAAAAAAAAAAAAAAAAAAACTACATAAAGCACCCAACACAAGCCGACGTTGAAAGGGAAATTGCGCATGTCTTGCATGAATTAGCGGAAAAACATAGATCTGACCTCAAAAGTAGATGTAGAAGAAGAAAGTTCAGCCAAACTTTCGCCAGCGACACGAACGGAGAGGCCGCTTCCCTACGAGACGTCTTGTGTTAGCCTTCCTGCCCATGAAGAAACCAAAAACAAGAAAAAACACAAAGCTAGCTCCACAGCCCTAAAATGACTAGGAGACCCAAAGCTCCATAGCTCTAGAAGGACTAAGAGAACAAAAGTTTCATAGCGATATAAGGACTAAGAGAACGAAAGCTTTACTGGATCTAAGACAAGAGGAAAACAAAAAACCTCCATAGCCTTAGAAGGACTAGGAGGGAAGTACCATTGGGGGGAGGGAGGCTCTCCTCAAACACCTATCTTCTTCTTTTTTCTTTTTTTCTTTCTAGGACAAGCTCGATCTCTTCTCCAATTTTTTTTTTTTTTTTTTTAACTCAATCCTACTCCAAGTTGAATTGGAGTAGTAGTTCTAATCTGGGTCCTATAAGGACTCCTTGAAGAATCTGGTCAACAGTCCAACTCCCATTAAATAAAGATAGGACTCCCAAACCAAATCAAACTCTAAGTACTCATAGTTTAAGTGGAAATAGTAAACCTAATTCAGGTTTGACTCTACTTTTTTACCTATAATTAATAAGCTCATACCCCACATAACTCTCAAATTTACAAAGCTCTTATTCATAAAAAAGAAAAAAGAAAATGAAGCTCTTGAAATGGTGTTGATGGCCATGATATGTCTACCAATTAAAGATGTAGGAGGGCATGCATGGTGACGATGAAATAAATAGCGACCATATATATTAGTCCACGTGCGCTTGATGGCTCACATATATATAACTACAAGCAAAGTAACATGGCATGGAAAATCAGGATCATCACAATTATATATATTTCACGTCTTTTGATTAAAAGTATCACTATCAAAGGGAAAAGGTGGAGGGAAGTGCAAAAGAAGAACATTCAATCAACAGCTCACATTCGAAAGTAACTTTTCTTCCACTATTTTGTTATTTTTTTCTTTTTTTCTTTTTCTGGGGTTGACCCAAATCAAAGTTCAAATTCAATGAAAAATCTGATTCTATGAAGCTAAAAAAAACACTAGAAAAAAGAGAGCTAAAACTGCATGCATTTTCCATTAATCATTCAAAGGATGATCATCGATCTCACAATCAGTAAACTCTAAAGTGATCATATATATATATATATATATATAACCAAACACCGATCTCCGATCCAAAGTTTACATATATAGATCGAGCAACGTACTCAGGCGGGGATATTCTGAAATGCCAAGAAGAAGAAAAGCTCTATATCCGGAGGAGCAAAGAAGTTCATAGGAGACAAATTTGACACGCAGCTTGAACTACTACTTACTCTTCTCTTCTTTGGAGGCGGCGGACAAGATGACATCTCCGGTATTCTGAATCTCTGAGCCTTTGGAGTGGAACACCCAGTAGTGACTAAAATGTCTTCAGTACCATTGTTGTTATGATCCTCATGGCCATTGATGATGTCCCATGATTCTTTGAAGCTTGAAGCAGTACTTGAAGTACTAGATGGAGCCATTTGAAGTGCTTGATGAAACAGCTCTCGGGCTTCAGATTTATCGAGAGAACAAAAGAGAGCTGAAAAAAGTTGTATACCTGCTATTGTAAAGTTGATATAGAAAATGACCCCTTTTTGGCTTCTACTAAAACTCAGCTAGTGTAAGCATAGACACCAACAAGTCACTAATTAACATGACTTCAAAGCTGACAAAAATCTTCCAAAACATGCACCCATTTTGACTATTTGAATATCAGATCTTTCATGGAAAAGTATTCGAGGGATTCAGAAGTTTCTGCCAAATATCATGTAAATCCAAAAATTAGCTACGTGAGTGAGAACAACTGCTACCACTAGAAGATAAATTTTATTCAAAAGCCCTACCAAATCCTGATAAGATTGAAGCTTTTTTGATAAACGAGTAACGTAACCCTTTAAATTAGAAAATCCTAAACATGCATCATGAACCAACTTCCCGGCCTTCTACTTCTTGGAAGCACCAGCCTACATACAATAGCTCTCTTTATACATGGAGAGAGAGAGAGAGGGGGGGAGGCTTGCACTTTAATTATATAATTTCTTTTTTCTTAGTAGGGTTCATAACTTTAAATCAAGTATATAGTCTAAATATATACATAGATGCATGAATGACCAATCAGAATAGGTGGAATCTGCCAAAAGAAAAGTTTCTGCTTTGCAACATGTCATAATTATGCTGTGGGCAGAAGCTTTTTTCAATATTTAAGTTTGATACATAATAATATACCTGTTCAACTCTGAAAGGCACAATCATAAGCGGGGGGAAAAAGCAAAACAGTATAGCAGAGCCCACTGGGAGGATATGCCACAAGCCTATGTCAGTATGACAATCAATTGCAATAATATTCTTTATTAAAAGCTAATTTTTTTCATTCTATGTATTAATTTATTTTGGAGAAGAGCTTTAATTTAGGTTTTGAAGCGCTGGGATAATCATGGAAGAATATTGTGAGAATTTAAAGATGCTTATTATTGTAGATGCAATCATTGTTTGTTCATATTAAATGCCTTCAAATAATTAACTTCAAGATGCCGATTGAATTATAGTACTTATTCTTCCTATTTTGAATGACTTGGTATCAAATGAAAGGTAACAGAAGAAATATATATATATATATATATATTTTTTTAAAAAAATACTGTTTACTTTATATTAGAGATAACGTGATTTTTAATTTAAAAAAAATATTCTCTAGCTCTTTAAAAAAAAGTGTAGAATATATATCGAAGAAGTTGCAATTTTGATTAATTTTAAAAATTGCACGCCTACCATCGATGATGATGGTTTAGTGGCCTCAAGGAAATCCTAAAAGTGGTTGGGCATTTATTAGTGTAAGAGAGCCGGTTTAGTGGCCTCAAGGAAATCTTAAAAGTGGTTAGGCATTTATTAGGATAAGAGTTCGGCTCTCTCGAAATGAGAATCCTCAATCCTTTTAATATTTGTTACCTTGAATCCTACTCATGTCATGATAAGGTTGGGTTAAGCTCTTAGCAAGCCGGTGTTATATACAGTTGGTCTCATCCCACTTACCTTTTTAGCTTAGAAAAAAAAACTGAAATTCAATTTACTAGAATATGAAAATATGCTCTAGCACAATAAACTTACATGGATAATATAATGCCATGACAGGGACTATATGTATATTTACATGCATCGTATACCTCCAGAAGGCAATTGATTGGCTCTACCAACTAACAAATTATCTTTAAAAAAAAATAAGTAAATATATCACTAGTGAATTACAATTCACAAAATAAATAAATAAATAATTACCAAACAATATTAGCAAAGTTCCATCGCACTATTGAGTATGAACGTTGAAGTAAAGCTATTTCTGATATTTGATCAATAAATTAGCTATCTAATCATCTTAGCATAATCCTTGATGAGCGGCAAATAGGTGTTCCTTCTAGGCACTTTGTGTTCCAAATTGTGGAGATTCTCCAATGATGTCTCCCCAGTCCCCACAATCATGCAAACTGCAGAGAATCCAAAGTAAAGCAATTGTAACGGCAACCCGTGAATATTATTCAACAAATTAACATCGTATAAAAACGGTGTTAGAATATTAATTAAGTGATTAAATTATATATTTTACTTAAATAAGTGATAATTTATTATTACTATTCAAGAATTCCATGAACATGGCACATAGAATTGCTAAGCTTATTAATTTTGAATGTAGATAACACTGTACAGCGAAGGGATGTAGACTTTTGGTTGGGTAAGAAGGTTTACTAGACAACTTGAATCATTGTTTATTTTAATCCAAAATGCATGAAAAATAGTCAATTAAAAAAAAAAAAAAATTGCACAGTCCTTAATGTGTTCTCAAAGTACGTGGAGGCAGAAATAGCCATCAGCTGTCATCAGCAAAAATATTTTAAAATTGGAGGAGGACAACACTATGCCCAAAACCAGGAAGAGAAACCCTCTATTGCAAAGGTAGTGGTGACAGATACAATTTCTATATTGAAACATTCCAATCTACGTTCTTGGAACAAAGAGAGTGAGAAAATTCTACTGAACACAGCTACAGACCAAGTTGTCATCTTCCTGCATGTTAGTCCTAACTTTACATGGTAAATGGAATTAAAACAAATACAACAAATAGCCCACAAAATTCAACTGGGTTCTTTTGATTCCAAGCATTACTCCAATGACTCTTCCTCTGCTTCTTCTGGTGGCCGTCGGCAGGAAAATGGAGGTGGCGGAGGATCAACTGTCAATGTGCCTTCCAACACCTTCACCACCTCCCCCATAGAAGGCCTCATATGTTCGTTGCTTTGAAGACACCAAAATGCGATTCTCAATGCACGCTCCAGCTCCTCCAAATTTTCCCCACCTTTTACATCAATGGCTTTATCTACTACATTCTCTGCCTGCCCCTCCATCCATTCCTTATAAGCCCACTCACAAAGGTCCCCAACATCTTGACACCCACTGATCAATCTCAACACCATCTCGCCAAAATCCTTCACATCCTTTTCTGCAGAAAATCCATTGCCTGATGATGCCTCACTGTTTACTCTCCAAAGCCCAAATTCAGTCACCTTGGCCTCTAAATTTTCATCCAAGACAACATTTTCACATTTCAAATTCCCATGGCTTACAAACTCCCTACACCCTGTGTGCAAATAACAAACAGCCCTTGCCACGCTTAAGCATATGTCAGCTCTCTTTCTCCAGGCCAGCCTCTTGCTCAATTTAGAATCCTCAACATATTTCTCCACAGAACCATTCTTTGCATATTCATAAACCAAAAATCTGTGACTTGATTCACAACAGTAGCCCTCCAACCTCACAAGATTTTTGTGGTGAATGCTTCCTATTTTTGAAACTACGCTACGAAACTTCCTTTCTTCTATGTTTGCTTTCAGGTCTTTGATTGCAACTGGTTCGTTGTTGGGTAGCGCACCTTTGAACATCTTCGGTCCTATTTGGTGCTTGAAATTCTCTGTAATGTCCTTGACTTCAGAGAAGGATAACACAATTAAACCCCTTGAGTTATAGCCTGTGTAAGCTAAAGTTGCTTTCGTCCGAATACTGGTTCTTCTTCGGTAGATGCAGAAACCGATTCCCAACTGAATTACAATAAGCAAAGCAAATGTACCCGAGGCTACTCCAGTTAGACAAGGGATGCAATACTTATAAGACTGTATGGGTTGAGAACGTGCAGGGGAGGTTACATTGAGATCGAGATTGGGATTAACAGCTAAGGGATCTGAACATGTCTTGACAAAAGATACTGAACTTAGGTCTGAATAACCAGTGACATACAGAGTTTTCTTCAGTCGGCACTGTGGTGTTCCATCATTTGTGAATGTTGCAACTGTACAGTTTGGATCATTCAGGCACAAGCTTTTGCATTGTTGTAAACTAGTTTGGATAACTGAATCCTCTGGTGGGTATATCCCATATAGATAGGTGTGCTTATACATCATCATATTGGAATTTGATTTGCACTCCTGCCTATACGGAACCAAACATCTTGAGTTAGAGTCTGTTGTAACCTTAAACGGACATTTGCACTCAGACCTTGTTGCAGTGAAGAGACAAATGCCACATTGTCCACAGGTTGCAAAGACCTTGCACTGATTCTCAACAGCTTGCCAGACCGACCTCCAAGCCTGTGATGCTTCTACCCATGAGTATAACCGGAGATTACCATCAACGTCCAACCTAAGAAATCGGTACCTTACAGAGTCATTATGATCTTGTGCAAACACCGACCAAACAGGTTTCAATTTTTGGTAGCGGAGTTGCAGTGCTCCATTAGAGGTAAGGAAAGCAGTGATGTTTGAACTAATGGGGTTTCCACTTGTCCAGTAGATAACATGACTTTCCCACCTTAGTTGTAACTGACCTGAAGAAGCATTCACATAAAGAGTAAAGTAACTAGACATAGAATTCCTGCTGGCAGCTCGAAGCATTTGAATAACAGATAAGGTCTGTCCTGGAAGAAGCGTGTCAGATGGAGTATTGAAACTTTGCCAAACAACATCTTTCTTATTGTTTAGCAGAACAAGATTTCCATCATCACGAAGATCAGCCGAAAAAACTGATAAGTTGCCTGTTTCACTAGTCCAAACAATGACTCCCTTAAAGGAATCAAACAAAACCAGTTCTCCTTCCTGGTTGAGCTGAAAATAAGACTCGTTACCGACCGTGACATCAGCTCCAACAACCCAGACAACCTTCCTTTGAGCAACAGCAATGGAATCCGAATTGAAACGGATCCCTATGCTATGCAGGTTAGGTTGGTCCGAACGGTCAAAGAATCCAAGCGCGAAATCACCACTGGGTGAGACCCAAGATTTGTTCTCAGCTACAGCAAGTTGTGAACCCAAGGGAATTTGCCCAACCACAAGGGAATGCAACAAAAACCCAACAGAGATACAAAGCAGGAAAGGCGGCTCAAGCATATACATGTCCTGCTTTAGCATATCTGAATATGTTTAGACATGCACAAAAGAAACAACACTATCAGGTTAACTTCTACTTCTAGTCACAATTCATTTAGACAATGTTAAAACCATCGAACCTAATTTCAAAAATAGTAAAAGAAAGTGGGCAGTGTCAAGGTTTCCAAGGCGACCAAACATTAAGCAGACTATGAGAAAACAAAAATTCAAGACAATGACTACTTCTAGCATGACTAATGGATGCAAAATCAAACACATTGAACAATATTTCAACATTTATTAGGTACAAATAAGTGGCGGTTTTCAAGCTTCAATCTCAGACAAAGAAACATTCAGGATGAAGCAAACCACAAATTTCAAGTGGGGACTAAAAGTATTGAGAGTTTGGTACCTGAAAAAAGGCGGTCAAAATCCCAGAAATTCAAGAGGGCCGCCTTAGGATGCCGCCATGACTATCCAAGAAATACCACATGCGCTCTCACTTTTTTGGGCCCAGGACATCATGTTTGACATGTGAGACCTGTGAAAGGTGAATAGAATACCATACGACCAAATCAGACGAGGAATTGGGTTACATAAAAAATGGGCTGTAAAGGAAGAGGATGAAGGAAAAGAGTGTGTCTTTTAGTGGGAGTGCGATTGAGAAAAATGGGTCTGGGATTGAAAACTCAGGCATACATGGGACCCAAAAATTAGGCAATGGGATACACAATCTGGGAGAATGCAATCACTTTCAGAGCTCAAAAGAGTAAGCCCCTTGACAGTGATACTGCAGGCAGACCAGCTTTGAGAGAGAGAGAGAGAGAGAGGGAGTCGCCGGAGAAGTGGGAGTTACAGTGGAATGAATGGGCACTGTGTGAAAGCTAGTCTTTTGAGTCACGGAATGAATGAAAGGGTTTTGAAGGATCCTTTCACCTTTTTACTTTGTTTATCTTCCCCTACCGGGTGATAAGCCTCTGGAGTCTGGACAAAAGCCAGTCTCGGATTTCGTGAATGTCAGAGGAACATGGAGCCATGGACTGCACTCCTCCAGCAATGCCCCAAGTTTTGTACCCTTTTTATCGGTGAGATTGCTACACATACATTTTTCTTTTTCTTTTTTCTTTTTTCTTTTTTTTAAAAAAAAAATTATGCAATGGTGGAAATTATCATGAAATGAAATAATAAATAAAAATACACGTAGCATTCAATTGTGATTTTCACTATAACGAACACTTATGAAGATTTTTCTATGTTGTTAGTGAGAGAGGGGTAAAACACGGGTAAATTTTACAGTAAATCAGTAACTAAATGATGCAAAAAGAGTAGTGAATTTTGGAAATAAAAAAAAATTCTGGTTGAGGTTTGTATGCCCATGCTTGTGGTTAGAAAACAATGCAAAAAAAAAAAAAAAAAAAAAAAAAAAAAAAATCATATTAGAAAAGAAATGACATTTTCATATCATAATTGATTTCTCTTCCCCACCATAGGATTTATGTGAGAGGGTAATTATGGAAACAACTATTCATAGTATGGGAATAAATTTAGTTTAATGAAAATTTCAATAGGGTATTAATCATATTTTAACTAACAATAAGGGTAATGAGGAAAATTATAAATATATATATATATACATGAAAAAAAGACCAAAAAGAAATTATAGAGGATCCTCTCCACTATCTAGGGGAAAGATCTGGAAACGGAAAAAAAGAAAGAAAAAAAAAGATAAAGTGACTCATTTTTTGCTAAATTGTAAGCATTTTTGAATCTTGGAAACTGACCAGCTGTTTGGTAGTGGGTTGTGTTGAAGTCGAAGAACCATTGCAAGAGAAATCACCTTTTAGAATAATATCATCGACCTTGGGCTCAATGGCTCTATCTATTTACAGCAGGTAAGACAGCTACAGCTTCTCCTACATTCGGATCACAAGGACGGGCAACAATGATGGTTGGATATATATATATATATATGATAAATAGTCAAACATATAATCTATCTTCTCACTTTGAATTAATATATAGAAGAAAAGTATAAACTTCTTTTTTTTTTTTTTTTTTTTGCTGTACAAACAGTTAATTTGATGAATTTTATATCAACCTGATGGATCACATGACAATAGTTTAGATTGGTTTAGGTTAGATTGTCTTCCAACCTAAGCAACCACATGCAACCTCAACGGCTCCTATTCCATATTCTGCAGTACATTTTCTACAACAATCATTTAATGGTAATTGTTGCCTTCATTGTGGGGAATCTTCACCGAGCCTTTTTGTCATTTGTCACGGCCGCGTTGTGCTGGCTATTGAAAACGTCCGGCTTGTTTATAATTCCTTTGTGATCATGAATGATATCATTGCGTGTTGTTTGTTTCTGTTTTTGTACTGCATTTTTCGTTTGAACTTTGTTGTTGGGGTGCTCACCCCTTTATAATACGTTATTCGATCCCTTGTATCCCGCTTTCCCTTATTTGATTAAAAAGAAAAAAGAAAAACCTTCAAACAAGATCATAGAGAAACTCAAGCTAGCTGTCATTGAAATAGAGATTTGAAAAAATATATATATAAAAGAAGGTAATCTAGCTGGTTCAAAACAAGAAGATAATTCTCAAAGCCATTAACAAAAGGAGGATGACAAGATTCTCTTTTCTTTGCCCTACTTTTTTTCTCAAAAGGAACAAAAGTTAAAACTATGTAAAAGGGCCGTGCGATGCTTGTAATGCAATAAAGTAGCTTTTCCTGGCCTCGAATTCTCAATTGCAATAATGGACCTACTACTGTCCTACACCAACTAAACTAGTTGATGTTGATGATAGAAATTAGAGACAAAAGCTAAAACAACAAAGTTTGAATCTTATTGACCACAACTGTGATATGGGGATCCAACATGAAAATGGCTCTATTTGTATTGTCCAAGTCAACATGAAAAGAATCAACATATTACTATACATGATGGGCATATATAGAAGTCAATAATACAGATACATACAATAATAATCAACGTGGGACAATGTATAATATATATATATATATATATATATTAAACCGCCACGAAGAATGTGACTTTGTGAAGAGATCTGCGAGCCGATCATGAGACGTAATGGAATGAAGGTGCAGTGAGCTAGCTTTAAAGAAGATGACAACAGACAAAGTAACAATCAATCTCGATATACCTGGTTAGTTCATTAAAAAAAAAATCATTATGTGTAATCTGAACAACACACATGTTGTCGCAATATACAAGAGTAGCATAGGAGAGAAGAACACCCATATTGATTATGTAATAACCATTGCAACCAAGGTTCTCCCCAAAAAAATTAAAAAAAATTAAAAAAAATTAAAAAAAAAAAAAAAAATTTACCCCAAATTTTGTTATTTTTTTTAATTTTGGCCCCTCAAAACTTTTTTTTAAAATTTGGCCCCCCAACTTGGGGGGCTGGCTCCGCCCCTGATCGCAACCAAAGAAGCCCTAAGGTGGTATCAGCTAGAGTACAAAATTTTGCATCAATGCTAAATCAAGCAACAACAATCTATTTATTACTTCACCAAAAAATAAGACAGGTGCCAAACAGAAAAATAGTAACCAATAGAATCAACGAGACACAATTATCAATTATAAGAATTGATTACTATTAAGAAAATAATATTTCGAGGCGAGTTTTTGTTTCTTTCTTTACATTATTATCATTTATATGATGTAATCTATAATAATAATAAAAAAAAAAAGGTTTAAAAATAAAATTATTCATCTAATTCTTATTAAGCTTTTTATCGTCCTATAATATTTTAAAAATATATATCGATTTAATAAATTAAATTAAAAGAAATCCTCTCATCTAATTATTTTTTTTAAAAAAAAAAAAAAAAACTTTGGATTCCTTTTGTTAATGCTCTTTGAATTTGCTTTTGCTTTTTAGGAAAACAAAACAAAACCATTTACAAACATCTTCAAATAAAAAATATTCATAAAATACTTAAAAACTAATTTTATATTTCTATCACATCAAAAACTTTTTAAATAAAATAATAATAAAAAACAAACAAACCATCATCAAATTAACACCTCCTTCATAATTTTCTACTTGACATCAGCATTGACACCAAATGAATAGAAATTAAGTAATTTTGATGAGAAGTTTTCGGAGACACGATCATGATTTTTGAGACATAAAGTGAATAACGCATTTTGTAATTTCTTAGGTGCAATAAGCATTAACATGTACCATGAAAGCCTCGTCATGGCTAAACTCCCTATTGCTTTGTAGGCGTTAAACGATAAATTGCTATTTGAATCATTGCTTATTTTAAGCAATTATTGTCTTTTTCTTTCTTCCTATTCGGTGAATGGGAAGGAATTGGGATCCACATGGCCGGGGCTGCAATTCTCTATTTATTTGGACACGTAAATTTTATCGAGAATTTCTTACAATTGTTTGTCCGACTACTCTGCTATCGGAGCATGTAAATACAGGAAACGCAGGCAGAGAATTGATGAGAATTTCTTAGATCCATTGTTATTCAAAAAAGATTTATATAATATATATAAAATTGGTATTTTAGGAATTTTTCACCTTTCTGTTGGGATTGCAACAAATTAAAAAATTGATACACTAAATTGAGGGTCTAAAAAAATATTATAAAAATGATAAAAGTTGAAGGCTTTTATAAAGTTTCCCTTAATTAGCATGTGATGATGACTCACCTTGGAACTCATGGGCAACTAAACTAGTACTTAGAAATTATTGGTGCACGTACATATCCTGCGTGGTAAGTTTAGGATTCCTTAATTTTGTCTACACTTTAATCATTAAGGATTAGTGAAATATGATAATGTAAACAACAAAAAGATGATGAGTCACCTACAAAAGTGATAAAATTTTGTGGGAATTTGATTAGACCAATTTTGCAATTCTGCAAATCAGCTGGATCGCACACCCCATCGATCCATTTTGATTCAAAATCTTTTATAGTGTCTTAAAAAATAAGTTGAGAAAACAACCCTATTGATTGGAAATTAAATTATTAGAGAAACACAGTCCAATAACTTGTTGATCCATATCTCTCTTCCCAGGCTCCTTTTTTTTAAAAAAAAAAAAAAAAAATAGCAATTAACAAAGATAAGGTTAACATGGAAATGAAGTTAGATTGAGTTTTTATCAAAAGAAACAACGAAATAGCATATGAAGGGTTGCTCATTTGTTTATTTGCTATAAAACAGAAGAGAGAGAGAGAGAGGGAGAGAGAGAGTTTTTAATAAGTTTATATATATATATATTAAGTAATGCTATAAACTGAAGGGTTAAATACTTTTTTAGTCCCTGAGTTTTCATAACTTTATTTTTTAGTCCCTGAACTTCAAATTGCATCACATATGATACCTCAATTTTGGAAAAAGACTGAATTGGTACCTCAGTTAAATTTTTCGTCCAAAAACTAACGGTCCGCTACGTGTCAATCTCTGAGGTTGACACATGACACTATATAAAAAATTAAAAATCTCTAAAAATTAATTACGAAAATAATAAAATTTTAAAAAAAAAATATGAAAAAACATGGGTGACTCAGCCACCTCCTTGGCCGTGGACCAAAAAAAATAAAATGGCAAGATCGGTTTTGCCCTTGGGGGTGGCTAAACCAGCCACCACCAAGGGCAAAAACCGATCTTGATTTTTTTTTTTTTTTTTTTTTTGTCAAGGGGTGGTCCAACCACCCCAAACCAGCCAAGGAGGGTGGCTTAGCCACCCCCTTGTTTTTTTATTTTTTCAAATTTTTTTTAATTTTTTAATATATATATATATATATATATATATATATATAAATTTATTATTTTTTAATTAATTTTAACTTTTTTTATATAGTGCCACGTGTCAATCTCAAAGGTTGCCACGTGGCGAACCGTTAGTTTTTTGACAAAAAATTTAACTGAGGTACTAATTCGGTCTTTTTCCAAAATTGAGATACCATCTGTGATGCAAATTGAAACTCAGTGACTAAAAAATAAAGTTTTCAAAACTCAGGAACCATAGGAATATTTAACCCTAAACTAAATCACTATCTTACCGAGACTCTCATATAAGTTTTTATTATATATTACACCCTTATCTTATTGGGATTATCACATTATTTTTTGTTAAAAATAAAATAAAAAATCAAGGGCCGATGGGATGAGGGTACGATGAGAACGTAGTATATATCATTTATATTTTGTATTATATTTTGAAAAGAGTTCTTAAATTAATAGGTGAAAATCAATATATTTTTTTTATGGGAATTTAAAAAGTGTTATCAGTGAGATCCACATAAGAAATTTGTTTGATAAATTTGTTAGTGTTTTGAGTTTTCAAAACATAACAAATCCATTAAAAAATAAAAAATCGATTGTGGCCACCCCCTCTATAATGTTGAGAGTGGCTGCAGGGCTGACCTTTGTTGCGTGGGGAGAAGGTTTGAACAAATTTGGGAGAGAGAGAAATTGATTTCCTCAGCCCAATCATAGCTTGAGGTATATATAATTGTTGAATATATACAAATCATCACTCCCGTAACCAAGCAAAGATTCAAACAAATACTAAGGATTGCATTTGGAAAAGTGTTTTGAGAGGTGAAAGGAATAAGGGATATTGATGTGATATAAAGATAAAAAGAGTTTAAATTTTTTTATTAGAGAAAAATAAAAAATAAAAAAATAAAAAGTTGTTTGATAATACGAAGAGAATAATTTGATTTCTATCTTTTTTATTTTTGTTCTTTCTAGAGAAATGAGGGAAGAGGGTTAACAAACATAGCCTATAACTTTCCATTATGAACATTGTTTCCCAATTGGGTACTTTTCACAATTCTTGAGACTTGTCAAAAAGATATTGCCAGCATATGAAATTTTTGACTCGTGCCATAATTCTTGTGAGTTACCATAAGTGGATGATATAATAAAACAGAATTTGATTTGTAATTCCACGACAGAGAACTCTGTCTTTTCTTCTATTTATAATCTTTACAAGAAATGTACATCAAGTTGAATTACAAAAACTAAGAGCCTCATCTTTTGATGAGGTTGTTATAAATATTTGAATTACAAACTAAAACATTTGAATCTTAAAATACTGTTATCTTCTGCAATCTTAAACTTGTTCTTCTACCTGCTTTAGATCTGATGCCTTATCTTGTGGAACACAAAGATTTGAAATAGGTAATCCAATACACCCCTTCAATCGTAACGGTTGTGAACAAACGTTAAGATTGGTACGAAGAAATTCAAATCTAGTTGAAACCAAGGGTTTAGTGAGTACATCGGCGAGTTGATCTTTGCTCGAAAGGAACTTAATTGTCAGTGATTTCTGAGCCACTCGGTGCCGCATAAAATGATAATCAATTTCAATGTGTTTTGTGCGCCCATGATAAATGGGGTTAGACGTTAAATATGTTGCATCAATATTATCACAATATAGTGTAGGGAGTGATTTTAGAAATACCCCAAGCTCCTTTAGCAAAGACTGGATCCACATTAACTCTGCATTAGCATTTGCTAAAGCTTTGTATTCAGACTCTGTGCTTGATCTTGAAACAATAAGTTGCTTCTTAGATGCCCATGATAATATATTGCAACCAAGAAAAGTGCAATATCTTGATGTAGATTTTCTGTCATCTGGACAGCCTGCCTAGTCAGTATCAGAGAAGGCAACAAGTTGGGTAGAAGAACTGGGACGAATGAGAAGTTCATAGGAAATTGTATTTTTCAAATAGTGGAGGATTCTTTTTACAGCTGTCCAATGCACATCACGGGGATCATGAGAAATTTGGGAAACCTTGTTTACAGCAAAAGCAATATCTAACCTTGTTATTGACAAATATTGTAACATTCCAATAGTACTTCGGTAGACAGTTTGATCATCCATAGAAATGCCATCAAGTTTACTGAGCGGTCCAGTTGCTGACATAAGAGATGAGATGGGTTTAGCATGCTACATATTTGTCCGTTTGAGAATATCAACAATGTACCTTTGTTGAGATAAATGAAGGCCAGAAGCTGAATTATGAACCTCAACGCCCAAGAAGAAGGACAAATAACCCAAATCTTTGATAGGAAATTCAATTGAAAGGAACATATGAGATCATTTACAGCTAACTCTAAAGATCCTGTCAAAATGATGTCATCAACATACACTAGAGCAAACAATTTAACCCCTGTAGAATTGTACACAAAAAGTAAGGTGTTAGCTTGTGATACAATAAATCTCAGCTCAATTAGACGATTGCTCAGGGAGAGAACCAAGCACGAGGTGCTTGTTTGAGTCCATATAATGCTTTCTTCAAGTGGCAGACAGCATTTGGTTGTTGTGGATGATTAAATCCAAGCAGTTGAGACATATAGATTGTTTCTTTCAAGAACCCATGAAGAAATGCATTACTGACATCTACTTGTTTGATAGCCCACCTAATGATACTGCAATAAACAAGACAGTCTGAATGGTTATTGGCTTGATAACATGACTATAAGTTTCCTCAAAATCGATTCCAGATTGTTGATGAAAACCTTTGGCAACTAATCGTGCTTTATACCGATCTATACTTCCATTTGCCTTTCTCCTAATACAGAAAACCCATTTAGAACCGACAATATTCATAGAGGTTGTTGGAGAGACAAGGGTCCAAGTTCCATTTTTCAATAATGCATTGAATTCTTCATCCATTGCATCTCTCCATACAGCATGCTTGACTGCAGAAGTGTAGCAAGTTGGTTCTGTATTTGGTAGATTAGTTGAAGCGGTCAAGGCATGAGGGAGAGAATATTTTGGTTTTTCATCAGGTAATAACGTTGGCTTGGTGATAAAAAATTTCGAACATGTGATCATTTGATGAACACGTGGTGGAGAAGATAGGATGGGGGTAACAGATGTTGGAGGTGTCGGGTGTTCATTGTTTGAAATTGGAGTTGGTTCCAAATGACTGCTATTGTGAGAGCCAAGAGGGAAATTTGGTAGGCTCAATAGATATTTGATGGGTGGGTGAGTGAATTTGTGGGATTTGGAAACTCACATTCAATTGAAAAAAGGAGAGACGTGTTGCATGGAAGGTGCTTCATGTGATTGGAGATGAGGTTGCACATTTTGTGCAAGAATTAACATGTTTTGAGGAGATGTTGGAGATTGACACGGAGAAGGAGATTGACATGCAACTGGAGTTTGAAATGCAGCAGGTGACGTGAAGGTCGGTGGGTTTGAATTTGTATATGGACACAGAGCTAGAGATATTGGAGTTGTAGATGAACACGTAACAAGAGGCGGCACATTAGGTGCTGGAACTGACACGAAGCTTGGACTTGGAGCTGCTTCACGTGAAGATGGTTGAGGAGATTGACATGAAGAATGACATGCAACAAGAGGAGGCATTTTTGGTGGATTTGAATTGTGAATAGCTTGTTGCAGATTTAACGATACAAAAGATTTTAGTGGATTAAAAGGAAACACTTCCTCGTTAAAGATAACATGCCGAGCCACATAGATATGACCCGTGGACAGATCTAAACAACTATAGTCGTAATGAGAACGACTATACCTGATAAAAACGCAAGATTTGAAATGGAATGAGAATTTGTGCGAGTTATAGGGTTGAAGATAAGGCCAATACTCACATCCAAATACTTTTAGAAATTTGTAGTCATGTAGTTTTTGAAAAAGAATTTCAAAAGGAGACTGTAAACGATTGACAGTTGAGGGTAGGCAATGAATAAGAAAATAACTTGTTTCAAAAGCTGAATCCTAGTATTTAAATGGTACATGGGATTAAGCAAGTAAAAACAGTCCAGTCTCAACAATTTGCCTATGTTTACACTCAATAGTACCGTTTTGATGATGAGTGTGGGGACAAGTTTTTCTATGTGGGATACCATTTAAGGCCAATGATTTTTGTAAAGCAACAAATTCCCCACCACCATCAATTTGGATTGATTTAATTGAACGATTGAAATATTTTTCTAACATGACTTGAAATTGTGGAAACAAAGTTGAAACTTCAAACTTGCAAGTGATAGGAAAAATCCAAAAATTCTTGCTAAAATCATCCACAATGTATAGGAAATATCTATTATTATTCGAAGATAAAATAGGAGCAAGGCCCCATAAATCAAGATAAAGTAGATCCAATGAATCTTTTGATACAGACAAGGATGG
Organism: Alnus rubra; assembly: GCA_028654335.1. Classification (NCBI taxonomy): domain Eukaryota; kingdom Viridiplantae; phylum Streptophyta; class Magnoliopsida; order Fagales; family Betulaceae; genus Alnus; species Alnus rubra. The sequence goes on along the minus strand of JAJPGS010000163.1, from coordinate 6,148,609 downwards.
ACCAAAATGAAGTTTATGCATTTTGCCTTGTTGACATATAGGGCATAACAAAGCAAACTTATTTGAAAGCATGGGGAGACTGTGCTTGGACAAAACACGACGAACTAAAGGAGTAGCAGGATGACCAAGGCGACGATGCCATTGATCCATGGAGACACTTTCACCAACAAAAGCAGCAGACACAGACATAGAGGATCGATGAAGGGACAGCTAAGGATAAAGTCCTCCTTTACTCGATCCATGAAGAAGCAGATTCCCCAAGCATAGGTCCTTCACACGAAAACAACGAGGATGAAACTCAATGAAGACTTGATTATCATGAGTAAATTGGTTAACAGAAATGAGGTTCTTTTCAATTTGAGGTACATGTAATAAATTTGGCAATGTAAAATTTTTGGTAGAGGAAGAAATTTGTGCAAGACCAGTATGAAGGATATCCAAACCTTGACCATTACTAACTTTGATTTGATCTGTGCCTTTGTATTCTTTTGTTCTTAGATTGAGGTTTGATAAATCATTTGTCAAATAATTTGTGGAGCTAGTGTCAGGGTACCAATTTTGGTCAGGCTGAAACTGCTGAGAAGTGAGATAGGCAGCTGGATTAGTAGAGTCACTATGGTGGGAGTGGTCAAACTTGTTGTAGCACTTTGAAGCAATATGGCCAATCCTATTACAGATTTGGCAAATAGGACGGTTTGAAGTGGATGCAGAAAAACGCCCACGCCCCCAACCACATCCACGACCATAGGATGGATTGGAGGTGTTTGAAAATTGCTTTTGAGGCTGGTTTCTTCCAGAGATAGGTGTGTTGCGTTGGGCAACATTTGCTGTAGAAACAATGATTTCATTAGCTAAATGGACATGTTCCAGCCTTTGCTCATGGGTTAACAAGTATCCATACAAATCATCAAGAAAAATGGGTTCAATACAGGATGACCGTAGTGACCAATGAGTCATACTCTAGACCCAAACCAGCAAGAATATAGGACACCAACTCGGAGTCCTTAAGTGTTTCAGCAATAGCAGCTAAGCTTTGTGCCAAAGTTTAGCTTTCTAAAAATAATCAGAAATAGATAGAGCTCCCTTCTTCAACGTTGCAAGTTGATAGCGGGTTTGCATTACATGAGCCTTCGATTGAGAAGCAAACATCTTCTCCAATGCTACCCATACCTCACGTTAGGGCTGGCAAAACGGGTTTGCGGGTCGACCTGTGGGGACTCGTGACTCGTTTAAGCTAGACCAAAACACAACCTGTTTATGTTAATGGGTCGGAGCTCCAGACACGGTATGACATGGCAATTTTCACGGGTCACCCGACATAACCCGTGAAACCCGTTTAGCATAATGGGTTATTTCCAAACCCTCAAATCGCGACCCTCTATCCTCCCTAATTCGTCTTCTCATTCTTTATCTCCACCGCAAAACTCTCAGAAATCAACCACGTCTAGTATGGACGAAGATGAGCTCTATACCAAATTCGTTGCTCTCAAGAGCTCTCACGGAATTCCTGCGGATCCCAAGTTATCATCCTCCGGTGATGATGATACTGCTGAGGATGAAGAAGATGAAGTGGAGAAGTTGATTCAGTGGGCCAAGGATGCCGCTCGTCTCGAGCGCTTTCCTTCGTTCGACAACAAAGCGGCATTGGCAACTAGCGGAGAGTAGAGAAAGAGAGAGTCGAGCGGGAGGAAGAAGAAGGGGCGGCACTAAAGGAAAAAGAAGTTAGGTTTTTTTTTTTGTGTTTTCTCCTCTACCTAGGGTCGTTTCCAGTTTCCACGCAGCACGCATGCTGTTCAAAGAAAAAATCAAAAATTTCCTTGGCCGTGCGATCTTATAGCAAAATTGAGTGAAGATTGAAGAATGACAATTCCTTTCCTTTTGTATTGTCCCATTTTTACAACCAGATCAACCTTTTTTAGACGCCTGTCATTTCAACTTTCCATATAATTGAATTTGAATCCTTTTTCATTTCCTTGAGTCCAATGCAGTGCGTTCATTAATGCTTCTCTAATCTCTACGTCTTAGGCTAATTGGCTAATCCCACTTCCTAATATATATATATATATTAAAAAAAAAACCATAATCATGTCTGGCGGATCACTTGTGGGTGACCTGTGACACAACCCGCCAAACCGAAATAAATGGGTCAACCCGTTTATGACCCAAACCTGTTTTAGGTAAACCCAAACCCACTAATTTCGTGTCGTGTCAAAATTGCCAACCCTACCTCACGTGAGGTGCGAAGGCCAATGACATTAGCCACAATCTCCTCGTAGTGATGAAATCACAACACTCATGATGAGTTCATCTTGTTGATACCAGGATGTGTAAGCTGGATTGACAACTCCAGCAGCTGTTGCTGTAGACGACAGGAATTTTGGAGGACATGGTAGATCACCAGTGACATACCCATAGAAATTATTCCCCTCTAAAAATGGAACAATGACCATGGTCCATGTTGGATAGTTATCATGTTGTAGCTTTGGGATTAAAATTTGGGTAAAATTGGTAGCTCCAAGAGAAGGGGGTTGGGTTTGTGGAGTTGAAACAGACATAGTTTGAAAAAAATTAAAAAAATTGACATTAGTCTTTAAGACTTTGATATCATATAATAAAACAGAATTTAATTTGTAATTCCACGACAAAGAACTCTGTCTGTTCTTCTATTTATAATCTTTACAAGAAATGTACATCAAGCTGAATTACAAAAACTGAGAGCCTCATCTTTAGATGAAGTTGTTACAAATATTTGAATTACAAACTAAAACATTTGAATCTTAAAATACTGTTATCTTCTGCAATCTTGAACTTGGTCTTCTACTTGCTTTAGATCTGATGCCTTATCTTGTGGAACATAAAGATTTGAAATAGGTAATCTAATAGGAGGAGATATCCTTAACAAGCTATTGTACGATCTTTTCCTTTCCTCTATTGGGTGTAGCTATGGCAACCCACAACCACCCCCTCTCCTCCAATGGTATTGGCCGCACAACAACCCATTCTCTTACATAGAAGGTGATTGAAAGCCACATATCTATTTTTTATATAAAAAACAAGTCAACCTCTGTATATAAAAAAATAAGTATATTTTTTTCTAAAAATATCCCTATTAAAATATGTGGCCACCCCCTCTACAGGGGTTGGCGCAAGCCACCTTTCTAAATTTTTTTAATAAATCATAAAGTTATCCTCTATATGTGAAAAAAAAAAAAAAGCATTTTTTTTTTGTCAAAATATTTCTATAAAAATTATATATATATTTTTTTTAAAAGAAAATATTTATATTTTATTTTTTGGAAAAAGTATTTTCCCGTTTTATTTTTTGAAAAATGTTTCATTTAATAACGTAAATAAATAAATAAGAAAACATCTTTCAACTTGGAAGTGGTCCTCTCTGCTCCTTTATTTGCTGGCAATGCAAATTGCAGAAAGATCTTGCCATTGTATGGAATTGTTGACTTGTGCCAGTCTCTTCCATTGGATGTGATTGAATGCCACGTATCTATTTTTTATATAAGTAACAAGTCAAGCTCTTTATATGAAAAAATAAGTATATTTTCTTTTTCTCAAAATATTCCTATAAAAAGACATGGTCACCCCTCAACAGGGGTTGACACAAAGCCACCTTTCTGTTTTTTTTTTTTTTTTTTTTAATAAATCATAAGCTATTAACTTCTATAGGTGAAAAAATTAACATTTTTTTTTGTCAAAATATTTTTATAAAAAATTATTATTTTATTTTATTTTTTTAAAAAAAATATTTATATTTTATTTTTTGGAAAAGTATTTTCCGTATTATTTTTTGAAATATGTTTTCATTTAGTAACTAGTTAGATGTTCAAGTGTGTTTGAAACCTTGAAAAGTTCTTTTCACTATTCCCTCTCCTTTGCCAAATCTTTTCCTTAACGCGTAGGTTTGCTTTTACAAGTTACAACCAAAGCCAACGTGGCAAAAGAAAATAATAATAATAATAATAATAATAATAATAATTTCTCTCATATACTTAAAGAATACATGATAATTGTTTAGGCGGACAAAAATTTTCTTAATCAAATTTATAATATTGTCATGCATCTCTTTAGCATGCGAAAAGTCAATACTTTTATAATAATATTAAAGGAGTTAGAGTAAATTCTATTAAAAAAGCATGTGTTTCTTACGTACTATTAACAAAACATGTATTTTTTTTAATGCTAGAAGACGCATGATAATTTTATAGGCCGAATAACGTTACAATTTCTGGATTCGACTGAATACAAAGGCCCATGAAGCCCACTATATTATTTCAGCCCGAATCCCAAACTCAGAAAAATGTATTCAGCGTGGCCCGATTGGGCGGTCTCTGATTTTGGGCCTTTTGAGAGAATCTGAAGTTGGGGTAAATTGGAGTAAGTTGAACTTATTGCATTATTTTATGGGCCATAAATTTCTCGGCCCAAACCTTATGATGATGTACTGTGAAATGTTGGAAAGAAGTTGCACATTAATTTGGTTTGTTTTCATTTCCATAATTAATCTTATTGGAATGTTTTGTTGCTTCTAAGGTGTGAGATCGATCACATTGGATCTAACTCCAAACCTTGAAATTAATGTTTGTCTAGAATCATCAATCATGTTTATGAAGTAGGCCAGCAGATCCCAATAAATTAATGTTAGGCTAGTAGAGACCATTTAAATCTTTAATTATTTCATAAGTTTAAATTGATAAGAACTACTAGGATTGAAACGTTCGCCAATTTGGACAGAATATTGTGAGGAAACCCAAAACCCGAACCCATATGAGACCCACTTGCCCAAATAAATTTTTAGCTGCTCAAATATTATGTGTCCATTTGCATGTGAGAAGCACGTGCTTTTTTAAATTGTAAGAGTAAAATTAGAAGAGCAAATGCATTTTTGAATAAAATTTCTTATAACGTCTTTGTATTGCAATTAAAAAAAGCATGTATTTTTCACATGCAAAAAAACACATGGCATTTTTATAGACTGAATTGGAGGAAGTCTTTGTCTTTTTCATATATGTTGTCGTGTTTCATTTAAAAAGCGAAAATTAAAGAAAGAAAACAAATTGTTTGAACAAATAAATAAGACAAAGTTTGTTTTTGTCTAAATAATATAATTGAAATCCCTAATCACACAAAAGGTGCATTCATGAACCAAAACTTTCAAATTATCAATAAGACTTTACAATTAATTTCAATTTGTTAATAGAGTTGCTCATAGTCAATTTGGTGGAGTGCTGCCCAACTTCATAGCCAACCCTTTCCTCTCAGTTGAATATTCTTACTATGGGTGGAAATATGATATATGGAGGCATCTCCATTGGGATTAGGAACCTTGTTAACTTGACCCTTCTGAGATTAGAAGCTAACTATTTGGGTGGCCCTCTCCCGAATGCTCTTGAGAACCTACATCAGTTACAGGTATTATGTTTGAATTACAACAAATTTTCAGGGCAGATCCCTTCTTCCTTAGATAACTTAACTATATTAACAAATCTCTTTACAGAGAATAACAGATTTGAGGGAAGTATACCCCCAAGTCTAGGAAACTGCCAAAATTTGCCTTGCCCCTTATGTACAGTATTATGCGTCATTCAATATACAACATTATTCTCAACACTATAAAATTGTCAATTACTCATTAAAAAAGGAAGAGAGCTTTCCTCCAAATTAGGTCAGAGAAAGTTCTCAAACCTAGTTTATAAAAATGATATGTGTCATTTTGCATGTGAAAAATATATGTTTTTTTTAAATTGTAAGGATAAAGTTGAAAGAGCAAATGCATTTTTAATTAAATTTCTTTCAAATTTCTCCTTACAATTAAAAAAAAGAAAAATGTGATTTTCGCATGCAAAAGGACACATGACATTTTTGTAACCTCCGACCCAATTTTGAGAAAATCTTTACCCTTAAAAAAAACATGTATTTCAAAGAATTTGCTTCAATTCAATTTATGAAATTATCGCGTCGCTGAAGAAGTTTAGACGGGCAACTCCAAGTTATAAGGCTTGTTTGTCAAGGAACAATACATTACAGTACTGTTTATGTACTTTTTTTTTCATTTTTTTATATTTTTCACTACTAATCAACATCAAAATATTCCCACTTTTTTCACTTTTTTATATCACATCAATAATTTTTTATTACTATTCAAATAAAAAAATTCACTACAATACAAAACCTTTTCACTTTTTTATACAAATTCTTTTTATTTTATATCACAACATCATTTTTTACTAATTTCAAAAATTAACAACTCATTATTCTGTTCTGTAATGTCACTTGCCAAACAAGCCCTAATTTCTGGATTGGAAGGCCCAGGACGCCCACTGTATTATTTCGGGCTCAACCCCAAACTCAGAAAAAACGCATTGAGCGTGGCCTCATTGGGTGGTCTGATTTTGGGCCTTTTTAGATAATCCGAAGTTTGGGGTAAATTGGGGCGGACAGCATTCACTGAGAAGCTCTTCACAAATAGATTATAATTTTTATTATTATTAATTTATTACCTCTAATAGACCAAATGCACATCTAATAGACTTTTTTTTTTTTTTTTCACCTACGTAGAAATTATTATCTTTTTTTTTTTTTGACATTATTATTATTATTATTATCACACAGAAATATGATAATAATAATAATAATGTCAAAAAAAAGGCTTTAATAATTTATTGTATCTCGGAGCTGGATAATTGTTTTTTTTTTTTTTTTAGTATTTATAATTGACAGATCAAAGTTTAAATTCTCAAGTCTCATTTGGTTCGCAGAATAGATAATTGAAATAAAATTACATATTTAATAAATTATCATATGACAGTTCACATTTTAATAATTATAACGAGTTAATTTATAAACGTAATAAATGCGACGTAAATTTGTTAAAAAAACTTATAACAAAAACTGTACTACCAAATAGATTGTACCTTTACATTGCTTTTTCCATGGATGATGCATTGGTTACCAAAAGGCATAGCACACCTAAATTTAAAAGGCACCCTTTGGTAAACGATTGTTTTGTAGAATTTTTGTTTGAATAGTAATAAGAAGTGATCGATGTGATATAAAGTATAAAAAAGGTTGATATTGTTTTATAGAAAAGTGAAAAAAATTTGTTTTGTAGTAGATTTTTTTTATTTAAATAGTAATAAAAAATTATTGATGTAATATAAAAAGTTAAAAAAAATTAAAATGTTTTGGAGTCAACTTTTTTTAGAGAAGTGAAAGAAAAAAAAAGAAAAGAGGGAGAGAGAAAATGGTTGCCAAAATCGGATCAAGATCCTTTTAAATTATCTTTTCAAATTCGAAATAAAATTGGACCGTTCAATTACTTATTCGATCAGGTAGGTCTCATAAGTGGTCTCTTACAATTACCTGTTCGAATTTTCTTAAATTTAAACAAACAATTTGAGAGAATACTAATTCATCAAACTCTGCCTTTGTCTCCGATTGTCAGTCTAGTGTTTGACATATTGCCAAAGTGCCACAATGGGAATTCTGAAGAGTCGTTTTCTTGCTCAATAACCCCAATTTCCACATCTTTTTTTTTTACCCCCACAAAAACCCCATGAGCCCATAAATATACTGGAAAAGCTCCAATTTGCTCAGGTGCGGGTACATCTTTCTCTCCATGGACCACTACTATTCTTCTAAATTTGATTTTCCGATGTGTCCAAAACCAAAACATAGATGATAGAACTAATCCTGTCATCAATTTCAAACCGTCAATGCACTAAGACCATGACAAGTGTCACCAATCGTACGGTTGGCCCCACTTTTGGTTCCCTGTGATAGGGGGCCCAATCTGGCCGGCCATATTTCCATGTCAATTTTCAGATAAGAGTTCCACCAAGTACTTTTTCTGTGTATGGCTATATTTTATTTGATCTCCTCCCGATTTCCCATCCTCGGCCCAGATAAAGGGACTTCAAAAGGGTGCAATCTTAGCCCTACGTACCCTAAATCTGCAAAAGTCTATTGGGACCACATATATTAAAGCAGTATATATAATCCATGCAACTGAATGAGTTTGTCAACGAGAACGAGTGCTTCTTTCAACTTTGAGACTTAGAGAGACACACATTCCGGCCTATCCATTGAAAATGAGTGTTTTTAGGGAATATATTTTTAGCACCAATTTATGGAACATTTTTTTATAGCGGCAACATATTTCGTAGTGATTGACGGTTGACATGGCATATTTTAATTTTTTTTATAAAAAAATTGACAGGCAATCGAGCATTAGAAGTTGTAAAACACGTTACGTCAACAGATTTGAAACGAGTGTAAAAAGTAGATTTACTCGTTTTGGAGATACTACAACCTTTATTATTGGTCTCTTATAGACTAATGTACAGATTACGTGGCTTTTAATAACAGGGTGGTAGCGAAAAACCCTTTGTAACCTAGACACAAGCTTGAAACCCCGCCAAATGACCCGTCTGCATCCTACCGCATTGGATACAGATTCTCCTCAAAAACCAAACTCGGTCCCTGCAAGCCGAAAAACTTAAGGTTTTCTATATGTCGTTTAATAGTAACAAAACAATGAGAGGTTTAATGTATGTTTATGCTCAAAGTGATTTGGTTTCTCTCTTCAAAAATTATGAACGGCTGTTTCTCTCGCTATATGAAAATTGTGTAAACATATGCTTAAATATGTATGGTAAAACTTATGCTTAAATATGTATGGTAAAACTTATGTTTAAAAATAAAGTCAATTGAATAAAAACAATTTGTCACACTCGATCGATCGACCTCTAGGGTTTCAAGATCACATATGTTCAATTCATCATGCTACGATTGAAGAGTACGTCGATCAAATTCTTGAGTTTCAATATGGCACTTGATGTTCATCTATGATCGATTGAATGATTGAATATCAATCGAAAGATCGACCAAACTCTCATAAATTTGTATGGAGATTTTGTCGCACAGATTCGAATGTTGGGAGTCAATCACACATCGATTGGAGTCTTGAATTTTCTTGAAATCGTGTAACATCTTGAATTTACTCGAGCTTAACTCAAAACCGATACATTACAATCCAAATACCATATTTTGACCCATGAATTTCCCAACCCTCTAAAACCATGATAGTATTCAAATTTAGTGCATGACTTTAGAATTGATGGTTAATTATATTCAGGAACAAAGTAGGCCAATTGAAAATTTGAAACCGTATGCTAATAATTAAAATAATAACAATAAACGAATTAATTATTTTATACCTACATGAATCGGCCCAGTTGGGGAGTACTTGCTAGTTCCTTACTTTTACAAAGGCTACATGATTTCCAATATTTGAACGTTTCAAAATGTTATTATATAGTGTGTGATTATTTAACATATAAAAAACTAATTAGGAAAAGCTTAATTAATATTATAACCAAAATAAGTTACGTTACGTACGTAAATTATCATGTGCTGAAAAAGTTGCATCAACTAAATAGAATAAGCCTTTTCCTTTAGGCATGTAAACAGATGAGCCTCTCCTAAGAAAACCCTGAGAAAATTAATTAATTAATCTAAAAGTTATTGTCGTTTATCTAGCCGGGCGTTGCCTTGGCAGTTTTGAACTTTGCCATGACCGAAATAATTTTATTTTATTTATTTTTTCAACATTTTCTTTTTTTTGATACGCTAATAACGCGACGTTTTTCAATATTTTTTACGCTTTCACAATCACTGCAAAATATCTAAATTGACCTTAGTATAAAGACTTATTTACAGGCTTGGAGGTGTAGTCAAACCTGTATTAGATCTTCTACTCCAAATTAACTTAGGAGTGTTGGAAGTTTGATTTGGCTTGGGAGTCCTATCCCAATTCAACTAGAAGTAAGACTATTGGCTAGATTCTTTAAGAAGTCCTAATTGGACCTGGACGGTGACTCTTACCCTCCGATTCAGCTTGGAATAGGGTCTTAATCCAGTTTTTATGGGATGAGACCTAATCCCGAAATTTTAGAGGTTGAGACGTGGATCAATGAGTAAACATTCTTGACATCTTTTGTGATGAGACCAATATCTGAATTTTCGAAACATGCTTGTCCAAGACTTAGATGGAAAGTTGAATCTTGGTCCCGAAATGTATCATTTCTAGATTTTCATCTAGATGAACCGTCTGTCATTTATTTCCAAAAAATAACCTTTTTTTTTTTTTTGAAGATGATTAGTTTGCGTGACTATGGATAGGCCTGTCCGCCTGTACAAAAGTCTCTGCTTCCATTTATCCTACTTTTTCCACTTTTTGAGCACAAATAAACCTGTCGGTTTCAACTTGAAAATTACAGATAATTAATTTCTTTATTATCAAAGAATTAAAGAGGGTTTTTTTTTTTTTTTTTTTTCCTGAGCAATTATATAGAGTAATTAGCTAAGCAGCTCCATGCCTCATATGACTAAACCAAAAGGTTACAGCCAAAGTCATCACATTACCTAATAATTACATTTGCCCCTTTGATCACCCATCTCTAGGGTTTGTTTGTGTCAACTTTGGACGATTTGTGATGTAGGCGAAGACCCCAACTTATACTGTTTTTCTTTACATATTCCAAACGGTAGTTAAAATCCATAGTTTTTTTTTTTTTTTTTTTTTTTTTTAGCTTAAATTCGTAGTGTTTATTCCTTTATGAAAAATGTTACATATCATACTTTTATTTTATTTTGTTGATGTGGCACTATCAATCCCGTCAGATTAAAAAAAATATTAAACTGATTGACAATACCACATCAATAAAGTAAAATAAAAGTAGTATACAAATGAGGTGTGTATATAGACAACTAATTAGTCTAATCATATGATCTAGACAATTGTAAATGAGTAAAGCAATCGTTTAAAGCCAAACAATAGTAAGGGGGAAAAAAACTCTCTTTTTTGCTATCATATTATCATAGCTAAAGGTTATTTGGGATACCCCGATAAAAAATAAAAATAAAAAATGAAAATAGTAGGATAATTCAAAGAATTTTAAGCCTCCTTATGATAAGATAGTTAAAAGACCCTAAGACAATAAGCTTCAGCGTACCGAAAACATAAACGTTTGATAAAAATTGATTCATCCATATACCTTCTCATTTAGCTCAATGTCTTTAAAAAAAAAAACGTATAATGCATTGTGAAAATAAAAGATTAGCCAAAATAAATAACTTTTAAAATTATTTATAATGATAGCTTATTATGTTTGAGACATTCAATCTTAATCCTAAAAAAAATAACTTGAACTAACCACGTTGTTGTTGAGTTGTCCCAAAAGGTCATGACTGTGCATTGACCTTTTGAAGGCCGAAAGGGGTGCTCAAAAATTCAATATGACCAAAGGGCATAGGCCATAATAAGTCATGTTGGAGTAACCTTTGTCTATATTTTAATATGTTGCCATGTTGCTTAGAACCCCCCAACAAAATAGGAAAAAAGAAAAAGAAAAAGAAAAACATAGCCATGTCAAGAACGGTTCAAAATATTGAGACCGTGTATATTAGAATTGTAGAATAATTACAGAATAAAAATATAGTTTATAACATCACTCAGATTATTATATACACTACGTTAACGAACTGGTAAACCTTAAGCATTTAAGTAGTCGCATATCCAAGTATTAGGTTAGTCAAGAGATTCGAATTTCGATTAGCAATGTGAGAAATATACTCATTTACCGGTTGAAACGACCGATAAAACTATATGAAATATCTTCTCTGTAAAAAGATTGAGATTAAAAAAAGGGATGCATTACTTCTTACTTCTTATATATATAAATAGAGTAATGATTTAATGCCATCGAAATATACAACTTCTCACCATTTGGCAAAGTGGTCTCCCATTACTTTTTGAGTTTTTTTTATTTTTTAAAAATAAATTAAAGTGGGGGATCACCTTGCCACATAGACAATGTGATAAAAAGTTGTATATTTAGGTGACAGTGAATCATTACTCATATAAATATAATCTTTCAAGGCAATCGATAGGAAAGGAAAAAAGACAGTTGGTTTTTGGCTAAATAATATAATTGAAATCCCTAATCACACAAAATGTGCATTCATGAGGCAAAACTTTCAAATTATCAATAAGACTCTACTATTAATTTCAAATAATCGATGCAAAGAATTGAATTGCAACATCATGAGTCACATGACCTCAGAAGTGTCTTTTTTTTTTCTTTTTCTTTTTTATTATTATAATTTTTTATTTTTATAGAGAAAAATAAATTCATTATGAATGTCAAAAATTAAAACGTGAAATTATTAGTGGGGAACTAAATATAGCATTGTTCCCTTTCAAAAAAAAAAAAAAAATATATATATATATATATATATATATAGCATTGTTCTAAAAATGGGATCGGATCAATCAGTAAGACCACTAAAACTAAAATTCAACCTGTCATTTGATTTTGGGCAAATTTATTATTAGATTGCTAAGAGCATCTCTAACAATAATAGCCAAAGTAGCTATTGAAAAGTACAATTCTCTATTTAAGTTACTGCTTTGTCTATATTCTCTCAAACAAATTCTCTATTCTACTCTCTACTTACATTTAAATATTATTTTGTGTGTAAAAAAATGTGAAAGAAATAGGGAGAGAGAGAGAGAGAGAGGGGAAAAGAAAGAAGGGAAGAGAGAAATAAAATAATAAAATACTTTTTGTAGTGTGAATAGTGAATAGACAGAATAGTCTATTTACTATTTACACTAAAAGGAAAAAAAATTATTTTGCTTATTCTGCTGGAGACAAAAAATGACTTATAATAGTCAAATTTAACTATTACGAATCATTTACATATTCTATTGGAGATACTCTAACTAAATGTTTGAATCGATAAATCTATCAATATAACAGCATAGAATATCTACATTATTATTTTTTTTTATTATTATTATTTTAATGTTTTCCTTTCACAATAATTAACACAAAGTATTAAATTTAAGAATATTAAAAATTCGAATTCGAACTTTATAATTATTGTACCCGTTATCGAACCATTAGAATAAAACCTCTTCTAATAGTAATTTCATCACTTTAACTATGCAAATGTAAATATTAGTTTAAATGTAGTAAATATATTTATGAATAGTCTAATTTTTATTGAAGCTCCATCAAACCTCTCATATATATATGTATTTTTTTGGTTAGTGAAATTATTTGATTTTCGAAATGTTGAAACATGGGAGATATGAGAATGTAGGAAAAAGCCCCTTCACATCAAGGTTGTGCACAATGTTGGGCAGGTTAGAGATAGAATGGGCAACTTCTAGCACATAATCAACTAATCAAGTGAAAAATCAAAACAGTGAATGAGATCAACTTCTTATCTAATTAGGCTAAACTTATAACAACTCCTAGTCTTTTCGAAAGTTCGAAACAAAATAGAAAGAAAGAAAAAAACAAAACAAAAAATCGATTTTTTCACCAAATTACTAGAAGGAAACACACTTAAATAAATAAAATAATGGGAATTGTGGTTCATATTTATTATTATATTTATCTTAGTAGATGAGCTTATTTAATTCATGGAAGCCCATTTATATATAGACATAAATTTCATACAAACTGATTTGTAGGAAATTTATACAAACTGGTTTGTAGGAAATTTCATACAACCCACATATAAGATTGACATGTATCCATTGGCATGTGAGAATCACATGTTTTTTTATTAATGCTATTAAAAAATAAAAATTGATTTATAGGAACACATGTCAATCTTATATGTGGGTTGTATAAAATTTCCTACAAACTGATTTGTAGGAAATTTATATCATTTATATATATTAATCATAAAAAAAGGCCAGCTACCTTAATAGTTTAGTTGGAGCCCATTGAGAAACAAAAGCTAAAGCCCAGCCAAGAATATCTCGAAACATCAAATCCATAGGTACCCAGACTGTACGGATCTCGAGTATCCCAAGATAATCCATGGGAATCAGAGAGTCAGTTCACACCCTATTAGGAATCAACGGTTGAAGTCCCACTTATAAATAGGTGCACACCCCAGGTGTTATTTAGATGATTTATTAATGATAAAGACTTGATACAAATTCTCCCAAAGATTGACTTAAGCATCAAAGTGGAACCGGCTGGCATCCCAACAAGCTCATTTGTTGATATTTGTTGTTTTAGAAGATACCCAGAAGGATTTTTCAAAATCTTGTGCCATCATATCGAAAACTGCCTTAATATCTCACATTACATTTTTTTTTGAAGGAATCTCACGTTACATTTAAGTGAATGTTACGAGAAATCACTTAAAATAACATTACTTTATAAAAAAAAAAAAAAAAAAAAGAATAAGAAGAAGAAGAAGAAGAAGAAGAAAGAGGAGTGCCAAAACGTGTGACCCTAGTCCGTAAAAAGAAAGTAGTGGAAAAAAAATGGGGGAAAAAAAAAAGACAACTAGAATTTCAATTTTTTATTTATGCATTATTTATGAAAGAAAGAACAAGACAAGAAAAAGAGCATATAGAGGCCAGCATGAAAGCAACAAACTAGTTGAACTTTACACTCCATTTGATCGAACAAGACATGAACGAGGCACCACACTGTCTTAAACCCACAGAAGCCAGAATCCAATCCTACGTAAACTTTTCCCTTTCCTTTCTTGACCCTGAATGTTCACTACACGCGTCTCAGATTGCCCCAAATCTCTCTATAATCCGACCGTCCGTGGTCCATCTTATCTAGGCTTGTACATACTGAACTTTAAAATTTTAATACCGACTCGTTTATGAGATTGTTAAATTATTATATACCAACTATTAATAACTTATTACGTTATTTTAACGTACTAAATATTATTATTAAAGTATTATAATTAATATGTAATACTATATTTACTTAGTTAATATATTATATGTTTATTATCAAAAAATGACTTATAGATTGTAGTTAACTACAACATATATATAATATACATAGAAATATCTAGTAACCTATAATTAATTACATTTACTTGTATATGTTAATTAACTAATTAAATAATATGTTAGTTTATGAACTAACTAGGTAATATGTTAACTAACACAATGTATAAATATTAAATATCATATATTACTTAATTACTAATATATATATATATATATATACGCTTAAATTTATATAACGAGTTAACTAGTTAGACTAATAAACAGAGCGAGTGATTCGGTCGAATTTTAAACAGACTAAACTTTGAAGCTTTGTTGAGCGAGTGAAATATGTAGTACTTACTAATAAAGCAAATTTTTACAATAATAAACTAATTTCTGCAATATGGAAATCGAGTTCGAATCACTAAATCGAACAAATATCGGGCAGGTTGTGGAAATGGCTAATCTTATCCAAACATATAATTCCCCCATCTGACCCACAGTCTTTGGTCCCGAGCATGATGCACAACCTCAACACCCCCACGTTTTAATACAATTTATTTTCTTTCACTTTTTTTTTTGGTCAACTGGGGCGGCTGCAAAGGTTTTTTTTTTCCCCTGAATATGTCAATATTATTTTTCTTTTTCTTTTTTTTTTAATTAAACAATCATTTCACCGTTTTCTGTGTCGTTGGTGCTCCACGCTTTTTCTCCCCCCCTCCCTCCTTGTGATTTGACGCCACAATTAACCACAGTTGAATTGCGGCTCGGGTCCGCTCCCGTACACTTAAAACCAACGGTTCCGATCTCTCTGATTCGCGGACGCCAGGACCTTATTCTAATCCAGTTTATTCGATCCCTGGCGCACGAGCGCGCTCTGACCTGCTCCTCCGGTCACCCTACCCCGCTCCTCGTACCTTTTCACCTTCCACACCGGTTTCCAGGGACTTCCAAAGTGTGTGTGGATTGCGTTAATTAATTAATTTAATTCCACCTGCTTGTCAGGACAACGAGCTCAGGCTAACGTGTCAGCAATCTATTCGCTGTCATGGGCTAGTCTGTCTCTTTGGAAATGAAAATGGGCTAAGACACTGGGTTGCAGGTTAAAACTGTAACGAGGATGCACTGGATTGCTACCTTTCAAAATTTAACATTCATCTGGAGTGAATTTAGGTTGAATTTCCATAGAATTTGACCCAGCGACGGGGTTAAATTATTACAAGAGTGTCCGGTTCGTGTAGTCCCTTTCTATTTACGTAACAACCAACGGTGCAACGAGTCCTTGCCACATCAGCCCGCAATTGCGTGTGTATCCAGAGACCTATGTCAGAATGACCTATTTAGCCTCATCTTATTACGTGGCGTGATGCTATTGACGAATTAAAAAGTAGAGGGTACTGCACAGGAATATCCAAACCCGTGCTCAGTGCGTTTGCTTTTTTTTTTTTTTTTATTTTGATTTTCTCTTGTTCCGATAGGATGGGCGATATAATCAAACCCAATATATATAATATATAAAAAAAAATCCAATATAACTTAACCTCTTTTAAAAATTAGTTTAATTAATTAATTAATTTTTTTCCCAAGAAAGAAGCCGAACATTGGAATTGGAGATGAAAGAAGAAGAACTAGCAGCTCTCTGCGTCTCTCTCTACTTTTCCTCATAACTTCCTTGCTCCGATAAATTTTCCCGCAGATTTTCTCGGACTTCAAACACTCACTATCCAAGCTCTTAGATCTGCTTCACAACTCAACTCAATGGCGTTTGCTTTACTTCCGTCACTGGAAAGGAAGAAAAAACTGGTAAGATTCGCTCTGACCGGAACCTCTACACTCTTAGATTGCTTTTGGACTTGGCTTGCTGTTCCTGTACTCGATCGCTCTCTCTATCAGAGTCTGAATCCGTGTGGTAAGGAAAAGTGTCTGATCACATGGAGGAAGATTCTTTTAAAGAGAGATTTCCTTGTTTTGGTTTTCGCGAACTTTCAAAGTTTTGGCTAAGTAGTTAAAGATTTGCTTCGAATCAGAGTTCATCTCCGTCTGATCCGTGCTACGGCGCGTCAAAACTATATGATTTTATTGGCTGCTATGATTGTGATTATTGTTTCTTACATGCTTTTTCATTACTCGTAATTTTTTTTTTCTTTTTCCTCTTCTATTTCTAAATGTCTTTTTTTTTTTTTTTTTTTTTTTTTTAATAAAAATTTGTCGGAGATAATGACTGTTGGATAACCTGCACGAAGATCGCTGCGATTGTTGCTTTGATCCTCACCGTCCGATGGATTATTTTTCTTTTATTCTGATTTTTTTTTTTAGTGTTTGACCTCTGCCTGGTTGCCTAGAAAACGGGGAGTTGATAGAGGTTATTAATTAGTCTTTTTGGTTGTTTTATTTACTTTAAACATTGTTTTTGGTCTTGGGTCCTAAACAATGAAAAGCACAAGAATTGAAATTTATTCTCTTTGTTCATCCCCCTTACAAAAATTCATTTTCTTTACTTATCTTACCATTTCTCAGAAGCCAAATATAGAACATTTTCTCACTTTTGTTTTTGGAGTAGTCTTTCGTTTCAATTCATGTGAATATACTGGTTGTAAGAAACTAGGGGAAAAAAAGAAGCAATTTTTAGGTCAACTCTACTGTAAGTAAATTTGTATATCATATCTCATCGTTTGGAGAATCTAAATCAAATATATCAAGAAAATTCTGAACCGAGATTCAGATGTTCTCTAACTCACCATGAAAAGTACACCCACTGAATTTTCTGCGCTCTATTGTACCCTGGTTGAATGTTTTTCTTGCCCTGTTATCCCTTTGGTTGAAAATCATTTATAGCATGAGTTCGGTATGTAATTAAAATCATAATCTGCATATCCCAGATTATCTAACTTAAATCTGATTACCTTATTTTTGTCTTAAAAATGTTCAAATTTATTCTTTTTCATTAAATTGTTTCACTGTCCAAAACTGGTACAGAGTCCTCATCTACAACTGGTTTGTATATTTAAACGCTATTTTCCGCCTATCCTCATACACACATCCACAAACTCTTACAGGTCTAATCGTAGATCTGTTGGTTTCTTGTGATTCTGATTCAATTTTTTTCGTACCTAGTGAAAGCCTAACATAGCATTTTCAAGTGGTTTACTCTTTAGATTTCACGTACAGATATATCTATTATATATTGGAGCTTATTGGATTGAATTAATGCTAATCGTAACTTTGATTCTTATGGTTGTTAATATTTGTTTTCAGATGTCTTGCAAATGAAAGTATGTGCTGTGGATCAGAGTCCTTAAAACCCAGATTGTCTCCGGGATCAGTTACTATTTCCATTACAAAAGTAGACCCTCCAACATAGAAATGAACCACTTGACTGTTCAAACGGAAGATACTTTTGCAAGTTTGCTTGAACTTGCTGCTAACAATGACATTGAGGGCTTCAAAAGATCGATTGAGCGTGATCCTTCCTGTATTGATGAGATTGGTCTATGGTATGGTCGGAAGAAGGGCTCAAAGCAGATGGTTAATGAGCATAGAACTCCTCTGATGGTTGCTGCTACATATGGCAGCATTGATGTCATGAAGCTGATCCTTTCTTTGTCAGATGCTGATGTCAATCGGCCCTGCAGTCTTGATAAATGCACTGCCCTTCACTGTGCTGCCTCAGGTGGGGCTGTAAATGCTGATGATGCTGTAAAATTGCTTTTAGCGTCAGGAGCCAATCCGAACTTGGTAGATGCCAATGGTCACTGTCCTATTGATGTTATCGTTGTTTCCCCAAAGCTCCAAGATATCAAATCGAATCTGGAAGAACTCCTTAAAACTAATGGTTCTGACATTGAACACAATCTGACCGTATTAACAGGCAATTTGAGTTCGAATTCTCCACCTCTTTCATCTTCCCCAGAGGATGGGTCCCCATCTGCTTCCGATTTTACTTCTTCACCAACAAAGATGAAGTTTAGGGATCATCTCCCTGTTTCTTCTGCATCAGAGAAGAAAGAATACCCTGTTGACCCATCTCTCCCTGATATCAAGAACAGTATCTATTCAACTGATGAATTCCGAATGTATTCATTCAAGGTGCGCCCTTGTTCGCGTGCCTACTCTCATGATTGGACTGAGTGCCCGTTTGTTCATCCAGGGGAAAATGCTAGAAGAAGGGATCCAAGGAAGTACCATTACAGCTGTGTCCCTTGTCCTGATTTTCGGAAGGGGGCTTGTAGACGTGGAGATATGTGTGAATATGCTCATGGGGTTTTTGAGTGCTGGCTGCACCCTGCTCAATACCGAACCCGGCTTTGCAAGGATGGTACCAATTGTGCGAGGAGAGTCTGCTTTTTTGCTCACACCTCTGAGGAACTCCGTCCATTATATGTCTCTACTGGTTCTGCTGTTCCCTCTCCTCGCTCAAGTACTTTTGGTGCCACTGCCATGGATTTTGCTGCAGCCATGAGCCTCCTACCTGGTTCCCCTTCATCGGTATCTGTCATGTCACCTACACCATTCACTCCACCCATGTCTCCATCAGCCAATGGCATGTCACACTCAGCATGGCCCCAACCAAATGTCCCAGCCTTGCATCTACCAGGAAGCAATTTTCAATCCAGTCGCTTGAGATCTTCCCTTAATGCAAGAGACATTCCTGCAGAGGACTTTGATATGTTGCCAGATTTTGATATGCCACAACAGCAGCTCTTCAATGAATCTTGTCTCTCTCAACCATCTATGAATTCTAATTCTTTGAACCGTTCTGGTCGGTTTAAAACCTTAACCCCTTCAAATCTTGATGATCTGTTTTCTGCTGAGAGCTTATCTCCTCGGTATTCTGATCAAGCCTTGGCTTCAGCTGTTTTCTCCCCAACACACAAATCAGCAGTTCTCAATCAATTTCAGCACCAGCAGCAGAGCATGTTGTCACCTATCAATACAAACTTCTCCCCTAAAAATGTTGATCACCCTTTATTGCAGGCCTCTTTTGGAGTTCCATCCTCAGGGAGGATGTCTCCCCGAAATGTGGAACCTATCTCGCCAATGAGTTCTCGGGTTTCCATGTTTGCTCAACTTGAGAAGCAGCAACAGTTTCGCAGCCTCAGCTCGCGGGAACTTGGCTCCAACTCTGCTTCCATTGTTGGGTCCCCTGTAAATTCTTGGTCAAAATGGGGATCCTCCAGTGGGAAGCCAGATTGGGCTGTTAGTACAGATGAATTTGGTAAGCTCCGCAGGTCGTCATCGTTTGAGCTTGGGAACAATGGAGAGGAGCCAGATCTATCATGGGTTCAGTCACTTGTCAAAGAATCTCCAACTGATGTCAAAGAAAAGCTAGGAACACATGTCTCAGGTGTTTCAGCTACCGTATCCTCCAGCGATGGTTCGAATACGAATCCCCAAATTGAATCGGTGGATCACGCTGTGTTGGGAGCTTGGCTTGAAAAAATGCAGCTTGATAATCTTGTGGCTCAGCAGAATTGAAATCATTTTCGCTGAGTCCTGAGGTAGTTAACAACAGAAAGGTTTTGGTAAATAACATATGCCTTTTCCAGATTTTGTTGGCGGTGAGTGTGAGAAGTAACAGTAACAAAGGAAGAAATCCAGGGAGACAGTTCGAAAAAAAGAGAAAAGAAGATTCATTTTCACCATTCATTACAATAGAAGTTAGATAGGGTGAGAATCCCTCTGGGTTACAACATTCAGAAAAGTGAACCCAGTCTAGGTGTTTTTGGTTTTTGGCGTCCAATATTTTCAAATTTTAGGTTTATATAACTGTTATTTTTTTCCCATCAAGAGCACCATGTTCAGTTAGAATGAAACTCAGATCTTAAGTTAACTTCTGTACACTGTATGGTCCGGTCCAATTTTTTGGGGTTAGAGCAGAGGATGTTGTTTTCTGATGTGTCTTGGAAGCAATAACTAGGGTTCCAGTAAATGGGAACCGATAGGCTTATGGAGATGTGATGATTCTATTATAATGATGCAACATTCAGCTAAAGCTTACTGCTTTGTTACTCCATTAATTATTACCTTTTTACTTCTTTCTATGTAGTTGCCTTTTTATTTTCTTTTTCGTTTGTGGGTTTCATTTTGTTAATCACGCTATCTCTCAGTGGCTAATCAGGATGGCCTGGGACCCCCCCGGTGTAGAGTGGTGGATTCCAAATCCTATCAGTGGGGTTGTGTGGAATGAAGGTGGATGGGGAAAATGCTATTAATATGGGTTCTCTGTATAGAATAAATCGGATTCTGAGGTTGACTCTTCAAATGGCTGGGAGATCTTACTTCGAAGAGATAACAATGGAGTCTTATTCTTCGATTTGATGCCTACCACATTCTATCCTCACGTGGGGGTATCATTGGGCGTGATCTATCGAAAATCGTTGTCTCTATTACACCAAGGAATTGAAGAAAAGGAGAAGTGGGGGGGGGGGGGTGGGTTAGATTCTGTTTTTGTTGCGTGTTCTTCAAAATGAAGAGGATGCTGACCTGGATGTTGAAGGGTTAAGAAAAAGAACTTCAAATCTGAATGACGAAAGATGATACTAACAGCTCAATCGTGATGTAATGGTTGTATTGGTCGTCGATTTGAGAATCCACCCAGCCGCTATATATATATATATATATATATATATATTTTTTTTTTTATGGAAAATGATACAAATTTATTCTCTATTCATATTCTTTTCAAATTTACTATTAGATTTATGGGATTCACATTAGATCTTATAAATTTAATGATAGATTTAAAACTTAGTTGTATGAAGATGAATAGAGGTTTTAAGTCTAACATATCTCTTTTTTAATTTATGCATATCGTTTTAGACATAAAATAAAACCCTTTGCTTCTTGAACAAAAAAGAAAAAGAAAAATACCCTTTGCTTCGTATTTTGTTTAGGAGACTTTCTTAGAAAGCGAGAGCAACCTAAGGATCTTTTATCTTGATTTATTGTATTTTGGGTGGAAAATATTTGGAAACGTAATATGTATTATGTGGATTGCCAAGACCGACGTAGTAAGTGCTACATGAATTGCCGCATCAATTTATTAGGAATTTATAGTAAAAAGTATAAGTAACTGATGTGGCAAATGTTGTGTGGTATGCTATAGGAGTATTAGAGTTTGTAAGTGCCTCTTTTAAGTGGTTAATGTGTCAAGTGTCGGATTAGAATTCTCTCTAATTTTAAAGAAATTTTAGATTCTGAAATCATATAATTTTGATTATTTTTAGGCATAAAAACAGCTTAAATTGCGTAATTTAAGCATCTATAATTTTTTTAAAAAAATTGTAAAAAATCATAAGGGGTTAAGTGTCATATAAATTGTAATGTTAATTTATAAGATTTCAGGTTTTTTATTTTTATTTTGCACGATAATAGAGGAATTAAAGAAAAGAAAAGGCAGGGGAAAAAGATAGTAAATTGGAAAAGTGGGGGTAAGACAGAACAACACGAAATGGCGGGTTCTTTGATGCAACGATTTTGATGGGTGCTTTCATTCATTCTATATTCTGTTGAAAGATGATACGAAAATGATGGCATATATTTTGCCTTTTCTTCTTGTTGCATGCGTCTTGAATATATATATAGACAGGGAAAGTAATTAAAGAGGGAGCTGCTCAGCTGGGATGAAAAGTTTTATCACTTCTTTATTTGCCAATATTTTCCTCTTGGATCTTTACAATAAAAAGCAATGGAGGAAAGCAGTGAAGCTCACTCCTACTCACCTTTCGGTGCCTTCGGTTGAGAGGCCAATTTTCTGGTCTTTTCAAGGTTCCACTATCAAATCCTAGAAAATAATTTGGAGAGGAGGAGAAATACATAAGAAATCCAGGAAAAAAAATTAAAAAAAAATGTAAATATAACATGACAATATTTAATGGTCCTTTGACAGATGCATGGCTTACTGCTAAAGTGGCAAAAACAAGTCCTACTGAATGCTGACTAGTAAATTGGTGTCATCCTACACTTCACTTGGTTGTTGAAGATGATTGATTTGGACTTCTATGTAGAAAAATAAACAGCAAGAGAGAAAAGTTGGGCAAAAAATTCTCTTTGGGTATTATTCTTTTATCATAAAGAACTTGGTCGACACATACTAGTTGTTCTTCATCTTTTCCCCACTCACTCCAAAAAAAAAATAAAAAAAAATAAATAATAATAATATTGTTTAAGCTTTTTGGATGGTTGTGATTTTAAGAGGGTATAGTGGAGAGGGTCGTCCTGATTTCGAATAAATCCTACGTTTATGTTAAATATTCTATGTGTGTGTTAGACTTTACTTGCTGAGCGGGAGTTTACGCCCACAATTGAATACACATATTAGAATATTAATTAAATGATTAAATTTACTGTTTCTTATTGGCTTAAGTTTTTAGGATAGCGGTTCATTTTAATATTGACACAATAGAATCTCCCTCTTTTACTTTTTTTGTTTTCTTTCTTTGGCACTCTTTTTAAATTTCAAATAGGCCCTCTATATCCGAAAAACAAAATGTTCATTTATATAATTCAATCATACAAATTAAACTATTGTACAACATGGAAGCTTTATCACCAAGGGATTCAACTTGCATACTTGGTGCGCCAACCATGCCACACATTATTTTACAACTTTTTTGTAAAAATTTGTTTATCTATATGATAATATTGCTTGTACAAGAGAGTAACAAATAGCTTATGTCATGTCTTCTGTATATATAATATAAGCTTAAAGTGTCTCGTAAATAATTAGAGACGCGTGGTACTCTTAACTTGTGTCCTGTGCGCACAGACACGGGATACAAATTAAAGTCGTGATAACGAGTATATAAAAGAGTTTTTAATGTACTGGAGCTCATAATTAAGAGATAGCGGTTTATAAAATTAGGAAAGTTTTGATTGTAAGTGCTTATGCATGGCCATATGGGGTTAGTAGATTTTCAAAATTAGGCAATTTTGAATGTCCTTCAAACCATCTGCCTCACACCTTGCCCATGGAAAGGCATGGTAATCTTTGCGTGGAAAATGCCTTGGAGGAGTCGAAATCTATTGGCTTGTATGGTGTTAGATGGTAGGTTTTAGTGTTCTTCATGCAATTTAGTGTTAAATTATGGTGCTCAAACTCATACCAAATTAGTTTGTCTTTGTCATTTTTGAGCTTTCCCTTTCTGGATGTTGCCATCTTCATGACCATTTTGTGTGGAAGCTTTCATGCTTTATTTATTTATTTCAAACCATAATCAAAGAAATTCAAATTTCTTTCAATAGTTGTCGAGCTGTCTAAATGGAATTATTTGCATTGAAAACTAGTAACTTATTGGACAAAAATTTCCTACAAATTGAAAGCTTTTATGCTTTATTTATTTTTTTTTTTTTCAAACCATAATCAAAGAAATTCAAATTTCTTTCAATAGTTGTCGAGCTGTCTAAATTGAATTATTTGCATTGAAAACTAGTAACTTATTGGACAGAAATTTCATACAAATTGGTTTGTAGAAAATTTCATGCAAACCATATCTAAAATTGACATGTGTCCCATGGCATATGAGAAGCACAAATTGTTTTAAGGACAAAAATTTCATACAAACTGGTTTGTAGAAAATTTCTTACAACCCACATATAAAAATGACATGTGTCCTTCAAACATGTGAAAATCACATGTTTTTTTTTTTATTAATACTATTAAAAAAGCATATAAGAAGCACATGCTATTTAAATAACATGTGATTTTCACGGAAAATATTAGATTTACAACATCAATACAACAACTGTACAACAATCCCTCACATGAGGGTGGGTCCCACATACTGAGACCCACCCTCATGTGAGGGATTGTTGTACAGTTGTTGTATTGGTGTTGTACAAGAATCAAATCCCGATTTTCACATGCCAATGGATATATGTCAATCTTATATGTGGGTTGTAGAAAATTTCTGTTATTGTTTTAATAGCATGTGTTTCTCACATGTTTTTTTATTTATGCTCATATTGACATGTGTCCCTTGGCATATGAGAAGTACATGTTGTTTTAATAACATGTGCTTCTCACTTTTTTTTAATGGCATAAATAAAAAAAACATGTGATTCTCACGTGCTTAGATGACACATGTCATTCTTATGTGTGAGTTGTATGAAATTTCTTACAAACCGGTTTATAAGAAATTTATGTCTTTTAATATTACAAGCTTTAAATTGTGTTAAGAGTAAATTCTTTCGACCTAGTCTATTAAACTAACATCTGTCTTTAGAGTTTGTAATTTTCATATATTCTTAGTGCAACTATGCAAATGTCAGTTCAATAGAATGTATTGAATTTTTTTTTTCAATCCAATTTGAAAGAAAACTTTACCGGTGAAATAATCCATCCCGGGTTTGCATTCTCTTCCTTAAAAAATGGAACTCACATAATTATGACATCAGAACTTTCACAAAAACCATAAAGGATGGGGTAGGAAGTTGGTGTGGAGGTTAAAACTAAGACACCAAACAAAGGACAGACCCATTATAAGGTCAGAAACCAAAATAAATAACTCTGTTCAAAATTATTGGCCCTCAAAAACAAAACCCATTATTGGTGAGATAAAAAAAAAAAAAAAGAAAAAAAAAAAAAAAGAAAAAAAAGTATTCCAAGCAAAGTATGCTTTGCGAAATTTACACTGACTAAATTACCACTCTGCATGTAATTTTAATAAATTAATTTAGATTTTTTTTTTTTAAAAAAAAAAAATAGAAATATCACAATTGAAATTTAATGTTCGTGTCAATTTGGTACCTCTACTTTTAATTTGAATAATTTAATATCCCTGCACAATGTATTTATGACTCACCTTTCTACTGCTAAATCTAACCGATATAATTATGATATAGTTATGTGACATGCCACGTCATCTATGATAGTGAAATGGCTTTACTTACTACCTTCACCTCTATAATTTAGGTTACAGAATAATACTCATATTCTCTCCTTCTCACTCATTAGGTTAACTAGCCTCACCATTAATAGTAAATCCCGTTGAGAAATTACACTTATTCCGTTAATCTATCGTGTTACTACTACCGCCTAATTTACAATATCTCTCCTCCAATGTTTTAATTTGGTTAATGTAACCTATCGATTTACCAAATGGGTTGCAATGTCCCCTTTTTGCCTTTCAAAAAGACAAAAATACTCTTAAAAATAATAATAATAATTAAAAAGACAATTTACCCACGGCCGCGCCATGAGTCTTGTTGAAGGTAAAACGAGAACATTGCAACTCCAATGATAGATTTGTATGGTACACTAAATCAATTAAAAGATTTAGTTGTTGGTAATTGATTAATGAGTAAGGAAAGCAAAAACTACCAAAGAGATAGACAAAAGCCTCGTGTTTGAGGGAGGAGGGAAGCACTCCCATAGTGTTTTGGGTACTTGCTTTTAGAATCAGTAGTTTTTCTTGTCCTGTTCTGGGATTGAGAAGTAGATTTCTGTCTTTGTTGTGATTTTTTTCCTTTTGAAATCATTTTTACGTTTGTAGTTCGTATTGTGGGTAAGATTGCCATAAAGCCTACATGAGTGAAATCGGTTTTGTTCCAGTGTGGTATAATCCCAAGGTTTGTCTAGAGGGTATTCCTACTAGGCAGCATGAAGCGACGACAGCCGGCTGGTCAAGCCTATGATGACAGGCAGAGGAGGCAACAACGGTTATGTGGCAAAGGAAACTGTTCTAACTTCCTCAAGAAGATCGAGCGTAATTGCAGAAGACGTGGTCATACATGAACAATTTCTTCTCGAGTTTTGAGGACAAAATGGTTATTGTAAAATTCCAACATGGAGAATGTTATGAAGAAATTTTAGATGTATGGCTAGTTTGTTTTCCGATGTGTTTCTGGGAGACTCTATCCTTAGAGTCTAAGACTCTGTTTTCTGTAAAGCGTGTTTGCTCTATTGGTTTTATGAATGAAATCAGATCTATTATTTCAAAAAAATTAAAAAAAAATCAATTGAAAGATTAGGGGAGACATTACAAATGGGGGGATAGATTGAAGGGACTAAGTGTAGTTTCCGCTTTCATACCTATGTTGGTAGGCTCCTGTGTCAAAACATGAGGTATTTGGATTGTAATTTGTAGTGCTTGAGTTATGGTTCAAGAATTCAAGTTTATGAAAACTCATGCAACCCTAGCTTGATCTATGCTCGAGTGAACATTTTGAACGAAGTACTATAGACTCACTCGATTTAAGCTTGACTCCCACTAGATTGAACACATGTGATGCTCAAATCGAGAGTTTGCTTGACCCTTAATGCGACTCTCGCTCGAGCGAACTAGTGTAATGCTCAAACCGAAAATTCGGTCGACATTCACTCAAGCAAGTTTGAGGCAACTTTCCATATTTATCCCAAGTTTTACCCTACTTATATAAGCCTTGCTTGCACAATTTTCTATGAATGAGAGAGAGAATTGCATTTGTCCCCGTCAAGGTAGGAAATAACACAGGGTCACAGAAATGCTGATACATGTGCCATCCCTTAACAATTGTTCATCTTTTCCCTGTTGACCTTAGAAGAAAGACAGGGCACCAATATTTGGAAGAGGGAAAACAAATAAATACTGTACAAACATTTTTAGGCAGCAATTAGCCCCTTAAAAATCTCCAAGGCCCCGTTCCAGTCCCTATCCTGCAAAAGTAGAAGCCTGAATATTGAGGTAATCTGATCTCCATTATATTTTCAGATGGTCCTTGTTAGAACCATTGCAATAAGAAAGGAATTGAACAAAGCTCAAAGAGTTGTTGTTTGATAACATCTTTTCCTTCTTTCTTTTGTTTTCTCTTTTCAAAACAAAAACATTAACAAACAACTCAAAATACAAAACGGTCAAAACTACTTTCACATTTATATCACATCAGAACACTTTTTTCAAAAAAGAAAGTACCCTCTAAAAACATTAACAAACAGTGATTTTCAAACTTAACAAAAAGGTAAAAGCCACTCATTTTCAGGGAAAAAAAATGAGATATATAAAATGAGGGATGTAACACTCTTCCTACAAAAGCAGTTACCTCCAAAAGCCAGCAAATGCGCGCAAAGTCATATAGATAGACAAAGCAATCCAGAGACCAATAAAGCCTTGACTTGAGGATAGTATAAATAAGCAGGCTATACTCACCAATGCCACCAAAACCTGGGGACAAGGGGGAATGGAAATTATATGAGAGACTTGCATGGATAAATCTGTTGATAAAAGGAAAGTAGCAGTGGTAGAATCTTTCAACCGGTTGGATATTCGATAGTGGTTGAAAGATTTAAAAATGTTCTTCTTTTTTCATTGTAAGAAACCAAACTAAGCTTTTAGGAAAAAGAAAAAAAAAATCAGTGGGAGCAACGAAGTGTTTGGCAGACTTGCCATTGAGTACGCAGAATATGCAAAATCTGAAGCTCCATAGTTGATTCCATCAAAAACAAATGCCAAAGCATTGATAGGTTGAGTCACTGCAACAAACTAGATAACAAGAACAACTAAAATTATTGGGAATCATGTTAACCTGGAAAAGAACATTATTGTGGTTCAAGAAGGGAGGAAGGGAGGGAATACCGGGATGCTTAGACCTATGAGTTGCAGAACATTGATGTCCTTTGTAAATAATCTGGACGCAAATTGTAATACAACTACAAGGATGACTGAGAGCACTAGCCCCAGAACCAAGCCCAACTGCATTACAGAACCATAAGCAACACAGAATACGAAAAGCCACATAAAAAATACTTAAATCTTAAAAATCAGCAGACCTGCAGTACACGAGAAGCAGTGGCCTTGACCTTGTCGTAATCCTTCTTTGCAAATGAACTTGCAAGGATTGCCTGAAAAAAAGTTGTTGCTACAGTCAATGCTTCTGGATAGAGTTAAAGATGATAAGAAATGAAGTTGCGCAGAGCCAGTAAAGACAAATCTCAGTACATGCTTAAGAGACAGTTCAACTTCTAAGAAAATACTCTGAGCCGTATGATTATAAGATGCTTCTGACAGGTTCAGTTGTTGGTTAAATGATGACTTCTAGGAAATATAAAGGCAGACAAAGTTAAGGCACCCCACAAAACCCCAAAGCTATGAAAGGAACCAATGTACATCAACACAGAATACAAATAAGGAACCCTTCTAGTTGTTGTACAACCTCCTTTGAGGCTTCCACTAACCTCCCTGGAAAGAATGTAACATTATAAGATTTATGTATCATTCTTCTTATATATCTTTCTTTTATATTTGCATTAGTTTTCTTCTTATTTTTGTTGTTGTATTGACCAACTTTGTACTTTGTCTTGATGGACCATTCTGTGAATAGCGCTCAGAATATGATCTTGAAGAGGATATGAGGAAACGTTGACAAGTCGACCACAGGTCTACTTGGATGTTGTTTAAGGTATTGTCTATTGATTTATTTCATACAATTTTCTGTCCCTTGACAAGTTGACCACGGGTCTATTGTATACAAATGTGGAAACGTGATGGTGGTAGATGTACTTGAATTTGACTGAAAAAATGTGCATCTTACTTGTCCAGCAACAGCCAACCCATCAGCAAGCAAAGAGGTTGCCAGCCAAATCTGTAGGCAAACCTGAAATGCAGCCATTGATGTTGTTCCCTGCCTTGCAGCCAATGATGCTGCTAGGGTCACACAGAATGTTACAGCTATGACCCTCACCAATAACATAAATCCTGTATCCAAACACAGGAAAATAAAATATGTTACACACCAATCAACAAGGATAGTGTATGACCATTATAGACCAGTAACGATTAGAAATTGATTGAGAAGGATATCGAAGATGATACATGGGGAAGGAAAGAACACCTAACTTGAGAAGTTCAGATCAACATTTAAAAAAAAAAAAAAAAACTTATAAAAGTACATTAAGAATCATAAATTAAGAGCATACGAGTCCACAGATTAAAGAAACTGATATGTGATGAAAAATACCTAGCAAATTAAATGAAACATGCACTGAGACCCAATATAGAGAAGCATATATAGGTCTTTTACTTTTCACCTAAATAGTTGGTAGTCCTATATAACTTGTATTCTTACATGAATCCTGTGACATAACTTGCACAGACATGTGAATTTTAAGGGTCAACTATTGAGAGATGTTGCAGGTTTTGTAATTTGTCTGATACAATTTGTATCCTTGCATGAATAGTTTCAATGGCAAGTTATTGAAGAAAGTTCTAATGTTTTGTGATGTCATCACACCAACTAAGAAGAGGGCCAACCCTCAAAAAGATATCAGAGACATTCACAAATCCACCATAAAACTTTCTTTGAACTTTCTCATTGATGTATGTGTGTTCCAAGCACACATGCATTTGCACACATTGTTCAAAGTTGACACTAAAGGATTTGGAATGCCATGATAAGTTGGTAACAGAGATGGATACAAGAAAACAGAAAGACCAAGCGCCAATAAAAGGCAACATTGGATGAAATAACATTTAACCACCTATTTCTTGAGGATAAATTACAACTGGAGTTTCAGATAGTAAATACATATATTTTACAGTCCAGAGTTTATGCAAACAGACTAGTTCTTGGTTCCTTTCATCATCTATTAATAAGTCCATGTAATCAAGTTCTGGCTTACACCATTTCATTAACTCTCTCCATTTAACATAAAAACATTATTCCCTATAGTCTCTAAAGGTCATGTACTAAAAAGTACATGCAGAATGGCTGGTCAGATATATTGTAAAAAACCACCAATTTGGGGTAAAAAGTACCAAAGACATGGATTCTTATTTTGAGCTCTGATAATGGTTTTGTGGCAGAAAAGTTACTGAAGAAAATATGGAGCCCCTCACCATTTCTAAGAAACCGGCCAAATTGTAGATCGTTGATACTTGGAGGTAAGAGATCAACTTCTTTCATTAATCTCCACAAGAGAATCAGGGCGATTAAGTACCTATAACGGTCAGATCCCAAGTGAAAAATAGCAGTGGAAAGACCTAGGATATCAAGACAACCTGGCCCGAGTCAGGCAGGAAATATGGAAAATTAATTAGTGCAAAGGTAACACTTACTGAGAAATAACATGGGCAATGGCCGCTCCACTAACCCCCATTCGGAGCATGAAAATAAATATCGGGTCTAGAATGATGTTTGCTACATCTCCCACCACTACAGTCATAAACAAACTAATGGATAAGACTTAGCTGCAATTCAAAATGCCAAACATGGAATATATATATATATATATATATATATATATTTTTTTTTTTTTTTATATATATATATTTTATTTTTTTTCTTTTTAGCAAAGAGAAGACAACTAGTATCCGATTATATCAAGATTTTATTTAAAAAAGCACTTCAATGAGTAATTAAATACAATTAAGTTTATTTATTTGTAAGCATAAAATAGCTAAATACTAGCTTTGCAACTACTTAAACTTCCTTCTGCTAGTTCAATTTTGCACAATTATCCATAGCACAAATCCAACCCCGTCTTGGACTTAAAGGCACCAAAGATATTGATATTCTGTAAAGGGGATCCTGACACAGATCCTCAAAATGATATCCCACGGGAACAAAGGTGACTCATTTTTAATTAAAGGGATACATGTTTCAAATCCTCAACCGCAATAGTGGGAACAAAGGCTGCCTCATTTTTAATTAAAGGATGCGTGTTTCAAATCATAAACAACAACAACAAAGTGTCTTTATTTGATTATTTCCATTGGACATCCAAATACAGACTAACAAGTTCTGGTAATTTGCGAACACCACATCAAAGTTGATGGAAATGCGAAAAAACCCAATCAAATGGGAACTTACTGGTAGCATACAAAGGAGTTTTTGTGTCCTTAAATCCTCTAAAAACCCCTTGCATAGCCAGAGAGAGAAGAACCGCTGGAGCACCAAGAGACCTCAATGTCAGGTATTGTTGGGCTGGTTTTAGCATGGGAGAATTCTACAGGAACAGAATTGTACCACAGTCATTATATGTAGATTGTAGCAATATGAACATTGGAAAAAAAAAATGGAGGCTAGAGGGATTGGGAGCCTTTTTAAAACATAGAGGCGTCAAAATTTTCAACTTCTGGGGGAAAAGAAATCAACAGGTGAACTTCTAGGAGCAATATCATGTCATTGCAATGCTACAACAATTACGTTATGACTTACAAATATATCCAATCATATTTAGCTAGCAATTAGTGTATGTCTTCGCATCAACACTCCAATAAAGAATCGGAATACCTTCCACAACAATATTAATAAGGCAAACTCTCACATGAAAGTCAAAATAAAATGATGTGAAAGGCTCTTGTTTACCATGAATTTTGGGGGATGGATTATGTCATGCGTGGGACCTGCTTGAGAATCGATATTAGTTTATCTCCTAGTTTATGGTGTAATTAAGGGCTACAATAGTTATCATTTTAATTAACAGCCATTCTAGCGCAGTCCTATAAATAACTTGTGTAAAAATTACCGCTCATTTGGCAAAGGTATCAAAATATGATGAACATAGTACAGCTTTTTATTGGTTGATTTCAAGAAAAAACTGAAAGCTTTTCGTATTCAATA
This sequence comes from Alnus rubra, assembly GCA_028654335.1. Lineage (NCBI taxonomy): Eukaryota > Viridiplantae > Streptophyta > Magnoliopsida > Fagales > Betulaceae > Alnus > Alnus rubra. The sequence goes on along the minus strand of JAJPGS010000163.1, from coordinate 6,116,235 downwards.
GCAATGCCCCATAGTAAAGGCCTGCTGCATATACTTTTATTTAACATTGTCCTGAAACTAAAACTGCTAGCACAGCAAGAACAAAGAAAATGATCAGGCGAGATATCCTACAAGTTTTAAGGAAGCTCTTCTATAAGGATCTTTGGATATGTGCTCAGTGCTCAAATGATATTTGCAAGATAGTTAGTCCAAACCCAAGTTAGTCGTCAGAGTGGTCAAAAGTAAGAAAAAACAATGAGTTATCATATGTCCCATTTACTTATTAGCATTAATCTATACGGAAAAAAAAACATATAAATTCCATTGGCATAAAAGGGTCAAGGTATTCCATTTATAGAATTAGAAACACACAGGCTTTGAGAAACGACTAGCATAAAAGTCAAGTGGTTCTAGCACTAACAAGAGAAAACTTACAGAATCTATACCCATGTAGTTCAGTATTGGTTTAGCGGAAAATATGAGGAACAAAGCTTGTATGAGCCCAAGCAGGCTAGCAATAACCAATGCTGTTGAAGCTGATGGATTATGCCTTCTGTCATTTGTTTTCCTGTACGACTTGTGCATAGACTCTGGTTGTAAAATAAGACAAAAGCCATAACACGTTAATAGGCAACAGAATAATCCAGAAACTTCACAGGGGAGGAAAAAGAAAAACTTCAAGTATATTGGAACTCCTAAGATAGCAATTATTTTTAACATGTATTCAAACAAAAACAAGAAGGGGAAGAAGAGAAAAAGCACACCAACTAGTGGTAACTGCTCTGCCATTTCAATCTCCTGATTGAGTAGAGCATAACCCTTGTTGATTACTCCATTGTGGTCTGCTCCAATTTCATTGTCATCTGCTTCAGTATTTAATCTTTCAGTAGCATCTTCCTCAGCTACAAAAGAGGTTGTGACACTGACAAGTGGGAATATTGCTACCTTTGATACTTGATTGAAAACAGCAATAGAAACTCCGACAGCAGCAAGCTCCACAGGACCTATATGAATAATAGCCTGATGATCAAGACCAGAACCAAACAGTAATATAATGCCACAACTTTCAACAGCCTGATGATTGATCTAGTGATAAAAATTATAGTTGAGGAACTTGTCACAGCACGTATTAAGCATATCTGTAACTGTTGGACAAGAATTAAAAGGAAAATGTTTTTGGTCGATCAAAATGCCTCAAGAAGCTACTTGGAGTTGGAGGAAAATCCTTAAACTTAGAGAAGTCGCTAAAACCTTCTTGAAGGTTAGGGTTGGTGATGGTAGCAAAATTTTCCTTTGGTTGGATTTATGGCATCCGGATGGAACTCTCTATGACCTATATAGGACCATAGGTACAGAGTTGTTTATGATGCTAGAAGCAAACTTGATGCTAAGCTTTCAAGTGTTATTAGAGGTAGCAATTGGAATTGGTTACCTGCCAGATCTGAGGCTTTGGTTAAGATTCAGAGCAGCCTTCATTTGATTCAATTGGGGGCCGAGACACTCCTATATGGATGGCTTGAAATTCCAATATCTATTCAAGTAGAGGGACTTGGGAGGCACTAAGAGAAAAGCTACCAATAGTTGCTTGGTGGAGTTTGGTTTGGTTTTCATTAGCCATTCCAAAACACTCTTTTATTCTTTGGTTGGCTATCAAGTACAGCCTTTCTACTGGAGATAGAATTCTGAATTGGGGAGCAAAAGGAGAAGTTATGTTTTGTAGAGGTTGTATTGAATGCCGGGATCATTTGTTTTTTGGTTGTGGATATCGCAAGAGAATTTGGCAAGCTATCATGAAGAAACATAATCGGGATAATATTCCTATTGAATGGGAAGATATTCTAAGTAAGGGAGTGAAAGAATGGAGGGGAAAGAGCCTAAAAGCAATTATTTGTAGATTTGGCTTGGGGCTCAGTGATATACCATGTATGGAGGCAGAGAAATGATGTCAGATTTGGGAACTCTTTAATCTATGGGGAAAATGATTCAAAAGATTTGTTGGGAGGTTAGAACTAGAATTCTATGGATGGGCCAATTTAATGGTAATGGGGAGAATATGGCTCTTTGTGCTAATTGGGATATCCCAACTTCTGTTCTGATCCAAGTCTGGTTGACTGTTGGCTGTAAGCTTCACTGCTTGATGATTATTTTGCTGGAAGCTTCACTGCTTTATGTTGGCTCTGCTGCTGTTCAATCTGGGCGTATGCTGCATGTGTATAGCTGCTGGATAGCAGAAGGAGGAAGCTTAGTACAGATAAGTTGTTCCTTTGTTTGTATAGGGTTCTGGGTCGTTCTTTGTTTGTATAGGCTGATTGTTTGGAGCAGTATCTTTGTATAGTGGTACTGCTCTTTGTTGCACTGAGATAGGCTTTGTTGTTGGTAGTTTGTTGGGGATGGGTTTGCTGATTGTTGTGAGGCCTAATGGCCTTGGGGATTTAGCAGGTTTCTGCTAGTGTATTGTACTTCTTTGTTTGGTGTTAATAGAAATTCATTCATCGAAAAAAGAACTAATGACACCATGCACATATAAGGAGAAAATAAGTCAATGGACAGTACCCAATCACAATAAAATTGAGAGAAGTGCTACACATCCCATTTTTTTTTTCTTCCAAAATTTGGTTCCCAAATGATGTGTCACAATCTCATGTGATTTATCATTTTAGGAAATGTGTCATCACCACATAGGATGATGACACATCATTTGGGAATCACTTTTAGGGATAAAAATTTGGGAAGTAGAGCATTTCCCTAAAATTGATACATATGCACATAAATAAGGTAACCTTCTCCAGACGGTAAGGCAATACATCCTACAAAAATATAATACTAACTGGTCTAATACGTAAGTAAGAGACTTCCAAAATCTTCACCTAAGATGCATAGCATCATCCTTAACATAAGATTCAACAACTTGAACAGAAGTAGAAACTATGACAAAACACAATGCAAAAGCTTTCTGAAATAAGCATAAACCTATATGGCCAATGAATGCTGTGTCTATTAGAGAAGCAATAGGGTCTGCTGTTAAAGCCAGCGCTGATGGGAGGGCAATCTGCATTATTTCCTTGCCCAGCTCATCGTTTCTGAAAACATTCCTGAAAATGCCATTGAAAGTTGCAATTTGAACATTTAAATCAATTTCTCAGCCAAAAGAAAATTAAATCAGTTCAGAACTCAAATAAAAGAAAACAAAGTGCCTGATGGACAGGCAAAAAAAAAAAGTAGTTTTACACTTCAGTCATATCAGTAGGTAAGAAGACCATACTTCATATTTGATTGAATCAAACACCTATGATTGGGAATTTCTCAATGAGATTAACTATCAGTTTAAATAAAGAAAAAATATAAACCAACAATGTTTTATATAAAAACGACAACTGCTATAACAACACCAGTGGCCAGTGGCAGTACCCAGACAATAACCCAAAAAAGCTTACTACACTAGGAACATAAGAATCAAGATACAACCAATGAATATCCCACCTTGTGTCTTTGAAGAACAGAAAGAGGGGCATCTTTCCCAAGCTTTTCCACCCACATGAAACGGCCTCCAAGGCCATCACGACCCGAATGGCCCTTACACCTCCAGTATATGGAATCAAATATCGTCTGCCTCAGAAAGAAAGATTCTATTTTTTTTTTCTTTCTTTCTGAGCGTTTAGGAAGGAGAGATTCATATCAAGAACCAAGTAAAGTGGCTTCCCAGAAATTCAGCTCATTTGAATGAAATGAAGAATGCTTAATTGGGAAGTAAATTGTAATGGTGGGTGGATATTCCATTTCAGAGAGAGCTAAGCGTCTTACCCCAGATAGTCGAATCCTGCAATCAACCTCCCTCAGTTCCGAACACCCAGCAATTATTATAAATATTCTGGCTTCGGACAGACAGACTGACAGAGACATCAGACATTAAAATTTGATTACAATGGCACCCATTTAACGAAAGTTTGAAGATATTATTTTTTTTTTGGAAAAGAACAAATAATCTATTCAAACTATCATTTAATTGTGAGAATATTTTTCAAACTATCAATTATGTTAATATCATTGCTCAAATTATTAAAAAAATATCAATATATTTTATTCATTTTCTATATATTGACTTGTTTGAATACTATAGGAGTTTAGGATTTTTTTCACATGATTTATTCTTTTAGTTATATTCAATAATTTAATACAGAAAATTGAAATTTTTTTTTTAAACGAAATATTTGAACATTTCATTGACTAAAAAACTCATAAAACTCTTACATCACAAAACATAAAGTTATGCAAAATCATAAACACATACTATGAAGTTACATAGTTATAAATACAAATAAAATTCTTATAATAAAATATTATTTATGACTTTTATCTTCCGCTAACCTATCTACTTCGAGCAAACTAATCTTTTGTATCAAAATCTTTATTAGTTACAAGAAAATTATTAGTTATGAGTTTTTTATTGTACAAAATAATAAGATTAATTAAATTACTTTTTAAATATTACATAGATAAAACAATATTGGAACAAGCACCACTTAAATTTAATGGCTCACAAAATTGAACAAAATTAACGGTAGTCCGGGTTTGTATTTGGAAAAGAGTATTCTTGACCACAACATTTTACAAAAAAAAAAAAAATTCAACAAATAAATTTATATTTCAGAATTAAAAAATAATTTGTAGTCCTTCAAAGAAATTCCTAAGCCTGCCATATAGGCACGAAAGTCGAAACACAGTAACCATTAAACAAGAAACAAAATACTACCGTTTTAATAGGATTTGATTCATACACTTTACCGGTATAACAATTGCACAACACCCCCTCACATGGGGTGAGCTCCACACACTGAGCTCCACCTCATGTAAAGAAGTGTTGTGTCATTGTTGTGGTGGTGTTGTAAATCTATCATTTTCTGTTTTAATATAAAAGATTAAAAGACTTAATATATATATATAATATATATATATATAATTGCGTACAAAATCATTTAATAAATTCGTGTAACATACCTTTAATAAACCCCCCAAAAAAATAAACAATTGTAGTGACAACCACGTGGGGATTTTTGTAATCAACTTCGATTTTAAGAATTGTCTAGCATATAATTAAGAATGATTATAGTTTTAAAATTTTAATAAAGCAAGTTGGAAAAGTTATTTAAAATATATATATTTCTTTTAAATAAAGACCAACAAATATGTATATGTATATTTAAATAACAAAAATAGCTCAGAACCTTACACATCCGTCTTGTTGTTCTTTGGCTAGAACAACCTTCCTTGGATGGGGAAACAAGACGAAGAATTTATTAAACCAATTTCACAAGCCCTATTTTGTCGGTCAAAAAGGGGGTTTGGTGTCTTTATATAATACAAGCAAGTCCTCGCGATTCTCTGATTCAACCATGCTTCTTTTTTTTCTCTATTGCTACTGGATCAACTTACTTTTCTATTGGTACCAGAAGCTTCAAGCTTTGAATCCTCTCTACTTCTCTGACCAAAAAAATGATATTAAAAAAATAAAATAATAATAATAATAAATCCTCTAGACGTCTATAAACCTCTTCTGATACTCACCATTGTGGGCAGAATTAGAGATTTAAGTGGAAGGGTAAAATTTAAGAAATTTCAGAAAGTTTAATTGTAATTTGATTAGTTATTATGGATCAATAGCATAAAATAGCTAATACTTTCTCGTATGTGATTTTACGAAACTTCGGTTGTAACTTGAATAATCATTTTAAAATGATATACAGGCAATCTGGGCTAGGAGGCCTAATGAGTGATGACATCTTCTTCTTCTCTTCTTCTTATTCTTTTTTTTTTTTTTTTTCATTAGAGATGGCATCTTGGTCTTGTATGTTTACCTACAAATGGCTGGACCACACACTCTTGATATACAGTCGGTGGAACTTGTGCTCGACCATTCAAAAAGATAAAGAGTCAAGATACCCCATGAGAAACCATTTCATAGTGTAAGAAGAAATGGAGATGCGAGACCATCTGAAAAGATTCAATGGCCAAAGAATGATATAGACAACAAGATAACAAATAAAGAATGGAAAAATATTCCAACCGAAAAAGAAACAACATTTACCAGAGTTAGCTCAAATGGTTGACTTGTTTGGTTAATACTACGAGATTCGTTGTTCTAGTCTTCACTCAACCGATACACGATCTTACGGGCGGAGTCATGTATCCGAGTTTACTCAGCAAGGATGGGTCAAGAAGTGGCCTTGCTCTAAAAGGGTACCACATCATTTTTTATTTTTAAAAATCCTGTAATTGTTTGCATGTCACCAATAATCTCCACAAGTGCATTTACCATCCTCAAATCTATGGAACCGGTTATTATCCCTCACAATGATCACTCGTCCAGTGCACTTGGACATAAACTTGATTGCGGTATGACAGTCACCACAAACACGCAAGTTCTTCATAACCCTGATTGGCCTTTCAGTCGGAAAGGTAATGAGCCCAAATGCAATGGCTAGTCTTTCACTGTGATCCCAAATTGCCCGTTTTTTCTCTTCACCATCCACTTCTCGAAGCACAAAACTTGTGTCTGGAACATAACCAGCTCTCTCCATTTCCTCCCCTAGTTCTTCCAACTTCTGATAAATCTCTTTAGTTTTCACATTAGATCTATCCCCAGAAGCAAATGTGTGAACTCTGTTTCCTTCCTCAACCCAGCTCAAACCTGTTTCCTTCTTCTTCCCGCGGTCCCTTAGCATCTTCCTGGCTTTGGCTGCGTCCTCATATCTTCCAGCAGCAGCGTAAGCATTAGACAGTAGCACGTGTATGCCTGGGCTCACAGGACCCAACTCAAAGACTTTATCAGCGGCAAAGGCTGCCAATTCAGTATCCCCATGGATTCTACACCCGGTCAATAAAGCTCCCCATACAGATTCTGTTGGCTCCATGGACATTTCCTTAATAATCGAAACTGCATCCTGCAATTTTCCAGCACGGCCAAGCAAGTCCACCATGGAAGTATAATGCTGATCACCTGGCTCGATTCCATACTCCTTCATTCGCTCAAAGTAAAATCGGCCCTTTTCAACTAACCCCGCATGGCTACAAGCATAAAGCATACACAAAAAAGTGATGAAATTTGGCTTCATCCCTACACCTTCCATCTCTTTAAACAGCTCAAAAGCTCTATCTGTGTGCACATGCTGAGCACAAGCTATTAGCATTGCATTCCAGAAACCAAGATTCCTAACGGGGATCTCATCATATACCCGATAAGCTCCCTCGATGACTCCACACTTAGAGTACAACGAAACCAATGAACTACCTACAAAGGCCGACTTATCAAAGCATGTCTTAAAGCACAACCCATGTATTTGCCTCCCCAATTCCAGTAGCGTCAAATTGCCACAAACCCGTATAACACTCGAAAATGTAAAATCATTGACATCAAAATTTTCAAACAAAGCTTGCTTAAACAATCTCAAAGCCTCCTCATCCACACCCAACTGAGAATACCCATATATCATCCCACTCCAGGAAACCACATTCTTCTCAGGCATTTCATCAAACATCTTCCGAGCATATCCAATTTCTCCGCACTTGGCATACATATCAACCATTGAGCTCCCCACAAACACATCAAATTCATAACCAGTCTTCACAGCAAGACAATGCACAGACTGCCCAACATCGCACCTCGACAAAATCGCGCACGACTTGGTCGCGCTCGGTAAAATATGGTCGTCGGGTCGAACCTCAGTACCAAGCATTCGCCGAAAGAAGTCGAGGGCAAGCAACGGAAGCTCATTCTGCGCAAAGGATGAGATAACGGAGCTCCAAGTGGTGGACGACTTACGTGGGGCGTCGTCGAAAACTTGGCGGGCAAGGAGGGGGAGTTGGGACTTGGAATAGAAGTTGATGAGGTGGTGGTATAGGAGAGGGATGGCTTGGAGGCCTGATTTGATGATGTGAGCGTGGAGTTGAAGGCCCTTTGGGAGCGACCTGGAGTGCGTTAGGGAGAGAAGGAGGTTGCAAACGTGCCTGTAGTTTTGTTCAAAGCTGTGTTGGTTTAGAGGGTTTTGTGGGGGTTTTGGGAGTGTGATGTTGGGTCTCATTTGGACTCTGGAGGAGTCTTTTGGGGGAGTGGGTGAAGCATTAGAATAGACCCAGGGCCGCGCTTGAATTCGATTTGCTTAATAAAAGAGTCGGTTGTAAACACAAAATTAAACTCGAATGTTTAATAAATTATATTCATGTAAATTTAACTTTGGCTCGTATAATTTTATTTTTCTTATTTTTATAGCATTACGTAGTCAAAACATTTTAAATAAAAAGGAATTATCTGTCTTATATAATATATATAGTTTGAATTATTATTATTGTGAGTCTGTATAAAGAGATGTGATACATTTACGACTTTTGTAAACTCTTGTACAATTTTAACAATTTTTTTTTTCCTTCAAATTAACTATTGAATCTATTTTTTACATGTGAATCCTAAAAAAAATTGTTAGAGTTATAAAGAAGTTTTAAACGTATTATTTCTTATGTATATATTTAAATATATGTATGTGTATGCATAATAAATTTGCATACATACTATAAAATCAATCATATAAATTTAGATTGGATTATTTAAGAATTAAATTAAATTAAATGATAAAATCTTAATAATTATTAATTAACTAATAAGTAATATGGATTTATAAAATAAAAATAAACAATAATAATATTTACTTTATACAAGAGAGGAATAGGTTAATTGAACACTTTGCTAACAAGTTTAAGTTAGCTCAAAAAAAAAAAAAATTGATTCAAGCAAAAACAAATTATTTAGCTCAATAATAAACTCAAAATAGACTCGTTAAAAATAAAATTAAATAAATAAAACCTGAACATCTCATTCTCGGCTAGGCTCAAGCTTTGATTACAGCTTACTGCAAAAGCGAGACCAGCTACGACGTCGGTTTTTAGTTGTCTGACGTCGGTTACATCATAATTCTGCTTTGCCCAGAACTCGTCGCCGGTTGGTGGAGTGCTCCAGAAGACACAGAACAAAGCAAGCCCCAATTGGCTCTCAATCCGAGCACATCTTTGAACGAAGACGAAAGAGATTTATGTAAATAGCTCACACTCAATTGCTTGAAGCAATGGAAGAAGATCACCGACTGATATGGGAATCAGTGCCACCGGAATCCATGGTCTCCCTAACGGTTGGCCGGGCCATGACCGCTCTGCTCGGCGCTCGCCCCAGAAAACTCCACGACGCCGTTTCTCGCCTTTCCCCTGACCCTAAAAGAGCCTCGCTCGGTACACACTCACACTCTCACACACAGACACGCGGACTTCCACTTGAGTATCTTCTGTATTGGTCTTTGAAGCTTGTATTTTTACTCTGACGGCGAATTTCGCAGGTTCTTTGGAGCACTCTCTCTGGTTTTTGCACAAGTATGTAGACGACGCCGCCGAGGACTTGGAGGCATTGGATCAAATTCTCGTTCCCATGATTGAACATGTAATTAGATTTTGTTGCTCATTTTCATATTTAAAACATGGAGTATATCTTCTTCTTCTTCTTCTTCTTTTAAAAAAATTCTGTTTAAAACAGACGTTGAGGTTCAAGGAGTCGAAGAATGGAGGGCAGGCTCTTATACTTGTGAACTGGCTCTTTCAAGACGAGCTTCTTTTCCAATCTTTGGCGACGAACCTTGCTAACATCGTCGTGAGAAAAGACGACAGTTATATAGCCCTTGGCTGGTGCGTTCTCATCCGCAACCTTCTCGAGTATGAGAGCTCCATTTCTCAGTATTCGATGAGTGGTAAAACACCCATTTCTCTTTTTCTGTTTTTTCTAAATGTATTATTTGCCTCAATTAATCCAGGTCCTTGTTAATGCTCTCATACCTGTGTGTGTTAGTTTTTGTAAATTGGTGTGTTTAGAAGAATTCAAAAGAAAGAGTAGAACCTTATTATTATATAATTATCTGTGGAATTGGAAGCCCATTGTATAATCTAAGATTACTAGACCTTGATGATGAGGATTGATGGATTTTCTATTTATTTTTTTGCTGACGGCAGGAATTAGGGAGCGGTACAATGATCTGTTGAAGATACTTTGTTCGTGTATGTCGCGTCTGTTAAGTATTGTATGTAAAGGAAGGTATGCATGGCACATTCTGAAACCATATGTGATAATTTTTGTTGTGTGCCCTTTGAAACCATGAGTGGCAATTCGGTTCCATGTATTTTTGTTTGTTTGACCGCATGTTTCTGTAGTACTTTGCAGGATGGATTTGAGTTGCCATCTCGACTTGCAGTGTCTGCTGCTGATTGTTTTTTGGCTCTCACTGAAGCATTGACAAAAAAGGTTCTGAGTAACAGGCCAACATCGAATTCAGGTGCTTTGAATCGGGTGGTTACTTTAGTGCCGGCAAGTGATAAGAAAGCAAAACCAGCGTCAAAGCGTTTGGAAGTCTCAAACATGGAGATGGAATATTTATTTTGGGATCATTTAGAGGAACTCATTAATATAGTGCAGAAACTGCTTGCTGTATGTTCTATTCTTATGTTACCTTTATTTGGCTCCAAGATGGAACTTATTTATTTCTTGTTCGTATTATGTCCTATATTTAGTAATAGTTGGGGATGCTGAGTTAGTGATACATCCACTTTTCCTGTATGAGCGATTATGATGGATGTCATTAATTATGATATGCACTCTGAGCAAAGAAAATAATTGTAAAAAGAGCGAAAAGAAAACTAATTGATATTAACACCTTCTGTCTGGATGCAATTCTAATGCTTCATTGAATCAAGAATTTTGCTTAAGGAGAAAGTTTTTTCCAGTGATATGTTTCCAGTTTTTCTCCAGTTTTTTTTTTTTTTTTTTTTTCCTTTACTTCACAATTTGCCATCAAGCCTTCTAGTATTTTTTCCTCCATGAGGTTCACAATAGAATTGGGAACTTTTGCGGGGAATCCTGATAGATGGATTGGAGGAAGGAATTTCAGAATATATATATATCATACCGGTGTGTCATTTCATGCAAAGTGAATATTTTAGACAGTCATGTTTTAAAAAAGCCCCCATGAAAATAGGTTAGAGACTGTACATGTTGGTAAACAAAAGCATTGCTTTATTTGGTGACATGGTTCTTGAAATATTTATTCAGCATTCTACTCTTTCAAAGTTACATGTTACTTACTTCCAATACTAATTTGATTGCACTGCTTGATACTTGAAGTTTGTTATGACAATCAAATATAACAGCATATATGCTTTTACCATCCTCTGCAGTGGAGCAGAAAAAGTCGACCTTTACATGCTAAAGGGTTAGAGAAAGTGCTAAAGTGGTTGCAAGGGATAAAAGGGCATTACAGTTGCTTTCAAGATGAGGCAGGTCCAATACCCAATGCATGCTTTTGACAATATCATATCTCTTAGTACGTATAATTTTCTCTACATTGTGATTTCTTTTGTCTGTAACATGGAAGACAGGCTCAAAGATTCTCAAGACTGGAGTAACGTTGCTCTCTTCTTGTTGGAAACATTATGGCATGCTATTGCTCTTGGAAGATCAGAAATTTTCTCAGAATTACAAAGAACTGTTGGACCAGTATTTATCTGGCATCCAGGTTAAGTAGACCATATTTTAGCATCTTCTGTCTGTTCATTTTGAGTAGCATGATACTTCTTTTTTGTTTGTCAAATAAACTCTCAATCTTTCACATCTTATCTGTAAGAAATAATTTCTGTTTACATGATCTAATCAAGGTAATGCGGAATTTTGGTATAGCCTGGTCATTCTTTAACTTGGATCTGACAGTGTCAAATATTTAAATATAGAATAATGTATTCTTGTAAGTTGTAACTGCATCCAGAATTACTGGCTGTACTTTTTTTTGCTGTTTTGACATTGTATTTGTGATGACTCATATATCTCTCCTTTCATTTAAATGAAGTTATTAAGTTGCTGATACAAAGAAGCATATGCAGTATTATACAGACAACCATACTGGAGGGCATATCGATAGTAAGGATGGTGCTGTAGAGACCAGAAATTTTTTCCTCAATTGTTTATGCCTTCTATTGGGACGTTTAGACAGCAAAAAATTTGAAAGCACAACCGTGGAATATGGGATGCAGATATCAGATGTTCTTTTGCCACAGGTAGTTATGCTTGAGATCATGAAAATCACAGTTATTTTGAACAAGAGTCGTATACAAGTCTATGGTTCATGCAAATTAAGCCTATATTCCCTTTTAAATTTATATGCATATTATTTTATTGATTGCTTGAGGGGCCATTGTCTTAAGCAATAGTGAAGTCCCTGGCTACCAAGTGCGAGTGTGTGGGTTTGAGTCTTGAGAGCAGTCACTACATACAAAAATTACTAAAAGTTAGGACCGTATCAAAGACACACACCCAGGATTCCACTTCGGTGGGTCTAGTACTGAGTGATGACCTTTTCTGATATCTACTGGACAGTTAGTGTTGCTTGTTCTGTACCCTATTAATCTGTTAGCTTTGTCCACAGTGCAAGCTGCAGGGGAGTTGTGACTAATTCTGACATGTCTTGGAATGTCGCTGACGTGGATTTGACATTATTTTGAAAATTTAGACCTTTTGTAATGTTTGGGCGTGATAATACAAAAAATACATGCGTTAACTCTGTAAAAACTTGGTCATGGTGATATCAGAATGGGTTAGCTCTAGGTTATACAACAGGTAATAGAAGTTCTCCTAGGTCTGTTTTTAGACCTCTAGCTATTGGGGTTTGAACAGGCAAGATGGCCCTCTCCTTTTGTTGTGATAGATTAGGTGCTTCTTGATTAATTTGATACATAGATTGATTGCATTCAATCTTGGGCCTCTTCATATTCATACAATGGCAATTAGGAACTTGTAATAACTTTAGTTTGACCCATTGTGTTCTAATGGTCATGCATACTTCTTCTTTTTTTCTCCTGTTTTGAAGCTTCATTGTCCTGATGAAGATGTGCTAGACGGGGTTGTTTGCATATTAAAGGCGGTCATTTTTAAGTCCTATTCAGCTGGAAGCAGTCTTGCTGACACTAGATTGACAGATTCTGTTCTCCCATTGCTGATTAACCTTCTAGACGAGCGGGATGGCACTGCTAGAGCTGTTGTTATGCTCATAGCAGAATACTGCTCAGTGTATTCTTTCCATTCTTTTCACCTTCTAATACTTTGTGCAGCAACAAATAGTCTCTCTTTGGGGTTAAAACCTCACTTACATTAATGATTCACCAGGAGCAGAGACGGTCAGTGCATTCAAGAAGTTCTAAAGAAGATTGCATCTGGAAATCTTCTGCAGCGGAGGAATGCTGTTGATGTTATATCTGAACTTATTCGCATATCATCTGATTCAATAAATGAACCTTCTCATTTGGAATGGTATAAGACTACGCTAGCAGCTATAGTTAACCTGTAATATCGAATGATTTCACCTTTTTGGTGTTTTTCTAAGTCTCCTCTCTATGACTATGGCAGGCAAGATATTGCAAACCGATTGCTGGAGTGCCTTGGAGATGAAGAAAGTGTAATTCGTGAGCAGGCATCTAGTTTGCTTCCAAGGATAGGTTGGCTTTGACTATCTAAAATGTTTTATGATAAGTCTTGTTCACCATGATCATGAAATTTGTTTTGTATTCTGGCATTCAACTATTTAATTTAAGGGATAGAATACATGAATGTTTATACTTGTTTAAACCCTTGTGAGCTTAAGCTATAAATACTAACAACTGTTGCTCAGATTTGCATATGGCTCTCATTTCAGGAAGTTAGTCACCTTATGTTGTGAAAGCATATTACTATTAAATGGATCAGGCAACTGAAAAATATGACATTTCCTCTTTTGAGCTATACATCTAGAGATACTAATGGGAAGTTTCAACTGAAAAATTGATTCCCCGTGCACAAACAGGAGATCAGAAGTACTGAACAGAAAGAAATCAATGAAGAAGATAAAAATCAAAATAACATAAAATAAAACAAAAGGTTAGGTAGGAGAGGGAGGACAAATTCATGATTCAGTTTCCAAGTATTTGGGTAGAGCCTCGACATTCGATTCCTAAACCCCTTCTGCTGATTGAAATCTCTGTTTAACATGCTGCAGTCACATCATATTTCCATTTACGTATGATATTTGCCAAAACGGAGTTGGAGCTTCTGTTTGAAAAAGATATGCATACAAACATATATGTGTGTTATGTATGTATATATGACTTAAATTATCTGTATCAATGTATTTTCATAGTTTGGTTTCCATATTTTTATTTTTTTAATTCTGTATCAGTTATGCATATGGTTTCCACTGTATAGGTAATACATATGATCTGCATTACCTGCTAGTTTCAATCTTACTTCTGTTGGAAGTTATTGTTTTGTAAATTATTCTTGTAAAGAACTGTAAATAGCCATCTGCTTTTGTAATATAATCTGCCTGGAAATTATTCTGTTACATTTGTTAGTAAAGATTGACGTTTTGACTGCAGTACTCTGCATTTTTTAATTGTTTTTTTTTTTTTGGCAGACCCTTCATTCGTTTTTCCAGGATTAGTTCGTCTTGTTTACTCTTCAGATGAAAGAGTCCAGTCATCTGCTGGTGATGCCTTCATTAAGGTGCTCAAATATCATAATGAGAAAGTTGAAGTTATCTGTATGCTGCTAGACTGTCTGAGGTATCTTGCCTTTTCTTTTGTTTCTTTTTCCTTTTTTTCAACTTCGAATGCTTAAGGTTCGATTAATCCAGATCAAAACGAAAGTTGTTTTGTTTATGGAAGTATATGGTCAGTTGAAGCTTCTAATAGTAGCACATCAGACAGCATTTTCACCTATTTTTCCTTTGTTTTTCTCGCAGCAACCTCAACCAAAGCCTAGATCTTCCGCAAATGACAGGAGATACAGGGGAAGGTTTGCCTCTCTCGTCTTAATGACACAATTTGCCAGATGCATGATTCTCTTCTGTACTTAAGTCTACCTATAATTTTTTCCCTTGGATTGTATGACCACTTTCTTGATGTTATTTATGTAGTGTCCTTTACCATCTTTAATTGTCAAAACATAATTTTGGAATTGAATGTCTCAATGCTGGTCCCAAGATGATGGATCTATTACTTGTAAAGGGTATTTATTTTATTTTATTTTAAATATTTCTGGACATTGGTTGTGTGTATGGTCCATTAGGTCTTATTTTGGGTTTTATTTTGTTATTGGATCTCAATTTGTGGGCTATAATAGTTATTTTGCATGAGCTTAGTAGTCAAAGTCCATTAAGTCCAAGTTATACAAGGGTTAAGTTTAGTTTTTTGTAAGTATTAATGTAATGCATTCAAATCAATAGAGAAAAAGTTTCATGAAAATATTGCAGCAATTATGCTCTTGAGGTTTGTGTGATGCAATCCTTTTTTGAGTTGTGATGCCAAGGAAGTCCTAAGCATGATGCCCAAAAAACTAGGTGTAATGCCTAGATTCTTATTTTCCTTTTTCTAGCAACTCCTATCCAGTTCCAGCAAACACATACTTGGAATTGTGATTCCTATCTTTCCCTGAAAATCAAAATCTAAAAACCACAACCTTCCATCCATCAAATTTTATGTAAAGCTCTTTGTCCTTCGTCATTTTCTGTCTGCTTTTCGTTTTTCTTTGGTTATTTTGGATTCTAAAAGAATAGTAATGCTTGGAATCTTGTAAGAATCTTTTCTATATAGAAATGTTTGGAATCTTGTGAGAATCTTTTCTATTCCAAGTCATTATAAAGTTCTGAATCTTCTTCTCATATGCTCTATCGTCCTGGCAATAATTAAACTCAGGATTAGGCTCTATTCTTAATTGCTCTGATTGTTAGAGAGTTCTATTGTTCTCTTTGGCCAAGAAAAAGTAGATCCAATTTATAATCATTCATTTGTAACTGTGGCAGGATCAAAGTTTGATAGTGATCAAGTGCTTAGGCTGATCCCAGAGTGGTCAAAAAGTGTAAGATTGATGCTACTATAAATTGATTATATTTTAATTGTTTTTCTTCCCTTTATTGCCCTTTAGTGATTCACTGAATTAATGCATATTTGTCTGTTTTTTCAAATTGTTGTCTCTGAACAAGTGATAGAAGACCTGATGACATCTAAAACTGCATATCTAGCAATCGCTGAAATACGTAGCATTCTAAGATGTGCCTTAGTTGCTTCTTTCAATGTTAAGAATAAACCAATGAGAATGTATGGGTACAAAACTAGTATGGAGTGTTTGAATTTGAGGATTTACTCGTCAGATATGGTTGCATGCAGAGGGACGTGTACATGGACATGGATGAGTTTTCATTATTCTGTTTATATAAATATTATTCAGTTTCGATGACTTGAGTTTGATGCTCATTAAGGTCTTTCCGGTTGGGGTGGGGGATGGTTAGCAAACCCCACTGAATTTAGTGGGTTAACAGTTTCATACATTATTGCTTCTGTATATGTGGTGACGCAAACAATTGGCGGATATTTTATGCTAGTTCCTCTGTCTATTCGTGTCTAGCTTTTGCAACTGTTCCTTGTATCTATCTCAGTGAAACAAACTGGATTAATTGGGTGTTGCTCAAATTTTGAAAAAGTTTGCATTTGCTTCTCAAAAAAATTCTCAGCTTCTGATTTTTTTTTTTAAATATCACAGGTTCAAGACTGGAACTGTTTGATTGGACCATTAATAGACAAGATGTTTGCAGAGCCATCAAATGCAACTATTGTTAGGTTTCTGAGTTATATAAGTGAACACCTAGGAGAAGCTGGTGATGTAGTCATGTATCGTGTTCTATTGCATATGAAAGGACAGAAAGAGTGAGTAAATTACTTTAATTGCAACATCCTGCCTTTTATTCCTTTTTATGTGTTTACTTCTTGTTTTCAGATATTACTTGTTTGTTTGTCAAATCTATTAAGTTTTTCGGTAAACTACTGGTTTACTTAAGTACAATTGTGAGCTAAGTAGCACAAACACTTCTAAAAGGGAGCTGCATCTGTTATGCACAAATGCTGAATCTGTTGTTGTGTTAAATGTGTTTGGCATATAACCTTAAAGAATTTGATCTCCTATCAAAGTGGCTGTCTTCTTGTGTCTGACCTATTCTACTCATTTCATTTCGCACGATTGATGAAAGCTTTTTATCCAGATGGGAGAGCAGAACATATACCAATCACGATTCTGTGGAAATGCAGCAATCTCTGTTTGAGCGCCTTTGCCCATTACTCATAATTAGGATGCTTCCGCTGAGAATTTTTAATGACCTTAACTCATCCATCATGTATGATCAAGTTCTTATTCAAGGCATTCTGCATGGTATGCTTTTCTGGCTTCTATAAGCCCCTTTTTCCTCTTCTTTTTACAATTTAGAGTTCCTTCAATTGATTGCATAGTTTTCTCATAGTTGTCAACTTCATTTTGTGACTTCAAAATCATGTGGATGATGTTTGTTTTTAATATTTTTCTTACTGTAGAATATAGTAGTTGATAAGTTTTAACTTGCATATTTTACCATCTATCAGCAAGCATTAACTTCTTCTTCTTCTTCTGTTTTTTTTTTTCTTTTTTTAATGTACATTAATGTTCAATTCTTTAGATTTTACATGATATAACGACAGCTTTAACGCTTTACTGAGATTTCTGTATGTGGGTCATTTGTAGTAGTAGAAGAAATTTGTCCATAAGTTTCGGCTTCCTTATATTTAAGCATGATTTTAGACTATGCTTAATATTACCTTAATTGCAAATTGTAATTCTTGGCCAAATCTTGGCTGGATGCATGTCTGAGTTTTCTCTTCACCCCAACTGAAGCTTCCTATTTCTCAAAATAAACTGTCTACTATAAATCCTAAAATTTAATATCACAGCTTTTCTTTTTCAAAATATTAAGAGAAAGTTCCAACTATTCTTTGGCACATATAAATTGGAGAAAGTAAAAAAAAATCTTGGAGCTTGCTTCTTTTAACAATAATTAAATACCAGGATATACCAAAAGAGCTAATCACACAATTTTCCTGAAGCTGAGCATCAGTCTTGCCCATGCCTAGTTTGGAAGCATTAGTCTGAAACTGAATTCAACAAATGAGCTTTGGTGAATAGATCTTATCTACGAACTCTGCATATTCAAAAGAGAGATCTATGCAATGCTAATTATATTCTGAAATTTGAATGATGTAGAAATCAAAGTTGATCTATTAGTTCCATCCGTGAAAATCATGATTCACAGCCTTCAGTTACTGGTTGCATATATTTTGTCATAATCAATTTATATACTTACTTTTGCTTGTTTTTTGGGGTGAACCCAGGGTATGGAGATACCAAAAATCATGACAGTATTGCTGCTTTCCTTTTAAACAGGTTGATTCACTAGCATAAAATCAAGCTTTAGTAATCTGAAGGAGAGAGTCTGATTTTTCATTTTCTTTTTTCTTTAGGGCATTTCATAAGTTTGAATTTGAAGATGTACGGAAACTGGCTGCTGAGCTCTGTGGTCGCATTCACCCCCAAGTATGCAACAACTTTGCCTAACTTTGTTATTAGTGCATATTACTTGGTTTATGCTAGCGAGAGTGTTTGGTGTTTCCTTTATTTATTTATTTATTTTAAAGATTTTCTCAAATGAGGTCTTTGTGTTGGTTTTACTTGCTGGAATCAATTGTTTATGTCCCTCCAATATAATCACTAAAAGTTCTAAAAGTGGAACTCCAACTCAAAAAAAGTTCCCTGAGATATGCAACTTTAAGCTTTGAAGACTAATATATTCAAAGCCTAATTGTTTAGGGTGCGAGATTTCTGTGGGGGTACAGCTTTACATGTTGATTGAGGAAACAAAGGAGTTAGAAGAACAATTCCCTTCTTGCTTCTTCTCTGTTGTATAAACACAAACGTTTGTACAAAGACACACACACGCCTCGCTCTTTGCATTGTGTATAAAGAATAACCTGTCATATAACATATTATATAAATAATATAAACTTTGACACATAGATATTGCTTTCTCATTTCTTGTTATGCGTTTAATTATTGGTCTTTGCAATTTTTATGTTTGACTAAACTCTCTGCCTTTTGAGTCTGTAGGTGCTATTTCCAATTCTTTGCTCTGAATTGGAGGATGCAGCAGCTTCTCAGGATCTGCTGAAGATAAAAGCTTGTTTGTTTTCAGTTTGCACTTCTCTTATGGTAATTATACTCTTGCATTTGAGAACTGCTTTTCTTGTCTGCTTAAACTCTAAGCATCATCAATTCCATTTATGCCACAGCAATGTAAAGTTTCTTCTGGTTTGTAGATCAGAGGCAAGGATTCAGTTACCCATCCTCTTATGCTCAAGATTAGGAAGACACTAGAAACAGTGCTCTTATGGCCTTCACTGAATGGGGATGAAGGTTTGTAACTGATTACTTTATTTCTCTACTGATTCCTCTTGTCATTACACAGAGTAGTGACTGTAAGTATATTGTTCCCACAGTTTCGAAAGCACAACATGGATGCATTGATTGTCTAGCACTGATGATATGTGCTGAACTCAGAACTCCAGAATCATTCCCCTCCACCTCAGAGAAGATTAGCAATATTGGGAAGAAAGGTGGTACTGGTTGGTTTGTGTCCTTAGTATACCTGAACATTGTTCATTAGGGCATATTTGATATATTTTTCTCAAATTGCAGGGGATGCTGTCTCAAGGAACTCGACACTCAGTTATGTGATCCATCAATTTGTATACATTGAGAACAAAGATGTTTCGACCTCCGAGTTGGCTAATGAAAACTGTGCTCTCGAGGCACCATTCCAACTCGCATTTCGTTTGTGCATGGCTAATGTTCTCATCAGTGCTTGCCAGAAAATCTCAGACTCTGGCAAGAAACTCTTTGCTCGGAAGGCTTTTCCATATCTTATCCATTCTGTTGAGGTATTTCAGTTATTGAGTTCATAATGTAGAGATCCTGATTGCTTTGACTTTTTGTAAAGGGTGTGTTTCTATATCACTTTTCTTCTCCTGCTTGCTTCTTAAAAGTGCTATCAAATATTGTAGGTGATAGTGCAGCCAGAGATTAGAGCTGCATGCATCCAGGTTCTCTTTTCAGCCGTCTACCATCTGAAATCTGCAGTTCTTCCTTACTCATCTGATCTTCTTAAACTCTCACTAAAAGCTCTCGGAAAAGAATCAGAAAAGGTAATAAAATCCTGTCTTGTACAAGCTTAACAAGTATCTGTTATCTCGAATTCTCAAATGGCACCCTTTTCTTACCTAAATGACTGTGTGTGGGCGCGCAAACACACCTATGCATGCGTGCACATGCATATTTATCTTTTAGGGGGAATTGGGGGTTGGGGTTGGGGTTGAGGTGGGGGTGGGGGGTGGCATGACAAGTTTTCAGCATGATTTGGACACGTCCTTGGTGAGTACAAGCAACAATCTAGCTGGGATTTTGTGATTTTCACTAGAAATTAAGTTGATTATTGTGCTGGTAGCCTGGTAAGGAAGTGGGTGCACTGAATAAAAACTGGGGCAAACCTAGTTACGTGAAATATTCTTGTATTTATTGCTTATCTTGGTTTGCCTTCTATTGTGCATCAGGAAAGGATGGCAGGTGCAAAGCTAGTGGCATCTCTCTTGGCCAGCGATGATGTGATTTTGGAGAGTATATCAGGAGAACTACTGGAAGCAAGATCTGTACTTTCAAGTATATCTACGGCGGATCCCTCCCTTGAGCTGCGAAAAGTATGCAAAAAGTTGCTAATGTGCATGACTTCTCCCTAAGTTGGTTTGAAGTACTATCTTGGATAGAAGATCAAATGAGCTATTTGCTTCGTAATTACTTGGTTTAATGTAGTTGTACTTTGTAGTCGTAGTTGTACATAATATGTTAGGAAATCTCAAGAAAGCAAGTTACTTTGTAGTGACGGTTCTAATTTTTTATTGGAGGTTGACTAGGAGAAGAAGTTGCCGGTTATCATGCAGGCAATCAAAATTTATACAAAGAATTAGATGAGTGTAATTAACGTCTCACGAAGGCTGTGTATCGGTCGTGAATTCTGGTTCACGGAATATCATTAAAGGAATTGTACTGATGCAGTGGTTTTGCTTTCAAAGCACCAACAGCAGGAAGATGAACCAGTGGCTGCTCTGATTTGATGATGCTGCTTTTAGATCCATTTCCACTTGCCTCTCGAGTTCCACTTCTGGAAATCCTGCAGAATTTAATCCTTCTCAATGAGGTCTGTAGAGGATATGTTCTACTTTTTCCCCAAACCAATTGTACCATAGCATCCTGTAGAGGATATGTTGCCTATTGTTGATACCGTAGATTATAATTTATGGGATATTTATGACGATGAGATTGCTTTGGAAGCTTTCTCCTTTGTTGTAAGCGCCATTGCTCATAAAGGTGTGAAGAGGACATATCATTTTCCTTCAACTACCATTCATTTTCATCATCATGGTATCTTAACTTTGAGCTGATTTCGTAAAAGATTTGTTATCCTCAGAAGTCAAATCCATTATTGTGAAGAATGATGAACTTTGTTGGTTTATGTCACTTTGTAGGGAATCTCAATCCATGGTAATAGCGTTCGGCATTTAGAAAAAAGTTGTCTTGCTCCTCCCCCTTCCTCTTAGAGCATTCACGGTAGTTTATGTAAAACCTACTTTTGGCTAGAATAGGTAACAAACGCAAAATAGAATTGCTAACCATTTGTAAACATTGCAACGCCTATCTACTTATATTTTATTGTTATTTCTTTCACCTTTCTTCATTTTTTTTATGTGTTTCTCTCTCTCTCTCTCTCTCTTCTTCTTCTTTTCCTTTTCCTTTCCATCAATTTGGCCTTGCTTTCACCCAGGGACCTATCTGGGCAAGGTGGAGGGTGGGTCACCGTCGGTAGGGGACTTGTGGCGACTTGAACGGTGGAACTCGGCCTAGTACTGTCTATTTGGTGGTTCGGCGGTAATTTTGTCAGCCCAATACCAGTTGAGCGACGGTTTGGCGGCTCAAATGTTCTTCAACGGTGTTGGGTTCCTGTTCAATGGGTCTGATTCGGCGGCTCTGTGGGGGTGGTTCTTGTTTCGGTAGGTGCGATTCTAGTTCGATGTTCAACAGATTGGTGGTTGCTCGAATATTGTTCCGATTGGTGTGGTTCTGGTTTGACGGTGTGTTGTAGAATTTTGTGAAGATGTGATTAAAATTAAAATGAATACAAATTAAAATTGATTATTTTAATTAAAATAGAGAATAACTTTAGATAAGTTGATGAAAGAAGCTGTTGAAAAATGATTAGCTAAACTAGCAAAAGTGAGTTTTTGTTAACTATTCTAGATAAAACTTTAGACAAGCCGCTAAGAATAATCTAACATTGTATTTAGTTCTTACAGTTAACCGCATGCAATAGTCCAATCAATAAGACAATAGCAACTTGTAGTTGAAAGATTTGCTATTGGCAGATGCATTGTGAATGGAGAGCTATGTAGTTGTAGCTATTTTTCTTTTTTTTATTGAGGGTGTACTCTATTTGTACCAATTGACAATAGCTTCCAAATGTTTGGAGGACGTTCGAAATAAGGTTCGAATTTCTATCAAATGTGAAAAAGTTTCTCTAGGATTCATCTGTCCTAAAAATGGTGGACAAAAGAGTGGACTGCCAAAGACAGATATATCCCCATAAGATAGAGATTCTCAATAATTTTTCTTTTACTCAAATTGCTAGTTATTAAAGTATTGAAATTATTTAGAAAGTGTTTGGCAAAGATTCTCTCTTTTTCTCCTAAAAAAGCCAACCTCTTTTTGGTAGAGGCCAGTTCTCTTTTCATCAAAATTAACAATGACACTACTATTTGGGATTCTTTTTCAACTTAGGCAGCGGTTATTCTGAACTGGAAAATGCTAAACATCCTCCTTTCATCACCCTTTTTTTCTTAAAAAATTGATTTTTATTAAAAAGGGTGATGAAGGGGGGATGAGTGGAGGATGTGTAGAAGGGCTCTTCTGAACTCTACTAGTACTATTACACATTGTTCATCGCTCATCAGCCCTCCCTGCACAACAGTTTATGGAGAAGCGCTTGCTGCCCTTCTAGCTACAAACATGGCTCTTTCTCTTCACGCGCCTTCTTTTATTTTAGAAGGGGATTCTACTATTGTCACTCTGGCTCTACAAAATCCTTTGATTACACAAGACTAGCGTATTGCTTCTATTATTTCTCACATTCACTCTCTCATTCCAGCTAGTTCTGTCAACCGAAGTGTAAATTTATGTGACTATCATGTGGCAAACTGGGCCGCAACTACACTTCAATCTGACTGCATTCCCATTTTTTATGTTTCTGGATCCTTTTCCCCCTGTTTAGGAAAAGCTGTTTCATATTATTTTCTAATTCCTTAATGTTTGTACTCTTTTTATCTTGTACTTATTAAAAAAAAATAATAATAATTTTTTTTTAATTTAATTTGATATCACATCAGTAAATTCCTTGATTCATTATCTTCTAAAAAAATCTCGGTCAAACAAGAAGTAGCATTCCAACTTGCAAAGTTAGTTCTATTTCAAAAAGAAAAATGCTAGGAATACAACTAGTGCACTATTCTAAGACGATACATTGGGGTGTGACCCAATGCATCCATCATTCCCCTTTCGAGAAATATTGGATTGTCAACATGTGGGTCCCTAACTAATTAAAAAAGTACAACCCCTACGCAGCTAGAGACTAGGGGCGGGCACCGACTTTCATGGAGTCAGAAATTTCTCTCACTCTCTCTCCACTCAAGGCTAACTGTAAAATCCTCCAATCTCCTGAATGGCCTTGTTTGCCAAGAATTGGAATGGAACACAGTAGTGCTGATTATTGTGCATGTACCTTCTTTTTTTTTTTCTTCTTTTCATATTTTATAATACCAATTAATATCAAAACATTCCCACTTTCTTTACCTTTTATATCACATCAATAATTTTTTTTTATTATTCAAATAAAAAAATTCATTACAATACAAAACGTTTTCACTTCTCTATACAAATTCTTTTTACTTTATATCACATCATCACTTTTTACTAATTTCAAAATTAACAATTTACTACTTTGTTCTCTACATGTCTTTGCCAAACGGCCCAAACAAGCATTTGGACTATATTTGGTAAGTGACTTGCTTTGTCAGAATAGTGGGTTATTATGTTTTGAAGTTAGTAAAAAGTGGTAGATGTGATATAAAGTAAAAAGTTTTGTGTAAAAAGAAGAAAAAAAAAAGTTTCATATTTTAGTGAATTTTTTATTTGAATATTAATAAAAAAAATTATTAATATGATATAAAAAAGTGATAAAAATGTTTTGATATGAATTATTATTGAAAAATAAAAAAAAAAATAAAAAAAAAATAAGTGATGTAAATAGTGTGCTCGTGTAATGGTAGCAAAATTGATGTGTGTCAATCAGCCTAGTCTTTTCTCATTTCAGAGAAAGACAATTGGGATACGTGTTAACTGTTAAGTGGATCTACGACACTATCGGATTCTATTTACCCTTTCACCTCGTTGGTGCTGCCACGTCCAAATCTTGGCTGACAACGTTTTTTTGCACTTTGCTTTTTTTTTTATATATATATATTAACAAATAATTTTAATCACAAAATACTAACATTTTTTTTTTAATCTTTATATCACATTAAAACATTTTTTAACAAACAAAAACAAATAGAAATAACTTTACAAAAGAGTATCGAACCATAGGCCATTTTGAGAAAATTGTACTGAACTATCAAACGTCTCAAAGTAGTATATTCAAGTTTCCAAACGTCTCACTTAAGAGTACTCTGTTAGGATTTGCTATTAAATTCTATCAAAATTTTCAAATTACCACTTATTTTTTTAGGAAAAAAAATAGAATTTAGATGTTGGTCAGAATTTAACGGAATTTAAAAAAATACTCATATCTGAATCCTTGATAATTTTGATAATTTTTTTTAAAAAAAATAAACACATGTGTATTTTAAGAATTTTGGTAAGATTTAATACTAAATCTTAACGAAGTACCTTTAACTGAGACGTTTCAAAACTTAAATACACTAATTTAAAACGTTTGATAGTTTAGTATATTTTTTTAAAACGGATGATAATTCAATTTTTTTTTTTGTGAATTATCCCAAAAAGATTACCGACCAAGCCCGCTTTTCAGCCGTCAAGTTTTTGCCCGATTATTTGGGTCACAAAGAAATGACAAATTGTTGACATGCTTCTTGAAAGAAATTTATTAGCCTCCGCACGTTGCTTCAAAATTCTGAATGGAAGTTAATGGTCGGTTACAACTTTCTTTCATTTTTTGTCCTTTGTATTTATTTGTCATCCAAATTTTTAATTTGTCAGAAAATACGAAAAAGTACAATTATAAAAAAGGGTAAATATAATTTTATTTCCCGAATAATCCTCTCATTTCAATTCACTCCATATATTTTCAAATCCGACTTAAAACGTTTTTGAATTTTTCATTTCGGTCATTCGTGATTGTTATGAAAGTAGAATTCTACCGCAGGTAAAAGACATTGGTCGGACAGAAGACCATTCATAAGCACGTATCTCATAAAGTCCTTGAAGTTATCTTTACAGTAGTTTATACTAGAGTATGGGTATTTTAATTAAATTATAATAATTATAGTTATCAACTTATCTATCTAATTATCTGTAGCACTGTCGTGCAATCTTTGATTAAGTCATTGTAGGAGTTGATCTCCAAGTCCTTGTAGGAGATTATCTCTAAGTCTTTTAGTTTAAGTCATGTAGTCCCCTATTTAATGGGTGATCAATTAATCAAGAGTTAAGTATAATTAATCCAAACTTTGTGTTTGAAAATGTTTAGGTTTCGTCAGAATCTAAAAAATCTAGATTCTATCAAAATTTAAGGTCTAGATGAGTAATGTTTATTGCACAACTCTTATACAATTCTAACATTTTTTTTTTTTTATTATTTTTTTTAAGATTAACCATTGAATATTTAGGGCTTACATATAGGAAAACAAATGTAATGGTTGATCATAACAAAAGATAGTTAGAATTGTACAAAAGTTATGTGAGAGTTGTATAAGAAACATTACTCAGGTCTAGATTCCTCATAACATATCATTCACATATCAGTAACATTAATAGGTGATTGAAATTATGGTTATTGAAATTAAATTTTATTAGGGTTGTTGGGTGACCCAATCCTTTAACTAAGTTTGATCTAATAACCCTAATGTTTCTGTTTCACCCCAAAAAGCGAAAGTCGGTGATTGGTCCAAGTCTCCTAAACTTGAATATTTCCACCTTGAACAACTTTTCCGGTGGGCAAATACTGCCTTCCCAAAGCCCAAAACTTGGTTGCCACTTGTCCAAAACCAGGTGCCCACATCATTTTCTTCTCTCTTTTTTATATCTTCTTTACCATTCATATTTGGCCCAACAAATTTGCTCTTAATTTTAACTAAAATATTATATATATATATATATATTCATTCATTCATTTTAGAGACCTATTATTTTAAAGCACTTATATTCAGCTTTCTAAATTATTAACTTTTACAATTCTATTTAAATTTTTATTTTTATGAATTTTTTTAGAGGAGAGTGAATATAAGAGAATTTTAATGTTTTTTTTTTTTTTTCTTTTTGAATATTTAGTGAATAAACCGTGCTTATCAAATGTTATTTTAGTCCCATTTTAATATATTGGCAAAGCCAAAATAATATCCGGATGAGAATGCTCCAAATATGAAAATTTTCATTTTTGAAAAAAATAAAAATAAAAAAATGAAAAATTTCTCAACATTGTTTGTTTTTTGGCCTTTTTTTCCCTGATCCATCCAGAAAAGGCAGGCCCACCCCAATAGGTCAAAGTCAAAACCACCAGTTTTGAAGAAACCACTATAAAGATAGAGGTAAAGTGGTAAACCACCCTATCACAACCTTTCATATTTCATACAAAGAAAATACAAACGAAAAAGGCGAAAAACAAACCAGTAACATCGTATTGTTACCTTTTGGGGCTGTTTCTCAATGCTGCAACTATTCTTCGCGGTGGCCTTCTCGGCGGTGCCTTTGACCCTGTACGTGCCGCCGATCCGGAGCCTCAATCTGTTCGTGGAGACCATTGAAGACTTTGTCCGCCAGACCACCACCTACACCCTCAGAGCCTATCCTCGCGTACGCCTCGCCTTCTCTCGCATCATCAACTCCATCCTCCGCACAACCGGGAGGTAGATACCCTTTTTTTGTTCGTTCAACCAGCCAAAACCCTAAAAAAAAATAACACCCAAGAAGACAAAATAGTCTTGTTCTGATTTCTGTTTTGTATATATATATATTTGTGGGTTTGTGGTGGTGCCCGTGCGGGTTTGTGATTGTGGATTAAATCGTTTATTTTAGGATTTAATCTTCGAGATGATTCATAATTTGCTTTGCTGTACATGGATGTGTTTCCTGCGTATGACCCATAATTGTTATATCAATTGAGCTCTTTATTAGAGCCCAAAGTTTTTAACTTCCTCTTTTTTTGGGACTAAGTCGTTGATTTTGACTATTGGGTTTTGATGAACATGACAAATTATAGATGATTCTTGTTGTATTTAGGTTTTTTGAAATTGAGTTGCTGAACCAATGTCTAATTCTTGGGGAAGTATTTGATTGTTCAATCTCAGTTAGGGTTTTGTTCTTGAGTAACTTCCATGGCATGAGGAGAATTCGAATGCTGAGATAATAACTTTGTTGCGAATTGGGGGTCTTTTAAGATTATCATAATTTTAGCCTAATGGTACATGATGCTTTGCCACCTCTGAGAGCTGGAGAAGTTTTGCATTTGACTCTATAATGGGTGCTAGGCATCGTGCCCTTACCCTTTTTGTCTTTTTTGGTTGTGTCTGCGTCTATCTTTTGGGGGAAAGAAAGATGCTTAAAACGAAGGGATCGAAATTGGCTGCTATATTCTGCAGTCAGGGTCGGAATTGGCTATCGTCTTCCCGACCCCTACATGAGATCAGCTCTCTATAGGGCCTACCTGCCCGAACAAGTATTAGGCAGCCTGATATCTACTCGGGTACATGAGTCCTATCATGAACTTCTCTCAATTGCGGCGATTGAACTGTAATCTGGAAAGGTAATTGCAGGGATCTGGTCCACGTTGAAGTAACCATTTCAATTTTAATGGTTTCATTGCTTATTTTATTGATCTGGAACAATTATTCAGCAGAATAGTAATATGGTGCAATTATTCAGAAAAATAAAAAATAAAAAATAATGTAGTACAATTATTGTCTGCAATTGTTCACCGACATTTAATTTTCATTGATATTACTTTTTTTTAATTATATCTTTTCACTTGTGAAATTGCTTTGAAAGGTTTGGTGAGTTTCCAAACAACTGGTGTGGCTAGCCACTCCCAACATGGTCATTAGGGGTGGCTAAACCACTCATTTGGCCATGATAGTGGTTCGGTCACTTCATCCCAGGTATCAGGGGTGGATGAACCACCCTTGCGGTAAAAATATGTGGTTTGGCAACCCTTTTGGCTTGCATGTTGTGCAAGGCACCCTTCTTCCTCTCTCCCATGTGGTCTTTTGACTATTCATGGTCATACTAGATGGTCAAATTTGGATTTGGCTAAGAAAATTGTAAAAGATTGAATGCCAATATAATGTTATAGATATACAAGACACCCTTAGTCCAGCCAAAAACTTATGTGCCACTTGGAACAATGCTTCGTATCTTCGAACAATAAAGGAAAGAATTTTGTTTGGTAGGCATTGGGAGTGAAATCTGGATTTAGGTTTAGTGCCCCCAAAACTCTGAGCTGACCCTATTACATTCCTAGGCACTTCTATCAGAATTTAGAGAGATTATCACCTGCAAATATCAATGGGAGCTACATTCACTTAAATTTGAGACCTTCCATCAATTTTCAACTAGTGGGTGCAATGTAAAAGCCCCAGAATTGATCTGCCTTCCTGTTGTGATTGTTAAGCTAACCACTTTAGAACGGCAACAAAAATACTTTTACTTCTCTCGAGTAGGAAAAGAGTTTGCGGAAATTGCCCGGGTCTTCCGAGGAATGACCTCATTTAGCAATAGAATATATTAACACAAACGAGGTACCATATATACTATTAGATGCAATAAAATTAAATCTTGATTGTGAAATTATTTATCTCAATCTCACTTGAAAATGGAGAGGATCTCCTATGGGCGGGGTAGAAAGTGTAATTAAGTTAGCATGAATATATAATATGCCTCGCACAAAGAAATTTTTGGGCCAAGCAGGGACCATATACAATATCATACAAGTATGAGCCCGGCTGTAGAAACCATAAAAAATGATACAATTGCTTAATAAGCTTGGGAGAATCAACAAAGTTTATGATTACTCAAAGGCCAACTAGCTTGAGCTTCAAGTCTTTCCCATGCAATTGTGGCAGGTCAAGCCTCTAAGTAGCTGCAGGCTGAAGAAACTAGAAAAAAATGTACATAATTATGAATATGGCGATTCAGCAATTTCTTTCAAGAAACTATATCTTTGTTCTATGTTGGGTGACATATGGTTAGGCCAAATGAACAAAAAGAATTGAGTAATGTTACTCTTTGCAGGCATTAATCACACCTACTTCATATCTGTTGACGTCTAAGCCACTTAAAACATGTCACATCAATCGGTGTGAAATTGATAAGAAGAATAGCATTACTTAAAAGAATTTTCTAAGGAACCATCTTGGAATATGAGACCATTTTTCCTTCGGTTCAACCTTTGACTTGGACCATTTTTTGTGGTAGAAATTTGAGTTCGTTGTGTTTCATAGACTTTTCATCCCAAATCATATGTTTTTTGCTGAGTTTGGGTTGTGTTTTAAGATTTTTTTGATATCTAAAATGGAGTGCTAAGTTTTATAGACACGGATATCTTGGGGCCAAGCCTATTGACCCGATATTGAAGTCCGCAGAGACCGGCCCAAGTATGAATTCTAGTGCACGCACTAAAGACCATTGGGCCAAGACATACAGCTCACTAAGGCCCATCTCGTTTTGGGCCTATGTAGTCTTTCATTTGCTCTGCTGCAATGGTGGTATTGTAACTATTGTTCAAGTCCATAGAGAAAAAAATAATAATAATGTAAAAAGAGTGTCCATCTTTAACCAATGTACATGTGCATATAAATGAATATTATAATAAATTTAAAGATAATGTATAGAAGACGGTTGAGGCTACACATTTTAATTCCATTAGCACCACCAATTTTGGGTTCTAATTTGGAATTAATTATTGTAGACTCCACATGATGGTCCATCCACTACGTCGCCGTATTGAAATATTTATTAAAATAGAGCCGAGATTGTTAGACTTTCGACAAACAATATGAATTTGCAATTGCCTCTGCCAGCGTTCATGCGGCAATGTAAAAGGATATTAAGATTGGGACTTGTAAATTTGGTATGAATTCAACTTAAAATTAAAGAAGTAGAGTTAGAAAATTTGACTCATTTAATTAAATAGGTCAAATGCCTATATAGTTTCATATTTACGTTTCGACACGACTTGAAACCCGATATACGATATAATGACAAGCAATTTTTGACAAGATTCAAGAACTCGACACGAACCCAATATAAAATTAGAGAGTTAGAGTTGAGGGGGTCTGACATGTTTAATTAAATGGGTTGTTGACATATATAATCTTATATTTATGTATCGACACAACTTGAATTCGACATTCGAATACGAATTACTACATCTAAAGAATATTAATAAACATTGGCAATATTCATGCCACGTATGTATTAAGGATAAAGTTTCATTTCAAATTAGGTTGAACAATTTTTATTTTTTATTTTATTTTTATTTTTTATCCAATCTATTAAATTGATGCGTCTAAAATGCATGCATGTATCAGTTTAATAAACTGGGTTTAGGAAAAATTCTTTCAACCCCAAATTTGAAATAAAGCTTTGGCCCTTTGGGGTTTTCTAATGAAGATGAAATTGCTGTCCTTTAGAGCATTCCTAGTAGCCTCACCAAATTTTACTCACCAAAATAACTAAAAATTACTTTTTTCTATTCTAGTGAGCCACTTTATTAAAATTCCTCCAGCAGCCTCACCATTTTAACTAGTCAATATTTACTATTCCATTTAAATAATAATTTTTTCTCTATATAATCTTTTTACAAAAAATCATCATATCCATGAAATAAGGACATTATCGTGTGAGATATGGGAGATGGGAGAAGAAAATGAGAGAAAAAAGGAAAAAAGTATGCTAATCATGTGAGAGAGAAATGTGAAACAAAATTTAGTGAGTGAGTTGTTGAGTGAAAATGCCTCATCTAATTTAGTTAGTAATTTCAGTCATCACATTTTTTTGGTTAAAATGGTGAGACTGCTGGGAGTGGTTTTTCAGGATTTTCATCAAATTAGCTCACCAAAATAGCTAAAAAATTATTTTGGTGAGGCTACTAGGAATGCTCAACAGCTTTTAACGTTCAAAAAAAGAATTAAAAACGAAAGATACATAATCATAACTTGTATTAGTAATTAAACAAAAAAGATACACAATCATAAACTCCACAAACAAATCCAATCGGTAGGGTTAAGAAGAGAATGGCTTGAGAATTGGCTGAGGTTTTCCACCTCATGGGCAGATTTTACAGAAAATTGACCGGAGGAGGAGGGGGTCCAAATCCAACGATCAGAGTAGGGGTCTGTCTTGGAAAAGATGAATGTTGAGAATTTGTTGAGCTGAAACAAAGTCAAAAAGATTGTTTATGAGAGTAGAGTTCCAAAATCTATGGAGAGGGGAGATAAGGTGGTTGGGGTTGGATTATGATCCAATTAAATTATTTGTTTGAATTTTCTCAAATTCGAGTAGGTGATTGTGATAAATCATTTATAAGACTTACTTGACTAAATAAAAATTGGGCCGTTCAATCACTTATCCGGTCAGATACGTCTCATAAGTGGTCTCTCATAATTACTTATCCGAATTTTAGATTGGGGTTACGACTAGGCTTAAAATTAGGTTTAAGAGGTTGGGGTTGTAATTTGAAACTAATAATTACATCCTCTACTAGGTAAGGTAGCAGCACAAGAAATATTTATTAAAACAAAGCAAATATGAGAGAAGCTTTGACTTTCATAAACAATGTGGATTGTGGATTGGCAATTGCCTTAAGCCAGCTTTCATCTTGCATGTCAATGAATCTTAACAATATCCATGAGTTGATTATTATTATTATTATTAAAATACATATAAAATTAAACACAAAAGATAAAGTCATATCTTGTATCAATAAGATTTTTTTTTCGTGGGCAAATGATTTAGATAATACTTTTATTTCTTAATATCAATTTGTGTTATTATTTTTATTTTTTCCTGACAAAGTTTCAAACAGAATAAAGTAAATACTATTTCACTTTTAAAAGATAGTAGTTAATTTTGGGTTGGAGAAAATAGTATTTTAGTTCAAAATATTTAATTTTTAAATTAATAAAGTATAATAAAAGAAAGAATCATTTGTTAAAAAAAAAAAAAAAAAAAACGTGTAATAAAATTTATATATATAAAAAAAAAGCCGAAATAAACCAATGGTGAAAGGATACATTCTAATACATCCAAAATATGATATGTAATATCCAACTTTTATTATATTATGTTTCTTATATTAAAATAACGTCTAATAAAATCTATAAATCTGACTGTTACACTTTTTTTTTTTTTTTCTAAAGGAAATTAAAAAAATTATTTTCTTTGTTTCAGTTCTTTTCTTTCCTGGTTTACAGATCCCATTCAGAAAGACCATATAAATTGTAACCCATTTTTTCTATTTTGCTTTCTCTTTTTTTTTTGTTATTTTACTATGAGATTTAACGTGACCATATATCATATTTGGGTCTCTTTTAATCTATTAATTATATTATTATATCTATTTCAATTAAAGTTATAATAAGTGATAGATAGATATAGACAGTGATATAGATATTTTTTTTTTTTTTAAAAAAACACATCCCTTTCTAGAATGTACCTTGTAAATGGGTGAGATATGATAAGACATTAACGCCCCGTTTGACAACTCCCTCTATTTCCCGAATTAGGATCCTCTACAATTTATTTTTTTTAAATCAAGCCATTTTTTACATCGAAATGACGTAAAAAAATCCTACATATTAAAAACATGACATTTTAACAACAAAACCAAACAAAAAAATTATTCCAAAAGGTTTTTTCTTACACTTTATGTTGTACAAAAGTTTTGAGCAAAAAATTGTCTTTCGATTTAGTAAAAAAGAAATGTCTTTTCAAAAGTGAAGAAAAGGCATTTTGGAATGATTTTTTTTTTCATTGTTAACATGTCATTTCTTTAATATGTAGCATTTTTCACGTCATTTCGATATAAAAAAATGGCTTGATTTCAAAGAAATTTGAGAATCTCAAATTTATTTGAAATTGTAGGAGATCCTGATCCCCCTTCCCCCTTTCCCTTTCCCTTCTTTTTACTTCTCCAAAAAAATATCAACTTCAAAATATTCTTAACTTTTTTCACTTTTTATATCACATCAACAATTTTTTATTACTATTTAAATAAAAAAAACTCACTACAATACATTTTTTTTTCTTCACTTTTTCATATAAATTATTTCTACTTTATATCATATTAATCACTTTTTACGACCACTAAAAAAAAAAATTCTCCTCATACTTGAGGGAAGGGGATTACCAAACAGGACCTAAAATTTGAAAGGGTAAAATAATTTACTCTAATGACATTGACCAGGCCAACCATTTCTAAATGAATTGTAACTGCATTTTTAAAATAAATATATAAAATTTAATCTGAATGACGAAATACATTTATTATTATTATTATTATTATTTTGATAATTATTCATGTAGAGAGAATCTTTATTTAAATTTTCTACTATTAAATAGGCTTCTTTTTCTTTGTTTTGACATGTTCAAATAAATATTCATACCAATCCCAAATACACTAAACATGAAAAAATCAGATAAATTATTTTATTGACAAATAATTTCTAGAAAATAATTTTCTATCAAACATTTTAAAAAAGAAAAAAGTAAAAAAAATAAAAAGTTTCATCTTTATGAACATGATGGCGTCGAATTGACACAATTGCCCAGTTCAGCGGTTGATAACTCAACGGTCTCTCCCCCTAACCGAGTATGACAAACCGTACGATGTAAAGGGTAAAAACAGTCATTTTAAGTTTTTAACAGAAAAGTGATAGCGCTATGTTCTGTTGGGTGTTGGCTGTCGGTTTAACCTTTGCAGCGAAAGCTTTGGCGGCTTTTGCTTTGACCCTTCTCTGTCTTCACCCTCCTCATATGCTTACACAATTTTCCTAAATTTTAAATCTTTTGCTTCAATATTTTAAATTCTGGGTTTTGGTGAAAACCCAGAGTACATATTATTCAATTGGTACTATCTTCCTCTCTCTCTCTCTCTCTCTCTCTCTCTCTCTAAAGTTTCAATCTTTCATTGTATTCTTTTCCATTTACATGGTTTTCTGTTGCCTGGAATCTTCTGGTTCGCGGTTCAGCCCTTCACTTTCGGAATAAGCCATTCAATATATAAAAAGGTTAGTCAATGCTCTCTAATTACCAAAAACATACTCATAGTCAGCCATTTGCATTAGTTTTTTTGGTTTGCTTATCATGAATTTTTGGATTTCTTTATGCATTTGTTGCTGCTAATTGATTCTATGCTGTTCCCTCTTTGGATATGTTCATGCCTGAGAGTGAAATCTCTTCGTATATGGTGTTGCCAATTAAAGATTAACAAGGAGTGGATTTAGCTCAGCTCAAGTGTTATCAATCTATTTTATGATCTGGGGTGGTGGGTTTTTGCCACTCTATGATTTTAATCGGATTCTGTTTACTTCTTGGAGTTTGGGTCTGGTTTATCGTTGTTTTATTTGGAGTTTCCTGTTCAGTGTGGTTATTTTATTAATGTATACCAGTTTTTTAGCGCATTGCGTAGGGATTGGGTTTGATACGAAGCATCAACATTTTGATGGCTGTCTAACATACCATTATTTGCCCAAATAGTGATGATAGAAAGTGGATTTGTTTGTCTGATTATGTTTATGCTCATATATACTATCTTTGAGTTTGTCACAGGGCTGATTAGTTTCTGTTTTTTAGGTGCTTATACAGAGCTTGAGAGTGAAGAAGAAGGATTGTTTTGTGATAATTTCGTGCAACTAGTTCTGGGGTATCACGGACGAGACTTTTGAGATATGTTATCCATTCAGAAGTGGAAATGCTCATGGTCTTTGGCAGCAGCAATTGCTTCTATTGTGGCATTGGTTTCAGTAGTTCATCTATTTCTGTTTCCTTTGGGGCCCTCTTTTGATTTCTTAAGGCAATCCCAGAACTTTTGTATCCCAGTTAATGGATCATATGAAGATCTACAGCCAGCAGCTGACTTAGACCATAGGTTTCCAGCTGGCATACACAAGGAGGTTATCTATCGTGGGGCACCATGGAAGGCTGAGATTGGGAGGTGGCTTTCTGGTTGTGATTCCATTACTAAGGAAGTCAGCACTGTTGAGGTGATGAGAAATGATTTTGCTGTTAAGGGTTTACTTAGCTTACTGTTTATTATTTTGAAGTGTCAACTTCATCAATGCTTAATTCATATAATACACGTCTGTAGGGTTTTTGTGTGAGTGTTTCTGCAGCCACTTTAGGATTTATAGGATTAATGCTGACACCAATTTGAGTTGCACGTTGGAAGTATATGTCTCTTTATAACTCATTATTCTGTTTGCAGATAATAGCTGGAAGTAACTGCAAGAATGACTGTAGTGGTCAAGGAATTTGTAATCGTGAATTAGGACAATGCCGGTGCTTTCATGGATATAGTGGTTAGTATCATTTAGTCTTTCCTTTTTCATTTAATTTATTTGATTACAAATTGATTAAGAAGAAAGAAAAGAAAAAACAACACCGTTCCAATTTATTATATTTGTAGTGATATTATTTTTTGGAATTTTATGATATACTTACAAAATACAATGATGATATGAAGTTTGCCAGTTCAAGCAACAGAATCTACGGATAGATTTATTTTCAAGTTGATTACAAAAACATAACAATTCAATGATTTACACTTATGTGAATGGACTAACTATATCTTTTGTCCCTGTGATGTTCGTAGCTTCTCAGTAATCAAACCTGAGAACCTTTACAATGCATAAATACTAGGTATTCTCTCTTTGGTTCATGTTAGTGACGAAAGATTAAAGATGTTTTGGTACTATACAAATATTAGATGGTAGTAACCAGCCTTTTAGCCAATTACTTGTTCAAGGAAATGGTGAAAGTCAAATGAAAGATCACGCATTCAAATATTTTTCTAGACCCTGACTTTGGGGGTATTTCAGTTATTTTTAACTTATTATTATTAGTAATTTTGTATAGTTGGTGGAATTAATTTCTTAAATATAGTATGCTTTAGGATTTTTATTTTTATTTTTATTTTTTATTCTTTTCTGTTCTTCACTTGAAAGCTATCAAGGTGTTTTCTGACTTATTATAGATTTAAATTATCAATTAAGAAATGTAGATTTTGGTTCTAGTCAATCATCATTCTGTCGTCATCTTTGTTGTTTAGCACCAATGGATGTATTTTCACTGAATCACCGAGAAGAAACTATCAGCAACAATGGATGTATTCTCTCTTTTCTTTTTTTCTTTTTCCTCCTTTCTGTCTAGTACCCATGTTTCCATCTTTAAAATTTAAATTTAACTCGTGTTTAATTTATATTTGAACAACACTTCTTCTTTCTTAATATTCTAAAAGTTCACATTGTCCACCCAAAATCAAAGTTAATGTTCCCATCTGATCGGTCATATTGTTATTGGCTTTATGCTGCTGCTGTGACAGGAGAAGGATGCGCCGAAAGACTGCAGTTGCAATGCAACTACCCAAAATCACCAGAACTACCATATGGGCGATGGGTTGTCTCAATGTGCCCTGCTTCTTGTGACACAACAAGAGCAATGTGCTTCTGTGGGGAAGGTACAAAGTACCCAAATCGTCCAGTGCCAGAGGCATGTGGGTTTATAGTGAAGTAAGTGTAGTCAAATTCCTAACAAAGGCTTTTGTTAGCATATTTCCTTGGTTGCAAAATACTAAATGGGTTACAATTAC
Source organism: Alnus rubra (assembly GCA_028654335.1). Taxonomy (NCBI): domain Eukaryota; kingdom Viridiplantae; phylum Streptophyta; class Magnoliopsida; order Fagales; family Betulaceae; genus Alnus; species Alnus rubra. Next base: position 6,079,105 of record JAJPGS010000163.1, on the reverse strand, counting down.
CTAACATCTTGGCAGCTTACCTACTGAACCTGGTGCTCCCAAACTGACTGATTGGGCGAAAGCTGACCTGGATATTTTTACGACCAATGGTAGCAAACCAGGATGGTGTAATGTGGATCCAGCTGAAGCATATGCTCAAAAGGTGAAATTCAAAGCGGAATGTGACTGTACTTACGATTGCCTCTGGGGGCGGTTATGTGAAGTGCCCGTGCTATGCACTTGTATTAATCAATGTTCTGGACATGGGCATTGCCGGGGTGGATTTTGTCAGGTAATGGTTTTTATTTTTTGTACTTTATCAATCTTTGGTGTCTGATATGCTTTTGAGAGAAAAGACTCTGTCTACCATCTTTTTTTTTTCTATATATATTGGCAAAATAAGTGAGTTGGAATAGTGTAAGTTAATCAAAAGTTGTTCATGATACTCATGATTTTTGGAAATTTTGAGACATGTCCCCAAATTAATAAATTATATGAAAGAAAAATAAATAATACCAATGCAATGTTGTATAAGTCGATTTTCCTTCAAATTTAATTGAAGTTCGCTGTTTATGACCGTGTAAGTTCTAATAATTTGAGTTAAATCATATTTAATTTGACGCTGTGTACTTTTCTTTTCTTTGATTTGTTGCTATTACTGCCCAAACTAAATCTGGCATATGTCTCAGTGTGACAATGGATGGTATGGAATGGATTGCAGCATTCCATCTGTTATATCATCTGTAAGAGAGTGGCCTCAATGGCTTCGACCAGCACAAGTTAATGTTCCTGATGATATAGATCTCACAGGGAAAGTTGTCAATCTAAATGCTATGGTGAAAAAGAAAAGGCCCCTAATTTATGTTTATGACTTGCCCCCAGATTTCAACAGCCTTCTCCTTGAGGTCAGGATAAGCTGTAATTTGTGATTTCTTGATAGATGCCAATATCAAGTTCTCATGTTTCTTAATCTTTTGAGTGTGGTAGGGGCGCCATTTTAAGTTACAGTGTGTAAACAGAATATACGACGACAAGAACGCAACATTGTGGACAGATCAGCTGTATGGCTCTCAGGTATACTTGAACTGAGATTAAGCATTTCCTAGAACTTTTTTGTCATGTAATGCTACTTGTACGCAGATGGCAATTTATGAAAGTATCTTAGCTAGTGCTCATCGAACATTGAACGGTGAAGAAGCAGATTTTTTCTTCGTTCCTGTCCTCGATGCATGTATAATAACTCGCGCAGATGATGCTCCTCACTTTAGCATGCAGGTACATTTTTTGTCTGTTGCATACCTTGCATACACTTATGTGTAATTTTTTTTTCTCTATTTGTATGTATTCGTGATTATTTTTTTCCCTCTGCATAGGTACATGTGACTTAGATTCTCTTTGTGCATGCACGTGTGCATGCGTCTTTGCATGTGCATACTTGTCTTTTTGCATATGTATGGTTTTTTAGTAGACCTTTTGAGACAAACAATTATGAATGATGGATGATACACATTGCCAAATCCCTGCCACTTGACACTTGTAAATAGCATAAGAGTTTGTCTCTTCTTAGGAATTCTATTCAACCTTCATTTTACCTTTTAGAACTTCATTTAGTGCCTTAACAAGAAACTTTAGGTGTGTGTGGGTGCTTGTGAATGACATTCCACATTTCGCTTGTGTGTTTGGGTTTTGTTCACTTGTATGTGTGATTCCATCTTCAAGTGAATAGGAATTTTCACTTTTCAGGACCATATGGGCTTGAGGAGCTATCTCACCCTGGAATTATATAAGAAGGCTTATGATCACATTGTTGAGCAATTTCCTTACTGGAATCGCTCATCAGGAAGAGACCATATTTGGGTAAGCATGGAAAAAGCTGAGAAAGTGAATGCTTTTTGTCTTTTGCTTGTGATAGTGTTATACTGAGCTTAACCTAATGAAGTCACCTATATCTGAAGACAGTCGTTTTCCTGGGATGAAGGTGCTTGCTATGCCCCTAAGGAGATATGGAGTAGCATGATGTTGGTACACTGGGGTAACACAAACTCGAAGCACAAACATTCCACAACAGCCTATTGGGCTGACAATTGGGATAGAGTTCCTTCAAGTAGAAGGGGCAACCACCCATGCTTCGAACCTGATAAAGACCTTGTGCTCCCTGCTTGGAAACGTCCTGATGTTATTTCATTAAGCTCAAAACTTTGGGCTAGGTACGCATTTCATTGAAAGCATTGTCTCATCTTTTTGGCTTTATTAGTTTGGCTTGGTTTAACAATTCAAACCTATTTCAAATTTTCCATACGTGTGAGTGAACAACGGAACTTTCAATGATTCATTTTCAGGCCCCGAGAGAAGCGAAAGACACTGTTCTATTTCAATGGAAATCTAGGACCAGCATACCAAAGGGGAAGGCCAGAAGCTACGTAAGTTAGCTGAAGAGCTGTTTTGAATATTGTCAAATAATCACTTGGTTTCAAATGGCATGTGGACATACTGTTAAGAGTGTCGAAATTGGCAATGTTATTGTTGCCATTTCTTTTTTCTTTCCCCCATAAAGTAATGCATTTTGATAAATTTATAAATCAACAGTTTCTGACAAGCGTGCTTTGAGTGGTCTAGTTAGTTGTCTTTGGCCAGTTGAATTTCCAGTTCTCTGGACAGTTACTAAAATAAATATTTTCAGAAGAAATAATAAATAGTCTTGTGGTATATATGCAGATATAGTATGGGTATCAGACAGAAAATAGCAGAAGAGTTTGGATCAAGCCCTAACAAGGAAGGCAAGCTTGGGAAACAGCATGCAGAAGATGTAATTGTCACACAACTACGTTCTGACAATTATCACGTGGATTTAGCCAGTTCTGTTTTCTGTGGGGTATTTCCTGGAGATGGTTGGAGTGGTCGTATGGAAGATAGTATTCTGCAAGGGTGCATTCCTGTGGTCATTCAGGTAGTGTGGTTTTGTATCTCGTTTCTCTGCCAACTTGACAGCCATAGAACATCTAAGCATTTAATAATGAATTTGGTTTATCTGTTCATTGATGGCAAGCTTCTTGCCAGGTTGTAGCTCTAGGAAACCATCTTTTAGATTATTGCTAATGAAATCTGTTTAAACAGTGACTATCGCCTTCTTTGTCATTTTATGAAATTGCATAAGGTCATCCTAATTATTAGTTTCTAAATTTTGAGGGGCTATTGAGTTCTGTCAACATCCTACATGTCAATTTTCAAAAAAAAACAAAAAATCCTACATGTCAAAAGGCATGAACACCGTGGAGCTGATTTTGGTTTCTGAGTTCATTTTGCACCGTGCACACTTGTTACTGTAAAGAGCTTTGTACATCAAAACTTTCAAAAGCTCATAAGCAGCTTAATATGAGGTCCCAAGTCAGCCACTTCTATACTGAAACCTTGAGGTACAGTCTGGATGAGGACCAATAGTATAGTGATGCTTTTGACTACTCACTCCCCTCTTGGATGAAGCTCTTTAAACAGGACTGATCAACACCCTTGGACATAAATAGACTTAGTTTAATCATTTTAAATTCTCAGTAAGCCAATCTTGTCTACTGCATTCCTGTCCTAATAAGGTGAATGTCAAAAGTTTAGGCATGGTGTGCTAGTCTTCCTGTTGGTCACTTATCTTCCCCAATATATTACTTCGGCGTTAGTTACCATCCCAATCCAAGTCTTGAGCAATGGCAGCTACTAGAGTGTCTTTTGTTGCCCAAAATTACTACTTTGATGTCTCCCTTTTAGTTCTTTTTAAGGCAAGTCAAAATAATACTATTGAAGAAAAAAGGAGAAGATACAGAACAAAGGGAAATGTCCCTAGCTAACAGTACAAACCCAACCAATCTAGTAGGCCTAAGGCCTAATGCATCAAGGGGACTGGCCCAAGGGCCAAAAAGGGCTGCTGTAAATAGCTGGTTGATAATGGTGGTCAGTGGGGATGGCAATGGTGGGTGGAGAGGAGTAGATATGGCTTTCAAACAAAGAAAAATAAATGAGAGACAATCTGGAGTGAGAGGAAAAAGGGGAAGAAGGGGCGAGAAGAAGGGAAGCCGGGGAAGAAGGAGGACTCCTCCCCGGGGTTCTTACCGGGAGAAGGGAAGGTTTCGCAAGGGAAACAAAAGCCTCTCTCAGGCCAACCTTGTCTCCCTGTTAGTTGAATGTGCCCACACACACTGATATGAGAACTTTATAGTCTGACATTCATCAAAGCTCAAACAGAATTTTGAATATGAGGGTAGTTAGCCTTAGTGAAATAATCTTTTTTGCTTTTACATGTGTAGGATGGGATTTTCCTGCCATATGAGAATGTGCTCAACTACGATAGCTTTGCCGTTCGGATCCATGAAGAAGAAATTCCAAATATGATAAAGATTCTCCGGGTATTTCTTTTAATATTTCAATTTGAATTGGGATCAAGAAATGTTCAATTGAAAGTTGGCAGTTAAGTTGACAGGTTGGTGTCCTTTTGCTTCCTCTAGGGATTCAATGAGACAGAAATAGAATACAAGCTGGCCAATGTGCGGAAAACCTGGCAGAGGTTCTTGTATCGTGATTCTATTATGCTTGAAGCTGAAAGGCAAAAATCTGCTTTTGGCCGCGTTGAGGATTGGGCAGCCGAGTTCATGAAATTAATTGAAGATGATGTCTTTGCAACATTTGTACAGGTATACTTCTTCCTTTGCCGGATAGAAAGATGATTTTTATGTAATTTTGGACTTTGAGAAACATGAATTCTGAATTTAAAAACATAATCAGATAACTTCCTTGTTGAGAACATAATCTTAAGACTTCCATTTTTCTTGTCTATTATCTGAACCTGCTGACCTTATTCTTGTCACAACAAGGTTTTGCATTACAAGTTGCATAATGACCCTTGGAGGCGACTTGTTCATCCAGAGAAAGAGTTTGGGTTACCTAGAGAATGTTTGATGAGAACCAACTGAAGAACTCTGGTCAATTTTAAGAGATTTCTGCAGCTGAAGGGCTCATGAGTTATATAACACAAGAAGACATGACCACTCTCTTTATCTTTCTCCTGAGTCCAGATTCAAAGAAGCACCTCAATGCTCCAACAGTTGGCCTGAAAGTCAAGTTCTCTGATTGATATTCCAAGCAAAAGCCAATTTGGTAATTCAAAGAGACAAAGAATTTCCCTTTCTTCTTCTTCTTCTTCTTATTATTTTCAGATTAATGCATACATGTGAATACGTATTTTCGTCTTCTTCCAGCTCATTTTATTCAGTAAACAATTGAATAAGCTAAGTCATAAGATTACTTCTATTCATTTAATTGTTGTTTACATTAACATTTATGGAAGCAAAAATATGAAGTGGTGTAACGAATACTATAAGGTGATGTGTGAATTGTGATGTCTTTGGTGACGACACGAGCATATTATCTTTCTTCTTGTGCCTCAAATTTTCCTTCCTTCCAAACACGGTTTGATTTCATGCCCTCTCGTTGGCCTTTCTCAATTTCAAAGATAACTGTTGAACTCATCAGAACCAAGAATATCATGGAAAACTTTTCGTAGGTGACAATTGCAACTTTTCTCAATAGTTTGTTGCCAACAAGGCCAAATCATTTTATGGAGTCCAAGATTAAAGGGCTCTCACATAAATGGGTCTAAAAAATTTGGATTGAAATCCCCTACAATTAAAGATCATCTGCAATTGTTTGCTTCTTGCAATTGGGTAGACAATTATAAGAGGCTCCCCTCAGCGGGTCCTCTCATAATTACAAGGAATCCCCCTACAATTCGGATAGAGGAGATTATAAGGGATTCCAAACTAAAAGTTTCATGTACCAATTGATTCGAGCTTAAGGAATTGAGACTTTTTCGAATTTCACAAAAACTTGTGCAGTCTAGGAGAAGGGTTGCGGAATGTACTTGCATCGGACAAACGAATCTTGCATCTTAAGCTGCCCGAAACAGGTGAATCTTACAATATCCCACAATGTATCTTGCGGCGGAACTCTCGACCACTTGTGATCGCTTTAAAAAATTAAAAATAAAGCGAAAGTATAATGTCTTCTAAAATTAAATTTTAGACCAAACGAACCCTACAATATCCCACAATGTATCTTGTAATGAAACTGCCGACCAGTTGTGGTCGCTTTAAAAAAAAAAAAAAATGCGAAAGTATAATGTTTTCTAAATTTAAATTTTAGACCAAACGAGCCTTATAATATTCCACAATGTATCTTGCAGTGGAACTGTCGACCGCTTGTGATCGCTTTAAAAAAAAAAAAAAAATAAAGCAAAAGTACAATGTCTTCTAAAATTAAATTTTAGACCAAATGAGCCCTACTGGTGGCTGCTCTAACAACGGTTATCCCCTTTATCCTTGACCCCACTACTACGGAGGTGATTGCAGCTTGACGAGTGATTATTCTTTGCAGGGAGTTGGGCTTCTCTCACGTGATTTTTGAAGGTGATTCGATGTCAGTAGTCTCGGCTTTGAGCACAGAGAATCCCTGTTGGAGTCGTTATGGCCACGTTATTGAAGATGCCCGCGTCCGGATGAGGGAGATTGGCTCAACTGAGGTGCAGCATGTCAGGCGATGTGCTAACCAAGCAGCATATATTTTTCATATCCAGTCGATTGTTTTTGCTGAGCAAGGCTCTTCTTTTTTATCAATAATGATGTATTTAATAGCTAGTATTTCTTTTACAGAGTCAAAAAACTCAGAACCTTCAGATTTTTATGATCACGAAGATGATCATATTGTTTTGGAAGCGGACGTTCGTTAAGAATCTGAATGTCAACTTCGACTTGATGGTGGAATCTACAGTGATGGGCTAATGTCAAATTGGGTCAATCTAGACCAATTGGTTGTTGGGTCTCTTCCGTGGGCTGATTGAACTTGCCCCGAATAGCATCATTTTCATTTCAAATATGAAATTATTTTATTTGTCTTGTTCATGCTCTATAAACGGTAAATTACATCCTATCCAAATCTGTAGCCATCAATTCTTGTCTGGGAGGAAAAAGTCTGTTCAACGCTAACAATTTTCCACATTCTTGCCCCAATTCAGTAGCTGACAACTGACAAGTCGAGCATACTCATCAATCAAACTAATAATGCTAAGATTGTTTCGGCGTAAAATAATTTCTAAAAAATAGTTTCAGTATTTTTCTGTATTTGGTAGGGGCGAAAATAATAGTCAACCGAAAAATGATTTTCGTTTGACCAAAAATGCTTCATAAATTTTGGAAAATGATTAACACTTTTTAAAAGCGTAAATCATTTTCTGTAAATAGTAGATGCAGTCGATTCTTTTTTAAACAACGCAGTCGACCTTTACGTTTAAGCAGTTGATTATTATCGAATTTCGACAAGTCAGATTCCGACTCCGGTCGGTGCCGGAATTCTGGCCGGAAACTGGCCAGGACGGCCGGTTTCCGGTCAACTGGCCGGGATCCGGCCGTTTTGTGCCGAAATCCGGCGAAAATGGCCGGATTCCGGCAACTATTGCCGGAATTTGTATATGCCAAATTAAAAAAAATATTTTTATATTATATTATTTTATATTAATATTTTTTATTTGGTGAATAAATTTAATTTTTTTAAATTAATATGATTAAATTAAAATATAAAAAATATTTGTAATTTTCCGTACGCGCCAAACACCGAAAAATGATTTCGACGGAAAATATTTTTCTGAAAAATGACTTTCCCGAAACTATTTTACGACGAAAACTATTTTACACCGAAACAAATGGAGAATAAAAAGAGGACAGATTTTCATGAACATATTGATCATGCGACGTTACCCTCCGGTTTGTGTTTGGAAGCAGCTTTGTCATAGCATGACTTCTTGATTTATGTTGGATTCTCCGAAGATCACGTTGTTTTGGAATATTTTGATAATTTTCTTGGAAAAAATGGTTGTGGTTGTGGACTTCTCTAGAGGTAGCTAGATAGCTGTCCACATTCTACAGGACTAGTGTTGCTTTTTCCAAAAGTTGGGTATATACTCAAAATTGACCATATTGGTGAAAAAAAAAGTCAAAAAAGAAAAGCATATTAGAGGAAAACACAAACCATATTGCACAAAGAAAGATATATGGTCAGTAAAACGTTATTAATTTGAACAAATTAAGTATTATTATTATATGTCTTATTAATTTTTAGCTGAAGTTAACAAATATGGTAACTATATATATGTGACATATATATAACTGATAATATATGCTCATAAAAAATATATAATTGATAATATTAATGAGAAATGTACAGATAACATATCTTTAAATAAAAGTTCAATTTAGAAAGAAAAAAAATAATAAAAAAAAAATCTTACATTGCTGCACAATTGGCAAAGTTGAAGGGTACCATTGGATCAAATTAATGGACATCGTTTATGCCCTGAATAAGCACCCAGAGAAGAAGAAGAGGAGGATTTCTTAAAGTAAAGAAACGGTACTTTTGCTGTTGACAAGTGACAACACTCGAAGTTGACCGGAAACCGGCCATCCTGGCCAGTTTCCGGCCAAAATTCCGGTAAGTAGGTAACAAAAGTACAAAAAGTTATTCCAAAGCTAAGAGAGTGTATTCGAGTTTTGTTCCGAATAAATAATACAAAAACAACGATGTCTTTTATATTGGAAGTACTCTAAATCAAGTGTCATCCAATGAAAAAGCAACCAGGATATATATGGCATACTAACTTCATTGAACAGTCAAGGGTAATAAAGAGTACGAAAAGGCTAGTTGTCGTAAAATATGTATATATATTGATCCATAACTTATTCGGTGGCTAGCTAGCTAGGTTACACTCCATAGATAGGAAAACAACCCAATTGCTGCAAGTTAACTTATTCGTTAGGGCATGTGTAACTTATTCATTAGGGCATGTAATGATCTAGACGCTGCCCTTTATGGCTGAACTATACCCATTATCATACTTTTTGTTCCAAAGCATAACCCCTCCATACTTTGGTGAACTCTTAATGGATGGAAGAACTTGAGACGTGAGCACGTTAGCCGGAATAAATCCACCACTTGGAGCAGCGGCGGGAGCCGCTGGCAGCCCCAAGAACACTTGCTTAGCTTGAACCGTGGTCCATGTCTTCCACGCACTCAAAAGATTGTTAGCATTGCCTGCGTATTGACATGGTGGGTTATTGTAGAATTGAACCCAAACATAATCAAACAAGCCTGTTTTGATAGCGGGATCTAGGTGAGCATCTGGGAATGGACACTGTGGAGATGCTGCTAAGTACACCTTTTTTTGTTGGCTAAACCCGTTAAGTGACCTAGCGAGTTCATCCCAGTGGCCTGAACTGGCCTCAATGTCAAAATCAATGCCATCCAAAACCGCATCACCTAGGGGACGTGAATTGGACTTGCCGCCTAAGAAGTTATTCCAAAGGTAGTTGGCTACTTGCTTTGCATCATTAGCTGAAGAAAGAGAGTAGCTTCCGGCACTGCCGCCAATAGAAAGGAGGACTTTGATGCCTCGAGCTTGGCAAGCTTTGATATCGGTGCTTTGACTGGTACAACCATTGGCATTGGGATTACAGTGCCCAGCTAAGTTTAGTACGGGGGTTTGGCCATTACCAAATGAGGATAGGAAAGCTATGTTCACATATTGATAATTTCCCGTTGCACAAGTGTTGGCCAAAGAGCCTTCATCGCCGCTTTGGCCCCAATAAATTGCAATCCCAGCCGCTTGTGAGGACTTGCACAAAGTGATGAATAGAAGGGAGAATAGTAGGAAGGATGCTTGTTTATGGGTTGCCATGTTTTGGTTCTTCTTTGGCTTAATTGGGAATGGTACTGAAGTGAGTGCATATATATATATAGGTGCGGGGGTCATGAGAGTCCAAAGGGTTAGGGAGGAAAAGTATGAGAGTCGTGTCTTGCGGGTAACAAATTGTTGATATTCATTAATTTTTATGTGGAGCAAAGAGAAAATATGAGAAAAAAAAAAACAAAACAAAAATCAAGTTAGAATTCTTCTGATTACTACATACGGCCTATATATAGCCTTTTTTTTTTTTTTTTTTTTTTTTTGGAGTAATACAAGGAATTAATTAAGAAGGGCTACAAAAAGGCAGAGACAAAAGAAAATAAGGGGGAATTACAAGAATAATACCCATAATTAATTTTAGTTTTATTTCTTAGCTTCATTCAAGTGACAACAGTTTGTTTATTTTTCTGAGAAGAAAAGTCTCAAGAAGTCTAGTCTATTCGGACAGTCAGAAGCCGTGTTCGGACAGGACTTTCAGAAAGATCATAATTCTTCATATATTTGTCTAGACAGCTAGAAGCCGTGTCCGGACAGGACTTACAGAAAAATCAATTCTCTTCATGTGTCCAGATAGCTAGAAGCCATGTCCAGACAGGATTCATAGAAAGATTGATTTTCTTCCTGTGTTCGGACAGATGGTTCTCTTGTCCAGACTAATCTTACAGAAAGTTTACTTTCTTCTTCGTGTCCGGACACAGTAATAAGTTGTTCTGAAGCCGCCGCGTAGGAATCCATTCCTGACTTCTATTAGGGTTTTTAAAGCATATTTAAAAAGGTTTCTAGGCAAAAGTTTATTAAGAATTCTAGTCTGAAATTCTGTGTGCTAAGAGAAGGTATTAGACCTGGATGATTTATATTGTATATCTCTTAGATTTTTTAGTTCAACCATCAACCTTGAACAATTGAAGTCAACCGAAGTTCTGGTTAAGGAAGATCAAGAAGAAGAACTCTCGAAAGGTTTTTTGAGAGAAGCAGATAAGTGGGTCACTTGTTATAATTTAAAAGTGTGACAACTGCAAATGTTTTGTAAGTATGAACATCTTGTAATTCGCTGTTTCTTCATAATTAATTGATTTTTTGGGTTTAGCTATCCCGAAGTGATTTTTCTCTTTAAGTTCAAAAAGTTTCCACTTCGTAACCAAATATCTATATTAACTATTTTATATATTTGGTGAATTGTTTAGTTATGGTTGGTTTAGAGTCTATTTATTATTTTCAATTAAGATGTACAGGGGCAGTCGATTTAGCCACTAGATGAGCCCGATTGCTAGCTTTCTTGTTAATTGACTTTAAATGCTTTCCACTTAGCCATCCGATGAAGATGATGATGAATTGCAGTTTGCTACTTTACACATTTGGTGAATTATTTAGTTATGGTTGGTTTAGAGTCTATTTATTATTTTCAATTAAGATGTATGAGGGCAGCTGATTTAGCCACTAGATGAGCCCGATTGCTAGCTTTCTTGTTAATTAACTTTAAATCTTTCCACTCAGCCATTCGATAGAGATGATGATGAAATGAAGTTTGCTACTTTACACATTTGGTGAATTATTTAGTTATGGTTGGTTTAGAGTCTTTATTATTTTCAATTAAGATGTATGAGGGCAGTCGATTTAGCCACTAGATGAGCCCGATTGCTAGCTTTCTTGTTAATTGACTTTAACTGTGCGCTTCCTACTTAGCCATCCGAGAGAGATGATGATGAAATGTATCCATTTATGATTGGCTGATCTTTCTGCCAATAGCCTGTACTTGAAAGCAGTGGCGGAGCTAGGATTTTGGGTCAGGGGGGTCAAAATTAAAAAAAATTGTTACTGTTTGAAGCATACGCAAACGCAAGGGGAAGATTCTAGCCTATTAATTATGTGTGTATATTGCTTGGTGAGCCTGAACTTTATAGCCAGTTTAGGTGTACGATTTTTTGAAAAATTGCGAATACTGAAAAAAATTATTTTTTGAAATCATATTTGAATGGTTTAAAAAACCTGAGATAAAATTAAAAAAAGTTGGATAAAATTTTAGTAGAATTTGATATTTAAAAAATATTTAAAAATTTTAGATCAACCAAACATGCCATTAGACTTTGACATTTTGACATTTGGGTAATCCAAAATAATAGTTAATGTAGGGCTATATAATCGTCAATATTACGATCTCTAAGAGCATTCCTAGCAGCTTCCCTTCCCTTCCTCTTCATTTTTTCTAAATGTATGGAATAAAACTACTTTTTACTTTCCTATCAAAAAACACCCCACAGCAGCTTCCCTTCATTTTTCCCTATATCATTAAAATATTATTTTGTTACTTTTTACTTTAATTAAAAGTAAGAAAAGAAAGAGATAAAGTAAGAGAGAGATTATATTTTTAGAATAAACAATTGATTGGGATGTGAACAGTGCTTCCCAATGCATTGGGAAGCACTGTAGCAATCATAGGGAACATATAAGGGAAGGGAAGCTGTTGTAGGATTGATTTTTTGACTTTTTTAAAATTTTTCCTAAAATGTAGGGAAGGGAACCCATGTAGGGAAGCTGCTAGTAATGCTCTAAGACTCATGATGTTGTTTGTTGAAAGGGTCAAATCAGAGAGAAGCAAAAGCTGAGCCACACAAATGACTGTCAGACTAAATTTTCCTTTCCCGCAATTTTGGTCTATACCGTACTGCCATTATTACCGTTCCCTCAGATATACCTCTTGCTTGTTTAAATGGAGCGTTTTGGGGTTAAACAAAAAACTTAAAACGGTGCGTCTTTAAAAAGAGTAAAAACATCATCTTCAACCTCCATATAACCTAATTCTAAAACGCCTGATTCTCCTGAAGATTTGAAACAGTGACAAATCCGTCGGCGTGAGTCATGCATCCTTATTCTCTTAGAAAATATTTGCCATTTATGAATGAATGGTTGAGGGTGGGCAAATATGAAATTCGGGAAAATTTTACAGGGATAAGGGGAAGTTTTGGGAGGTGAGGGAGGGCATTTGACCCCTCTCGACCCTCCTCCCTCCGCCCAGTGGCGGACCAGCGTTGGGGCCAGCAGGGGCCGTGGCCCCTGCTGGCTCCTGAGAAAAAAAAAAAAATTACTACACTAAATTCTAAGCTTAATTCAAACTTGGCCCCACCATAATCATCATTACTATCTAATAGATTTTTTTTTTCTTTTTAAGGGACCCACAGCATGGTTTTTTAATCTGGAATGCTTACACAGTTACACTCCAATGACTCCATCAGTCGCTTCATCAGTCCATAGCCCATCTCACGATTCTCACCTGCTGCCCTGCAGCACATCAAGCACGCACAGCCCATCTCACCTGCAGACCTGCTGCCCTGCAGCACGCACGGCTCAAGAAATGAAATGATAGAAGAGAAGAGAAAAAAAAAAAAAAAAAAATCTGTAAAAGCTCTTAAACAAAGAACTAAAGAACGAACGAAAAACAAAACAAAAAAAAGAACGAAACAACGAAAGAACAAACGAACGAACGAAAAAAAAAGAGCCTGCACTGCGCCACTGCTGGTGACTGCTGGGTGAGTACCGTGAGTTTTGTGGCTGTGGACCTGTGGTGGAAAAAGAAGCTGAAGTGAAAGAGTGAAAGTGTGAAACTCAGAAACTTTGAAGTGTGGAAGTTTAACATTTTTTTGAGGTATTTTTTTTTAGTGTTCAATGAGTATAAAAAACTTTTTTCTCTTTTTTTTTAAAAAAATGTTAGTTTTGAGGTTTGGCTGATTTGCAGGTGTTGAAGTCTTGAAGAGCATAAGAAGGAAGAGGACAAGAGATTTTTCATTATTTTTGGGCATTGCTTCTCTATTATACTTGTGCTGATCTTGTGACTTTTGTCTACAAGGTAATTTCTCTATTCAAATTTTCAGAATATTTTTTGATTTTGGGTTATATATGAAATTATCAATGATGTTAGTTTTGAAGTTTTTAGTTTTTCATATTATTATTTTTAGTTTAGTGTTACATAGACTCTTGTTTTTTTTGGCTTTTTTTTTTTAGTTTGTATGATTCAATGATTGTTACTTATTAGATTCTGATAATTTTTTTTTTTTTTTTTTTTGTTTTGTTTGATAGTTTGATTGTATCTTATGGGGTTGTAATTTAATTTGAAAAATTTAGGTTCATCAAGCATGTCAAAGTTTAAAACTATCGAGTCATTCTTCAAAAGAAAAGAAGTTGATGTTCCAGAAAGTAATCCACCATTGAATTTTAATGCTGAAACTTCAAATCTCAAAGAACGTCCTCTTAAATCTCAAAGGATTGAAGTTGAAGAACATCCTTATGAATCTGTAATTGTGGAAGCTCAAAAGATTCCTTTTAAATCTTCCACGCTTAATGTTAACGAAGTTGATGGTTTTTCTATAGAACGGGATCCAGGAAAACGTCCTCCGATGTGGGACTATCCAGTCAATCGACGTGATGAAATAAGAATGGCTTATTTGAAAGCACGTCCATATCAAATTTTGCGTCGAGACTATCCATTTTCTGGACCTGAAAATCATCCCCGTCGTTTTCAAGCTTCATGGTTTACACAATTTTCATCTTGGCTTGAGTATTCTCCTACTACGGATGCCGCATATTGTCTACCATGTTATCTTTTTATAATGAAACCAGTTGGACGTCATGGATGGGATGTATTTATCACCAAGGGATTTAAAAATTGGAAAAAGGTTCACGATGGAAAGAAATGTGCCTTTTTGACTCATATTGGAGAGGATCCTTGTTCACCCCATAATAATGCTGTGAAATCTTGTGAGGATTTAAAACAACAATCACAGCATATCGATAAATTATTGAATGCACAAAGTACTGAGCAAATTCAAAATAATCGATTACGTGTAAAAACTTCTATTGATGTTGTTCGGTGGCTTGCATTTCAAGGATGTGCTTTTAGAGGTCATGATGAGACTCCTGATTCAAAAATCGAGGTAATTTTCTTGAGATGATTAAAATTTTGGCATCATATAATGAAAAAGTTGCAACAGTTGTTTTGGAAAATGCTCCTAAATCTGCAAAGTATACTTCTCATAGAATTCAAAAGGAGATTTTGCAAGTCATGGCAAGTAAAGTGCGAGATAAAATTCGTGAAGATATTGGAGACTCTAAATTTTGTATTATTGTTGATGAAGCACGAGATGAGTCTAAAAGAGAACAAATGGCTATTGTTTTGAGATTTGTTGACAAATATGGTTTTATACAAGAACGCTTCTTTGATCTTGTTCATGTTAAAGATACATCGGCATTGACTCTCAAGAATAAAATATCTGATGTTCTTTCTCATCATGGACTTGACATTCAAAATATTCGTGGACAAGGATATGATGGTGCTAGCAATATGCGTGGTGAATGGAAAGGATTGCAGGCATTATTTATTAATGATTGTCCTTATGCATACTATGTTCATTGTTTTGCTCACCGATTGCAATTAGCATTAGTTGCTGCATCTAGAGAAGTGGTTTCTGTTCATGAGTTCTTCACAAATTTGAATTTCATTATCAATATGGTTGGTGCTTCATGTAAACGTCACGATCAATTACAAGCTGCTCAAGCAGAAAAAATTGCACATATGCGAGCTATTGGTGATCTTGAAACTGGAAAAGGAGCTAACCAAATTGGCACTTTGAAACGAGCTGGTGATACTCGTTGGGGTTCTCATTATAATTCTATTTGCAGCCTAATAAGTATGTTTGATGCTACTTGTTCAGTGCTTGAATTAATTAGAAGAGAAGGAGCTAATTACTCTCAACGGGGAGATGCTAATGCTGCTTATAAAATGATTACATCATTCGAATTCATTTTTATTTTACATTTGATGAAGGAAATTATGGGTATCACTGATGTTCTTTGTCAAGCTTTGCAGCAAAAATCTCAAGACATTTTGAATGCTATTAATTCAGTTTCTACTGCAAAAAAGCTTATCCAAAAGCTGAGAGATGATGATTGGGAGAAATTGCTTGAGAGCGTTGTCTCTTTCTCCAAGAAATTTGAAATTGACATCCCAGACTTGAGTGCTCGTTATATTGAAGGTCGAGGTCGTAATCAACGGAATCACATTACAGTGGAGCATCATTATCATTTTGACATATTCAATGCTGCTATAGACTTTCAACTGCAAGAGCTTAATTGTAGGTTTGGTGAAAGGGCAGTCAGACTTTTGACACTTAGCTCAGCTTTGGATCCAAAGGATGGTTATAAATCATTTAAAATTGATGATATATGTAGTCTTGCAGAGGTGTATTATCCTCTTGATTTTTCTAAGCAGGAGAAAATTAATTTGGGATTCCAGTTGAAGTATTTTGAGCTTGATGTGCATAATGATTTGAAGTTGCAAAATTTGTCTTCTGTTGCAGAATTATGTCAAGGATTGGTAGAGACAGGAAAATCAAAGACATACCATCTTATTGATAGATTGATTCGTCTTGTTTTGACTCTTCCAGTGTCTACAGCGACTACCGAACGAGCATTCTCAGCTATGAAAATTGTTAAAACAAGACTTCGCAACAAAATGGAAGATGAATTTCTTGCAAATAGTTTAGTTGTGTATATTGAAAGGGAAATTGCTGAGAGCTTCAATTTAGATTCGATACTTGATGATTTTGTTTCTCTAAAAGGACGTAAACTAGGTTTTTGAACACTTTATATTTCTGTCTTTTTGTACTAGTGCCAACATGTTTTTGTTGCTAATATATTAATTTTGGCACAGATTATAATGAATTTTTATAATGTACTTTTGTGATACATATTGTGTGACAAATTATTCAATTTCTATTTTAAATTATATTTATTGGCCCCTGCAATGTCAGTTACCTGGGTCCGCCACTGCCTCCGCCCCTGGTTCTACAATATCCCATAATGTATCATACAGTGAAATTGTCGACCACTTGTAACTGCTTTTAAAAAAAAAAAAAAAAAACGAAAGTATAATGTCTTTTAAAATTAAATTTTAGACCAAACAAGTCCTTCTCACCCAAGCTTGCCGTGTTGCCGTGGCCTTCCACGTTTTCAACAAATTCAAAGAATAATATGATGTGTGAGAATGACGTGAGAGATAACCTTGACCAAAACAGGAGAATAGTTTTTTTTTTTTAAAGAAAAAAGGACAACTGCCTACAGATTTAGACTAGACTATTGTTTGGTCCATAAGGTTTTCAAAACAGAGGAAAAAATAAAATTACCACCATATTTTTATTCAACCAGCCTTAATCCTCCTTAAATCACATAAACTCCTACCAAATAAGGCAAACGTCTTGTCAAACTAATGTTCCATTTGTTTCAGCGTAAAATGATTTTTAGAAAATAATTTTAGCATTTTTCGGTGTTTGGTAGGGGCGAAAATAATAGTCAACCGGAAAATAATTTCTGTTTGACAACAAATGCTTAGTAAATTTCGAAAAATTAAATCATTTTCTGAAGACGCCAGACGCGGTCGATCTATTTTAAATAACACAGTCGACCTTCATGTTCAAGCAGTCGACCACCATCGAAATATTGCCGGTATCGGAATCCGACAACAATCTGGTTAATGTCGCTGGAATCTGGCGACGGAATCCGGCCACCTTCGCCGGAATCCGGTCAGCCCAGATCCCGGCGACCAATCTGGCCAGAGAGCCGGTTTCAGGCCGGATTTGGCCAGAGAGGCTGAATCCTGGCCGGCCTTGGCTAGAGAGGCCGGTTCCCGGCCGACTCTGGCCAGAGAGACCAGATCCGGCCAGCCTACCGGGATCCTGGCTAGATGGCCGGAATCCGGCTATCCCAGATTCTGACGAAACTGTCCGGAATCAGGCTATCCTAGATTCCGACGAAACTGTCCGGATTCCGGCATTTATTTCGAATTCTGACTATATTAGCCGGAATCAGGTAAAAATGATCAAAATCTTGTCGTTCAGTGACCGAATCTCGTCATCGATGATTTTTATATTATTTTATATTAATATTTATATGTTTTGAATAAAAATTAATTTTTATAGGTTAATATGATTGAATGAAAATATGAAAAATATTTGTAATTTTCTGTACGCGCCAAACACCGAAAAATGCTTTCGGCGAAAAATATTTTCCAGAAAAATGACTTCCCTGAAACCATTTTACGAAGAAAACCATTTTACGTCGAAACAAATGGAGCATAAGAAGGTTCAAATGATATTATGATACTTCATACAATTGGTCTAATAACAATTAACAACAATTTAGAGCTATAATAACACTACTCATTCACTCTCCAAAAAAAAAAAAAAAAAAACCGTTTAAAAGGTGATTAAAATAAATCGTTGAAACATAAATTTCTTTCAAATTGAGTTGAAAAAAGTTCTTCAAATCTAATATATAAAATTGTTGTGTCTTATAGTGAAGATTTTATTTAATAAATCTAACATGATGTTATGTGATGTATATATCGTCACATTATTTAAAAATTGTAAATAACGTGACATCATTTACAATATTAGTTATCACAAAATAAAATATTGATCATAAAATAATTTAATCTCTACTTTATGAATCATATTTCATCCCTTAAACCCTTAAAGACATTAGAAACATTAATGACTAGTGAATGTATTTAATAAAATTTGTTAAATCGGAGGAGATACTCTAAAAGGAAAAAAAATCTGTTCAATCGTGTGATAATAGTGCATTGGAATTCAATATTGAGAAATGATACAAGAAAATGCTTTTGGAACAATAATAATATACAATAATTACACAACTCTATTCATATACGGTCATATATATATATATATATATATATATATATTATATATATATATATATATTGACTTTTTTTTTTTTAAAAAAAAAATCAAATTCTAACCCTTTTATAATTTTATATGATTTTGGGATTTTTTATTTAATAAAAACATTATGTCAATAATTGTGTAATGAGCGGCAAAAAATATCTTCAATATTTATAGAGTTTCAAACCTCGAGTTTTTCCCACTTGCTGACTGACCCAGTTCACTGTACTGAATCAGCGTGCACCCAACGCATTCCAAATAACCTCACCTGCGGGTGACCTAATCACCTCTCACCTCCTTCCCACTCTCTCAAAAGCCCTCCCTTTTTCTTCACGCTCTCTTCCTGGTTCTCTTTTTCTGTCACTTCCCTTTCGATCTCTCTGTGACTCTGTCCGCGTCTGCGCTGTCGCCATGAACCTCTCTTCCCTCGCAGTCAACCCCAAGCCCGTCACGGGCCCACGGAGGGCCTTCTTGGGGGCCCAGCGCAGACCCATTCCCCCTCGCCGCCCAAACTTTGTCGTTTGCTCCTCCGTGGCGGCCTCGGCGTCGCTGAGCGTGGCCGAGTCGACCACCAGCACCCATGGACCGCCGAGCCGGATCGCGTCGCTGAGTCAGGTCTCGGGCGTGTTGGGCTCGCAGTGGGGTGACGAAGGCAAAGGCAAACTTGTCGACATCTTGGCCGAGCACTTCGACATCGTTGCTCGCTGTCAGGTCTCACTCACACATACTAACATATACATGCGTGTACTTATTGATTTTGGTGGTGGTTTGATTCAAATTTAATGACTTTAATAAACCCATTTGTTAAACATTTGCAATTCTGTGATTTTTCAGCATTACAGTAATTGGGTAAAAGTTTAGCAGAGTCTTTTGGGCATAGAGAGCATTGGCCTTTCTCTGGGAAGATCCTATGGAGTTGGCTTGCAATTCTGTGATTTTTCAGGATTACAGTAATTGGGTAAAAGTTTAGCAGAGTCTTTTGGGCATAGAGAGCATTGGCCTTTCTCTGGGAAGATCCTATGGAGTTGGCTAAGTGGTCAAATAAGCCCAAATGTATTATCAGTCTTTTAGAATATCTCAAAGGAAAGGCATTCACTTTTTTAACTGGATTTCTCAGATTAGGGACTGTGCTTAGTGCTTTAGCAGTAGCTTCATGCTATTTATTCTTTTAAGTTCAGACCCATGTTTCATATTTGGGTGTATCTTACATAGATAACCAGATTTTCCTAATCCAAAGCTTGCATTTGTCGACAAATGATGATGCTCACCGGAACAATGAAATATTTGATGGGTGTTTTATGTTGTTTGTTTTTTCTTCTTGTTATTGTTGTTCAGTGGAGCATATTGTAAACTAATAGTAACCCTTCTTTATCTATACGTGCGGCAGCATTGCTAAGCTTAACACCTGCATGCTTGCATTTGGTAATATATTTTTGTGGAGCACAAAAGAATGGGTCCATAATGCTGTCTCGTTTAGTAGTATCATGGTATGCTAATAGGAGGCGCATGTGCTTGGGGGCTTTTTGAGCAGCCCTACTAACCATTTTGATTGGTTCTAAATCATTTACAAGCAGTCCATCTCTGGGAAACCACTCTTACTGGCTATGTTGGTCCCTGCCTTCTCCTAGTGAAAATATGGGATTTTGAGAATTTACTTGAAACACCCTGCTTGACACAATTTACATATTTGTAATTGGCGTGTAATTGGTTGACCAGAGTTGGTGGTTCCTGATCAGCCAGTATGTCTTTTAATTGCATTTTTTTTTTCTCTGAAAGCTTTGATTTTTTTTTTTTGTCAGGGTGGGGCTAATGCTGGACATACTATCTACAATGCAGAGGGAAAGAAGTTTGCCCTTCACCTGGTTCCCTCAGGTATCCTTAATGAGGATACGCTTTGTGTTATCGGTAATGGAGTTGTGGTGCATCTTCCAGGGCTGTTTGAAGAAATTGATGGCCTGGAAACCAATGGGGTTCCCTGCAAGGGAAGGATACTGGTGTCTGATCGTGCTCACTTGTTGTTTGACTTCCATCAAGTAGTGGATGGGCTTAGAGAGGCTGAGCTTGCTAAATCTTTCATTGGCACTACCAAGAGAGGAATTGGACCATGTTACTCCAACAAGGTTATCCGGAATGGCATTAGAGTAAGTGACCTGAGGCACATGGATACTTTTCCTCAAAAGCTTGATGTTTTATTGTCAGATGCAGCTTCAAGATTCCAAGGTTTCAACTATGGTCCTGAAATGCTTAGGGAAGAAGTTGAAAGATACAAGAGATATGCTGAGAGGTTGGAGCCCTTCATTGCTGATACCGTACATGTCATGCATGACGCAATCTCAGAAAAGAAGAAGATTTTGGTTGAAGGCGGTCAGGCGACCATGCTAGATATTGACTTTGGAACTTATCCTTTTGTAACTTCTTCTAGCCCATCAGCTGGTGGGATCTGCACTGGTCTTGGAATTGCCCCAAGAGTAGTAGGCGATCTAATTGGAGTGGTGAGCAGATAATTTTCTATCGTTTTCTTTTTCTCCGTAGTTGGATAATAGGAATTTTTTATTTTTTTTTCTTTAGCCCAGAAAAAAAGTTCTCACCTTTTATTTTTTTTAAGGTTTGATATGAATCTGGTGCAAAACATCTTCTATAAAGATAGTATCCATAGTCTTTATTAAATTTAATATTGCACTTGAAATAAATTAAGAACGTTTGACATAGCCAGTTGAGGTTCCTAACTTGAACATATCCTGTGCAGGTGAAAGCCTATAATACAAGAGTTGGTTCTGGTCCTTTCCCTACGGAAATATTGGGTCAAGGGGGTGACCTCTTGAGGTTTGCCGGTCAGGAGTTTGGCACTACTACAGGTCGTCCTCGACGTTGTGGTTGGCTTGATATAGTAGCGTTGAAATACTGTTGCCAGATCAATGGCTTTTCATCATTGAATCTCACCAAGCTTGATGTGTTGTCGGATCTCCCTGAAATTCAGTTGGGGGTTTCTTATAGACATGTTGATGGTACACTAATTAAATCAGTCCCTGCAGATCTTCGTCTTCTTGAGCAATTGAAGGCAAGTTCCCCACCCCCAACCCCCCTTATTGAATTTTATATTTGGGGATATGTTTAGTTATTGACAATCCATTAGCTGCCTTTTTTGGTACTGCTTTTTTTTTTTTTTTTTTGACATGTTCACATAAGAGGGGAAAGGGGGGATTCGAACTAGTGACCTCCGCTTCACGAGGCGTGGTCCCCAGCCGATTGAGCTACCCCTTGGGGACTTTTTTAGTACTGCTTTGATTGTGTTTGCCATGGACTTAACGTGGAAGCTGTTCCGGATTGGGTATTCAGGGATACAGCCTTGTGAAAGCAGTTCTTTTTTAACCTTACAATATCAGACCACCCTACCCTCTCCTCCTCAAGAATCTAAAAATATTGTTTAGGACAAAGAAAAAGGGTGGAGCTTCATATGTGACTTCTCAAATTGTTAAAACTAATTTTTGATTGCCTGACTTCTGTAAAATGATTCACGCCCCTCTTTATTGCTTTACAATTTTGGGGGGCTTCTTGATTTATGTGTTCTCATGTGTGTAGGTGGAATATGAAGTATTGCCCGGATGGAAGAGCGATATTTCTTCAGTCAGAAACTATGCTGACCTTCCATTGGCTGCACGTACATATGTGGAAAGGATAGAAGAACTTGTTGGTGTACCCATTCATTACATTGGTGTTGGGCCTGGACGTGATGCCCTCATAATAAAATAATCTGATGATTGTTCCCTCTAATAAGATGTCCAAGAGGGTTCTCAGGCACTTAAGAGGTAAAGGTAATGCTAGACGAATTTCCCCTTTTATGGTGTGAGATTGCCTTGCAGAAGAATTAGAATGTAAGGTAGGTTATATGCATTTGATGTAACAATTATATGTTCTTGGTCTGTGGAAGGCCATTTTGAATCTTTATGTCTTGGGTTTGGCAACTTGGGTGAATTTTGGTGAAGTATTTTAGCCTGTGTTCCCAACTGATGTAGTGCTAGAAAAGGGAGTTTTTTGATTTTCACATTGGCATCAAGATGCTGATTTTGTTGTTGTTGCTGTTATTATTGGCTTAGTCAATCGGTACCTGTTTGCCATCCGCCACTTGCATTGTGTGACCAGAGAAAGTGTTCAAAATATTGCTTTGAGGAATTAGGTGGTGATGATGAATATGCTCGAGATACTCAGGAAGTTTTTGCATATTACATTGGCATCCGTCCTTGCATTGTTTTGGGGAGTACTTTTTTTTTTTCTTTGAGAAAAGTGTTCCTAAAAGCAGTTTTGAGTTTTGGGTTTTGTTAATATTCTTATTTTGAGAAAAAAAAAAAGGAAAAAAAAGGCAATTATCTGCCTTCCATCTTCTATTTTCCTTGCTGATAGTTCTGTCACATCAAGGTAGAAGAATGTATGTGAAAACTTAATAGCA
This sequence comes from Alnus rubra, assembly GCA_028654335.1. Classification (NCBI taxonomy): domain Eukaryota; kingdom Viridiplantae; phylum Streptophyta; class Magnoliopsida; order Fagales; family Betulaceae; genus Alnus; species Alnus rubra. Next base: position 6,056,181 of record JAJPGS010000163.1, on the reverse strand, counting down.
AGTCCTGTTTAATACATAAAGTATACAAATTTAATCATTTTAATGAGAAATTAATCATGTGAAATGGGATTGTGGGACATCAATACAAAAAAAAATTCTTGTCCCCCAATCTTTTAATTTTTACATTGTCCCCTCCAATTTATTATAGGGGTTGCAATTCCCTCTTCCGTGCAATAGTGACAAAAACAACTATGATAAAAAAAAAAATTAAAAAAAAAAATAGAAGCAAAAAAATGAAGAAACAAAAATTGGGTTTTCCTAATTTTTGTCTTTTTATTTTTATGAATCTTTTGCTATTTTTTTTTTCTGATTTTTTTGTCTTTCTTATTTTTTGTAATTTATTTTTTTATACCAAAGCACTAAAACTTGTCCAAAATAGTTCTAAAACTGTCTAAAATAGGCCATAAAAATATAGATGTATGCTAGACATCTAAATACTTTTTTTTTCAGAATTTAATTTCAACTTGATGTGTCACAATTCCATAAGATTTATCAATTTGGGAAATGTGCTACAATCTCATCAGGATTGTGACACATCAGGTTGGAACCAAATTTTGGAAAAAAGTATTGAGATATCAAGCATTTCTCAAAAAATTAGGTTCAAAATGCCCTTACTTGACAACCAGTTATCACCGTGCAGTTTGTCACAATCCCATAAGATTTATCATTTTGGGAAATGTGCCACAATCTCATTAGGATTATGACACATTAGGTTGGAACTAAATTTTAGAAAAAAGTATTGGGATGTCAAGCATTTATCAAACAATTAGGTTCAAAATGCCCTTTCTTGACAAACAGTTATCACCGTGCAGTTTGTGCATGAATAATCATTAACAGGTATTGAGGACGGTTAGAACTTGGTGCAGTTACTCAAAACTACTAACCAATTAAGGCGGTGCAGTTATTGCCAATAATCGCTAACTGTTACTGCCTATATAGTCCTAGGCATAAAATTTAGCTTTGACATTTTTTTTTTCCCTTCAAGTATCAAAGATTTTTCTTTTATTATGAGGGATTGAATATCTTATGTGTCGAAAACATGTTTTAATAAGAGTTTTTTCTCCCTTCCTTTTTCTTCAAGCATTTATTTTAATTTATAATTATTTTATTAGATATTGAATCTACGACGTTTTATATTTGGTATTTACATTACTTATATTTGTTGTTTAAACTGGGTAATAATTGATAGAAAGCGTTTTTCTTAGTTATTAACTTATTATTATGGGATAATTGCACAGTTGGTCCCTGTGGTATACCATAATTATTTTCACTCCCTATGGTTTAAAAAGTTCATGGAAGGTCCTCGTGGTATGCAATAATTACAAATCGATCCCTGGCGTCAAATTCTGTTAAAATTTTTAACAGATTCCGTCAAATGCCACGTCGGTGACACTTATTAGCGACACGTGTCCATTTTAATAAAAAAAATAAAAATTTATTAAAAAATAAATAAAAATATTTAAAAAAAAAAAAAAAAAAAACTGAAAGGGTGGCCTTCGGGCCACCCCCGGCCACTGGGGGTGGCCCAGCCTTCAGCTTTTTTTGTTTTTTTGTTTTTTGAATTTGAATTTTAATTCTTTTTAAAAAAACTATGTATTTTTATTTATTTTTTAATAATTTTATATTTTTTTTATTAAGATAGACACGTGTCGCCATCTTATTGCCGACACATGTCGCTGACGTGGCATTTGACGGAATCTGTTAAAAATTTTAACAGAATTTGACGCCAGGGATCGATTTGTAATTATTGCATATCACGAGGACCTCCCATGAACTTTTAATAGGGAGTGAAAAATAATTATGGCATACCACAGGGACTAACGGTGCAATTATCCCAAATTACAAATGTAAAAAATTTAAAGTATTATTGAATTTAGATATTTATAGAATAATACAAAATCGCGCAATTACTTAAAAATTAAATTGATATTTTCCCATTTAACAATATAATCCGTGCTTATTCATTTCAAATGATCTTTTAAGTAATCTATTTCAAATGATAATCAACCATATTATCATTAAGTTTGACCATTTCCAATATTTATAATTGCATAATGGGCTCAGTAGCACTATCGACGATAATAATAGGGATAATTGCACCGTTGGTTCATGTGATATCTCATAATTATTTTTCACTTCCTATGGTTTAAAAAATTCATGGGAGGTCCATGTGTTATGCAATAATTACGTTTTACTCCCTGAGTCGATTTTCCGTCCACCATTTTGACGGAATCTGTTAGCTCTACACGTCAGCGCCACGTGTCGCCAATAAAATGGCGACACATGTCCATCTTAATAAAAAAAAATATAAATTTATTAAAAAATAAATAAAAAATACTTAATTTTTTTTTAAAAAAAGAAAAACGGGAAGCAAGGGGTGGCTGGGCCACCCCTGGCGGCCACTGGGGGTGGCTGGGCACTCCCAAAGGGGTGGCCCAGCCACCCCTTGCTGCTTTTTTTTTTTTTGAATTTTAATTTTTTTTTTTTAAAAAAATATATATTTTTTAATAAATATATATATATTTTTTTGAGATGGACACGTGTCGCTATCTTATTGGAGACACGTGGCATTTGACGGAATCTGTTAAAAAATTTAACAGAATTTAACACTAGGGATCGATTTGTAATTATTGTATACACATGGACCTCTCATGAACTTATTAAACCATAGGGAGTGAAAAATAATTATGGCATACCACGTGGACCAACGTTACAATTACCCTAATTAAAATCTTAAAAAAATGGAAGCCACATTTTTCCAATATACGAGTGGCTTGCGCAGCCAACCAAATAAAAGTCACCATTTTTATTGGGATGGCCGCTCCCTTCGAGACGGTTTTAATACCTTTTTATTTTTATTTTTCTTTTTTTAGGATTTTAATTTTTAATTGACATGACAAAATTGTTTACATTTTATTTAGAAACGATTTTTGCGTGATTGCTCAGGAAGTAAATTTATATTTAATCCTGGTTAAATTAAATAGGTAAAGTTAAAGTTATGTTACAATATATATATTTTTATAAGTAATTGGACCAAGCCGACTGAATTAACCCTCGAAACAAAAATAAATCATGCAACTAAAGAAATATATATTGATATTTATTTTTGATTTATTTATAACACTTCTAATATATTTTATTTAATAAAACAACTTTTAAACAATTTTTGTTAAAAGAAACCAAACATTTCTCAAATTTAAATACTTAGCTGAACAGAATTCTCGCTTATTATACTACCTTGAAATACAAAGAGCATCGAAGAAGCGGAGTCGCGGAGAGCAGCAATAGCGATGGAGGGAGGGAAGCGCAAGAAGAATTCATCTCCTCTGTCGCTCGATCAATTCGTCTCCATAACTGCCCCTCTCCTTGATTTGGAAAAGGTCCTGTGTGTGTCTATGTGTGAGATTGAATTGTTTAATTTTTCCTTGTTGAAGTATAATGCTTTATGCTGCTGTGATATGTGTTTTGGACACAAACAAACATGTGATGTGCGTTTTTGAAAAATCTTGGTTTCTAATGACATCTTGCAGGAAGCTGAGATATCATCATCAATCAACACAGGCGCGTCCAGAAATTTAGAGGCTGCTCAAAAGCGGGGCTCCACTATTCTCAATTTGAAGTGTGTAGATGCTCAGGTTCTCTCTCTCATTGATTTCGTGTGATTTCTGCTATGTTTTAATCGGCATTTGCAAAATGGAAGTAAAGCAAATGGTAAATTTGTCCTACTAGATTATGTTTGCGAAATGGCATACTAGATTATGTTTGAGTATTTTTTCGAAATTCAGATAGTAAATAAGCATTTGAGAGTTGGAAGTGGTTGATTCTTTCGTGAATTTGTCCTACTCTAGTGCGCCAGTTGCTCGTGGTCTTTATTTTATGCCATGGATGAACCGTGATGGAAAGAGTACTTGGTGTTGCAAAGTCCTAAAAAGTTTCTTCTTCTTCTTTTCCTTTTTTTTTTTTTGGGTACAAGTGTAGTAGCAAACCGGTTGATCATCTTCACGGCATTTCACTTTTGCAAGAGATTTGAGATCTTTTCTTATTTTCTAATTGTGGAATTCATTTGGTGACGTTAAAGAAGGCGATAGATGTATACTTCAGTTGGAAAGGGTTGTTTGGTTAACATAAGAATAGTTTCATGTGGAGTACAGATCCTCTTTGCCTTATGTGGATGATTTGGAGAAAGAAGAATAATCGTTCTTTTAACGTTCTTGAAAGTCTTCGGTTGCGATCAAAGCTGTTTTCTTGCGTTCTTTGTATGATTCGGTACTGTTATTTGTGGGGTTTCTTATGGTTTTGTGGATCTCTTGTGCCTTGGATTGTAATAGTTTAGGGGGCTCTCTTCTACACTCTACATGCACATAAGTTTCTTCTCTTATTACTTTGTCAAAGAAAAAAAAATACGAAGATGGACTTTTGATTTCATCTCTTTTTCCTGCATTTTATTGGAAACCGAATGGAGCATTGTATTACCTGGATTTTCTTATAATTTGCTTTAACTTTGGTTCTAACAATAGACAGGACTAATGGGGAAAACTCTTCTTGAGTTTCAATCTACTAAAGGGGATGTTCTTCCTGCTCACAAGGTGAAGATTCCATTATTCCCATTGATTACGTGTTAATCCAACTTTCAATGTGATTCTTGTTCTTTGTCGTACTAATCAGTGCAGTATGACTCATACTGAAGCAAAGTGGGGTGCTTTTAAGTAGGCGTGCTAAAAAGATATCCTTGCTTCAGCCTCTGGCTTCCTATCTCAATTTTTGTCCCTTTTTTTGTGGTTGTAGTTTGGAACCCATGATGTGGTTGTTTTAAAACCGAACAAGGCTGATTTAGGGTCTCCTGCACTTGGACAAGGTGTAGTTTACCGGTTAAAGGTAATTCCAAGAAACAGAATTTTGGGTGATTACTTTTTGGTCTTGTGCTTTTCAGTTGTAGATCATCATCTTTGTAATTGCATTCTTGTGCTGGCTGTTTGGTGGTATTGAACAGGACTCATCAATCACTGTTGCTTTTGATGACATCCCAGAAGATGGTTTGAATAGTCCTCTTCGTCTAGAGAAAGTGGCAAATGAGGTATGATGTTCAAAATTTTTTACTTCATGTTATTTCAAATCGGCTTGAATTGTTATGTAAGCCAGACAATAAGCTACTTCTAGATCGTTTATTTTACTAGGATTAAATATCTATGATGGAATCTAGACAACACTCAAGTTTGTGAGCAGTTCAAACTGTTGGATATTGGGAACAATATAGTTATTAAGCTTGCTTACACCAAATCATATCTGTCATTTATTCGTAAGTAAACTTACAATTTGGTTTCTAGTTTCTAAAAGTTACGAAGTCCACAAAAGGGGATATGATATAAAATTCTTGCGTCTCATGGTCTATGCCGGGATTGTATAAACATCAAATTTACTATGTGCTTATGGATATTCACTGGAAAAAATAAGTGCTGCAAATACTAATTATCTATGCAGGTTACATACCGCAGAATGAAGGATGCTTTGATACAATTGAGTAAAGGTGTACAGAAGGGACCTGCGGCTGATCTCATTCCTGTTTTATTTGGAGAGAGGCCACCAACAGTGACCAAGAAGGATGTCAAATTCACACCCTTCAACTCCAACCTTGATCACTCTCAGGTGTGTATATTTTATCTTGTGTTTCCTTGTACACAATCATGATGTTTTTGTTATTCAGATAGTTTCTTATTACTAAGATATTTTTATTATTTACTATTTTCTGCTTTCAAAATAATTATTCCTTTGTAATGAATGTAATCATGAAATAAGAGACCTTCAACCCCAATAAACGAATTCTAACAGGAAGTGGTCGGTTTCTATCGAACTTTGAGATTACTTGCTTTGACTCTGAAAAATTTCTCAACTTCAGTCTACATTGGATTGTTTATGATTCATACATTCAATGTTCAAGTTTTGGAGTATAGATGCTCATCTATCTTTAAAATCAACATTGGCAGTTGCTCCAAAATTTAAGGTTAGACAATAATTGGAATTGAAAGATAAGATAATAGAAAGAGACTTTCAGAATAACTTATAAAAAAAAAAGAGACTTTCAGAATAACCATAAAAAAGAGACTTTCAGAATAACTATAACTACTATTGTGTTTCTTATGTTTGCACACGTTTGTGTGCAGGAAGAATGTGTCTCTGTGGTCCTCTTTGCACATGTACTCTTGTATATCACTTGTGTTCTAGGGTTGCACCCCTTTTTACGCTCTTTTTAATACTATTAGTACTATTTTTTTTTTTTTAAAAAAAAAAGGGTGTCTTAGTGTGTATGAACATTTTTCATCCATGCTTGCCTTTTGTATGTGTGTATGTGACTTTTTTTGCATGCTCCATTTCTCACAAACTAAGGCACCTTGTCTCTCCCCCTTTCTTTTCTCCAAAGAAAGATGCCATTTCAAAAGCCCTGTCATCAAAGAATGTATTTTTGCTGCATGGGCCTCCTGGAACTGGAAAAACAACTACAGTGGTGGAGATCATCTTACAAGAAGTGAAACGTGGATCAAAGATTCTTGCATGTGCTGCTTCAAATATTGCTGTGGACAACATTGTTGAGCGACTTGTTCCTCACAGGTAAAGTGATGCCTTGATTTATGGGGAAATCATTTTTAAACTGAAATTTTAGCTTAAAGTCTAGCAGAGGAGTGATAATAAGTATGTATTTTCTGTAAACCCTTAGGTGGTCTTATTTTATTTTCAGTCAAGCTATATGATCACCCTTGACAATTGTGGATCCTAGTGAAATGTGTTTTTAAATTAGATAAGAAAATCTTTTAGTCATCGATCTCCGACCATTCGTTTATAGTCCTGTTGCACTGGTTGTCCAGGGCTTTCTTGAGTTCAGTCAGTAGAGTAGTAGGGTAGGTTAATAGGGTTTGAAATGTCACAGCTTTGCTAACATCATTTACATGGAATCCATGTCTAGAGTGGATTTTCAAAACTAAGCATTCTTGGACAGATAAGCATGCCAAATTTGGGCCAACCTGTTATGTAATTGAATCTGCTTGTAGTGTTGGAAAATCTGTCATATATGTTTACTTAGATTATGTGCCTTTTGACTGATGAACAACTTTGATCCCATATGTTACACCAATGTGTCTGGGTTGTAGGATCCATCAATTGCATGTCCTATATATATATATATATATATATGGACAAGCATTAAATAAAATCACTGATCTCTATTTCCATTTCTTTTGTTAGAGTAAAGTTGGTGAGATTAGGTCATCCTGCTCGTTTACTACCTCAAGTATTGGAAAGTGCCCTTGATGCACAGGTATGTAAAATGTGAAGTTCAGTTTTGAAAAATAAAAATAAAAATTGATACCTGGAATTCTTATCATCATGATAATGGTGTTTTGCTAAATTTTATAATGTCATCTCATTCACATGATTTTACATGTTTGTGTATATCTTTCAATTATGCACCTTGACTTTTCTCTCTTGTTGTATATGAGAGCTAGTCACAGGTACTTACTTGTATGAGCATATGAAGGTCCGCTTTCTCATTGTATATTGTTAAAGAAACTGAAAGTCCGCTCCTTTTCCTTTTCCTTTTCCTGCTAAGTTGTCAAGATCAAGTTATATCACTTTCTGTGCCTTACATATGTTAACATTCTTAAATTCATTAATCCTTTCCTTTGATTTTTGGTAGTCACTGATTGTGGTACTGTGGGCCGGACATTCCTTCATTCCTTGAAATATTACAATGCTGATGAAATAATTTTATTATTTTTCTATGTAGTGCTGTTTCCATACCTTCTAATCTTTGCTTTTTTAGGTTTTACGGGGGGATAATAGTGCTCTGGCCAGTGACATTCGGAAGGAAATGAAGGTACAGTTTCACAGTAGATTTGAAGGCAATTTTAATACCCATAAGTTATCAATATGCAGTTTCAATTATTCAAAAATGATTCTTTATGATAAGCTTTGTTGTTGTCTTATGATTCTAAAATAAACTTTCTATAACCAAAACTATGGTCTGCATTCACTGAGAGAGACTTGACCTTGATATATGCTCTGAGAATATAGGAAGCTATTACTTTTATGGTGGTTCATCCCATCAGCAGGTTTCTTCCTGGGATTTTTATTTGACACCGGAGTTCATTTCAGCCTTGTGAAATCAGATATTTTTCTTTTGTTATTTGATGTTTCAACTTGCCATTGCTGCATTTCTTCAGGCCTTAAACGGGAAACTGTTGAAAACCAAAGACAAAAACACAAGGAGAGACATCCAGAAGGAGCTTAGGACTCTTTCTAAAGAAGAGCGTAAAAGACAGCAGCTGGCTGTTAAAGATGTAATTGCAAAAGCAGATGTGGTATTGACAACCTTGACTGGGGCGTTTTCCCACAAGTTGGATAACACTTCATTTGACTTAGTGATTATTGATGAAGCTGCTCAGGCACTTGAGATAGCATGCTGGATAGCTTTACTAAAGGTAATGTTACTCACATATGAACACCAAAACAAGCAATACATAGTCATGGGGCACACTGTAGTACACCCAGAGATGTTATAATTTAGGGTTAGTTACACTTGCCCCCATCAACAACCACTTATTTACACGTTACCCTCAGGAACTACCACTTGTCACACTCAACCCCTTTCAACTACCAACCTTTGGCCAAAAAGCCCTTCTGTTAGCCCAACTTGTTCAATCTGACAAAAACACGCACACACACACATATAAGATGCATGTGTCTTTTTCCTTTGAAATTACAAAAAATTCTGAAATTTTGAATTTTAAGATTTCTATTATTTATTTATTTTATTTTGAATTTTTTAACTTTTAAGGGTATTTAAGTAAATTTGGTTTCTAAACTAAGGGTATTTTCGTCTTAAAAATAAGCATATGCGTTTCACGTGTGCATTTTTTTTTTTGCCAACAATTAGTAGTTGAAGAATGTTAAGTGTAACAAGTGGTAGTTCGTGGGGGTAACGTGGAAATGAGTAGTAGCTAAGAGGGGTTAAGTGTAATTAACCCTATACTTTATTAGCACATGTTTAGTGCTTATTACCTTGGTCTTTGGATACACTTGCCTATATTAGAAGAATTTTTTTTGTCTTCAAACATATGTAAATATAAAATATTTTATCTTCCACAATATAGGTTGGTTGAAGGCTATAAAATTTCAACGAGGGTATATTTTGAGTATTGAGAATTAGCTTTAATAAGGGATGACTTGTGTTTATTACTAATTTTTTCAAAGTTGGTTTAATTGTGTTATGTCCTGAGATCAAAGGAAACCGAATGCACAATAAGGAAAAGATAATGATTATAATCCAGTTCAATCTACATGTAGAGTGCATACTAGCACAGAGCACCAGTTAACAATCTGAGTTAATTGTTTAGGGTTCAAGATGTATACTTGCCGGTGACCATCTTCAGCTTCCTCCAACCATCCAAAGTGTTGAAGCTGAGAGGAAAGGTTTAGGAAGAACCCTCTTTGAGCGTCTTGCTGACATGTATGGAGATGAAGTCATGTCTATGCTCACCGTCCAGTACCGCATGCATGAGCTTATTATGAATTGGTCATCTAAAGAGCTTTACAGCAGTAAGGTGCTCAGGTCATGTCTGGATGTTCGGTTAAGGAGTATTTTGTTAATCATGGATTGTAAAAAGTTTGTAATATTTGTAAAGAATTTATTTATTTTTTTAAAAGAAGAAGAAGAAGAAGAAGAAGAAGAAGAAGAAGGAAATTCTGTGTGACATTGTGTAGTTATAACTTATTACAGGTTAAAGCCCATCCAAGTGTTGCTGCACATATGCTTTTTGATCTTGAGGGTGTGAAGAGGACCTCTTCAACAGAACCCAACCTTCTTCTCATAGACATAGCTGGGTATGCAGTGTATTGTTGTCATATGCTGAATAATACATGGTACTCACAGTAATTGCTTAGGATTTCTCCAGGAGGGAGCTTGGAACTGCCTTGAATGGTTTCCCTTTCTTTTTCTCCTTAAAATTTGAAGTCACATCAATCCTAAACAAGTCTACAAAAATCAGAAGAGGACATTATCAACAAATGCTTTTTTGTATCTGTCACAGTCAGCTGATAATGATCTGTTCCAGGTGTGATATGGAAGAAAAGAAGGATGAAGAAGATAGCACATTGAATGAGGGTGAAACTGAGATTGCTATGGCCCATGCAAAGAGACTTGTTCAAAGTGGAGTCCAGGCTTCTGATATTGGAATTATTACCCCTTATGCTGCACAGGTATAAGAGTTTCTTTTGTGAGCTTTAAGTAAATATCTGCTGATCATAAGCGTCACAATTCAGTAATTAGAATTGGGGATTAGAATAACTACCAGATAAAATAAGAGGTGTTTTCTTTCATGCACATACTTCAATACAATAGATATTTTTTCTTTATTTATATTGTATCTAGTAATGCAGGTTGTGTTACTAAGGATGTTGAGAGGCAATGAAGACAAGTTAAAGGACGTGGAAATCTCAACAGTTGATGGCTTCCAGGGACGCGAGAAGGAAGCTATTATAATTTCCATGGTTCGCTCAAACTCAAAGAAAGAGGTACTAAAACACCTCCATTACTATTTGTTAATCATTTCTTTAAGATATTTAAGATGGTAGGAATATCAATTACTATACTATCAATAGTAACGGAGGTGTTTTAGGTACCGCTTTCTTTGACTATCAATATTAGAATAGAAAGGAAAGAATTTGATTTCTTTCAAAACATTTCAGGTGGGGTTTCTGAGTGACAGAAGGCGAATGAATGTCGCTGTGACACGAGCTAGAAGGCAATGTTGTCTTGTCTGCGACACTGAGACAGTGAGTAGTGATGGATTCTTAAAACGGCTAATCGAGTATTTTGAGGAGCATGGCGAGTATCTGAGTGCCTCAGAGTATCAAAATGAATAAGCAAAGATATCAAGCTGTTGGGGCATATCAATCTGTTGGTTGTGTTTGGTGGTAGAGAAGAGTTGATCTGGATACAGTTATGTAAGACCTCTCACTGATCATATTTGAAGTGAAATAAAATTTACTTTATTGAAAATATAATTCTAAGAACCCCTAGATGAAAGTGTTGTTTCAATTTGTTGTTGTTGACCTTTAAAGTTGTCTGGAAAACAGGCTGATTGCACACCTTGTTCGTCTCTATCATCAATGGACTTTTTCAGATTTTATTTTGCCTCATAAATAAAGACCAGTTGACTTGACTTTACAGAACAAACCTTCTTTAACATGGAAAAGAAAAATGTAAAATCATACTAGATGCGATCAAGTTGCTTGGACTGCTTAAAATATTTTTATAGTAATGCTTGAATCTCCTCATGAAGGAATGGGTGGAAGAAAAGGATGTTGAACAACCACATTTATCATTTCCAGGGAATTCTGAAAAGCTCACAGGAATGTTTCACTATAAAGTTTCACGTTGTGAATATAATGAAATTTGACCTTTCCATGATGGCTTGGAATGTTTCATGTTAGAATGTCTACATCTAGTATTTTCTCTTTTTTTTTTTTTTTTTTGAGCTTTTGCCCTAGGAATCATCTTCATTGCTCGCTTTTTTATGCCAAACTTCTTCATGCTTAATCAGATTTAAGATATATTGAAATCCTGATTATTTAATTGGCAACTACCAGAGGAATCTTGTCTTCTGTGCGGCAACCTATTTTTTTTTTTTCTTCCCATTTTGTTTCCTTTTTTCATACAATTATATTTAGGGCACTAAATGAACCAAGTCGAGCCGAGTTCAAGCTTTTTTGGACTTGCTCGAATTTTTTTTAACCTGTTCGAACTCGGCTCGTGAGCTTGGAAAATTCTAGAATCTGTTCGAGGCTCGAACAAATTAAAACTTACAAGTTACAACTCACTTCATAAAGCCAACATTCAACAACAAATATACAACAACAAAAAAAAAAGAAAAAAAAAGAAGCAATATACAAGAATTCTCAAGAATTCCAAGTATTTCAATTTTCCAACACATCCAAGTATCCATCTATGATCTATTCAAGCTTCAAGCTAACAAGATTCTCAAGAATTCCAAATTTTCAAAACATCTAAATATACAAACATAGAAAACAACATGAACTACAAATCTAAGTTATCTAAATTCTAACAATACACTAGCAAGTCTAGCATTCACAAAAATAAGTCCAGTAGCATATCAATGTGGATCGATAGTCCTCATCTCAAGAATTCCAACAAAAACTAGTCAATAGTTAACCTGCTAAGGCTGTCAGCTTACAAAGCTTCAAGTTAACAATATAACATTTTAACATACACAAAATAACATAAACTAGTAAACTACACAGTATACACTACACAACACAAGTATTCAAAAAAATTAAGTCCAATTGTCAAGATTACAAAATAAACAAGTTTAAATACATGGCACTATGGCAGTGCAGCAAATCCCACAGGCGGCAGGGATTAACTTCTTCACCTATTTATTACACATTTACAAGAGAAAATGAAAAAAATAGTAAGAAATTAATAATCATAATTAGAAAAAAGTAAGCATGCAAACAGAACATAGTCAATGTATAACCAGTGTAGAAATGAGTCTAAAATGACCATTAAATAAAACAGGATCAACTTACCATGAGCTTACAAAATACTAACAAAAACTTTCCCCAAAAACAACACTTCTAGAATAGTTCTAGTCCACTTCCATACTAAGTATCTGCTTAAAATAACCAAACAAAAAAGTAGATGAGTTATTTTTTTCAAGCAAAGTACAGAATAGCAAAATAAATAAAAAATATATTAGAATTTGATATCATTAACTATAACAAAAAAAAAACTCCACAATCCAACACCAAGGCAACTCAATCTCCACCAAAGAAGGTTCATCCAACTACAAAAAAAAAAAAAACAAAGAACATTAGTTACTATTTATTTAAGGGAAAAGCTAAAACTCATTTAACAACACACCTATAAATTATAATACTCACATTAGAAGCTTTCCTAAGTCCATGTAGTGCTCGAATCCAATTAGCTCCACACAGCAGAATCTCAACAGTTTTAGCAGTTAAAGATGCACGATAGGGATCAATGACCCTTCCACCAGCACTAAATGTTGATTCCGAACTCACTGTAGTGATAGGAATTATAAGGATGTCCTGTGCCATCTTAGATAAAATGAGGTACTTAAATTGATTGGATTTCCACCACTCCAAAGCATTAAACTTCAAATCAGCACCCTCATCACAAATATAAACATCTTCTTCCAAATATATTTCCAAACCCGACTTCACAGGTTGAAAGGTATCAACACTTCTTACAAAAGAGTTAAACATAGTCATTCCACTTTTAGTGCTCTTTTGAACACCACCAAATGAACCATCACTTGAAGATGAAGCAGAATCAGAATTACTTTGACGCCCACGGTTTGGGGCAGCAGTTAAGTTGTGGACATCAACATACTCACCATACAACTCATTTAAAACATTACGTTCCTTTTCGACATTTCTAGTGGCTTTAGGCTCTTGATAAATTTCAGGAAAACAAATTTGTATAAGTTTCAATTTAAACCTTGGATCCAAAACAGCTCCAACAGCCATGAGCAGATTGCATTCCCCCTAATACTTCTCAAATTTCAAATACATTTTTTCTACCATTGTTCTTACACAAACATTGGCATCCTTAGATTTTTTACCCAACACATATCTTATTCTCCAAACCTCAGGAAGGCTAAGAAATAAATTAGAAATTGGATAATTACTCTCTGATACTATCTTTGTCACTTCATTAAAAACCTCTAAAACATGACAAACATTTTCAACTTTAACCCAATCATCAACACTTGGCACCCAACGAAAACTTTGATCCCTATCTTCACACCTAGGGAACACCCCCCTGAACTCTATTGCAGCAGACAACATCATATAAGTGCTATTCCACCTAGTAGGAACATCTAAAATCAGTTTCTTAAAGGACAATTGTAACTGCTTTCCAATTTCAGCAAATTGCTTCAACCTACCCTCCGATGCAACTATATACTTTATACCATCCCTAACACAATCCACAATATCCCCAATTTGACTAATACCATCTTGCACCAACAGATTAGTGATATGAGCACATCAACATACATGAAAGAGTTGTCCCTTAACTGATAATGTCTTTTCAAAGCAAAATTATCTTTTAAAATTCGAATGGCTACATCATTGTTTCTTGTATTGTCTATTGTTATTGTACACACTTTATTCTCAATTCCCCACTCAATAAAACTCTTTTGAAGTGCATCAGCAACTATAACACCACTATGAAGGGGTGAGACATTAAAAAAGTTCAAGACACGTTTTTGTAAATGCCACCAAGAATCAACAAAATGACATGTAACTACCATATAAGACACTCTCTGACCTGAGATCCACATGTCAGTAGTTATGTTTACTATGTTAACATTTCTCAACAAATTTTTCAGCTTCTTTTTCTCTATTTCATAGGTAGACATACAATCACTTTTAGCAGTTGCACGAGATATCTTTTGCCAATAAGAAGTGTTAGCCCTCATAAACTTGTTGAATAAAACATGTTCCACTACCATAAAAGGATACTCATGGTAAAGTATCATATAAGAAGCAAGCTCTCGTACCTTCTTATGATCATAAGTAAAACATGATCCAGAGCCCACACTGCCACAATCAGAGTTAAATGTAATCACCTTCTGCTTCTTGCTAGCTGCTATGCGTGGAATTCAGCTATTCAAGTGCCTGTGAAACTGAGTTGTGGCACCCGAAGCAGGAATGCCAAGGATGAATTTACAGTGAATGCACTGAGCTTTCTTCACACCATATTGCAGTATTTCCTTAAAATCCTTCCAAATTGGAGACGTCTTCTTCCTCGGCTTCCTTCCATAAGCATGCTTTTGAGTATCATCACCCTCCTGAACCTCCTCAGCCGCACAAGCACTTTCCCCACTGGAGATAGGCTGGATAGCATCTCCATCAGGTGATTCAAGACTTACAAGTCCATCATCATCATCTTATGCAATATTCATCATATTTAGGTTCACATCAAGTGAACCTTCGTCTACATTAGCTATCAACTCGTTCATGGACACAGAGTGGTAGCTGACTAAATTACAATAATAAACACAAGCTACAGTTACACAAACATATACATAGCATTAAATAAAACAGAATGAATAATAAATCAAAACTAAAAATTTAAATAGCATCATGTTCATACTACAAATTAAAACCTAAATAATAATCATGAAACATCAAAATGTATCATTTTTCCCGAAATTCTCAAAACCCAAACAAAGACAGAGAGCTGAAAAAAATCATAGTATATTATACAGAGCATTAAATAAAACAGAATGAATAATAAATCAAACCTAAAAATTTAAATAGCATCATGTTCATACTACAAATTAAAACTTAAATGATAAACATGAAACATCAGAATGTATCATTTTTCCAGAATTTCTCAGAACCCAAAGAGAGACAGAGCTGTAAAAAATCATAGTATATTATACGAAGCATTAAATAAAACAGAATGAATAATAAATCAAACTTAAATTGTCATAAAACCCTAAAATCAATTTATCATCGAACACCAAACAACTGAAACAAATCAAACAAGGAAAAAGCTCTCTGTTTTCTGAAAAATGGATAAATGAGAAAAAATGATTTTTCTTTTTCTTTTTGCCTTTCTTGGTTATCTTAGACCCAAGACTTAGGGCAAGAGATATGGCGAGAAAGAGTGAGAGAAGATGAACAAAATCAGAAGATAGGCTAAGAGGATGAAGGAGAAAGAGAGATTCACCAAAAAAATCAGAAGGCCTTTGAGATTTTTGGAGAAAGCACTCAAATCTCGGAGTTCTTTCTACAAGAGAGGAACCGAACTGACTAAACAAAGAACAAAGAGTAAATAACAAAATATATATATATATACAACCCATAAGCCGATGTAGCTGAAGTGTGCGAATCGTGGTGTGGGTTGTCGTCCTCATGCTCAAGATTTGACTGAAAATCGTAGATGTAAAGCCTCGAGATCTACTGGTACAGAGAGATGCTGAGAGAGGGGTTGAAAGATTCTAGAGGAAAAGTTGTTGGCAGTAAGGGTTAGAGACATTTGTGAGAGAGATGAGATCAAATCTCATTGAATGCAGCAGGTGGGTGGTTGAGAGCATTTACTCTCCTTGAGTCTGTCGAGGTGAGAAACGAAGAGTCGAGAAGAAACTAAGAAAGGGAGCGGCCGAAATGACAAAATTGAGAGAAAAGAAAGAAACCCTAAACCTAAAACAAAATAGCTCTCCCTCCATCTCTTTTTGGCTGTTGGATCTTCATCATTGATGAAGATCCAACGGCCAAAACAATGGCAACGAAATTGATAAATAAATAAAAAGAAAGAGGTTGCTTGCCTACTTGGCAATTCAAATGGAATCAAACCTAACTAGTAGTTAGGTATAAAAAAAAAAATTATTGTATTTTAATATTTAACTTTTACACACACACACACATATATATATATATGAACGAGCATATCGAGCCGAGTCGAGTTTCTACGAGCTTTGTTCACGATCATACCCCGAGCTGAGCCGAGTATTGACATGTTCAGCTCATTTATTAAATGAGTTTAAAAAAATATTCAAGCTCTATTTGTTTAATAAATGAACCGACTCCGAGCCGAGTTTTGTCGAGCCGAATCCGAGTATGCTCACGAGTAGCTCTGCTCGCTTGCAGCCCTTCTTATATTGTTTAATCCTTGAAATGATCGATTTGTAGAAAACAAATACAATTTTTTTTTTCTTCTTCTAATTGAAGACAAATACGATGTTTCTTTTTATCCCCCTTTTCATACATGTTCGCTGTAAGTTCCTCATTCAAGTCAGAAACTAAGCTAAGCATGCATAGATACAAAGAAAGCCCCTTATATTGATTGTGAAAATGGCTCAATCTTTTGATCAGTTCAAATAAACCATTGCCTAAGGACCAAGGCCAATTTACTTTCACTACCACTACAACAACAAATTCTCTCAGCCTCTGCCGCTATAACTACTATAATTGTCTCTCTTTCTCTCTCTCTCTCTCTCTCTCTCTCTCTCTTTCTCTCATAGTCAAAGTGAACTAATGGAAATGCTACTAACATAAGAATGATGAACTGGCAGTAGATTTCAAGCCAAACTGAACTATAGCATAGCTTGAGTGGTAATGGATTTACCTATATCTGACTAACTCTCATCTCAACTGAAGCTAAGTCCTATTCCTTCCAAAATCAGCTGATCCTCTTCAGAAATTCCAAATGGAAGTAGGGAAACTCATCTCTTCATTAAAATCATAAACTTGGAGGTTACTGGTTTCTGCTCCTTGATCTGCTATCCCATGCATCTCGATCAGTGAATCCCAATTGAAAGTCTTGTCAGTAAAGGATCCAAGTTCGTCACCATAGTTGTTCAACGAAGCATCTGGCACTGCAAAGCTTCCTGCGGCGTCGGTTGCTTCTGAGTCTGGCTGTCTCTGTTCCTTCAGTATACCCAGCTGCTGAAGAAACTCATTGAGATCAATCTGTGGTTTCTCCTCACAAGCTCCCAGCATCTTGTCTGATGAAATTTCTGCATCTTTCTCCTTCACTGCTGGATTTTCTACTTCGGTTTTGTCACTCATGGTCTGGACTTCAGCTTTTGACTCACAGGAAGATGTACTGGAAGAAGAGGTTTGGCCTTGAACCCCATTTTGCTTAAGTTCTTGAAGCCTCTGATGAATGACATGAACACTAGGTTGGGCATTGATGTTGAGCAACCCACAAGAAGGAAACATGGAAATAAAATTCTTGGAGGGAAACCATTTGAACTTCTGTGATTTGATTAGAGAACTGGAGTTGGGTTGAAGATGGGGAAGATTGAGATAAGCATCTGGGCCATACAATCTCCTTGCAGCCTCATCATAAGCCATGGCAGCCTCCTCTGCTGTGGCAAAAGAGCCTAACCAGAGCCTAGTTCTCTTCTTAGGCTCTCTTATTTCAGCAACCCATTTGCCCCACGTTCTTTGTCGAACGCCTCGGTACTCGCACGAGGCGTTCTGAGGGCCACCTTTGCCTCTGGTTGGGCCCTTCTTCCATGGCTTCAATGGAGATCTTCTGCCATTTTCCATGGCTTGTTTTAGGAAGCTAAGTGAGGGAGTGTGAGTGAGTGAGAGAGTTGGGGGACTGCGGAAAGTGTGTTGAAAGGCGCGGGATATGTAGGAAGTGAGCAGCTTGGTTTAAATGTGTTCACGTTTGGGGAAACTTTTTTCTAGCCCATTTTGGCCGTTAGCAAGTTCAGATAGTCCCAAATCCTACTCCCTTTTCTTTTTCTTTTCTTTTTTTCTTTTTTATATATATATATATATATATATATTTATATTTATTTATTTTTAAAGCATGGCGCTTTGGAAAATTGGAATGGTGTGCAAGCATTCATGGAGGTAAGGATGGATCTACTCGTGTGACTTGTGATCAATGCATAATTTCACCCCTCATTAATTCAAACTTTTTCTTTTCATCAAAATGATGAAAAAGTCACTGATGGGTCGCATTCCAAATCTTGATGGTTTGAACAATAATAATAATAATAATAAATTATAGAGAAATATAATTAAGTAGAATTATAGAAATGCGTAAACATTTTAATATTACGTTAGAACAGTTGGTATTCATTTCTTTTTAATGTCATATAGGAGGCCTTTCATGGTTCTTAGCCTCTCTCTTCTTCTTTTTTTAACCTATTCTTTTTCTTATGTTCTTTTTAGTCAAAATAGAGAAACGCTATGACATTCAAAAGACAATTCCATTGAGAAAAAAGAAATGCTATACATACTCTCACTCCCACTCCTTGACATAGCTTTTAAAATCACAATTTGATTAAAATCCAACGATGCTCTATCACAAATCTAATGATAATTTTAAAAGTCATGTTAGAGAGTGTGGGAGTGAGAGTAAGTGTAACATTATTCTTTTGAAGTATCTAACAAGAAGAATGTGCATTTTAAAGATCCGTTGCTTTTAAGATATGTTGAATATACATGTGTGAATGTAAAAATATTTAGTGTGAGTGATTAATATAGTATAGTTAGACTCAAACCCATAAATTTAAGCTTTGGATTAAGTGGTGTCTCAACATGTTATAATATGATGTCATTGATAGGCTTCTTTATTATAAGATAAACCACGAGACAACACATTAGAACTCTTAACACCCTTGCTATTAATCCAAGTTTCATAATCTCACTCCATTTATACTTCTGATCTATGTTTTTTATACAATGTCAAAAGCTTTGAGTATTTGTCAAACCGATTCGAACTTTCTTGGGTTACACTATTAAACAGGCAAGCCTTTCTTTTTTGTTTTTAAATAAATTTTTCTTTCAAACCCATTCCACAATTTTGTGGAATAAAGTTTTCAAGATGCATGCAATTTTCAGATATATTATTATCAGAATGCATGTGAGAAAATTCTCTCAACCCAATTTAAAAGAAAACTTTGTTCATTTGCCAATGCTCTCTAGCTAATAGAGTGATGTATAGCAGTAAATTAAAGGCAGCATTTTCTTTTTTGTTATAGGTGGATCGAAGTGGCAATATAGATTTGAACAAGCTAGTGAGTGAACAATAGTAAGGTTGCATTAAATGTTGAGGTGGTGATGGAATATTTTTGTAAAGACTGCTTTTGAATATCATGAAGTGAATGTTTAAGAAACAGCGGATGCTTTGAATGAGGTCTGACTATCTCTTCCTTGGATTCTATGGGCGTTGGTTCTCCATAAATCTAATTGGCTTCAAGTTCTAGTGAGTGAGTGAGCTAGTGAGAGACAGACAGAATGGCTTTCAATAAGACCCACCTCACTACATTTTTCATTTTCACGAGCTCTATTTCACATGTTTTCCTGCCATTCTTAACCTGATTCCCGGGACTCCCTTCACCTTTACCCCATGCTCTCTCTCTCTCTCTCTCTCTCTCTCTCTCATGTCTAAATCATGATGTTATTGCATATGATGATGATGACGACGACATTACATAGTCATGATTAACATTTACGTGAGGATCATCTCAATAACGGAAATGATTAAGGCTTTGATTTGTTGTGTCATCTGTCTGATATGTCTGGACGCGCAAGAAATAAGATGGAAGCGTTATTCGAATGAGAATATTGGTTAGAATTTTCGTAATGAGTTAATTTTGTAATTGTGATTAATTATGGTTAAATTTCTATAGTTCTTTGTGAAACACATTACCTCGAATAGAAGATGAAGGCCCATGGTAAATATATTTTTAACTTGGCCAAAATCGCATGGCATGCTTATGAGCATGATTGGGAGCAAGCCATATGAGTAAAAGATATCACATCCACACTGTAGAATTCTTCCTCCTTCACCATTAGTTGTTGGTGTAAGATCTTATAACGTAGAGAAGGCTACTGTGAGCTCCCCTCCATTTTAGGCTAAGTTGCAAGCCATAAGATGCATGAACATCACAACCATCATATGGAAAATTGTACGAGGATCCTATGCCCAAAAGTTAGTTCAAAAGATAAATAAATATTGTTGGGACAGTTTCGGGACGGATGATGTGTCGACATCTACAAGATAGAGAAGTCAGGCAAAGAGTTTGTCGGAGCAGACCAGTAGGAGATAGCTCCGATGCCTAAGTCAGTATCAATTTCTCTTTTGATAATCAAGAAAGTCACTTAGTGCTTTAGAGTAGGAATAATCTAAATGACCTTACCTTCATCCTCTTACTTAATGTACTGAATATACTTTTTATCTGTAAATCCCGAAATTGGGGGTGTGACGTGGCCTTGTATTTGATTAGGCTACACATGTCGATAGGGGGATGATTCTCGTACTCCATACGCAAGACTCTAGATGGGACTCGTGACTGACTCGGATTGATGTGACGTATACTTTTTCTGAAGTTGAGGGGCTCAAGAACTGGTGAATTGACTACATCGGGCCCCATTTACTGATATTTAGCAGGCAAGACTACATCTTGGCGATCGTGATGAGAGAAGGGACAAAGATTCAACCCCAACTCTGCTATGCTTAGCGACCGCTAATCCGTCGGAAGGGGCGATCGTCACTCGGTTGATCAAGACTTTATAAGTCCCCTTTAGTAATCGGGCCTTTGGGTCGGGAGCTTGGAAAATGAAATTGGGCCTTTGGGCCGTGAACCCACATCCCAACAAATATCAACACTTTAAAAATATATACATTGGAAAGTCAGCTGAGTATCAACACATAAAAGTTTGAAGTTATGGTTCTCTCATTTGACAGAGTTTCATTAATAAAGTTTTGACAACTTTGATTGAAGTGTTGTTCATGTAGATTGAGTTATTGCTGAAATTAATTTATAATGTATTTGGTCATGAACACGGAACAAAGTTTTCTTTTAGATTAGGTTGAATGAAATTTTTCTAATTCAATCTATTAAACTAATGTGTCCAAAATATATGTATAAGCACATGCTTTATTAAAATGCATGTAATATTCATATACATTTTAAACATGTGTTAGTTTCGTAAGTAAATATGTTCATCACATCATGATCTGTGTCCAAACCCAATTGTCTCCATTTTTAAGTTGAACTAGTGGCAGGGCCTGCCGGCTCCAATGAGAATCCCTTGCACTTAAGTGCCCGAATTACCAGAGGGCGGGCTGCTCAGGACAGGTGAGCCCTACAACTCCGTCCTAATAGGCCTGCTCGAATTGGTAGCGTTCAGACACCCTAAGTGCTAGGGATCTTGATCCCACAAGCTAGACCTAAAGGAAGTTTTTGCTCTCGGTAAAAGTTCAACTTTCAAGACAAATAGTGGATAGAAAATACTCCATTGAGAGTATATCTGCCTGAATTTGTGGGAGTCCGCCAGATATATGGTTTAATTTGCAAACATTTCTCCACTAGGACTGGGGGTAATCTTACAAATATATTGTTAGTCAAATTCTTTCAAAGAATAGATCGGAGATTATTATAATTTATGGTCTCATTTCCACACATTCCTCCACAATGACTGGCTATCAGGGCTAATAATTTGTGCAATTCAAAAAGTGACTGGCATCCCACCTTTACAGTAAAACTGTTTCATGTCCTATTTCTTAATCAGGACCAATCATTGAGAGTATGCAATTGAGTAAGGGAATTACGCGCAATGAGACTTGTCCATTACATGTCCTACGAGAGGGCGCTCTGACCCTACCCAATTCGGATAGGCGCCTGCTTCTTTTTATTTGCAACAATGAGTTTCCTTACATTTATTTATTTATGGAAAAGTTCTTTCTGTTTCTTTTTATTCACTTTTCTGTACTCACCATTTGCAAGCAATTCGGATTGCAAATGTGAGAGAGCCTCTATGAGGCGTGTCTGTCTCCCATTAAGTAGGCAGGTTGTCCGAAACTTGTTCGGGCAAGTAGACTCTAAAAGGGCTTTCTCACATTTACTATCCAAATTACTAGCAATCCGAACAACAAAATTGCTGAGAATCTCTGTCCCCATATAGGATAGCCATATGTTTTAAGATCTTATTTTAGGTTTCAAATATGCGATGCTTAGTCGTAATAAGAATCCTTAACAAATGAATTCAATTTCATGGCACACCCCAAGCATGGACCGATGCTTCTAAATTGTACACCAAGTAAACAACTATTGAGCCTCCATACCCTAAAGGAAGAAGAAAGCTAAGTAATAAGTGAAGTTCTTCATACAGTAAACATATCAACATATCACTTCTTTCTCTCCTCTTTTAGTGCTGATATGTTAAGACTGTCTAATCAATTTATAAAAAGGACTACTTTTAGACCAACAAAAACTTTCAACATATGTTCAGCAAAATAGTAATCAACCGAAACAGTGACGAACACCTGAATTTTAAGGCATTTGTAACCTTTCCAGTCCCTCCATACCAAAATCGTATCATCCATAGGAAAGATGATCATGAAGCAAATGCAGTTTCATGGCAAGTACTCTAATATAAAATCTATTAGAGTATTACAGGATAGGATTCAATTTATCTAAACTTTGACCGTCAGAAGCATAATAAGAACTATGCTCTGGAATAAAATACTTCCACTTTTTGTTAAAAACCAAAATAAATAGAAAAAAAAAAAAAAAAAAAAAAACTATAGGCCGAAGAAACCACCCCAAATGAGAAAGTGGGGGTAGTTAACCACCCTAATGGTTTGTGGGGGTGGCCAAAAAATTTATAAGTGATGTGGGCTGAACCACCCTGTGGGGGTAATTATTCAGTTCAGTTTAATTTACACTCAAACTAAAATTCAATATTCTTTGCATACAATAACAAGTCTAATATTGTTTTTCATTGGTTTACTTTTGATTCCGGTGTTAATAAAGGAGAATAATATTTTTATAATTAATTAACATGAAATTCGATGAGTTGAAGCCAAGTCATCAATAAGTATTTGCTGAGTGCGAGCCAAGCCAACCTTTACTTGCCTCTTTGATTTTATTTATAATAAAGATATATCTTTATTCCACGTTTTGTAACTCTTGTGTAATGTGTATGGTACGTTTTGGTCACGTTAGGACATGTAAGAGACACAGAGTGTGAGTGTGCGAGATATCTTCATAGAGATGAAGCAGAACTACTGTCATGACAATTGGTATTTTTTGGGCTAAATATAATCTTTTGGTATCGGTTGTCTAATTAAACGATTTATTTATAAATATAGTGACGTGTACAATTTATTTATAGTGCTAATTGACAAATAAAAAATTGTTACATAAATTCAATACAGCGCAATATAGCGCGAATGACAGTCGTTGATGGCTCAGATTGAGCTCAACCGTTCCATATCGAAGAAGAATTTGATCACCATCATCATGCATGAAGCATTTTGTGGACAGTTTATATGGGCAAAATGGCCAGAATCCGGCCGGATCTAGTAGAGTCTGCCTGGAATCTAGTCATTTTGGCCGGAACCGGCGAAACTGGTTCATCGAAATCCGGCAATGGCAAACGGACGTTGCCAAATTCCGACAGCAGTTGTCAGACTCTGTTTTTCGCATTTCATAATTTTTTTCGTGCGAGCCAAACCCTATAAAATATTTTTGAGAAAATCATTTTTTTCTAAAAATGATTTTGCCGAAAATATTTTATGACATAATTCATTTTACGTCGAAACAAACGGAGCATTAGTAGTCAATGGTTCTATGACAAAGTGATTATCAAGGGCAGATCAAAAGAAAAATAATATGTATTCACTATATGCAATTTTTTTTATGAGTAAAGTAAATTCATTAAAAGCACAAGGCACACAACCTAAGTACACACGACATATATTAGAGAAAAACATATAGCGAAATCAAGAAAGAGGAAAGAGAGCACAAAAATCTACAAAACTATAAATATTAAGACTGTCGTTAGCTTAATTAAACCAGGATAAAGCAGCTCATTTTGACTTTGGGCTTCCTTTGCAAATGTTCCTCCATTTATCTTTTAGGTCTGTTGTTGTACGACTATTCAGAAACACATCACCACCAAATTCTAAAATCTGCTTCCATGGAATCATTCTGTCATTGATGTTCGAGAATTTCCGCACTCCCTCCTACAGTAAAAAATCAAGAATATAATTTAAAACATATACAAAACTCTAATTAAAAATCCATGAAAATAAAAGAAAAAATTAAAGGACAGTGATGGTGTATCTCCCCAATGAAATCTGTAACGACTGGTCCAAATGGAAGCCACATGAGTATCCAAATTTATGACACTGACTGCTAGTAACTCTTTACATCAAATGCATATAAAACAAATATAGAAACCATGACATTCTGAAAGCTAAATATAAAATCTCCAAAAGCAACATTAGAACTGAATATAAATGCACTAAAATTAATGATGACTAAATACAAAATGTGATAGTAAAACCATGAAATTTAAAATAAGTTGTCAATAGGAAGGGATGCATGCAAACAATAAAACAAGTACCTTTAGTATCTGTTCCTCCTCGGCAGTCCATGGAACTTTCTTTCGCCTCAGCTGAGGACTTGCTGGGTATTTACTGCAAAATAAAACAAGGTTCATTATCAATGAAGGATAAACAATTCACTACAATGCTAAATTGCTACTTGTAACCACTAAGTGTAGGGGTAGAAGGGTAGAAAACATGTTTCCAAGACAAAATCGGGTTACCATAAAACATCAAATATCTCTAAGGCAGCTTCTGACTATGCAAGGTAGAAGTACTTACGACCCAGAATGACATGAAGGAAAATGATAATTAAAAAGAAAAGATTTGATATATAAACTACGGGGATTCTTGTGCTTCCTCCCGACGCAAGAAAGGCAAGGCGCACATGGTGTAGGGCTGGGTGAGTTGATCGGGTTTTCTTGTGGGTTTTGAGGGTTTTGTTGGGTTGGGGTGCTTTCGGGTCAGGTTTGGGTGTTTGATGGGGGCTTCTTTGGGTTTTAGGGTTGTTCCTTGTGGGTGTGCTTGGTTTTTCTTTTTGTGAGCTAGCTTTGATTGTTCCTGTGTATACTCCCGGTGTACTTAGGGGCGCCTTACGCTTTTTATAAAATTTTCTTACTTATCAAAAAATAAAAAATAAACAACTTACTAATGCACCTCTTGCCTCCGGACTCTTATGGAATAATTAGAAATGATAGACTTATTTTTTTCATCTTCAGACGTGTTTTCTGTATAAATATCAAGTGCGCAAACAGGTTCCACTGGTGGATCAGCAATCTGTTGCTTTAAAACTTCCTGCTGAATCCCTTCTTCTATGAGTCTTTGATTGACAGGAATAGCATCAGTGTTTCTACAGGATAAATTATCACCATTATATTCATGGTCAGCTGCTTCTTGGTTGTGTCCTTCAAGCACGCTTACAGGTTGGATCACCTTTTCTTCCCCTTCTTTCTCTTTAGTTAATACATTTAGCCTCCGGTTAATTACAGTTGCCTCGTCCACTCTAACTGATGAGGTGACATTATCACATGCTGCAGAAGGTTCTGCTTGTTGCTCATCATCTATACTTCCACGAAAATGGAGGTTATTGACCTCATTTACATGTCCCCCGTCATGATCTGTTTGATTGCTTACTCTCTCTTCCAAGTACCCATTCTCATGACTTTTAACGAGAGGGTTCTCATCTTCATTTTGTCTTGAAAGATTATGCTTTTCGCTGTGCAATCTTTCTCTAAGTTCCTTTTGCTGATGCTCCAAACCCGTACGAACAAAATTACTTAGTTCTTTCCTTGCCAAGGAGGCCTTTTTCTTAGCTTCAAGGTACTCCGAAATAGCAAGAGAATAAGTACAGAAGGGGCAGTAAAAGTTACCATTTTTGTCAAATCTGGGTGAGGAACCTAAACAGATCTCATGAACCACCAATGGGCAATGACTTGTGTTGCATACTAACAACTGACTGCCTTCATTACACTTCACACAAAAATTTGTGTCCGTCGAACCAGCTAACAAATCAGGACTATATGTGCGCTGAGAGCTCAAGAATTCATGTTTTCTCATGGAGACATCAATGTTATCCTTGTGATACCCATCGCTATCACTTGATGTCCCTGCTTCACAACAGCGATCCATATCCTCTTCAGCTTCATAATCAATGAACTTCTGCTGGGCTCCATCCAGGGATGCAGCATATGGTGCTTTATGTAGATCATGTTCGCAGTTACATTGGGATTCATTTTCTCGAGTCTTTTCCAGGAGAGGACCACTTGTAGTTCTAGGTTCAGCACGTTGCTCGCTATCATCTCGGACTTCATCAATAGAGTCCTTTTGACAAGGCTCATCTACAGATGTGTCTTGAACCATCATAGTGGCACTACAAAGAGGGAGAGCACCAATTAATGGTCTCCGTTCAGCACAATGCTCACTATCATCTTTGACTTCGTCAACAGAGATATTTTGATGAGGTTCATCTCCAGATGTATCTTGAGGCGTAATAGTGTTAGAATCAGGAATCTCCGATTGAATATGATGCAACTCATCATCAGAGCTGTGCCCACATCTCATTGAGGCAGTATACTGATCATTATCATCCCCTGTAACCCTGCCTTCTTCGAGAGTTCCTATCTGATCTTTAGCCAGGTTACAACCTTCTTGTTGAACAACTGGAATAACTCTTTCAGATAAATGTTCTAACAGTTCTGTTCCATGTAGAGGAACTGAGTTCTCTTCTATGGACTGACTTGAAGAAGAGGTACGTTGCTTCTGCTTCTTGGCATTTATATAAGGATCACCATGATCATTTAAAATATTTTGGTGTTCATGGAAGCCCCCAACCATGTTGTTAGTAGCCGGTGCATTCTTTTTCCTCTTAGAGGGCAATAAATTTCCATTACGTGGATCACTTTCCAGTAACTTATTGCCGTTCTCAAGGAGCCTAGGCATGATGTCCCCTTTCGCTCCCATGTGTTGAGCATCAAAGCAGCTCCCGTTAACTCTCCATGTAAGTGTGTTGTGATTACCATTATCTGTACGTATTCTGTCACCTGCATTTGTAAATGCCAACCCACTCCTTTCCTTCAAGTAATCAGCATATGAATGATTACCTTCAAGAATTGAATCTTTCAGCTGTTCATAAAGAAGCACACAAATTGAATAATGAAAAAATAATGAGAATGGATGAAATGGGGAAAAGGTGATAGGAGAGAGAGAGAATTTTTTTTTTTTAAGAAAAGACCCTTTACCTGTTGTAAGGCAAGTTTAGGCATACAAGCTCTTTTATGGATAATAAAGGGGTGAACATCCCATTTTAACAGCTCTGGCCCAGCCGTTCTAAGATCTGATAGCGATGTCTGATAAAAAGAAATGTTTACGTTCAACATAAAAATAGAATTCCAAGATCCAAAATTTTTGAAGGAGATAATTGATGTGTTATGTGAAAATATTCAAAACCATAACAAATTTACTTGCATACTAGAGTTGAAATCAGAAAAGTATTACCTCATGCACTATGTGTTGGAGAACATCTTCACAGCTTTTTGATAAATCAAAACCAACTTTTGAAGCTGGGGCAGAACAAGCATCATTTGTGATTCCATTACTGGGACCAAAGAAACCCTCCAAACATCTTAAAGCCAACATTTCCATCATGTTTCTCCCCAAATCATGCGGTAATTCTGGAGCCATTTCAATCAAATCTGAAAAATAAATAAATAAATTATCCTAAAAATTTTTTTATATAAATTTAGATTCACAATAAAATTATTCATAAAATAATAATAATAATAATAATAAGACTCACAATACCATGTAAAATAGAAATGTTGACTTCCTTGTAGCTTGCAAGGGCTTCAATGACCCAAATCCATGCAAGCTTTGAAGTGTAACAGGATGCATCGTCCATGGAAGAACCCACTCAGTATTCAAGAAGTTCCACAAACCACAAATTTATTGACCCCGTCCACGTTTTTGACCTTCAATTGAAGAGAAAGGGCTCAAACCAATGAAACTAATATCCCAACAAGAGATCCTAAAGCTCATATACGCAAAAAGTATACAGAATAACCACTACTACAATATGATACCTTCAATTGGTCTTGGCATATCCACGAGATGACTGATGACATACGAAGTGTAGAATTTCACCATAATGATAATGTTGCTAAAAATATTTTCCATCCAACACTTTACCAAATAAATTCGAGAGTGGGAACAATTAAAAAAAAAAAAAAATCAAATTATGTTCACCATATTAGGCTTAATGATTGTTCCAAAAACATATGCCATAAGATTTCAGTTTTGGAAAAATGCAAAAGTAAACCCAATGCCTCCCAGGCTCCCACCATCCAAAACAAAAAAAGGAGCCCGTAATCCTAGAAATGAGGCCCCTTTGGTACATACTTAAGAGTAAACCCTAATATATACAAAGAGTGTCTAGAATCCTAGAAAATGAGAGAAAATAACACGGTGAACCAATTAAGAGGCAGAGAATCTAGACTAATTGAAACAGAACTCTTCTTCAAAAAAAAAATTGAAACAGCACTCGGTAATTCGATGGTTGCAAAAAGATCGAATAATCTAATTTCCCTCCCATACAGCTCAGTCGAAGTAGATATATACCAAATTTCCGACTCTGAAATTCAAATGAAAATAAAAAGGGAAATATTAGGTAGCGGTTGTTTGATTGCCTAGAAAATTAGCTTAAAACTTATTTTTTTATCCAAATAAGATTTAAAAAAAATAACACAAATTCTCTTCTTTCATGGGGTTTCTAGAGCGACCAAACAGAGTGTAAAGGAGCAGGCGATAAATATGAATTGAAAATAATGGCTAAGAGCTTCATACCTTAATCACTGGAAAAATTACAGAGAAGATTCACAGGCTGAGAGAGAGAGAGAGAGAGAGTGGAGAGGAAGGAACCGCTTTCGCTCCGGTTCGGAAAATTGGACCCACTTGCGGTTTGCGTATTCCATGTCAGCGCCAGCACAAGCCCTTCAAAATAGAAAGAGATATTAACAATTAAAGGAATTTGATTCTTATACTACACCATCACAACAACGGTACAACAACCCCTCACATGAGGGTGGGTCCCAGTATATGGGGTCTATCCTCATGTGAGGGGTTGTTGTGTAGTTGTTGTATTGGTGTTGTAAATTTAACATTTTTCATAATTAAATTTTTTACAAGCCCTTCAAAATAAAAAGGAGATGTTAATAATTAAATTTTTTTTAAAAAAAAAATTATCGTTAGTTAAACATTAAACTGTTCTTTTTTCTTCTTTTTTTTGAGGGACAAACTGTTCCTCAGGTACACTTTTTTTTTTTGGGTACATTTTTATGAGCTGAACCAACTTCAAAAAAAAAAAACATTTTAATAAGGTGGTTTTATGGGTAATGCTACATTTATTAAAAAAAAAAAATTGTATAATTTGTTGACACGTATTAATATGTAATCGAAAACACATTAGTCACTAAAAAATGAGAACTGATTCCCGTACAACACTTTTACAACAAGTGTACAACAGTCCTTTCACATGGGATGAGCCCTACAGTACGTGGAGTCCATCCCATATGAGAGGGCTGTTGTACATTTGTTGTAAAAGTGATGTATTTCTATCATTTTTCCTAAAAAATTAACAAAAGCTTTTTATTTTTTGGACGAATAAAACAAGAAAAGCTTTTTACCGAGAAGATTGTTTCTTCACGGCTTTATCTAATAAACAGTATAAACCTTTTCTGTCATGGACGAAGGCACCGATGGTCGGAAGAGAGATACCCTACAATTAGAGATTCTTCCTCTCTTAATCGTACCTTCTTTTTTTTGGCATAAATATGTTGCTTAGGTTATCCGTCATTTAAATGACGTGGCATTTTATACAACGGTAAATAGTTTGAATTTAATTGACTTGGGCACATGCAACCAAAAGTAAGTTCCCATAATACTTATTGATTAGATCAAATCACAAAAATTGTTAATGAGTCTCCAATGTCAAAATTTTCATGAAAATTGGTCAAATTTAGTAATTAAAAAAAATCCCGAAATTGTAGTGTCCTCTGTTTCTTCCTCTGTTCCATTGCTTCAGGCTTCCCCTTCTTTAATCTCAAGCAGAGGCATCCTCTCTCTGTCTCTGACTCTCTCCTTCAGCTCGCCTAAAACCCCATGCTGTTCTTTCTCTGTGGCTTTCTTTGAACTCTTGCTCCCCAATTTCTTCAATTCAGAGCAGAATTCCGTGATCTGATTCAGAATTTCCCGTCCACCTAACAAATTACGCGCCGAGAAAGTACTCCTCAGATGCGGTTTCTTTTCGTGCTCCGGCGGATTCCCAAATTGTTTCTTCATCTCTGTGCTTGGTTTCGATGCTGCTTTCTTAGGCTTGGTCCTACCGTTGGGAATGGGAGCAGACACGTTTGGATTCTTGTTCTCACTGTCCTCAATGGGATTCTTTGAAAAATATGATCCTTTCGTTCTCAAAGACTTTTGATTGGGAACTTTTGCAGCTGAAGATGAATTTATTTCTTTTTCTTTTTGCCCCACATCTCTGCACCAAAAATAAATTACTAAATTGATATCTAGTTAAGAGATATTTAGCTTACTTGAATATGCTAATTCAATTAATTCTTGGAGACCGAAAATTTGAGAACTTTATTTTTTTTTTTTCCTGCATTTTTCTCAAATGCCAAACAGAGTATAATTAGATTTTGAATTATACCTGCGATTCTTATCCCTGAAAGGAAAAAATTCCGAAATGGAAACTGATCTTAGAAGCTTAACCTGAAAAAACCCGAATCAACCAACTTCGGTTAGGCTGTTTATCTTAAAAAATGGAAACTGAGAATCAAATAAACAAAATTACGTCAATTACAACCTTCGAATAGTGTATTCGTTTCAGAAAATCTTCAGCATTCTTCGGATGCCTGCAATCTGAAAAGCCGAGAGCGAAAATCAGTACAAATAAATAAATAAGCAGAGAGAGCCTGGCAAAACTTGGACTTCGAAATCTTCTTTTCTTTTCCTTTTCCTTTTCCTTTGGTCTCTCGGGAACCAAACAGGGAGTTAAACTATACCTGGATTGCAGAACCAGGGTTCATCGTCAATGGGTTCGTCCGGGGCAGAGAGATCGACCCATTGAGGCGCATCGAAGTTCTCGTACATGTCATCATTGACAAATATGGACTGGACGTTCTTCCAATCGATGTTCTCCGGTTCCATGACTTCGAAGGATCTACAGAAAAAACGAAAATAGAAATTAGGATTAGAGAATTAAAATAGGAAATGAATTGTATGTGTAACAATGTTTCGAAAAAAGAAGATTGAGTATGCTTTGCTCCGATTCTGAGATTCCGAAGGTCTTTGATCCTGTAAAGATGTAGAACTTTGAGCTGAGAGAGAGAGAGAGAAAGAAAGCGAGAGCGAGAGAAATTCTAAAGCACTTGTAGAAAGAGAGCTGTGAGGGTTTGGAAAAGCTACAGAAATTTGGTAACGTCAGGAGAAAGAAATAAAAATAAGGGTTTTAAAACATTTTTGACCGTTGGAGCTGGCTCTCTCTTTCTCTCTCTGTTTTCTTTTCTAACAATTAAACAATTTGAGTGCTCTCTGTTTGTTTTATTTAATGCTCTATTTGTTTCAATTTAAAATATTTTTAACGAAATTATTTTTTAAAAATATTTTTCTGCGTTTGGTTGTTACGAAAATTACTAATGGTGAAAAACTACCGGTGACGAGATTCTGGCACTGGCGGGCAGAATTCCGACCGCTTCACAGGATTCCAGCACAAATTGCCAGATTTCGGAACTGGCCAAATTCCTACATGTTTTGCCAGATTCTGGCAATCAGATACTAAAATTTTGGGACCTTCAGCAGTAGATTTGAAATACCAACAAATTTCAGTGTCCGGCAGTGGTGAATTCTCACAAACGTGTGTGCAAGAATAAAGAGTTTAAATCCAGAAAATGATTTATGATTTTTAAAATCGTAAATTGTTTTCCAAAAATTAAAAAGACTTTTACGGTCAAACTGAAAATGATTTCCGTTGATCATCATTTTCGGTTGCGCCAAAGACCAAAAAGTACAAAAAATGTTTTACGTTCAAACAAACGAAGGATAAGTCACCGTAGAAATCCTTGCCTATATATATATATATATATATCAGTAATTGTGAGGGTGATACTGTTAATCAAATTCTCCCATGATTCTCAGTAATTGCATTTAATTGTTAATTTTTTTTTAAAAGGAAGAAAAAAGAAAAGCAATTTATAATATTTTGGATTTCTCTTGATCGGTAAATCAATATATGAACTTGTCGTTAATTCGCTTTTGAAATTTCCTCGGATTCTAAGCGTACGGACATCCAGTTTGTTACAAAAGTTATATGTTCGATTGGATGGTAGTGTATAATTTCATTAATAATTGCCCACAAACAAGGGGATATATGCACTGAATGCCGATGTGACCTCAATCCTTTAGAATTCTATTGGAGCTCAAAGGAATCATTGCTCTCCATAATTTCAAGTAATTATAATTATATATTTCATATATATATATATATATATATCAACAATTAATTTAAAAGAACAATCTAAATATAACACTAATGGGTGGCAGTGGGTTAAAAGAACCATCCTTGGCTTTAATTTCTTAGATGCTAAAATTTGTATATCTATATATACATATAACCAAAAAAACCTAACAATTATAATTATATAATAAATGTGCAGAAGGTTAAGAAATGAGTCTCAAATTTTATTTTATTTTTTGTTTGATTTAGCATGACATGTAGACATAGTATTTTAACATTTGCTAAAATAACTTCATGGAAAGACACAAACCCCATCCCAAAAAAAAAACACACACACACAGTCACTAGTCACTGCATCATGAGGAGGAAGACTATCATTAACATAAATTATCCACCTTTTCACCATTTGTGTCTCTTCCGAGATCTCCAAAAAATTGGCAAATATCTTGATTTAGAATTAGGGCACCCAAAAAAACGGAAAAGATTTTGGCAATCTTCTTTCCCAACTTGCTCATTTTCCTGTGAAGCTAAATGACTTAAATAAGTTTTTCCTTGATAAATATAACAGAGCTGCTGCCACAGAAGCACGCTCAACCCTATCTCCACTGAAACAGTTGAAACAAAAAGATATACCAGAACAAGTCCTCTTGCGGATAGTAGCAGTGCAGACCTTAGCAAAGCTATAAAAACTTCCATCATAACTCCGAAAGCTAAATCCATGTTGAACCCGTTTAGACGGCCAATCTTATACGTTAATGGTGGCCATATATGCAGCCCTGCATATGCAGACATGATTGATACATAGATTGCACTGATGACAGCTGAAATGAGGAAGAGAATGAAATGTCGGTGATTTGCGGCACCAACACAGTTCCCAATCTGCAATATAATTATTATAATTGTTAGAAACTCATTTGCTCTACTTTTCACAGAAAAGAAACATTCCAAACTACTAGTTCAATAAAATTACAGATAACCCAATTTGATAATTCAGGCAACATCTTCCAAAGTAACTAGTCTAAGGTTGTAAAACAATCTGACTATAAGACATATTTACAAACAAGTTTTAGCACATCAGGCATTCAAGTAGAGAACCATTTCACATATCCCTTCTTTTTCTCTGATTCCTCCTCTACAACCTATCACAAAATTAAACACAAGTCTTCTTTTGAGCTGCCCTTGCAAAGCTCAAACCTGAAAACCTGATATTCCTCATAGATGCTTAATCCATGTCCGTAATTACAGA
This sequence comes from Alnus rubra, assembly GCA_028654335.1. Taxonomy (NCBI): domain Eukaryota; kingdom Viridiplantae; phylum Streptophyta; class Magnoliopsida; order Fagales; family Betulaceae; genus Alnus; species Alnus rubra. The sequence goes on along the minus strand of JAJPGS010000163.1, from coordinate 6,022,020 downwards.
GGAAAACCTCTTCTGGTTTGCAGATGCACTAACTGATAAGTTCAACCCTCTTGTACATGTGCATGATGATTATTATTTGTTGTCCATATTGTTCATAGTGCAAATCCAAAAAGAGTTCTCAGGCTCAAGTTTTTTATGCACAAATTCTTATTGGTTATCAAAACTAAGGAGCTATTTCTGGACGTATGCAAGTCGACAAAGAAGAAAAGCAGAAAGGCATTATTTGGAATCTCAATAGACCATTAAAGATTGAAAGCAAACTCAAGGACGTGTTTCCTCTCACCTGGAGGGATTGATGCAAAGCATGTTGGAAAAGGCCTTTACAAACACTTCAAGTATTCTCTTTTTTAAGGATTTGCTAAAGTTCTAACAACAGCTTTTTGGAGATTTGCTGAATGAAATTTCAGTCAATGTTTGTAGCTGTCTCTCCCTATCTGTTAGGGATTCAGGTAGGTGTTCTTGCTAATTTGATAGCTTGAGTTAGCTCTCCGATTTCCATTCTTAAATGCTACTATTTCCTAATCAGTTATCCAGGATTTATTTTCCATACACAGTATTTTGAATTTCACTTTAGATGCCATTTCTTTCAAATCTAAGATCATACAATCGAGAACCTCTTCAAAGTTCAAACAAATCTTTGAATTCCCCCTTAATGCCTCAGCCACTATCTCTTGGAGCCTTTTCTATCAGTTGAAATTCTGATGCGCTAAATGAGAAAATAGAATCTGAGCCAAAAGGGTTTAACAATACATTTCACATTGATTTATAGCAAAGAGGTTCCAATGTCCAATCAATTATCTTTTTTCCTTCCTTTTTTTCTTCCTTTTTTCATTAATTGTATCTAATACCTGTATACTTTAATTCTATAGTTCAAACAGAAAAAAAAGGAAAAAGTTTTAACTTAATTGTGGAAGGGTAGAAACAATGAATAAAAAAATATTCTTTTTTTATATATATAAGTAAACACAATTCAAGAAAAGCGCAAAAGGCGCAACCCAAGTATATAAAAAGTATACAAGAGAAACACCAAACTAGAAGAAGAAAAAAGATCAAGAAAAATATGCAAGTTAGAAATATTTAAGTAAAAAACAATTATCCAGTAGTAAAGAGCCTTGAAGAAAAAATCATTTAATTCCACTACCGTCCATTCAAAGTATTCAAAACTTCAATCATTTTTTTTCACTCCAAAGGCACCACATAAGACAAGACAATACCATTTTTCATATAGCAGCATTCTGAAACCTACTAAAATGTGTTTTCTAGAAAGCGAAGAGGCCTACCACTCGACTAGGCATGAGCCAAGACAACCCTACTAGGCTGAAGATAGTATTCCAAAAGGCACTAGCCATCTCACAATGAAGTAAAAGGTAGTTTACTGGCCCCCCACTCTTTTTACACATATAACATCAAACAACAATGACATGCCACTTTCTAAGATTATTCATGTTTAGTATCTTTCATAAGGCAACCAACCAAGCAAAGAACACTACTCTTAAGGGAGTCATATTCCGCCAGATACTCCTCCAAGGAAAGGAGTACTGACATGGGGAACAAAGACATTGTAATAAGATTTAACATCAAACAATCACTCTTAAAATGTACCCAACAAAGCTTGTCTTTGCCATCCCATCTTAATCTGCAGGAGTACAACAAATTGAAGAAAGAGGTAAAGGAATCCATCTCCCAATCGTGAATCACTCTAAGAAAGTTAACATTCCACTTATGAGAGTCACTATAAGTCTCGAAATGATCTACAATTGAAGCATCCTTACAAAAGGGCCAAATTGAACAAGTCCGGAAAAAGCTGCCTTGAGGGCCTTATCCTTACACCGCGCATCATGCCAGAATCTAATTTTGAAACCATCACCGACCCTAAATCTAGTATGAGAAACGTCAATACTCGCCTACACGCACCAACGAGAGAGAGAGAGAGAGAGAGAGAGAGAGAGAGAGAGTTCTCTCAAGCTCCAACACAAGTAAAACTATTCCCGATAATCCAATCTTAAGAAAGTTAGACCATGCACTAACTAGTGTCGATTGTGAAAGTTCCTTCCTGAGCTCCGAAGTACAATTTTTAACTCCAGGTATCTCAGACCACTCTCCCTTGGTGATCAAGTTGGCCGAATTTCTTAAGGTCAAGAAACTATGAAAGTTCTTTTTTATTTTTAATTATTTTTGGATCAAGCATCTAGATTTCTTGCCTTTGGTTGAGAAAGCCTATGGGAAGTCAGCTTCTGACACGCCTATATACCAGCTTTGTACTAAATGAAAAATAATAATAATAATAATATATTTTTTTTTTTTGATAAGGATGCTTCAATTATTTGACCTCAATTATTTGACCTCCCAAATCATTAAGTCATAACTAGGTATAAATCGGTGGAACTACAATGGTGAGTTAAGTAAAACCCCGTGAATGATAGTCTTCACAGTAAGGAAATTTCTATTGTTAAGAATATAGTGACATTTTCCGAGTTAAGGAGAGCTTCCTTAGACAAAAGCCTTGTCTTCAGCGGTTGAATCTTTTTTTTTTGATAAGTAAGAGAAATATCATTAAAAAGCGCAAAGCGCAATCAAGTACACAGGAAGTATACAAGAAAGGCATCTAAGAGGAAGTAGAAAACAATACAAGGAAATCATTAAAACTAAACGTTAAAGGTGCGAGGAACGCAGCCGACCAAGAGTACAAAGAATGAAAGAAAAAGGAAATGAGATCCTCAATGATTCTTTCTTTGTCCTCAAACTGCCTATCATTGCGTTCCCTCCATAAGCACCACATAAGGCAACAAGGGACCATCTTCCACACGACTGCACTCCAGAAGCGACCACCCGTCCACCAACAAGCGAATAAATCTACCACCCGAAGAGGCATAACCCAAGACAGACTGAAGCGACTAAAGATGGCGTTCCACAGAACGCGTGCTACCTCACAATGGAGAAGAAGGTGATCCACCGACTCCCCATTCATTTTGCACATGCAACATCTATCAATCACAATGACCCGCTTCTTCCTGAGATTGTCCAAAGTAAGGATCTTCCCTTGCGCTGCCGTCCAAGCAAAGAAAGCCACTTTCAAAGGAACCTTGGTCCGCCAAATACTTTTCCAAGGAAAATGAATAGCCTCTTTGCAAGCAAGAGCCTTATAGAAAGATCTAACATCAAATTTCCCTTTGTGAGAAGGAGACCACCATAGCTTATCCTCCCCATCATAATTCACTATGGATGAGTACAACAAAGAGAAGAATGAGGCCAAAACATTCACCTCCCAGTCGTGGACCGCTCGGAAAAAGCTAGCATCCCACTAATAAGACCCACTCACCACAACCAAATGGTCTGCTACAAGAGCATCCTTGTCACGTGCAATGTCATACAAAACTGGGAAAGCTTCCTTAAGAGGCACCTCACCACACCACACATCATCCCAAAAATAGATTCTAGATCCATTTCCCAACAAGAGTCTGGTATGGTTGCAAAATTCAGTGGTTGAATCTTGGAGACCAGAATTCCAAGTTTCTCTTCAACGCCTTGAAACCATTATAAACGGAGCAAGATTGTTTCAATCTGTGGGAAGGATGGAACAAAGATTGACAATCCAAAATGTTAAAGAATAAATAGTGAGGGACTTCAACAAGCTACTTAGTGCTATTCTTCATAACAAACTGATTGATCTAACTACTCTTGAAAAAGCTATACCAACGCTGATTGCTCAAGATCAGGTTGTATACTTGGGTAGGGAGGTCAATGAAGACGATATCACATTGATCCTCTTTTCCTTGAAGGAGAACAAAATTACTGATCTGGAGGGCTCTAATGCAACTTTTTTCTCAAAAACGCTTGGAGTATTGTTGGGGAGGGTGCCGTGAAGGCTATAAAGGATTTCTTTGATAACAGCCGCTTGCTCAAGAAAATTAATGTAACAACTATAGCTTTGATCCCAAAGATACCCAACCTGACAAAATTGAAGGATTTCAGACCTATCTCCTACTACAATATGATCTACAAGTGTTAGCTAAAATCCTCACTAACAGGATCAAGTCGCAACTCCCCCACTTGGCAAGAAGCAACAAACAACGTTTTTCGAAGGGAGGAGAGAACCAGTAACAATATCTTACTCTCTTTGGAGCTCTTGAGGATCTATCATCGTAATCAACATATGCCTCGTTGTGCCTTGAAAACAGACTTAATAAAAACTTATGACACGCTCCATTGGTAGTTCCTCCTTGTAGTGCTAACAATAGTGGGGTTTCCAAAGAATGTTATACAATGGATCAGGTAATGTATCTCGATACAAGATTTTCTATTTGCATTAATGAGGAATTAAACGTTTTTTTTTTCTCGAAAGGTAAGTGTCTTCATCAAGGAGACTCCATGTTGCCTTATTTCTTTGTGATATGATGGCCTTTTCAAGGCTATTGAACAGCATGGTCGAGGAGGGTGTTTCAGATTTTATTAGAGGTGTGAGAAAGAGAGCATATCTTAGTTGTATTTTGCAGATGACTTATTGATATTTTGCAGGGGTGAACTAGATTTGGTCACTAAGATAGCTGGTTGCTTCAAGCAGTTCAAAGATCTTTCGGGCCTCTCTCCTAATCCTGAAAGAGTGATATATTTACTAGTGGGATCTCAAACAGTGTCAAAAAACAACCTTTTGACATCCTTGACTACAAAGTGGGTACACTCCCAGTCAGATACTTTGGGATTCCTTTGACCTCCTCCCATCTCCCGACTTCTAATAGCAGGGTCTTGATGAATCGCATAGTGACCCAGGTGAAGATCTGGACTGCTGGAGCACTTTCATATGTAGGACGACTCTAGTTAACAGAGTCCATCCTTTTTGCAGTTCAAGTCTATTGGTCAGTCTTGTTTATTCATCCTAAGGTAGTTATCAAGAAAGTGGAAAGCACCCTGAAGGCCTCTCTATGGTCACACAGAGAGCTTAAATCAAAAGGGTCTAAAGTAGTTCCCAGCCTGATTCGCAAATTAATATTTGTTGCAGCGGAATATACCATTTGTAGAGTGAGAAATGCACGGACTTACCATGACAAATCTAAACAGGTTTGTAATGTCATTCAGGATATTATGTTTTGTGTTAGATCTAGAATTGAGACTCTCCGTGACCTTGAACCATCTCAAGAAAATAGAAGACAACAAAGATCATGGAAGATTTCAGAGGAGGGATTAGATAGAGCTATTAATCAAGGTATAATTCTCCAGGTCACCTTTTCGCACAACTGGGTAGATACCCCACTGTATGCTTGGAGGCATCCCAGCACACTGAATCGCCGCAAGGATGAATGAAGAATTGGTAGTCACAAACAAGAGAATCTTTATGATGGAGTGGAATATCCCACAGAAATAGCCAATAGAAAAACAATGGGGTACACTGCCCACACTCCACCGCCAGGATTTCAAAAAAAAAAAAAGTATTTGGGAGGAGGGTGTGGTGAGAAGGGTATGTTCTCTTAATCAAGTCTTTTATTTTATCGGTGTATGCCTAAAAAAAAAAAGAACATAAGTGATGGTCTTATGCCTCCATGAACTTCTTTTCAGTACTGACTTGAGGAATACTAACGTGAATGTTCACAACCCGAAAAGGAAAATTCAATAAACTTTCCATGTACATGATTCAAGTGGGTGGCAAAACACCCAATTAACATATGTCAAGTGAGTTAATAATAATAAGCAAGGTAATTAGAAAAAAAATTAATAAAAAGCAAAGGTGATAAGCACTTACAAATGGGCAATGATGATCCATATCCAATACACACTTTCCGCATGAACAGCAATGATGAGTCCTAGGTGATTTTGGTTTTGAGCAATGGTGACAAAAGGTATAATTCTCCAGGTCACCTTTTCCCACATCTGGGTAGAAACCCCACTGTATGCTTGGAGGCATGCCAGCACACTGAAACGCCGCAAGGATGAATGAAGAAATGGTAGTCACAGACAAGATAATTGTTATGATGGAGTGGAATATCCCACAGAAATAGTTAATAGAAAAAACAATGGGGTACACTGCCCACACTCCACCACCTGCATTTTTTTATAAAAAAAAAAATGTACCAAGGTGAGATGGAAAAAGATATCCAGGAATATGTGATTCACAAATTGACGTTACTAAGTAGAGCACTAAGACTCTCCATGATGGAAAATGTGGGTGTCAAAACTTAGGATTAAAATAAGAATTATGCAATACATTTTGTGCAAAATAATGTGGCTATGTGCAGCGTTGCTTATCATTGGACATAATAAACTTAACAAATGAACCACGGTAGAATATTTAACACTGGAACATAAGTTAACCCATATGGTACATCAATTGTTTGAGGCAATATCTCAAGAACAAGAAGTCACAAGTGTAACTTCCGCAGATTACTAATGCTTTGTTCTTTTCCTTTCTTTAGCTAAATATGAATCACACACCCTTTCCAGGGGACCTAAACTAAGGATACTTGGGTTTGTGGGTGATAATATGCGTAATAAAATCCAAATAAACTTCAAGGAAGAGAGCCTTAAACTAAAGGAAGATTTATAGGAACGGTATAAAAAGTACAAACTTTAGCTCTTAAAAAAACTATAAGGCAGGAATTGTTCTACCCTCTTGCAAGTATTTAACACTGTCAAGCAAAAGAGAAAGGAGAAAAGATCCACCACAATTGACATCTCACACAAAGCAATGTCAATAAAACTAATAAGAAATCCAAAGAAAATATCTTTCTACAAGCGAAATACTTTTCTTTTCTTTTTTGATAAGTTATTCAATCTTAATAGAAAGCGAAAGGGGTGCAACCCAAGTACATAGAGAGTATATAAGAGAAACACCCACTTAGGAAAGGAAAAACAACAACAAATCCGAAAATTCCAGAAAATTAGAAAAGCGAGAACTACTTGTAGTAGTTATCCACCCGTAACGGGTTTTGAATATAATATCTTTTGACTCTACCACTAATTTCACGCAATCTTCAAAGTTTCGGGAGTTGCATTTTCTCTAGATTTACCACATCACACAGAAGGGAGTCAATATAAATTAGAGTTAAATTACAATTGCTTAGTAGAATCAATTGTAATTAATAGTAACCTGTAACAAGTGACAAGTCATGAGACGACATGTGTCGTAGGCCTATTGGAGCTAGTTATATTGTTATATTTTCCCCTTTAGGTCCCTCTTCAAGATAATGTAATTTGACTGTAGTGTAAAGGGCCTTTAATTTTTAATCCAGTGTAAAGTCCTAATGGGGCTAGTCTTACAAGACATGGGCTAGGGTTTTAAACCAAGCCCAAGTCAAGCATCCAAGACACAAGGCTAGGGTTTCCCACCCTAGCCTTGGTCGTGTTTTATGAGTGGTGGCCAAGGGGAATTAAACCTCCCCTTGGCCGTGTACTACTAGGACTAGAAGAAGTGTTTTCTCCACCTCTCTAAGTAATCTAAGCCTATAAATATGAGGTCTCTTAGGAGGCATAAGCATAACACACAATTCAGAAAATTGAGAGCTAAAGTTCTCAAGAGCTTTTGCGCTCAAATACACAACAGAATTCTAGTTTTCTCAATAATTGAGAACCAGTTTTGAGAGCCCACTCTCTTGGTCATCTTCAATCATTGAAGAGAATGCTTAAAGGTTCTACAATCCCAAGGGCAGCCATGTTCTACACAAAAAGAAGAAAAGAAAAATCAAAAAGCCCTATAAGCCAAGGAGTGGCCGATTCTCAAGGTTGTGCACTCTTATGCAATTTTTTTTTTAATGCATGATCTAACCTTGTCTATCTTTGAAACAACCATTAATTTTTTGAGATTATTCCGTTGCGCACTTGATGCACATGTTGATCCCAACACCTCCACTTTCAACAACCATATCAAGCTCAATTTGCCCAAAATCACTGCTTGATAGACGCCTTTACTTCTCTCAGCTGACCAAAATCCTTCATTCCCAACTTCCGAACGTATCTCAAATGCCTTTTCTTCCACGTAGAAAAATCTTGAGAATTTCAGGCCAAACAATTCGAGAGGGTACACTTTGCAATGAGAAGCCAACCTGAACGTACACTTTATAATGTATGGCACATGAGAAAGCCTCTAAGTTTGACAGTTGGAACAAAGTAGTGTGCTATAGTAAGGCACTACCACGCCATGCAGCAGTTCTACGCTTACAATTAGGGATAGTTTGTATATGCAGCCCAAATTACAAGCTTTTGGCATCATCCGGGAGGTAAAGCATAACACCAATGTCCCACATTGAGAAGATGATGAGTACCCCACATAGAGTGTGTGGTTTATAAAAATAGTCATGAGTGCTAAGCCCCACATTGCCTAGTTGGTATGTAAAACTGGGCTTTAAAAGTAATTCTAGGGAAGCTCCAAATCAACTAATCATTTTGGGGCGATAACGCATATATGGCTAGCATTTTTCCTGAGTCGTTACAAATTGTATTAGAACCACCTAGTAACGTCAAGCTATGTGGTACTGGAACACTGCATGACGTGACCCTGACGAGGACGTCTGGGGTTTAAGGAGGAGAGTTTGTAACACCCATGTCCCACATTGGAAAGATGAGGAGTAACCTACATAGAGTAAGTAGTTTATTAAAATAGTCATGAGTGCTATATGAAATTGAACTTTATAATGGATTCTAGGGAAGCTCCAAATTGACTAGTCCTTTTGGGCGATAGCACAGATATAACTAACATTTTTTCCTGGGTCGTTACATAAAGTGTACTCTTTGTCGACAAGGGTGAGAAGACCGTGACAACTTGTTCTTCTCTTACACCTTCTCAAAGCAAATATAGCGCCATATTTGTAACAAGTGCAACATTCTATGGTCCCCAAGAACTTGGGAGGAAAATGTTTGCTAGATGTCTCAAAGGTTCAAAGGCAAGTTCCTTTGTAGCTTGATATGCAAACTTATGTTTGCTGCAGCCACGTACTCTATATGGAGAGAAAGAAATGCAAGGATCTGTCATGATAGAACCAAACATGTTTGTAATATAATTTCAGTATCAGGTTGTGTTAGGGCTAGAATCAACACCCTCCATGGTTTTGATCCATCTCAAGAAAATAGACGGTTTCAGAGGTCTTAGAGAGTTTCAGAGGAGATGTTGCAAAAAAAGAGTAGTCTATGTCGTCTCTTTGAGTTGGATGGAGTCCTTGTTGTAGGTTAGCTCCCCATCAACCTGGTTGCTTGTATTCTCTTTTCTATGTTGAGGTATACCCTTGTACCTTTGTACAGTTTTTCATTGGATATAATACTTACCTTATCTAAAATATAGTTGGTCTTTTACAAGAGGGAAAATATTTTTTTTAAAAGTAATGCAATTTATTAATAAGCGCAGAGGGGTGAAACCTTAGTACACAAGAAGTATACAAGAGATAACCCCCACTAATGATGAAAAGAATAACAGAACAACAGGGAAATATTGATGAGGTTTGTTGCCAATATTGACAACATCTTTTGACCTGTTTTTCCTATCATAGATTTTCCTATTTACAACAAATAACATACGTCATACTACTAACCCATTAATATGTTGTTGGAGAGTATTAGGCTAATAAACAACATATTCGGGCCACAAGGGCTTTTAGCAACATTGCCACTAAGACTGCACATTGTTACTATACACATTCTTCCCTTTAGTTTAAGCCTCAAAATGTCTTTGTTGGGAACAGGTCCATTTTTTTTTTCTTTTTTTTGTGTCTGAACAGGTCTTCATGGAGCCACTAGAATTAATTCAAACTATCAGACTCATCAAATTTAAGTTCGAAAACTCAGACTTTCTAGTCATTCGAATTTCATTCTCAATCTAAGTTTTGATAAGATTTTTTTTTTTTTTTTTTTTTTGAATTCTCAATCTAAGTTATTAAGCTAAACCAATTTCACTTGACCGTCTCTTGATGAAAGAAAGGCTGACACTATTTTACATACATCAATTAAAACTTTGACTGGTAATGATCATCTGTAGGAGTGAAACAGATACTGTTCCTGGTTATGAACTGTCAAAAGAACAGGGGCAGGGGAGGGAGGGAGGGAAGTGGGGGAACCATCTCAATCATATCACAAAGAGCTACTTAAGGAGATGTATTGACTTACATATCACAAAGAGCATAAACACAAGGAGGACACAAAGAAAGCACCGGTCACGCAAGCGTCTCCACCAAGAGCACCTGCTTCCACATTTCCGTGGGTTTTGATTCGTTATGGCCCCACACCAGCCACACTTGAAAATAGGTGCATTAGATGGAAGAAGAAGGCGTAATCCACAGCCCCAGCATATTGCCTCATCATCCTCACTGTCAGTTCTTATAAAAAGCTCCTATAATGTGACCCTTATATTAGCAAAAAGTTAAAAGATTATAAAGGCAATGAACAAAAAAGATCACCTCAAAAGCCATATGCATACAACCACTAGTCATATAAACACGCCCACATAGGGGCGGAACCAGTTGGGGCGACCCCCGTTGACCCGCCCAAATTTTATTTACCCCATGTTTTCTTTCCTCTCTTGCCAATCATTGGAAGAAAAAAAATGACCCCGTGAAAGACCCACCTGCATTGACTCTCTCTCTCGATGGGCTCTGCTATGTGTGTGAGACGGTTGGTGGTGGTCGAAGTGCTGTTGTCTGCCGTTGATGTTTGTGGTCTGAGGGACAACAGATGAAGCTGTGGTGGTGGAGAGACGGCGACCCGTGTTTGACGTGGTCTATCTCCTTCATGCGTTGTTGGTTTCGAGTGAAATGGGTCTACTGTCACGGGGCTGTTTGGGCTGTGGGCTGACGGCGTGGTGGTTCTGTGGTTAGCGGCGGGTCTGGGATGCCTGGTGCTTGGGTGGGGCAGGCCGTGTGATGGGTTCTGTCCCGATTGTTGCCTACGGCACGGGATGGATTTGGGTGTTGGGTGGCGGCGGCCGGAAGCGTGGGGTGGCCGGTTTTTGCTGACGTTTGCTCGGTTTTTGGGTCGGATGGATGACGTGGCTGTATGGGGATCTTCTGTTTGTATCGATAGAATATAAGGTGCTATACAATCATGTGTTATTTCATACGGTTAGCTTGCCTTGACTAGTTGACTTCCGAAAAAACAAAAAAAAACAAAAATCACCAAACAATTATCAGTCAAACGTAAATTTTGTAAATTTAATTTATCTTCTCAAATATGTTGTTTTAATTTTGTTTTATATTTTTTTATACCATCCAAAAATAATTTTTTAAAAAAAAAATTGGTATTTACAATTTTAAAAACAATAAAAAATAATATAAAAATAAATAAACTACACATTCAAATGAGCCCTAATCTAAACGGTCAAATCATCTTGCATAAATCCCACGACTATTATAACCCCCTATCAAATCCTCGAGATGGTCATGTACCGCCTCTATTAATGACCATCAAATCACCTTGTTCCTAATTACCATTCACTTCTTCCATAATGCCATCCATATCCCTATCAATAACCACTAGCTTCTTTCGTAATGCCATTCATATCCCCACCATTAATATTCCCATCAAATCATCAATAAATTGTTCAATTTTTGTGTCTAAGAGCAACTCCAGCTGGGAATAACTTCTGTTCGGTCGTTGCAGAAAGGAAGGGTATTTTGCCAACCAATAAGAAATCGACAAGTCAGCTAAAAGTCAAAAATGAAATGCTGCTGCCCAAGAAAATGAAATGCTGCTGCCCAAGAAAATGAAATGCTGCTGCCCCCAACCGGAAGAGCACCATCACCGCCCCAAATTCGCAGCCCCAGGCCGGAAAGCCGCCGCCACTGGGCCGCGCAGCCACTCCACAGAGGCCGGGAGTGGCCGCGCGGCCACCCCCGGGGTCTGGGGGTGGCTTCGAGCCACCCCTAGATGGATCTAGGGTATGCCCGAAGGCCACCCCAGGCACTGGGGGGTGGCCGCACGGCCACCCCCGGCCACTGGGGGGTGGCCGCGCGGCTACCCCTGGTCCATGGGGCGGTCGCGCGGCCATCCCCGGGATCTGGGGGTGGCCTTCGGGCCAACCCTAGATCCATCTAGGGCTGGCCCGATGGCCACCCCAGGCTCTGCGCGGCCACCCCCGGCCACTGGGGGGTGGCCGCGCGGCTACCCCCGGTCCATGGGGCGGCCGCGCGGCCACCCCCGGGGTCTGGGGTTGGCCCGAACCTGGGAGGCCACCCCTTCTGTCCGGGCGTCACTCACCGTCGGGTTTGGCCTGGCTTTGACGGCGTCTTCCGACCCGGACAGTGGCGGTTTCCGACCTGGACGGTGTGGTCTGGCACGGGCGTTGGTGGCGTTTTCCGACTTGGGCGTTGCCGGAAGCGTCCAGACCCACGTCGGAGGAGTTGGGGTTGGCCTGGCTGTGGCGGCGTGTTCCGACCTGGGCAGTGGCGGCGTGGTCTGGCCTGGGTGGTGGCGGCGTGGTCTGGCCTGGGTGGTGCCGGCAGCGTTCGGCCTAGGCGGTGCCGGCGGCGTCCGGCCTGGCTGTGGTGGTGCGGATTTGGGAAGGGGTATTCTCAGCATGGTCCAGATCCGGTGTTTCAACAACACTTTAGTTTTTTGAGTTTTTTTGTTTTGAGATGATGTGTCAATATATTATTGGTGGGCAAAAAACCCTTGGTTTTTGCCATAACCTGATAGTAGGGGCTCTCACTCCAACTAGTTGTTAAAGATAGCAACCTCAAATAAGTATAAAACATCATGGAAGGGTTACAAAAATACTTTTTACATATCTATCCTTTTATATGAGATGGAACCTACACCACATGAGCTTTATTTCATGTGAGAGGGTGAATATATAAGAGATGTGTAATGAGTATTTTTTTATCTTTTCCCATTACCCAATAACGCAGAAGTCTTGTGCGTTCAAATTTAGCTCCTCCACTGCAAGTTTAACCTTCGTATTTCGGTTGGGTGCGGCTAAATGGCTAAGTGTTCGGGTTGTGGATAGTGCTACTATTAGACGGCGGTGAAAGACTGCTGCAATGGGAGCTAGTAGCTTACGATGAGAGGGAGAGGGAGAAAGAAAAACAAAACAAACAAAATTAAAAAATATTATTAGAATGTAGAATAAAGAAGTTTGAGTGTGTATAAAAAAGGCAATAGCTAAAGTAAAAAATTTGTAATTTTTCAGTATTTATTTTCGCTATGAATAATGCTACACACACTTTCACTTTTCTACACCTATTTCTCCACATCCTTAGTGACTTTTAAAATTACCATTGAATTAAAATCCAATAAAAATTCATATTAAAGCCAATGGTAGTTTTAAAAAGCCATCTAAATGTGAGAATAAATGGGTGTGAAGAAATGGAAGCGTGTGTAGCATTATTCTTTGACTATTACTATTGAAGACGCTTTAATAATAAATGAGGTTACTTTTGGCATTTTGAGAAATTGCCTTGATAAACAGCAATTTCTCAACCTGTTAGGCTCAACCATTGCACCCTTGAAACATCCGTTAATTTCTTCACAAGGACATTCATAAACCCTCTTTATCTAACCATTAATGCAGTTTAAAAGTTCAGCAATTTTTATGGGTACTTTATAAATTATAGAAGATATATCCCTATTGGCACCTGCCAAGGAAAGACAAACATGTTAATATAAAGGATTAGAGAATTTTAAATATATAGAAATATATATATATATATATATATATATTACGAATAATTAGCCATAAGGGGGAAGGAGAATATAAGATTCAAACTTTACTTCTTGAGGCATAGTCCCAACCGATCTAATTACCCTCTTGGAATTGATTATAGTCTCTTTTTTTCACAAGACATATATTTTATTAATTTTTCCACTCCCAAACTAAAATCATAGCTCCGCCTATACGACCACATTGTGAGCAACCACTGAGACTACATGGTTTAAAAATTTGAATGACAAAATATAAACAAGACCATTAAAAAAGCCATAATTACAGAGAAGACATGCAAGCAATTGGGCTTCATTTCTACTTGTTTAAATATAGCATATATAAATATGAGCTAAATTTCTCCTGTGTGTTTCCGCCATTTGATTTTTAAAAACAATGATGAAGGCAGAAAAACAAAAACTAGAAACCTAATTATGCTTGATCATCATACAAAAAACAAACAAACTCAGAATGGGTCGAACCAAAAGCCAAAACCTTATACGTGAAGTCCTCTAAGAGCATTCTCATCCGATTATCTATTTTCACCTTTAGGCTATAATAGATAACAAAAACCTCAAAAACCCACTCCATTGGATTATCTAAATAAAAGTTAGAATAGATTTTTCATCCATCACTATTCACATATCTAAAATTATTTTATTGTTTTTCTTTCACCTTTTTCTTTCACATTTTGTCTTCTTTTACAATTAAAAGAATATTTAATTGTAAAAATGCTTATTTTAATAAAATATAAGAAAATTTAGATAATCAGATGAAGGATGCCTTTTAAAACTCATTAGCTAAACTATATAAAGTGAGTTTTGATTAGCTATTTTAGAGCATTCACAGTGGGTTATGTAAAACCCACTGTGAATCTATAATAGATAACAAACTCACAAAAACACCATTTCATCCCATTATGTATCACAATGACATAGTAGATCCAAGCTGCATTTGTGAACAGTGCAACACTACCACTATTCACATATCTTTCTTTTTTTTATTGTATATTCCCTCTACCTTTTTCTCTTCCTCTCTTCTCTCCCACTTCTTTCTCTCTTCTCTACGTCTCTATGTCTCTCAAGGTCTGCTCTTTTCCTCATCTTTTATCTCTCAAGGTCTTCTCTCTCTCTCTCTCTCTCTCTCTCCTCTGTTTTCAGGACTTGTGAGGAAATCGTCAAAATCGGCTGAGTTTCATCAAAATCATGTTGGTCGCATAGAGTGAACCTAGTTCATGAACCTAGTTCTTAGCCGCACAACCCATCCCCTTCCCGTCGCACCAGAGAGAGAGAGAGAGAGAGAGGGAGAGCCAAGAGTTTAAGAAGAAGAAGAAGGTGAAAGGAGTGGGTGTCTTAAAAAATGCACATGGCCTAGAGAAATGACAAAGCTAGGTAAGACTCTTCGTTTTTCTTCCCTTGTGAAATTTTTGTTATGATGAGTCGATACTCTTAATGTTAATTGATTTTGAATTTTAGTGGAATTTTGGTGTTGATTTCGTTGGATGTATATGCTGGTGGCTGAAATTTTAGAGGGGTTTTTTATGTGCTCTTTGATATTTGGATTGAGTTTGCTTGTTCTGATAGTAATTTTGAGTGTGCTCTTGTGAATCATTGATGGGTTTTAGTGCTTGAAAACATATTAGCTTCAGTGAGTTCTTCATGGGTTAAGTTTGATGAGTAAATGATTTGTTGGGTTTCTGTGATTTGTTCAAATAATAGAGATATGTGTGTTTGTGGAAGTGTTTGTTTAATTTTTTTGGTTCTTAATATTTTTGAATTATGAGGTTGTCCAATTTTCGTTGCTTTGTTCCAAAATTTTCTTCTGTTCATGGTTATCACAAATCGTCTCA
Organism: Alnus rubra; assembly: GCA_028654335.1. NCBI lineage: Eukaryota > Viridiplantae > Streptophyta > Magnoliopsida > Fagales > Betulaceae > Alnus > Alnus rubra. The sequence continues at coordinate 6,006,565 of JAJPGS010000163.1, read as the reverse complement.
AGAGCTACAAAGGACTACTCAGCGTGTTAATTCTCAACTTTCATAAATCCAAGATCACATCATGTAATTGATTGAGATTCTCCAAATAAGAGGTCTTTCATACTCTTAACTTACTCCTACTAAATTTGAATTCCTTTCGATCCGGCATTTCATTTATGAAATCATCATCACATTAGCTCATTGTTATTGAAAGAAAATTTAGCAAAACATAATTAAGGTTCTCTATGTTTATATGGAAGAAGTACACACTTTTCAACCACAATTTTTATTTCCTTCTCATTTTCTTTTGAATTTAGTTTTTTTTTTTTTAAGATTATTATGTGTCGTTTTTCTGCTTATAATTGTCTTATTAATTAGTGATAGAACTCTGTTATTCTCATACATATGATTTTTATTTTTTTTTCAATGCTTTCTCCCATTTAGTATTTATGATTTCTTAGGATGGATAAATATTTGCCCTTGAGATTGTCTCATGCTAGAACATTGTGAATTGATTTGCTGTAAACCTAAGGACTTGCTTTTGTCATTTATAACTTGCATAGTTTTTGTAGAGATATATACATTGCTAACAGCATTGCTGCAAAACATTTGCAGGGCACCCTTACATATACTCCATGCCTGGTTTCCGTTAAATTCTAAGGTGCTTAATTTGTCTACTATGTTACGAGAATACTTGCTCTAGTTTCCCTTTTGCCTTAGGCAATGGGATCTATCTAGTAATATAACTACGTCTATTTACATTGTCTCTGTATGTGGGAGTAGCATTTGAGATGACAAAGATTCTTTTCATTTTCTGGATAAGTGGCCACATATCTTGCTTGTCGTCCACATTTTTGGGTCATCTCTTGTAATCATTTCGGCATTTTATTTTTGAAATCATCCTCACATTAGCTCACTAAAAGTTAATTGATTAGTTCATATGTTATTTCGTTCCTTGATTTATGCAAGCTCCATTGAAGTTTAGGTGCATTCTGTTGAGCTATGGATTTCCTGCAACAATGGAGAAAGAGCTAGAAATATATTATTGCAAGAAAAACATGCTTCTTTTTATTTATTTATTCATCTACTCAAGAAACTTATACTTGGAGTGCTTATAATTCTTGGAGTGCTTTTATTCATTGTCATTTTATTACATCACTTGTAGTGTTTGATTGCCCTTTCATTGCCTTGTGTTGTATTTTTGAATGATGATATATTCTTTACCCTTCTCATACATGAGGAAGATTATGGTTACAAAGCATATACGCCGGCTTCTTTTCACAAAAACATTTATTCCCAAGACACTCAACTCCAACCTCAAACTAAATTAACTCCTAAAAAAATTATGCGGAAATGAGACTTTGGTGTAGAAGAAGACATCATAATAGTATCGGCTTGGCTCATTACTAGTATGGATGCAATTCATGGTATTGATAAAAAAAAACTCAAAATTTTGGATGAGGGTTCATGCGGAGTATGATGAACATAAGAAACTTACCTTTTGTGAATGTTCTGTGAACTCTTTAACGAATCGGTGGTCAACAATCTAATTTGCCACCAATAAGTTTTGTGGATGCATAGCTCAAATCGAAGCAAGGCATCCAAGTGGAGTTACCGAACAAGACAATGTATGAATGGATTGTTATACCTTAAAGTCAATGAGCCAATGATTAATTAGTATGAATATTTTAATTATTGAATCTTTGTTAATTTTTCAGATTGAGGAAGCGAAGGTAATGTATCACAGCATTCACGGTGGACTCATTTAATTTTGAACATTGTTGGAATACATTGAGATTTCATCCAAAATGGAAACGAACTATATCTGAATGAGTTTAAAAAAAATAAAATAAAATAAAATAAAATCACTTCTACAAGAACCTTCTTGTACTTCAAATTCAATACATTTAGGGGACGACAATGGGTCTCCATCAATGGTTGTAAACTTGGAGAGGCCAATTGGCAACAAGGCCCCAAAAAAGAGAGAGAAAACATGAAGGAGACAAGACCATATGTCTGTGAATCTTGCGGAGGTAGTTAATGATATCAAGGAAGAAAAGAAGAAATCTCATGATCGAAGAATTGAAGAACGACAATAGTATATTCGTCTTACAAGAGAAAGGCTTGTGTTTGAGTAATCGAGAGAGGAAATATAAAAAAAAGGCTAATTTTCTTAGTAAAAAAAGGCTTGAGATTGAGCAATCGAGAGAGGAAATGGAAAAAGAGGCTAATCTTATTAGTAAAAGAAGGCTTGAGATGGAGCAATCGAGAGAGGTAAGGGAACAAGAGGCTAATCTTCTTCGTAAAAAAAAAGCTTGAGATGGAGCAATCGAGAGAGGACAGATAAATTATGAGTATGGATACAAGCAGCATGTCTCCAATGAAAAAAGCATATTTTTGTTCACGTCAAATGGAAACCATTGAAAAACGTATGGTCATTCCCATTTGAGATTGATTAAATGTTTTTACATGTGTTTGATGTATTTTGTGGGTTGTATTTTGTTGAAAGTCTATTTTGTGGACTAAAAAGTTAATTTGTGAACATGGTCCAATAGTTTGTTTGGTTAGTTAGTGAAAGATGTATTTTGTGGGCTGTATTTTGTAGAAAGTCTATTTTGTGGACTAAATAGTTAATTTGTGAACATGGTCTAATAGTTTGTTTGGTTAGTTAGTGAAAGATGTATTTTGTGGGGCTTTCTTTTGTCCCCATTTGTAGCTTGACATGGTACTTTCTCTCATAGAGATTGTTGTAAACCATGAGAGAAAGATAAATGATCAAAATCTTGTTTCTTATGGTTACCCAAGTAACAGCTTCAAGAAGTTAAATCAAACTTAATGTAATTGTTGTGCCAATAATCTCTACTGCTTATTTTTTTAGTGTTCTTATGATAAACTAAATTGCATTATTGTGATGCTAATAATGTGATCCTCATGTGGTGGACATAGCCAAAACCCTGTTTTGCTTTTTCCTTGTGGGTCTTTTCCTTTGTTTCTTATATGAACATCAAACCATGTAAATATCACTTAACAAATGTGGTTAAATTTTTTTAATTTTTCACCACAAAAGTGATAGTGTTCTGACTTTTAAGGCATTTGTTAAAAGATTGGCAGAGGGGAGATGACTACCAGATACAAATAAGAGGCCCCAACTTCATTAATTTTAGCAAGTGGAAAATAGTGGCAAAAGAAAATTATGGTCCGATCGCCATTATTGTTCATTGGTTCATATCCAAAATTTCTACGTTATCCCAAGAATCAACAATAATGATAACATAAAGTTGGGTTGTACTATAAAGAGATCCTGTGTGAAAATTCCACACTAAAAACATAATGCGATAATATGAAATTTAAAATTACTATTGGCTATGTATTTGCCATAAATGCTCAATGAGGTTTGATTGCAGCTGAAAATGAGTTCCTCTGTCTCTAATGTGATGATGACGTTCAGTGAAGTCTGTAAGTTGTTGATTCGCAGTGTGCGACACTCGTTCGTAGACTCTCATCAAATTGATCGTAAACAAAATCATCTGCTCCGAGTTATAGATGTCACTCATCTTCAAAAATCATGTTTTGCAATATTATGCACGCTATCATGATGTTTTTAAGCATTTCATGATCAAAAGAACGAGCAGATCCTCGCACAATTGCAAATCATACTTGAAGCACCCCAAATACACGTTCTACATCTTTCTTTACTGACTCTTGAGTTTTTGCAAAATGTTTTCTCTTATTTCTTTGCTGAGCATGAATTGTTTTTACAAATGTTAACCATAAAGGATATATACCATCAGCGAAATAATATCTCATTGTGTAGTCATTACAATGGATTGAGTAGTTCACCGAATGAGCACGCCCTCCAGCGAGCTCGGTAAATAAAGAAGAATGTTCTAGCTAATTGATATCGTTATGAGACCCTGGCAACCCAAAAAATGCGTGTCATATCCAAAGATCATATGATGCCACGGCTTTCAAAATGATTGTTGATTCATGAATATGACCAGAAAACATACCTGCCCATGCTTTTGACAATTCTTCCATTTCCAATGCATGAAATCGATGCTCCCCAACATCCCTGAAAATCCACGTCTTGTGTTCACCTCTAGCAGTCTAATAAGGTCATTGTTGTTTGGTGTCAAGTACTTGTCAGAATAAATTGAAATAACTGATTTAACAAAATATTGCAAACACTGTGTTGTAGTGTTTTATGCAATTCTCAAATATTTATCCATAAAATCATTTGATACTCCATAAGCAAGCATCCTAAGTGCGGCAGTCATCTTTTGAATGAAAGAATGTCCGAGCTTTTTAGCAGCATCTCTTCTTTGGACGAAATATGGTTTATGAGCTTCTATCGCAATTTTAATACGATTAAACAGATAATGTTGCATTCGAAACCTCCTTTGAAATTAATTAAGAGGATAGACTGGCAATTCTGCAAAATAGTCTAAGAAAAGGCGTTGGTGCCCTTCCAAAGAATTCCGCTGGATGAACCTACGACGTTGAACAGAACCAAGGTGCGATGTTGAGCCTCTTTCATTACGTAACCGTTCTTCTTCAACAGAAAAAACTAAAATGACATCCAACTCGTCATCAGAGGATGAAGAGTCAAAAATTGTAAAAGAATGATCCATAAAGAGTGTAGAAAATAAAAAGCTTAAAGTGTTTTTTATGTTTGAATGTTGTAGTCAATCTTTGAGCACTTTGAAGAAGTGTGTCGTCACATAGAGAAGGAGAAAAAATGCACTTTGAGACTAACGCATGCCTTGAAGAAGTAACTTACATGAAATAGAGGTTGAAAAATACAATAAATGTTGTTGAAATACAATAAACGTAGTAAAGAGCCGCTGAAATGTTGTTACAAATAATTAAATAGCATGCAACAAATGTGTTGTTGGTCATTAACTCATGCTATTTATGAAATAGAGGTTGAAAAATATAATAAATGTTGTTGAAATACAATAAATGTATAGAGAAACGTTGAAATGTTATTGCAAGGAAGTAAATAGCATGCAACAAATATGTTGCCGGTCATTAACGCATGCAATAAATAGCATGCATGCAACAAATGGTGCTGGTCATAACGCATGCAGTAAATACTCTTGGTAGCAAACCAAAATTTTTAAAAATAGCCGTTGCCAGCCAAAAATTAATTGGGTCCACTACCTTTCATCCAAAATTTAAGCCAACCATTTAAATGGTCATTGAATAATTTTATGAACATAAAAACAAAGATATGAAATGTTGGTTGAGAGAGTAAAATGACAAAAAGTATGAAAGAGAGAAAATAATAAAATAAGAATATAAAGTTAAAAATAGATAATCGGATGGAGTGTGCCTTTTAAAACCCATTAGCTAAACTAGATAAAATGAGTTTTGGTTAGCTCTTAGATTGAGATATACATAATCGGATGGGAATGCTCTAACTATCCTAAAAATTCCAAGCCAATCAGAGCATGTTTGGACATCACTAAATGGCTCGGAGTTGACTGCATATGATCTTGATGGAAATGCCAAGAGGCAATCCAATGGATTGCCACGTCATTGTAGGCCGGACTGTCTAAATGTTGACCATTTATGAAATATATTGGGTATGTTTGGCAAGTGAGGAAACAAAAGAGAATAGGGGGAAAATAATTTTTGAGTTAGTAAAAAGTGATAGATGTGATATAAAGTAAAATGAATTTGTATAGAAAAGTGAAAAAAAAATTGTATTGTAGTAGATTTTTTTTATTTGAATAATAATAAAAAATTATTGATGTGATATAAAAAGTGAAAAAAAGTTATAATGTTTTTTTGGAAAATGTGAAAATAAAGTTGGAAATTTTTGTGTTGCTTCCCAAACAAGGCCATTATCACTCATGCTCCGTTTATTTCGGCGTAAAATGGTTTCTGGAAAATGATTTCGGCATTTTTCGGTATTTGGTATGGGTGAAAATAATAGTCAACCAAAAAATAATTTTCCGTTTGACAAAAAATACTTAGTTAATTTCGGAAAATGATTTACGTTTTTTAAAAGCGTAAATCATTTTCCCCAAGCGACATACGCAATTGACCCTCTTTTAAATGACGTAGTTGACCTTCATGCTCAAGCAGTCGACCATCACCGGAGTCCGGCAACTGATCGATGTCGGAATCTGGAAATTTCTGCCGGAATCCAAAGACGTCCGTGTTGGTTTGTAATTGGCTGCATTCTGTTTGACAAAATCACTTTCATGTAATGATACTTATTTTACAGGGATGCTATTTTATTCGGAGTCTACACTTCAGTCTTGAGCTTCAAAGAAGACTCTGTACATAATTCAAAGCAGTTAGTTCAGTTCCCTTGTAACCGTCAGGACGACATGTTATACCGTCCGGACGTTCAACTGTTCAAGCATCATCCGTCTGGATGACGATAACTTTTCGTCTGGACCTTCCTCTATGTGGAAAAGCTTCGAACTGTTCCAAGTTGCACTAAGACGTCCGGATGTCGTCCAGTGTTCTATCAGTTATGGGATTTCTTTAAAAAAACACAGATATGGGAAGACAGTTGCAACCATCCGGACGCGCTCATTCATAAGGCAAGTCGTGCATTCAAAATTCAGACGTCCGGTCGTTAGTCTTCATGGTCTGGACGCTTAAGCTTCATATATAGAAATTGCGTGCATCAGATCAACTGTTCGGACGACAACTGTTATGGTCCGGACGCGTTAAGCCTTGATATGGAAATTGTGTGCAGGTAAAGTGTGACCGTCCGGACGCGGCTCAATTCAGGAAATAATTTTAACGAAATTTGAAAAGCCGATCGCACAATTGTCCGTCTATACGCCTTATGTCTACCGCTCGGACGGCACCTAGGAAAACCTAATCAGACGTGATTTAGGTCTTCTGTAGCCTATAAATAGAGGCTCCTAGACTTGAGAATTGTAAGAATTCGGTATTGAATTCAGTAGAGCTTAGAGAGTTTATTGTGAGGATTTTTGTGCTAAAGTGTTCTCTCTATAGCTATTGCCAAGTGTCGTTACTGCGCTGAACTGAAGTCTATCTTAGGAGTTAGCCCTAAGGTAAATGATTCCATTGAAGACTCCTTCAAGTAGGTAACTTGGTTGGGAGGCGTTCGTGTTGGGTTACACGTCAGAATTCAAGGTACGACCACTGCATAAGGGCATGTGAGTGTTACTGCTTTGTAACTAGATTTTTATTTATGTCTTAAAGACTTTGGCCCTGTTTGGTAACCATCCTCCCGTCTCCCTATTTTCACTTCTAAAAAAAAATGAACTTCAATACATTCTAACTTTTTTCACTTTTTATATCATATCAATAATTTTTATTACTATTCAAATAAAAAAATCACTAAAAAACAAAACTTTTTCATTTTCCATACAAATTCTTTATACTTTATATTACATCAATCACTTATTATTATTATTCAAAACAAAACTTACATAAAAACCTTTACCAAACACATCCTTTATACGTGCAAGACTTGTGACTTAACCCCCACCCTTGATCAAAGTTTGAGATGAAAGATCCTAGCCCTTGTTTCCTTTATAAAAGTAACTCAACATAAGTCACTCACATTCATTTTAAACTCCTAATTTAACTCACTCACTCACACACATGGCCAATGAGGAAAAAAGAGATAAAAGTGTGATTGAATGAGAAATGTGAGAGTAAAAGAGAAGAAAGTGGTCCCAAAGCTTGTTGTGGTCTTGCAAAAGGGCTACTTGGTATGTTTCTATACATTGAATGTTTCTTAAGTTATTTTCATACCACAAGCTTTAGTCACTTTTTACCATCTTGAGTTAGAAATTCACAAGTGTGTATGAAAGTGAGTTTTTTATGAAAATATTATATGATTTATTCTGCAATTATCCTTGTTGTTAGACATTTTAAAATTCAGTCGTTTAACTTAATTATATTGTTTAAAGTGCCCAAATAGCTAAAAAGTTTAAATAAGTGCTTTATATCTTACTTTTATATTTAATATTTGTAGTTTATTGAGTTTAAATAATATGTCAAGATGTTTCGGTATTTAAACATTAATATTTACATTGATTATACAATTTTTACTTTTATACTCAATATTTTGTATTTGATTGAGTTTAAATGCTATGTCATGATATTTTGGTATTTAAACGTCAATCTTTACATTGATTATACTAATGTTACTATTTATGCATGTATTTATGGCATTAACTAAATAATGCCAATATAATATCAATGTGATGTTGTATCACTCTAAAATATAAAGCTGAGGGCCTAAAACAACAAAGAGTTTAAGAAATGAACTAATAAATTGTCTTATGTAAATTTACTTACACTTCACACTTAAGTAAGAAATGGATTTTCATGTTGAGAAAATTTGCTAGTGTACGTATTTATGTATATGAATGAGATATATGATGATATGTACAATTTGATGCTTAAATTATGCTTTATATTACAATATGTTTAACTGTTTAACTATTTCATAGCATGAGATATGAAGTGTGTTTAAATCCTCTATGTTCTATGTGATTTGCCAAACAGCTATGACATTTGATAAACAATTTTGTAAAAATCCTGCATGAATGATAGTTGTTTAGTAAATACTAGTAGTTAGAGCAGTTTTCAAAAAAAGAAGGGGTTCACTTCATATACGCTAAGGTCAGGTTGTTTATTATTGTCGAGTGGTGGACTCACACATTTCTCCTGTATAATTTTATAGGCTTAACTGATGAAGTTGTTGATGCAGATCCGTATGTGTGCTTAGATTTCTATTATTGAGGCATTCAGAATGACTCTGGTTGAGAAAGTTTACTTGAGTAAGTTAGTGTTGTTTGTTTTGATATTTATGTTGAATGTGACATACTTTGGTGATAATGCATAAGCAGTTAGGCTTAATTTAGGGAAAAATATAGTTTAAAATTTAGGAAATATTTTTTCCTAAGAACCCACGTGCGAGTGGGTTGATTTTCATCAAAGAATACGAACTTAAGTAACGGATGAGCAACATTAAAATTTTTAAAAACTTGGTCAGGGTACATTGTCAATTTTTAAATATTATAGGCAAAATTGAAAAAGTTGTACAACTTTTTTTGGGGTGGGTAAAATGTAATTTTTTCTTTAATTTATATAATAGAAGCTCTAGTGTGTTTTATAAGCGAGTTTGTAGTTTCTAAAAGAAAAAAGATATATACACTCAAATCTTTTGCTGTGAGTGTAAAAGTTTAGTAGTAGCGCCACGTGAAATTGCGACAATTCCTATTTATGACTTATATAAAAGTTAGAGCGTTACAAAAATCTATATTTTCGTAAACTTTTGCATTATGCATTTACATAACTTGATACACTGGCTATACAAAAGTGCCATATGCGGCACAAAGCCCGATATACATCATAAGTGTTTTTACACAATACGCAAATTATGTACACAAAAGATTACTAAAAGTATTAAAATATAATATATGTATTTTCTTGGTTATTTAAACTGGAATGTGGAATCAATATATGAGTTTCAACTGAAACGCTTAAGCTTAAAAAAAGAAGACAAAAAATAGTTTCAAAAATAATTTTAAATAGGCCATAAAAAAAAAAGGTATAAAGAGGCTCAAAACAGTAAAATAGGCCTAAAAGGCCAATTACATAATAGGCGGTCAGCGATGCGGTTTAGCCTTCAATAACCGGAATAACTGCGCAGATAATGGTTAGTAATCTCACACTTAAGTGGGCGAATGCAGTTACATAAAGATGATAATCGTATAATGCGATTGCGAATGCAGTTATAAGCGATAACCACATTTACACGTATATCCCCAACAAAAATTAGATAGCTAGGCATACCAACTTCAAGCAAGTATGATTATCTACATAAGTCAAGCTTATTGGTAGTAGGACAGATCCATGGGCCGGGGGAACCATAGCCCTGAGTTTTGAAAATTTTCCTTATATATATATATATATATATATATATATGTTTGGGCCTAAAAATTAGATTTGTTTCCGATCAAAATTAAGCTATGAGAAATCTTGATTCAATCCTGATTGTTATTAGTGAACATTCTGATGTTGGAGCTTGGCTTGTCATTAGCAAGCCTCAACTAGACAAAACTAAAAATAAAATAAAAAATTATTTTAAGGTATATATTTAATGAAAAACAAATAAATTAAAATTTTGGGCTACTTGCCTACTGCAACGTACCCTGCTTGCAAGTTACAACTACCCACATTTGCTGCTGTGCGTACAAATTGATAACAAGTTTGGTCTGGTCCTTCCATCCCGGCATGAATGAAGGGCGTTGGGGTGGTTGAGATTAATTGCAAACCTTACTTACCGGTAGGCAAAAAGTAGTTGGCCCAACCCACATAAATAATATAATTATAATAGACGCCACTTTCTATGCAAAACATAAAAGGTTAATTCCTAAACTTGATTCATAATTATGTATACAAGCCGATCCTTAATTGATTATCTACAATAAATAAGTTACATATCAGTTAGTAAGGTTTTTATGTTTTTGTAAAAATTAAGTACATGTAGTGTTTATCTTTCTCAAATATCATCAACTATTACATATTATTCGCAAATGGATAGTTGAAATGGAGAAGAGTCGGTTCATTGTCAAACAAGGGGCAAAATTGTCCAAAAAATTAAAATGGCAATTTTACTCCTTATTTAAGGGACCGGCTCCTCTCTATTTCAACTGAAATGAAGATGATCCGTTTCCGTATTATTCCCCAATGACATATCGGTCCTGTTTGTTAATGTTTTGTATGGAGCGTTTTTTGATTTTTAAAAAAGTTAACAAACAAATACAATTCTAACTAGACAACAACATGTTATCCACATAAGATTTGAATAATATTAGGGTATTACAATTTTTATTATTCATTAAACAATTAAATTTAATTATAATTGACATGTTAATATTTTGCGATTTGTCACGTCAATTCCTAAAAAGATTATAATAAAAACCATAATACTAGACATTTTCCATTAGCATGAGATAGAGATTTCACCCAATCAATCCCATGTTTAATTTACAACTTAAATCAGATTTGTACCAATAAAGTTCATCTTTGTTAAATTTTGTTTTAATATTATGTTAAATAATTATTTATAGAGTCAATTTAATATTATAATATAATATTGATACAATTTTTCTTAGCTGTCATATATTTTCTTCTACTCCTTTACATTTCATAATTTCTAGTCCGCAGAAAGGAGTTGTAACGGCAATTATGTGATTGTAGATCCTGGCAATTTTCAATGCTCCTCAGACATTGATGATATCGACAGGCTTAGAGGATCACATATATAATATTATCTTCTTCTTCTTTTTTTTCTTTTTTTTTTAAGAGTTATTTCATCATCAAAACTTCTAATAAGCACTGACAAATGGGTGATCAGTTCAATTTGAAGCTCATAAGTGACATAAACTAAAGTGATTTTGCACGCCACTAATTTAATATTGATTTTAAAAATCACATCGTTATTAAAAAAAATACAAAAAGAAAATAAATATGACGTTTAGAATTATTCTATAAACACTCTTGATATTTTGGAGCCAAATTGTGTAGGTAGATCCTTGAACCAAATGAAGATCTAGGGTCTGTTTGAGATTGCGTTAAGAAATTTAAAAAATACTTTTAACTAACACATAAAAAATTGTATAAAAACCTCAAAAAATAATTCTTTAATTTATTTTTTTCTCTAAAAAAATGTCAAAACGCATTTTTGTGAAAAGCTTGAAAATGAAGTTCTTTTATAAAAACTCATTATTTCAAACCGACTCTGTTTTTTTTATTATAATATTCTATAATTATTTATCTAAATTTAAGAGAATTCGAACAAGTGATTGTGAAATACTACTTATAAATAAAAATTAGGCTACCTAATCATTTATCCAATCGGGTGAATCTCATAAATGGTATCTTATAATTACTTATTTAAATTTTTTCAAATTCAAATAAATAATTATATAATATCACTATCCTTATTTTTTATTTTTTAAAGAAAAACCCTACCTTCATAATTTGCATTTACTCCTGACCTAGCTGATGCAGTCATACTTGACTGCCACGTGGTCTCCATCGCCGACGTCTTAGTCTGAGGATCATGACATCCCATCCCATCCCTAAATAGTCTAATACGTACACACAAGGGCAAGGGCTCGTAGCCTCCTCCACGCCAACAAACATCAATTTATATCGGGATCATCGGAAGTGGACATAATTGTATTTTTATGCTTCTTTTTTTTTTTCTTTTTTTCTTTTTTTAAAGCGAACATAAATTTAGATTTCTTAAATTTACAAAATTTAAAACTGAATCTAAAAGTCAAAATCACATGAAATACAGGAGGGTCTTAGAATATTTTTCCAAATATTTATTATGTTTACACAAATAAAAACAAGTGATTGCTAAATATATTGATGGGAAAGGGAGAGAACAAAAAATAATAATAATAATAATAAAAATTTGACGATAGAGATATGATGATTCTTTTACACTTCTATACGCTTTCTTCACTTTCAACATGTTTTGGAATTTATTTATTTATTATTATTTTTAAATAAAAAATCAAATCATATATTAATCAAATCAAATCAAACCGTTGTAGTTATTAATCATATATTTCTTTTTAGTTATCGTGACTTTGAAAATAATAAACTACTTGCCAAAACAAGAACCAAACACCTCCAAAGTGTTTGGTGTTTTAGATGCATAAGAGTTTTTGATTTGAGTATTTTGGTTTAAATCAAACTCTAGATGTTTATAGAAAGCATATGAATTGCCAAAAAAAATAAAATAAAAAATCGAAGAATTCAAATGACAGGTTGAGTCTTGATAAATATCAAATAAATTGAAACATTACTTATCAAATAGAATAATACTAAAGATCATATTTTTATCATCTCAAAGTTGATTTGGCTTTTAAAATTCAATAATGATCAATTTAAAATTTAATGACGATTTTAAAAGTCAGATTAATTTTGGAAGATAAGAAAATGATAAAAAAAAAATAGTTCTTAGCATTACTCTATCCAATTATCCTTTTGGGAGTTATATATGACTTTTTTTTTTTTTTTTAACGAAATATTTTAGTATTTTATTGATCAAAGATCACGAGCATAAAGCTTTTACATTACAAACCATAAAGTTTTGCAAAATCATAACCACATGTTATGAGGTTACATAGTCATAGATACAAACAAAATTCTTACAATAAAGTGTTATCTATGACTTTCATCTTTAACTAACTCATGTATAAAAATAGTTAAGACAAGAGTAGCCAAATATCCTAAAAATTTATTTAAACCGGCCGTGAGAGATAACTCTTCACACCGAACTATCTAGACAGTAAAAGATAACCCATCACACGTTACTAACCTTCATCCCATAGTCAACAAACAGCAACAGCGGCCAGAGAGGAAATGAACGGGCCGAACGACACAATATGAAAGTAGATGAACAAATGCATATTAATGTAGATGCCAAAATTACTGATATAGTCAGATAACACCTACAAACAAAAAAGCTAGTAGGGGAGAGTGGGAACAAGAAGTAGAAATGGAAATGAGCCTACTAAATGGATGATAATGCTTTCAACTTTATTTAAAATATAAAAAACTTATTTTATGGTTTAAATTAAATTTCACAGATCTAATTGTATTTACGTTGTTACATAATAAATACGTTGTTGTTATGTAATGATACAAACTAAAATTTTGAAAGTAAAATAAATCACTTATATTTCACTCCTAATGATTACCTTCATCATAGAAAAAAATAAATTAAAGAGCAGTCGTTTAATGTGTTAATTAAGCTACGAATAAAAAGTCACATTGCAAAAATAAGTTTAATTATATAATTTGAAGTTTTCGAAAAGCAAACCCGAGCCGAACATTCACATGGATCTAAACCGACCCGCTTCCGACCGGATGAAGATCACCAGAATCCAGATTGGCAAGGTTCAATCCTCCCCGTCTCCCTTCTCCTTCAAATGGGAAACAGACTTTAAAACGTTCAGACGCTAACAGAGAGTGTGGTCACTGGTCAGAGCCTTTTCATACACGCGGTCACACAGACGTTAGTTAATAGTTCCCCAATCTAGAATCGCTTGTAGCTCATCCACTATAAGCATCACAGCAGAGATATATCTCTCTTGTCTCTGTTGTTCTGTGAATCTGTGTGCGTCTTTCTTTCTGTGAGGGAGTGAGTGGGTGGTGCTGTGCGTTTTGGGCATGGCGATTGCAGCGGCAGCTGTCGTCGTCCCATTGGGCATCCTCTTCTTCGTTTCGGGCCTCGTCGTGAATATCGTTCAGGTATTCCTTTGTAAATTTGACTCCGATTTGATTTCCGTCAAGTTCTTGGATGGATTTCTCTAATCCTTCAATTTTTTGGGTTGGTTTGGTTGAGGTTTCGGGCTTTTCGGGTTTTTTGTTTTTGTTTGCTTTGTTAATTTCATTGGTTGCTCATTAGAGGTAGAGCTCGTCAGTTTCCTTGCATGTGAATCTAGGTTTTTGTTTTCGCCTTGTATTGCATTTGAGCCAATCTCTTTCTCATATGCAATGAGTGAAGACTTGTTCATTTCTCTTTTTCTTTGTTTGGTTTCTGAGAAAATGTGGGGAAAACACGATAAATTAATATATTAAATATTTGGTGTTCCATAGCATGCGACCTCGCCAAATCAAAATCCACTAGTCACTTGAGTTCAATTATTTTTTTTTGTTTGCCTTTTCATTTGTAGGAACATAAGAGCCATTTTATTTGTTCTGTTTTTGCTTAAATTAACATAATCTCGTGTTAATCTTGTTATCTCTCACTGTGTATACCTTGTTTCTTTTTTATTTTTCCAATTAGTTAGGATCAGTTAACTGAGTGAATGGACTGTTGGACCTTCTTTTCAGGCAATTTGCTTTGTCCTTGTTCGGCCGCTGTCGAAGAATACGTACAGAAGGATCAACAGAGTTGTTGCAGAATTGTTGTGGCTAGAGCTTGTATGGCTGATCGATTGGTGGGCAGGAGTTAAGGTGTAAATCACCCTGCTTACGATGCCATTTTATTGGTTTATACAGAAGAATTCTGAGTAAATCTTAGTATACAGTAGTCATTTTTTGGAATAATTTCATTTACTTATAGATGGCATAGTTCTAGATGATACAGCTTTGATTCTTGAAGAGGATTCTGTTGTAATATATATTTGGGTAGGCTTGTTTTAATTCTAGTCTGTTTAATATTATTGGGAAGCTGTAATAAGTTTTTTATTTGTTCATATATCCACCTTGCAGTGTATGTAGTGTGGCATGGTTCTATCTGTCTCTTTTTTGTGGTATTTCATTCGATATCTCTTAGACTCTTTCCGTTGTTAAGAAAACGCAATCTTAAAAGTGTTGACAATGATGATATTAACTCCCAACTAGCAAGGCTGATCCTAGCCAGCCATGAGGGTCAAATATTGAGGAGAAGTAATCAAGATAAGAAGCAGATTGAGTTCTACTTTTCCACCCATGCAACCACACCCAGGACTACACACAATGGAGCTTAAATGTCAAAATTGTAATAGGAAATCTTTATAATGAATAGAAGTTAACATTGGTACTACTTAAACAACAATTCCTTATATTCCTATTTTGTGTCGCTCATATTTCTTCTTTCAATATTTTTTTTAAAAGATTTGCGTACTTTTAACTGACATGTTTTTGGAGAGAATTTGCTAATATGACAACCTGTTATAACGGAAACCTGATTGGCAACACCTAAGGAATTCCTTATGAATGTGGATTTATGTTATAGTTTGTTGTAGCATCTGGAAAATTAAATAATGATCACTGAAACCCTTCTGGCTGCAGATCCAACTATTTATAGATCGTGAAACCTTTCAATTAATGGGTAAGGATACAGAACTTGTTGAGTGCAACTGTTTGGTGCTTGGTGTTTCTTTGTGTTGGAGGAAAAAAGAAAAAGATATTCTCCTGTTCCAAATATTCCAATTAGCTTATCTATCTGCTCATGTGGTATTTTTTCCAGGTAAAGAACATGCACTTCTCATATGCAATCACAAGAGTGACATTGATTGGCTCCTTGGATGGGTTGTGGCTCAGGTGCATGACTTATATTGTGCGACCTTAATCACATGTGTCCCACACACATGCATGCAGTGCACATTTATATGTTGTGGGTTTAATTGTGTGAGTGCACATTGATACGAGCAATCCAACATACACTTGTCACGTTGTTTATTTGATGCATACATAAAGAGATAATCAGATACTCTGACAAAGAAACATTTTCGCATAAATACATATGTATATGTATCTATATATATCTGATGTTTATATACCGTGTACATGTCCCACTTATAGACTCTACATCCTTTCATTATTTTTTTTAATGAATTTTGTTACTTATTAAATAATATATGCTGTGTAGTCAGGGAGTCACAAAAACATTCAAGTATGTGTCTCCTATATCTAGGGTACTGTTTGAATTGATAATTAGTGATTTTGATGTCAGTGATTTATGTTATGTTTTCTATTGCTGATTGATTATTAAAATTCAATTACAACAGCGGTCAGGTTGCCTTGGCAGCACATTAGCTGTAATGAAGAAATCATCAAAGCTCCTTCCGGTATGTTTCCACCTTGAAAATTGTGTGTATGATTGAGATGAAATTCATTATTCCAAAAGTTCAGTTTGCACTTATAATCAATCCTTAGTCAGAATGTCTTTTTAATTTATAAAAAGAAAAATGGAATAGATTTTTAACCTGCTAAATGGACTAGTTTTGTTCATTGTTACTCTGGTGTAGTCATTCATTGGTTATGACAACTTAGGGAATTCAGATGCTATTCAGTATTTTAAGTGTGTGTATGTCCTAATAGGGAGTGAGAAGCTGGGTTCATATTTGTGTTTTTATTTATGAAGTGAAATGTGAAATTATTACAAGTTTAGAATTTTGACTCAATTCTTTCCCTTGTCAATCCGGTTCTTGTTTCTTATTACCTGTCATTCACTATAGGCATCCTTATCCTTATCCTTTTTCTTTCTTTTTTTTTTTTCTTTTTTTGAGGGGAGTGTTTTACACACCCCTATATATTGAGGATCAAGACTATGTCGAATATTTGCAGGTCATAGGTTGGTCAATGTGGTTTTCTGAGTATCTTTTTCTGGAAAGAAGCTGGGCCAAGGATGAAAGCACATTAAAGGTATGGGTGTATAAGAACGTTTTCTCAATATATGTATACATGCATAAACTCAACCTACACAAGTACTCATACATGTATTTTTAATACGTACATCTCTCTCTATGTGTGTTTGTGTTTTTGTTTGGAATCACCCATGTTGATCTCATTTGAATCTTGTAAAACTACATGTAAAACTATATCTGCAGTCAGGCCTTCTACGGCTAAAGGACTACCCTCAGCCCTTCTGGTTGGCTCTATTTGTAGAGGGAACTCGCTTCACGCAGGCAAAGCTTTTAGCTGCTCAGGAGTATGCAGCCTCAACAGGGTTGCATGTTCCTAGAAATGTTTTGATTCCTCGTACTAAGGTCAGATTCTCATGGCACTCCGTTTTTTTTTTTTTTTTTTGGTCTCTTAAAATTAATTTCTTTCTTCTTCCCTGTTTTTGAGAGAGAGAGAGAGAAGGAGGGGGGGGGGGGGGGCTTCTGAAAGTTCTTTACTTCTGTACAAGAAAAAAAATCACAAATAACCCGTCTTAGGATCATCCCCTAATACTTGCTAGCCACCTCATGTTAGTATCTGTCTTTGCCTTTGTAACTGAATTTCATTTTTATCGCCCAACTAGGACTAACAAATATTTTGAGCTAACATTTACCTACCAGTTTGGCTGAAAAGAATGGTACCCCCTGATTTTAGTTTTTGATCCTCACGTGGTAATCAGTTGAGCTAAATCCCTTTCTTAAGCTTCATTTCTTTCCTGTGTTACTGCCATTTGCTGTTTGATCATCATGATTAATGATACACTTGCTGTGTGGAAGCAGATGTTTGGGAGTGATTCTATGTTTAGAAACCTATCAACTCTGCTAAGTTTTCTGGGGTTATTACTTTCTTTATGTCAATAAAAGAAGTTCTTAGGATACGGATACTTGGGGAACTGTGTTCCTTTTAGTTAAGTTAATTTAAATTTATGAGTTCATCACTTCTGATAAGACTTGTTATGAGGCAATTATTAATAATGATTCAAAAGTTAAGTGAAGGCAAAGAAAGATTGTTTGATGACTTAGAAGTTTCTTCAATCTTTTCATGTATAGATCAAACGTATTGACTTCTTTTAGATGTTGGACAATATAGCACGTGAATCCAACAAGAAAAAAAAAGGGTTAGAAACTGAAGAGGGCCAAAGAATTTCATGATGTAAGAGATTAAAATTTTTGAATAGCAAGGCAACCGTGGAAGTTCTTTTATAAAACTTATATTTGCTTGAGCAAAAGGGATGACGAAAGTTACGTGCTCAATTCTTTCAATGTAACTCAAGCAAGCTTTGTTCTATCAAATTGAGTTTCGGTGTTTAAATCCTCTGAGTTATGCAAGTGGGAGAAGCCTTATAATGTATTCTGGTTGATCTGGGCAGACTTGTTCCTATAAGCTTTACACAATTGTTCCTATCCATATTGATTCAATCCTTATCTTTTGCTGACCTGCATACTCTGGTTGTATTTCCCAGGACACGTGCCCAAGAGGGAGACTACTGACTATAGAGTAGTTTGCAAACTATATGGTTTTCTAAGAAAAGAAACAGAACCAGATGTCAAATAGTACTGACTATATCTATTTTGCAAAACAGATGCTTTCCTAAGAAAAGAAAAGAAACGGAACCAGATCTCCCAGAGTGTACTGACATAGGATAGCCTTATACAATTGGACATTCCTCCCTCCCGTCACTTGTATTGTGAAGTTGGTATTGGAGTGATTAATGCTGTTTATATTCCATCCTTTCCCTAGATGGGATCCATGTCTGTTCTCAATTTTAATGCGTCAATTTATTTTGTATTTTACTTGACAAAAAAAAAAAAAAATTATTTTGTATTTGCATAACCATGAGCCATCCCTCTTTTGGATTCTAATATCCACGGTACTGCTTTCAGGGATTTGTTTCAGCAGTAACTCATATGCGCTCATTTGTTCCAGCGGTTTATGATGTAACAGTGGCTATTCCTAAAAATTCAACTGCACCTACAATGCTAAGACTCTTCAAGGGTCAACCTTCTGTGGTAAGCCAACTAAAGTAGTAGCTTTTTGAACTGCCACATAAAGTGATTTAGGTTTCTTTTTAACAACTGGGTTTGAATTTGGCATTGCTTCATTACTACATGCCATGTATATTTGTTTCATCTTGTCTAGAGCATTCTACTAATGTCATGTGTGGACCTGGAATTTGATGTATTAATTCTGCATTAAAATAATGCACATCTAAGCGAGGCTGCGGATTTTCTATTGACATTTGATTTTCCCCTGTTGAAACAACCTTTTCTTTCACTCTAATATTGTTTTAGGCTATATGTCATTTATGCTCCAAAATTGTAAAGCTTATCACATGCAATAATTCCCCTCACCATGGATAACTTAAGGAGATGGCATGTTATTGTGGTTGACTGATGTTGTATGTATAAGAGGAGTGGGGGAGTTTGTGGCTCATCTTCTCCATTGTAAGATTGACAGTGCCTTGTTGAGTGCTATTTTCAATTGTGTTGGGTTAGCTTGGGTCATCCTTAATAGAGTAGTAGCTTGTTGGAGAGGGTTGGGAGGCAGTCTTCAAAATGCAGCTATGTGGATGATGCTCCCATCCTACTTTTTGTGGTGTGTTCGGAGGGAAAGAAATGATAGAAGTTTTGAAGATGGTGCTTTAGCTCTTAATTTGCGTAGTCCTCAGCGGATTGGCTCAAGTGGTAAGGGTATTGATCTTTGTGGTAGTCCCATGAGGTCTAAGGTTCAAATCCCCTTGAATGCAAACAATTCCTTGGGGCCAGCCCGCAAGCGAAACCGGAGTATTACCTGATCCGTGTGGAGGGGGCTCTTTACTAAGTGGCCCTACCTTGGAAGGGTTCCTTAAAAAAAAAAAAAAACACTTATGAAAAAAATAATTCAGTGGCCATAGAATTTAGGGATAGATGGTACTTATGAAGAATGTAATAACAGTTTTGAAGTGTAGGGGTCCCTGAATTTGTCAATTCTCTCATGTTTTGCTTGTGAAAATGAATGAGCATATTAGATTAAGATGCAACTCTGGAGAGTGTCCGATATTGTTATGACTCGGGAAATAATAAAGCATTATTAAATGCGTATGATAGCTGCATTAGTGAATTCTATAGCTGTCGCTCCTGCGCTTAAACGGGTCAGTGAGAAGAAATATTTCTTCCAGTCGACCTGGGGATACTGCTGTTGAGCTGGCCTTTGCCCGGTACTAGGGACTTGTGGCTGGATTGAATCCTTTTCTTATTTGCAATGCTGCACCCCCCCCCCCCCCCCCCCCCACACACACACACAACAACAAAAAAAAAGACTTGTTCTTACTCTCCTGTAAGCGTCATGGACGAACCTAATCGTCTCGCAATTATGTGATCCAGCTCAATCAGTCAACCAGGACCGTATCTCGGTTAAAACTCAACACAACCTTCTCGATTTCATCCGCCGTGACCTGTCCTTTGGGGTTTCTTTCTCTCATGTAATTTTACTCGCTGCAAGAGTATCTCACAAACTGGAGTTCAAGATCTCCGATTCAAATCCGATTGACTAGATCCAGTCACATGATCAAAAAACTATTCAGTAGGAAGAAACCAAGGGGATACTTGAAGATGGAGGAGATTGGGAGAAGAAGATAGATAACTAAGAGACAAGGATAGAGAAGCTTGGAGATGATGAAGGAGATGTGAGGGGAGATCAGATCTGAAAGGTTTAGAGAGAAGAACCTGGAGAAGATGAAAAGAGAGAAGGAAAAAATGGGCGAGGGGATGGGGCACAAGCTTTCAGATATTCCCCAAATCTGAATTATTTGCACTGAAGAAGCTTTTTATGGGGCTTATAGAACTTAGGGAATAAGAAAATAATATTCTAGATCCAAGTCTTTCTGACGTGGTTAGATGCAAACCCTTCGTAATAGATTCCTCTAATATCTAGATCTATATGGGTTCCACCAATTTCAACTCCCCCTCTTTTTTTTCTTTTTTCTTTTTTGGGTTGGGGGGGGAGCTGTTGTCATTAACAAATCACTTTGTGACTTTGTGATTATATTTGGTTTGGTTCATGTAACATGTAGTGCTGGCTCTCCTGCAGATGCACGTGCACATTAAGCGGCATTTGATGAAGGACTTGCCTGAAACAGATGAAGCTGTTGCACAATGGTGTAGAGATATATTTGTTGCCAAGGTGCATACTAACCCTTGTTTCAGAGTGTTGTTTTCATTTGTATAACAGTTATGCAAATCTGAAATGTTTATCACATGCAGTGGGAAATGAATAGTAAGACTTTAAAACAGCTGCATATTCTTGATCCCTAAACGTAAAAACATTTTATCTGGTTGTGCATGCAGTAAAGTCATTTATCAGTTTCCTTCTTGTGATTGTCTTGCTGTTTGCTTTTGGCCTACCAGGATGCATTATTGGATAAACATGTAGCTGAGGACACCTTCGGTGATCAAGAATTGCAGAATACTGGTCGGCCAATAAAGTCTCTTTTGGTGAGATATTTGTTCTAAAGCAGCACTGACACCATTCATTTTCACTGTTCTGGGGTTGCAGGGGTTGTTTTTCTGATTAACTTGTTTTTTTTTGAACAGGTTGTTACCTCTTGGGCATGCCTGCTTATATTTGGGGCTCTGAAGTTCCTCCATTGGTCTTCACTTTTATACTCGCGGAAGGGTATTGCAATATCGGCAGTCGGTTTGGCCTTTGTCACTTTCCTCATGCAGATCTTGATTCGGTTCTCACAGTCAGAGCGCTCAACCCCTGCCAAGATTGCTCCAGCGAAGCCCAAGAATGGGGGAGAGCATCCGGTAGCCAAACATCACTAACTCACCTTTTGCTTCTCCAGCGTCGTCGTCCATACATTGTCAACTTCATCAACAGTTGTAATTTTGAGAATTTAGTATACTTGTAGCTGTGTTTGTCTCGCTTGCTTACCTCGGCGTGCTTCCATTTTAAACTTCTAATTAGTATGTCTTTATTTATTTTTATATAATGCACAATATGTATGAATTTCTATTCATTATTTGCTGTTCAATTACGGTAATTATGTATAGACTCTCTAAGTTGAATTTAGCAGCAGTTGCGGTTCTTTTGTATAGCAAGAATTCTTTTTTTTTTTTCCTTCAAAAAGAACACCAGGTTCAGTGGGATAGAGATTCCCTACAATTTACCTGCGCAAAGAGGGGCAGGGGAAATTGTAGGGGTTCAAGAGAGGGGCCCTTTGTTCCGGTAATTAGGATACAAGGATCAAAACGCAAGTTATAGAAGCAAAAAGGATTTGACTCCGTGGTTAACTAGTCCGTGAATCGGGTTCTGATTTATAAAAGTACAGGGCCTATTTCAGATTCAAGGATGAGTCTTTTCTTCATTTTCTTTAGAAAGGATTAGGATAGTGATAAAGAAAGAAGAAAGAAGAAAGATCTTAGAAATTCCATAGGATATATTTTTTTCATTTATTCTTTCTGATTTTTTCACTTTTTGTTGATATAATATATTATTTTATTATTAAAAGTAGGACAGGGGACGGATGAGTGTCTCCTGCCTATCATTTCCCATATTTTATTATATTCAAAAGTGTGAATACCGAGAAAATTTATTTTAGAAAATTATGTTTGAATGGTTTAAAATCTGATACAAAATTAGAAAAAAGATTTTTGGAGTGTGAATTGAATTGAATATAATTAAGAAAAATATATACAAAAATGGATTTTTTTATTATTATAAAATTAAAACTAATTATTATTATTATTATTTAAAAAAAAAAAAACAAAATTTGGATGATTTTCGAACCACCCTAGGGGTAGCTCTGCCACCCCCATGGAGAGCCACCCCCATGGGTGGTCGGCCACCCTCAACAGCTGTTTGGAGGTGGCCGAGCCACCCTTGTAACCGCTCGGGGGTGGCTCGGTCATCCCTAACCAGCTATTTTGGGGGTGGCTCGAATCTGACGGCGATGGCAGAGCCACCCCTGGACACCTGGGACTAGTCCAGCCACCATCCCCAGATGCCTAGGGGTGGCTTCCCTGGGTTTTTATTTTTTTGGTTAAATACAATTCACTTTCCAAAGTTGTCACCCGTTTTCAATCTTGCTTTAAATCTTTAAAAATTCGTAACGTGCCCTCACAAAGTTTTTCGATTTTTCAATGTCGCAATTCTGTTAGCCTTTTTTGTTAGACCATACATAATGGAAGTCACGTGCTCCACACGTGATTTTTTCGATACAAGCTTCTCCATTTTACTTACTCCAAAACGTCGTTGTTTATGCTGTTCACTGATGTGCAAATTTTAATACTCGCAAGTACACGAATCGTTTGCAATATAATGTATGTGCAAGTGCGAGATCGTATCTACAGAGAATTGTGTTGCAAAAATTAATTTCTATTTAAACTAATTCTATTTTAACCTAGTTCTGAATTTTGGAGTTTTGTGAATAAAATAAAAAATAAAAAATAAAACAAAAGAAAATGTATTAAGGTTTTAGAATCCACACCCACCAAATTACAGCAACATATTCTCATGTTCGCCAATACATATCCGAAATTCTCACCGTACAAATCCTATGTATGTTCTACTATGCTTCAAAAATTAATTAAATCATTCAATGAATCTGTTATTTGCACAAATCACAAAAGATATCCGGTTTAAACCAAATCATCAAATGTATTCGTAGAACGAAACACAATGGATATCCAATGTTTTGATAAATGAAAAATCTAAGCAATCAATTAAATGAGACTATCTCAAATCATCACATGTATCCCGAAATCACAATAAATATTTAAGAAATCATCTTAATAATTGAAAAGAAGTAAAACACTGGAAATATTAAACCCAATAAAATCGGATAGTATAAACTTTCATGAAAATATTGTTATTCTTCAAATGTGAAGTTTCATCATCAACCTTAGTTGAAAAACTAGCTACTCATCACTAAGAAGAAAAAAACTAAATTTTATTAAGAACATAAAAATAAAAAAACTTACAAAGAATAAAAGCTAAAGAACCCAGCTGTCGTTATGTACAATGTTAGGATGTGTCATAAGTGATGCATATCATAGGGTTTTTATAGCAAAACATTAGGTTAGACCCCATATTTTAAAATAACACCTTTTCCCCTCAAAACCCCAATAAGAGAAAATAATGCTAGGGTTTTGAGTGTCTGCAGCCGCCAGGAACAAGGAAATTCGCGTTCTTATATTGCAGGGCCCCTATAGCATAAAAAACATTCGAATTTGGAAAATCCTATTTCACAATGATTTGTAGTATTTTAAATTATCTTTCCAACGCCACTGATTTCACTTTAATTCGATATTTGAGCTGAAAGTTATGATCAAAATATTATAACTTGTGCAAAACGTAAAATTTAATCCAATTCAATTTTGATTTTGTACTTCATTCCAAACTTTGCATTTTTCACTTTAAAACTGCTGTTTTCTCTCAATGGTCTGAAAAATACCAGAATACAAAAACTAATAAAAAACATTAAAAAATAACAAAGCTAAAAGTTTAACAAATATAAATTAGGGAAAAGTACACATAACCCCCTCAAACTACCATCTCATTGTCAATGTACCCCCCAAACTACCAATTGTGTTAATGTCCCCCCTCAAACTACCAAAAAATGTTAATGACCCCCAAATGACAAAAATACCCTTCATAAAATTATTAAAATAAAATAAAAACAAAAAAATTATTAAAAAATATAAAATAACAAAAATTTATACCAAAAAAATAAAAAAAAATTAAAAACTGTTTTGTCTTTTTCTTTTTTGGTTTATTTATTTATTTATTTAAAAAAATAATTTTCAATTTTTTTTAAAAAATGTTCTTTTTCGTTTTTTTTTTAATTTAATAAAAAACTGGTTTTTCCTTTTTCTATTTCATTTGTTTTTTTAATATATAATTTTAAGTTATTTTTTCGTTTGCTTTTTTTTTCTTTTAAAAAAAAATATCTTTTTCGTTCTTTTATTTTTTTTTCGTTCTTTTATTTAATTTGTTTTTTAAAAAATAAATTTTTTAGTTTTTTAATTTTAATTTTTTTAGTTTTAGTTTTAGTTTTTTATTTTTATTTTTTTAATTTATAAGGACATTTTTGTCCTATTCCTCAAAAAAAATTTGTGTCATTTTTATCTTTTTGTTGGTCTTAAGAGGGATATTAATATTTTTTGGTAGTTTGAGGGGGACATTAACACAATTGATAGTTTATGAGGTACATTGACAATGAGATAGTAGTTTGAAGGGATGATGTGTACTTTTTCCTATAAATTAATAGTCCAGATGTACAATATTTGTCGCTCACAGTTCACTTTCAGGTCAGAAGGCAATGCCAGAAAATTGAAGCGCACTCGATCTGTTTGAAGCACCCATCGAGCAAGGCCAGAGAATTGAAGCGTACTCGGTCTGTTTGAAGCACCCATCGAGCCTTTCATGGCTGACTACACCAGCCGCACATCGGCCCCCTCGTCACGGTGCGATTCCTCAACACACTCTCCTCGCCTTTTATGGCCAACCGCAAGGCCCGATCCCCTGCCCCCAAAACTCCGTCCAACAACCTTGTTGTTGTTATTGTTAAGATCCTAAGAAAACACCGTAAAGGGCTGAGCGAAATGGGGTCGAACCACCGCGCCGCCAATAGGCAAAACCGTGAAGAACCGACAGCGAATTGTGAAGAACCGCAAGGTGTCGCAGGGTCTCCTAACCCCGAAGATTCCCAAAACCAACTTCCCCGCGCGGCCGATTTGGTAGAAACTCAGATCTACCCATTCCACCATCAGATCAGAGATGGGTCCTTATCGACTCAGTTCGGTGCAGTCCACCATCGGATCTAGGTTGGGACCGGGCCTGGATATCGATCAATTTGCTCCATCTAACTGGAAATCGAATAGAGGGTAAAATGCATGAAATGGTTGAAGGTCAGTTTGGTGATTGACCAGGTCTAAATGAGGGTAAAATGGAGACATTTGCATTGAAAAAAAACCATGAACGGAGCATGTGACGCCCATTTCGTATGGTCTTACGGAAAAGGCTAATAGAACAGCGACATTGAAAAATTGGAAAACTTTGTGGGATACATTGTAAAATTTTAAATATTAGAAGCAAGATTGAAAACGAGTGACAACTTTTGGGGGAGTGAATTGTATTTAACCATTATTTATTTATTTATTTCATTATTTATTTATTTATTTTGTTGTTATTTTTGAGTTGGGTTAGATTTTTGGGTTAAATACGTTCAACCCCATGTGGTTTAACGATTTTATGTTTTGCCACTTGTGGTTTATTTCGTATTGTAGATAGTACCTCGTTTATAGCTAAAGACGAAAATGACACTTCTGTCCAATTTCCATCCAAAAATTTACAAAAGTCCACATCAACACCTCCCCTAAGAAAAAAAAAAAAGGTGATGGTCCACTTGACCTGCTAAACGAGCTACTAGTCTTAAATTGATCAAATAATCACATAGATGAAGAATGTTAAGAGGAGAAAATATTGAGTAATGTTATTCTTCACACTCATTATAAATTTGCTGATGTGTCGTGTTTTAAGTGGTTTTTTTATGTCAATCATTTAAAAAAAATTTTAAAAAATCACTTAAAATACACAACGTTAACCGATACGAAATTGGTGTGAATAGTAATGTTAGTAAAAATTATTACTTTTGTCGTGCTTAGCCCTTGAAAAACAAGATCCATGTATTTTTTACTCGGGCTTAGGGTATTTTCAATAGCTTAATACATTTTCACCTTTAGGTTAAAATAGCTAACCAATTCACCAAAAATTTCCTCCATTTGATTATGCCAATCAAATGCAAAATGCATTTGTGATGTATATACGTAGAGTTGCACTATTCACACATGCATATTATTATTTTTATTTGTTTATCTTACTTTCTCTCTCCCTCCTTCTCTCTCACACCAAAACTCATTTACTCTATAACAATATTCTAATAAATCTCTGAATTTAGGAAATTGTATTCCAAAGTACGTTTATATGGCAAAATTTATGTTTACCATTTTATAGTTACACTCATGCGAACCACCTTATATGAGAATTAAAAATTTGCTGACTTTATAATAAATAATTATTAAAAAAAAAGACTTATTGTTGAAAAAATGTCTTAGAATTAAAATAATGAAAGAAAAAAAATATTATAATAATATAGTAAAATAATAGATAATCAAATTTATAGTACCTTTTAAAATTTATTAGTCAAAATAAATAAAATAAATTTTAATTAAACATTTTAAATATAAAAATGCATAAGCCATTAAAAGTTCGCTTATTGCACCTGGGAATCGTATTGTCCCGGGCGCTTTCAAAAAAAACGTTTACGGTCCGTATAGACGAAATTAATCCCTTACGTTACGTACGTGCGAACACCAGAAAAAAGAAAAAAAGGCCCCTACGTCACGTGCGAGTTTTGTGCACCGAGTTGAGACAGACTAGGGAAGGGGCCGAACACGAACACGCACACGCAGTCACCGCCTGCTCTCGAACTCAACTCAGCTCTCTCGCTACCCCGCCGCCGACCAACAATCCTTACCCACCGGTGACTTCAGCACCGGTCATCGCTCTCTCTCTCTCTCTCTCTCTCTCTCTCTCGGTGCCTTCAATAGCTTTATCACTTACCGACTTACATAGCCTTCTATATCAGCAACACCGTCATGGCGCAACCCCTAGAGGTCTCTCTCTCTGTATTTTTACATGTATTTGTGTGGTTCCTTAACATTGCGTAATAGATTTTATGCCAGAAATTATGAAACTTTTTATTCTTTTTGGCTGTTGTGTGGTTCCTTAACTTTGCGCTATAGATTATGCCAGTAAATTATGAAGCATTTTATTCTTTTTGGCTGTTTAATAATGAAAGTAGCTAAATTTAATGGAGCCAAGTGATTTTATGGAACTCAGTTTAGTGGAGTATATAATTTTCTTGAGCTCCAAGTAACAAAAAGCTCTTAATCGTTATGCTTGGAGTTGTGGAGAGACAATATCTGGTTTCTTGATTTTCATTTAGCTTGGAAGTATCTGGTAAATCTGCGTGGATTTATGGATTTGGTTGGTTTGTGTTTTTGGCTTGTTGGAAATTCGAACTAATGTGAGTTTTTTCCTTTTCTCTTTTTCGAATAAGAAATGGGATTCACAATTTCATTATGCTTTCTATCTTTTTCTTGACACTTAATAGTAGGGCTTAAGCTGAAGACTCTGAGGACAAGTTTTTGGGTTTTACTTGTGATACATTTTGAAAAGTGCTTATCTGATAATGCAGAGACTCTCCAGGTCTTTTGTGGTATATTTTCTGTATAGAAAAGTTTGCATTATTTCTTTTTCTAAAAAAAACTGGGCGTGAAGACTTAACTGTTATGTGTATTTGTTATGATCGAATCTTAGTAAGTGAAGGTGTATGAGGCAGAATTCTCTTGGGTCCTGAAAAATCAAATCTCAAGGTTCTGGGATATTGTTTCTCCTACTCTCTCTCTCTCTCTCTCTCTTGCGCACTTGATCTTTTGTGTGCAATTGCTACTAAATGTACTGAACGCATGACTGAAATATGGAATTCACCATAGTTGTCTTAACCTGAGCATTACTGCAGGGTACTACGAAGTCTTTCGAAGCAGTTAGGTTCAGTTTCTTTACAGATGAAGAGGTTCGAAAGCACAGTGTTGTGAAGATTACAAATTCAATTTTGCTTGATAGTATGGAGAGACCGGTGCCTGGTGGATTGTATGATCCAAAATTGGGCCCACTAGATGAAAGGACGCTGTAAGTCTCTTTTAACCCACCTATTTAGATTGAGTCCTATGGTAGGTGCTTTCTGTCTTACATTATTCACATTTAAGGCCACATGCTTGTTAATGCCTCTGTCGGAATCTGATGACACCCAGGATGAACTTTTGTGTGGTCTGTTCTGTAATTCATATTCCTTTGTTAGTTTTATCATCTTGTGGTCTGTTCTGTAATTATTATTCCTTTGCTAGTTTTATCATCTTATTTTTTTTGTTAGACTTATTGTCAAAGTTTTAGTTATCCTTTTTGTCCCCCCCCCCCCCCCCCTTCTCTGTCTCTGCTTCTGCTTCTCCCCATTAAACAATATGTCCTCCTATTTTAATTGACGAACGGATATGTCAATTTAGAGGTAGATAGTCCATGCCCACGTTACTAGTAAGGGGGATATTTTAAAGTAATAAAATAACATGCAGTTATCTTTTCACTGATACAATTGACAATTTTTAGTATGGTTGTTTTTTTCTTTTTCTTTGCAGCAGCTTGTACTGATTATAAATGGATTCTTCATCATGTAACAAATTTTGCTCATACTGCTGGTTTACTGGAAATGATCGTGTGATAATGAACGATGTTTAATAGGTGCATTTGTTGTAGAATACATGGCAATTTTTGTGACGTAGGGATGATACGGTTCTTTTGTTTCTGATGCAGTTGCAAGACATGTGAGCAGCGTTCATTCCATTGCCCAGGCCATTTTGGTCGCATAGACCTTGTTTCACCAGCCTATAATCCCTTGCTATTCAATATTCTTCACAGTCTTCTTCAGAGTACTTGTTTCTTTTGTCACCATTTTCGAGCAAGCAGAAGCCAGGTATTTTCACTTTGATGGGGCAATATATAGTACCTCCTGGGCCTCATGGAGACTGTTGTGCTTTGTTCCTTTCATTGACCTTGCTTTTTGAATGTTATTTTCTAGTTATTTTTTTAAATCCTTGTTGGCTTTTATATCTTCTCTAATGGTTTTCTTTTGAATTTTTATACCAATTTAAGGTTGAGACATGTGTTTCTCAATTGAAACTCATTGTGAAAGGTGATGTTGTTGGGGCCAAAAGGTTGGACTTGGATACATCGAGTGAAACCTCATATCCAGATGACATCGATGTGAGCCAGTATACTGATAAGGAGCATTTATGTCAGCAAGGATGGACCTCTCTTCAGTTTACTGAAGCTATGTCTGCTTTGAGAAAATTTATGAAGCCAAGATCTGTGGTTTGTAAGAACTGTGAGGCCAGAAATCCTAAAATCAGTAAACCTACTTTTGGATGGTTTTATATGGTAAGTTTTTTCATGTCGTCACTGCTTGAAAACTGTCCATGTAACCAGCGATAGTTCCTTTCTTATTTGTCTTTAACTTTTGGTGATATTTGATGATATTTGAAGGATATATATATATATATACATACATATATATATATATATATATATACACACACACACATATATATATATTTTTTTTTTTTTCTTTCAGTTCTTGTAGTAAAATGCATGGATTTATTTGTCTGCTTTTGGCAACTTTTTCAGTTGATATTTTTTGGGTGTGTGAGGGCTTGGAAGCCTGGAACTTTGACAAATAACATACAGAAACCAGCAACTGATCTAATTTCAATAAGAAGTGGGAAAAAAAATCTTAAGTGAATCCATAGGATGGGAGTGGCTATTAAGATGCCCTTTCTTTAAAAAATTGCTCAAATTTAATTTGTAAAGCAGATTCACTATCTGATTGTGTTTGATTGTGTATGTAATTTTGTGTTTATCTTTTTTTTGATAGGTAATAGCAATTTATTTATAGAAAAGCGCTACGGGGCGCAACCCTTATACACGGGAAGTATACAAGAGAGCCCTTAAGCGGGTTGAACAGAAAATAAATTTAAGAAGTCTACAAAAGTAAAGACACTCAAACTACGATATGGCGCTATCCAAGAGTATAAAGTGTTGAGCAACCGTTTCCTTAGCTCCACCATAGGTGTCTCTACATCTTCAAACAAACGAGCATTCCGCTCCCTCCAAATACACCACAACAAGCAAAGAGGAGCTAACCGCCAAACCTCTTTCGCATGCCGACTCCCAATAGCCGCTCCCCAACTAATCAATAACTCCAACACCGAATGTGGCATAACCCACTCAACCCCAAATAAATTAAGAACGTAGCTCCACAGGGCCCGAGCTACCTCACAATGAAGCAACAAGTGATCAATAGACTCCCCACTTTTCTTGCAAAGACAACATCACTCCATTACTATAACATTCCTCTTACGCAAGTTATCAAGAGTCAAAATTTTGCCCAAAGCTGCTGACCATACGAAGAAAGCCACCCTAGTTGGAGCCTTAACACGCCAAATATTTTTCCATGGAAAAGGAAGAGAAGGGCCATCTTTCCTACAGAGTTCTACATAGAAGGAATTCACCTCAAATAAACCTTTTTTAGAGGGATTCCACACTAATCTGTCACCCTCACCATGACGAATCGAAGTAGAATATAATCGGTCGAAGAGAGAGAGAACCATATCCATCTCCCAATCCTGGATATGTCTTGTGAAAAGAACATTCCACTGAACTACACCATTAAGGACCACCAAATTTTCCGCCACCATCGCGTCTTTGTTCCTTACAATACAAAAGAGAGCTGGAAAGCATTGCTTCAAGGAACTATCCCCACACCACCGGTCATGCCAAAAACTAATATTAGCTCCACTCCCCACTTCAAAACGAACAAAATTGCGGAAATCCTCCCACCCCCTCCTAATATGTTTCCATACACCCACTCCAAAGGAACCCAAGACCTCTTTCGAGCACCACCCGCCCTCAATACTCTGAAATTTGGCATCAATAACCAAACGCCATAAAGCCTCTCTCTCCCTACCATATCTCCATAACCATTTACCCAAGAGCGCTCGATTGAACTGGATGAGATTGTGAACTCCCAACCCACCTGCGTATAAAGGTGTACAAATCTTCTTCCAACTCACTAGATGGAACTTTTTCTCATCACCAATGCCTCCCCAAAGAAAATCCTTTTGGATTTTATCAAGCCGATTAGCCACCCTCACTGGCATAGGAAACAAAGAAAGGTAATAAGTTGGAATGTTGGAGAGCGAACTTTTGATAAGAGTCAACCGGGCACCCTTCGACAAGTACATCCGCTTCCAACCCGCCAACCTCCTTTCCATTTTTTCAATAACACCATTCCAAATAGAATTGGACTTGTAAGAAGCACCCAACGGCAAACCCAAATAAGTCATAGGCATAGAGGCAACCCTACATCCAAGAAGATTGGCCAACCTATCAACCTCCTCTACCCCACCAATTGGGACAATTTCTGATTTTCCTAGATTAATTCTCAACCCAGAAGCTGCCTCGAATCCTAAGAAGATACATCTCAGGTGGCGAATTTGTTCTTCTTGGGCACCACAAAAGATCAAAGTATCATCAGCGAACAGCAGGTGGTTCACGACTAGTGCCTCTGAATCACTGGAACCCACTGAGAACCCTGTCAAATTACCCTGGTCCAATGCGGCAGTCAACATCCGACTCAACGCCTCCATAACCACCACAAACAACAACGGAGAAAGAGGATCTCCTTGGCGCAATCCCCGAGAGCTATTAAAGAAACCCGAAGGGGTTCCATTAACAAGAATGGAGAATCTCACCGTTGAAATACAAAAACGTATCCAATCCCTCCATTTTTCCCCCAAACCACATCTTTGAAGCAAATATAGCAAGAAATCCCAATTCACATGATCATAAGCCTTCTCCAAATCTAGCTTACATAGGAGTCCAGGTTCCCCCGATCGAATCTGACTATCCACACATTCATTTGCAATAAGCACAGAGTCTAAAATTTGTCGACCTCCGATAAACGCATTCTGAGTGTTGGAGATAATCTTGCCCACAACGGACTTAAATCTGTTGGCAAGGACCTTTGAGATAATCTTGTAAACCCCCCTACCAAACTAATAGGTCGAAAATCTCTGACATCCATGGCACCAGTCTTCTTAGGAATCAAAGAGACAAAAGTAGCATTCAAGCTCTTTTCAAACTTTCCTCGAGAATGAAACTCTGCAAAAACATCCATAATGTCAGTTTTTAAAAAATCCTAGCACTTCTGAAAGAAAGCCGCAGTGAAACCGTCAGGACCCGGCGCCTTGTCACCATTCATATCCCTGATAACCTCCCACACCTCCTTCTCCTCAAAAGCTCTTTCTAACCAAATGCTCTCCTCCGCCTCAATGGATAAAAAAGATAGGCCCTCCACCCTAGGCCGCCACGAGCAATTCTCCAAGTACAAATTACTGTAGAAATTAACTAAGTGCTCCTTAATCTCCGCAGGATTTCTGGAAGTTATACCATTAATACTCATAGAGTCCACTTGGTTGAATTTACGATGTGAGTTGGCCACCCTGTGAAAGAATTTTGTGTTCTTATCCCCCTCCTTTAACCACAAAGCTCTAGACTTTTGCCTCCAGCTTGTTTCCTCAAAAAGAAGGGTCTTCTCCATCTCTCTCGCCATATCTACCCTTCGGACTTTATCAACCTCCTCTAGGCCACGTTGTTCTTCGATTAACTCCAGTTCTCGAATGCCCTCCAGTAATTCTTTCTTCTTTTTCCCTAAATCACCAAACACTTCTTCATTCCATTTCTTCAAATCAACCTTCAAGGCCTTCAGTTTATTGGCCAAAACGAAGCTAGGAAGACCCGAAAACTCGTAAGACATCCACCACTTTTTCACCTGCTCAACAAAACCCTCGTATTTCAGCCACATATTTTCAAACTTAAAATACCTGTTACCTCCTCTATTTGTCCCACAATCCAATAACAAAGGAAAATGATCGGAGAAAATTCTTGTCAACCTCCTCTGAGAAACTTCAGGAAAACGATCCTCCCACTCCGGAGAGGGGACCTAACTAATTGTTAAGAAACATTAAGTTGTGGACAGATATATATTCATTGCAGGCATTTACCCTCCTTGATTCTTTAATAATTTTTTTTTTAATAAGTAAAGTATATTGAAAAAGCGCAAAGGGGCGCAACCCATAGTACACAGGACGTATACATGAGGCCCTTAATTCAAAGAAAAAAGAGAGCACCTATCTATGAATTCAAAATAGAACACTCATGGATAAACTGAATTTTCTCTCTCCACATAAACAACGTTTGTAGCATCATTTTCTTCAAGTTCATCAAATTAGTTTCACAATCTTCAAAACAACGTGCATTTCGTTCCCTCCATACACACCACATCAAACACAATGGAGCCATGCGCCAAATTGGTATCAAAGTCCGATTACCCTTTTGCCCCCTCTAACTCCCCAACATATCTTTCACCGATCGCGGCATTAGGTTTTGTATTGCTCTGCTCTTTTTCTCCATTGCATCTTTTTGCTTGTTAATCGAGATTCATTTGTTCATGATTATTAAAAAGAGAGAATGCTCTTTGCATAGTGAAAGGGTCTTGTTCCTGGCTCATGCAATAATAATTTGAAGAGGGGATAGGAAGTTAGTAATGGATTAAGAAACAAGAGTTGACCGGCAAGATTGATGGAAGGTTTGAAGGGGTCCTATTTAGAAGGATGGTTCCTGCTTTCTTAGAGTGATGCTTCTCAATTTTTGATCTAGGACAGAAGTTATGATACCAAAATTGATGTAGAAAAAAAGATTTGAAACCAAATCTTATGTTGGAGAATCTGGAAAGCAACTTGTTTTAGGGTTCAGGACAAGTTATGGCTACGATTTTGGTGGGAAAAAGGCTGGAAAATATTAGGGAATATAGGGTTTTTTTAATGGTATAACAAAAGGTTAGGATTTGGAGATGAAATAGAGAGGAAAATTTAGCATTTGGCTGGCTGATTCTGGGCTGTGAACAGTTTTTTTTTTTTTTTAAAAAAAAGTAAATTTAGTCTTATTTAAAGCGTAAGGTGCCCTTAAGTACACTGGAATTATACAAAATGAAACACCTAACTAGGAATAGAAAAACGGATAAGGAAATCGGCAAAACTAATTGATAGTGGCTTGTTCTCCCCGCTGTGAACAGTAAGTCGGGAATAGTCTTTTAATCTTTTTTTTTTTTGGATTGTTTGAATGCTATTTGATGGATAGGTGGTTTGGGCCGTTTAGGATTGATTCTGAAAAGCTCCATTAACTATGGCGATGCAAGCGTGCCCTATTGGCGAAGGAAAGGCAAGGCTTACGTGCTGTAGAGTTGAGTGCTCCTTGTGGGTTTCGGGTTTGAGGGCTTAGGTCCTTGCGGGTTTGTTTGAGTTTTTTTTTTGTGGGCTAGTTTGGTTGTTCCTATGTATACTGCCTGTATACTTAAGGGCGCTTGACACTGTTCTAATAAAACCTTTCTTACTTATAAAAAAAAGGGATTGATTCTAGGGAAACAATATATAAAGATCAGATCATATATTGATTGGAATTCAAAACAAAATTGCTGGAAACTGAAAGAAGAGAAAAAAGAAAAGAAAAGAAGAGACAAGCCTAGGTATCATACCTTGTTTTTCCAAGCATCACAACTAGGGTTCCTTGGTATCACACCTAGTTTTTCACCTAAAGGTTAGCTAAAAGACAACAAAGGAAAACAAAGAGAGAGGACATGATGCTATGATGGTATCCCATTTATCATTTGCAGATGATACGTTGATCTTTTGTGATCCTATTGTTGACCAGATTCGAGACTTGAGGTGTTTGCTGCTTTGTTTTGAAGCAGCTTCGGGCTTGAGAATTAATTTGTCTAAATCTGAGATGGTTCTGGTAGGTGAGGTAGGGGATGTGGAGGAGTTAGCTAGTATTCTTGGGTGTGGTGTGGCCTCACTTCCGATAAAGTATTTGGGTCTTCCGTTAGGTGCTAAGTATAAAGACGCTCATATGTGGAATAGTATTATTGAGAAGATGGAAGTTAGATTAGCGGGGTGGAAGAGGTTGTGTTTATCTAAAGGTGGGAGGTTAACTTTGATCAATAGTACTCTTTCAAGTGTACCTACGTTTTTTTCTGTCTCTTTGCCCTATTCCAGTGGGAGTGGCAAATCGTTTGGAAAAACTTCAGAGAGACTTCATTTGGGGTGGTATTGGAGATGAATTTAAATTTCATTTGGTTAATTGGCATACAATTTGTTCTTCAAAGGCTTCGGGGGACTAGGAGTGAGAAATATGGTTTTGTTTAATAAAGCTTTGATGGATAAATGGTTATGGAGATATGCTTTGGAGAGGGATGCTCTTTGGAGAAAGGTGGTAGATTTCAAATATGGAAGTATGAGGGGTGGTTGGTGCTCTAAGGAGGTTGGAGGTTCTTTTGGGTTTGGAGTTTGGAAGAGTATTAGGAGGGGATGGGATGCTTTTGCAACTCATGTGAGATATGAGATCGGGAATGGTTTGAAAGTTCTATTTTGGCATGATGTGTGGTGTGGGGAGATTCCTTTCAAGACTCTTTTTCCAGAATTGTTTCTCATTGCTAGAAGCAAGGATGCTTGGGTGGAGGAGAATATGCAGAGACAAAATGGCACAATTCTGTGGAATATTTTGTTTTCTCGCCCAGTTCATGATTGGGAGGTGGAAGCGATTAGTAGATTTTTTGAGATGTTGTACACTTGTACACTTTTAAAGTTAGAAGTAGGGAGAGGATAAAATGTGTTGGATTCCGGAGCGAAAGAAATCATTTGAGGTAAAGTCTTACTATGAGGTTTTATCTAGTCCTATTCAGTCTTTATTTCCGTGGAAAAGTATTTGGAAAGTTAAAGTCCCCCTGAGAGTGGCTTTCTTTGTGTGGACGGCAACTTTAGGGAAAATTTTAACTTTGAATAATTTACGAAAGAGAAACATTATTGTGATGGAGTGGTGCTTTATGTGTAAGATTTTTGGAGAGTCCATTGAACACTTGTTTCTGCATTGTATGGTGGCTATAGAATTGTGGAGGACGATTCTGCAAATGTTTGGGGTGGAGTGGGTAATGCCGTGGTCGGTGAAAGATATGTTGGGGAGTTGGAGGGGGCAAAAGGGTAATCGGACATTGATATCGATTTGGCGCATGGCTCCATTGTGTTTGATGTGGTGTGTATGGAGGGAGCGAAATGCACGTTGTTTTGAAGATTGTGAGACTGATTTGATGCATTTGAAAAGAATGATGCTACAAATTTTGTTTGTGGAGAGAGAAACTTCAGATTATGCATGAGTGTTCTTATTTTGAATTTATAGATAGATGCTCTTTTTTTTCTTTGAATTAAGGGCTTCATGTATACGTCTTGTGTACTATGGATTGCGCCCCTTTGTGCCTTTTGAATATGCTTTACTTATCAAAAAGAAAAAAGAAAAAAGAGAGAGGACAAGGAAGAAACAAAAACAAAAACAATAAAAATTACAATGTTAAAGTATTTTAATGGGCTAATAACTAATTTTTCTCTTTGGGTTGATTTTTGTAGAGTGGTATGTCAGGTGCCAATGCTAGACGGAATGTAATTCAAGGGATCAAGGTGGGAAGGTCATTAACCGGTGGAACTAATGGAAAAACTTCTCTTGAGGTGCAAAACACCAGTGATATGACTCCCTGGGGGGATGTTGTTGATACTGCTGAAACAGAAACCTCCAGTGCTATCTCTTCTGAAGCTCAAGATAGTCCTGCAAGAAGGCATAGAAAAAAAGGAGGGGAAGTGCCTCTTGAGTTCTTTAAGCAGAAGGATTTATTTTCGGGACCTCTTTTGCCATCAGAGGTATGCTACTTGGGGAAGTTTCTTTTTTACAATCGTAATTGCCATCATTTGTCTATGGTTGTCATGACTTGGGTTCAATGTTATAGGAACCTAATCTGATTTTGAAGTGCATTTTTAAAGTTTTCTCTCTCTTTCTCCATTTTCTCTTCTAATTTACAGGTTAAAGATATTGTGAAGCTTCTCTGGGAAAATGAGAGTCAGCTGTGCTCATTTATCAGTGATATTCAGCAGCAGGGACTTCAAATGAAAGATGCTTACTCTATATTCTTCTTAGAGACTATTCTTGTACCTCCAATCAAATTCCGCCCCCCATCCAAGGGAGGTGATTCGGTATGTACTTGTTCTTGAAAGAAAATCTTGCTCTTTTTCAAAAAAGTGGGGGTTTGTTTTCTTCTATTCCTATTTGACTTTGTTTTTCCCTCGATTGTCGTGATCCTGGAAAATATTATGTTGGTTAAAGATATCTGTGCTGTGGTTTTGTTGGCAAATCTAGCAATCTTAATAGTTGGCTTTCTTTGCTTTCCACCAAACATATTAATCATTTAGATTATCATATGAACGATGTTTATGCATTGTTGCGATGCTTGCACACATTGTCTTTTGAAAAATATTATATTCTTAATCACATTATAGTTGGCATGGTTTATCTCTAGCTCTGTCGGCCTGTTTCTCTCTTCCTCTGGTTTGGTTGAAACAATGTAAGAGTATGGTGGTTAAAGAGGAAGAAAATGGTAAGTCATGTTAGGAGCATGCATTGTGGACCTAATACGATATTAGATGCTCTCAACTTATCAAAAAAAAGAAAAGAAAAGCGATATTAGATGCTCTCATGGAGCATCTGAGAAAGGTAAAATTACTTTGGCATTTTAGATAATCCAATTAATTTGTGTAAAATCACTTTTTGAAGATATTTTAGATCATTGTAATGTTACATCTTGATTTTTTGGTGTCTTTTTTGCACACATGCTCTGTACTAGAGCAATGCTCCCCGCTTTTCTTGCTCTAAGTATTTTCTGAACCCATTGTAGTGTTCATTATGACAACTAAGCTAGGCTGGTCTCTATCATGGTAAAGTTGTAATTATGTCAAACTGTATCTTAAATAATCATACCACGCTCTGAAGGCAGTTGTTTATGTTAGAAATAGTGCTACTTGTTCTAGTGGCAATTTATTTATTTTTGCTCCGGCCCCCTTTTTTGCTTATACTTTTTGTTCTGTGCTTGTAATACTTGGAAACTGTTGACTATTGTAAATTCAACTCAATTGGAAAAGGATAAGAATAATGTGGCTTCTACTTGAAGGGTGAGCGAGTTGTTGGTGAGTTGGAGGAAACAATTGGGAAACCGTACTGCTTTGAAAATACAGGTGGTCGCTCTCGGAGTACTGTTGTATGGAAGATGGTTCCTTCTTGTCTTTTATGGTGCTTGTGGAGGGAACGTAATGATAGATAGTTCAAGGACAAAGAAAGGACGACTGAGGAGCTTATTATTGTTATTTTTTTTTCTTCTTTTCTTTGTACTCTTGGACTGCGGCATTCCTAACTCCTTTAGTGATTAGCTTTAGTGATTTTTTTGTTCTCCTTCTTAGCCGCTTTACTTGTATATTTCCTGTGTACTTGACTGCCCTTTGCGTTTTTTAATGATATCTTTCTTACTTATAAAAAAAAATAAAAATAAAAATGGAGGTTGGCTCCTTTGCGTTTAATGTTGTGCTTTGGAGTGAGTAGAATGCAAGGAGCTTTGAAGATCGTGAGATTGTGATGTTAGATGATGTTACAATCCCTTTATACATGGAGAGTAGCATGGAATAGTTTGCATATTTATAATTTTTTGAGTTTTTGGAATCTTGTTCTTGTGTACTAGGGTTGCGTCCCTCTGCACTTTTTAATGAATTTGGATTGCTAAAAAATTCTATTATTGTTACATGTAAAGTTGAGTGAGGTTCAGTATTTTTTTGTTTGTTTTTTTTGCACCTGCAACATGTGTAGCGGGATGAATAACTTAATGCTATTTTTTAATTTGTGTCTACTACATTCTTTTGATTTTAAGGATGCTTCATTGAATTACATGTTTGATGTTATTGTAGGTAATGGAGCATCCTCAAACTGTTTTGTTAAATAAGGTGCTACAGTCCAATATATCTTTGGGAAATGCGCATGTTAACAACTTAGAATACTCAAAGATAGTACGCCAGTGGATGGATCTCCAACAATCTATAAACGTGTTGTTTGATAGCAAAACTGCCACAGGTGAGTATAAATTGATGCTATCTTCCTTGATTGGACTTCTAATTTCTGTTATGTTTTTGAATATGAGTAAATTCCATAGATTCTCTTTTGATTGCATTTCAAATATCTATAATCATATTACTCAAAAAAAAAATCTATTAATCAAATTAAAATATGCAATGCCTTACATTTATCGGCTTTTACTTTGATCAATGATGAAAATCCTGTCTCTCCATTACTCCTCCCCTCTCTTACCCTTCTTAAACTACATGTGTAATGGTGTGTATATGCTTCTAAAGTGTATGATTGTAATGAATGTCTCGTGCTTTATCTTAGAGTCTGCGTTAAAAAAATACGGATTGCGGTTTTATTCCAAAGATTACCTGAGGGAACTGGTCATGGGTAGAGTTATTTGAATTGAAAAAAAAAGTGTTCCACTTTGTTTGCATTGTTAATACTTATTTGTGTGCATTGGATGATTTAGCGTCCTTGGCTTTGACAGTGCCTGTCCCTTGTTTCAAGTATAATATGCAAGTGTTAAAATAATCACTGCCTGTAGCTGCTAACACCCGTTTTCCTTTCTCTACTTATGGTAGGTCAAGGTCGAAGAGATGTAGCTTCAGGAATTTGTCAGTTGCTGGAAAAGAAGGAAGGCATGTTCCGCCAGAAAATGATGGGAAAGAGGGTTAATTTTGCTTGCCGCTCTGTCATATCCCCAGATCCTTATTTAGCTGTAAATGAAATAGGAATTCCTCCATACTTTGCATTAAGGTTAACCTATCCCGAGGTAAGAATGGACAAATTTTAATTATCATCACGTAGTAATGAATATGTAAAAGTGTTATTTTTGTTCCTTACTTTATCACTATAAGTTTTAATTAATTATAGAGCCAAAGGGTTATGCTCTTGATGGAATCTCAGTGCGTGAGGGTAAGTGTTGGCGTGTGAGATTGGTATCGGAGGTGTATCATCGCAATTCTGTTTGTTTTAGTTTCATTTGAATTGAGAGATGGGATACTTGGGATTTTTCTATGTGGAAGCAAAATCATTTGAGATTCGTTCTGAGATTGGTGTTAGTTGTGTACGTTTAGTAGAGAGAAGTAGAGGAACTATCCGGTTGGCTGAAGACTTCGATGGAGGCGTTGATAAAAGGAGGAGCTTTGAGCGAGTTTTGTTGGGCCTATCTTGTGGGAAATACAATGTATATTTTGCAGCAGCAAGTAAATAGTCATGGGAGATTCTTGGAGTTATCGGAATGTGGTGGTGGAGGAAGGTGTAGTTTTGTTATAGTACTAGAGGGGAGAGAAGGAAGAGGATGGGCTAACTGCCTATCTCAGTTGAGGCGCCTGGAGAAGTATTATGAGAAGAAAGATGTTGGGGGAGAACAAAAATGGGGAGAAGCAAGGAGTTTTCACGGGGTTATTGTGGACAGTGGACCAGGGAGGGTGGTCGCACGCGGAGGTGTTGGAAGGGAAGGGGCAGTCCTAGGAAAGAGCGTCGTCGAGCAGGGGCAACATGGGCTTTTCTGGACAGTCAATGCCAAATATGGAAAATCTTGGAAGGAAGGAGACACATTCACCGGCCGGAGATCACGCGGGTAAAGATGGAGAGGTTGTATTGACAAAGCCTGTTTTGGAAGGAGCTTTAATTTTGCAGCCGTTGAAGAATATGTGTATGTCGATTAAAAAGGAAGCTGATAGATGTCTGGGTTGGTTAGAGATGGGCTCCGTGCTAAATGGGGCCGGGGAAATATAAGGCACTATCGAAAACAATTTAAAGGATTTGAAAGACAAGGTAATGGTTTTGTCTAGAGAGGAAGATGAATTTGTGATGGGCTGAAAGGAGTTTGGGTTTCTAAAGAATAAGGAAATGGGCTCCGAAGGGGGAAATTGGGAAGGAGCATTTCAAAGCCCAACCATCAAATGAAAAAAGAAGAGTTGAACTTGAGACGGGTAACTTCTTAGTGTACAGTAGTCGGGTACAACCTAAGCATAGAAGCAAGTGGGGGAGCGAAGGCCCGTGTTGGGCTCGACGGCGGGGATGACAACGATGAAAGTCGTATCTGACCCAGAGGGTGCCAATGTAGTCTCTGGGTGCATGGGTGGTGTAGTCCACAACATGGCATCGAGTGTCCCTCCTTTGGCCTTGAGTTTGAAGCTTGATATGGCGGAAGAAAATAATGGGTCTATGGCAAATAACGCCAAAGAGCACAAAACAAGTGGAGGTGAGAGTAGTATAGTTGGGGAGTCATCTTTGGCTTAGATTTCTCGGTTTCAAGTTCATGAGGGAGATAATGCGGAGGGGGTTGAGGGTGGTTGAGTGTTAAAGGGGTGTAGTTTTGGTGGGAGGTTGCGACAATGCATTGCAGAGGGTGGTGTCTGAGTTGGGTAACCAGATATTGTATCAGAGGGTAGAAGGATGTCAGTTTTTTGGGACTTGAGTAGCACTTGTGGAGAATGAGGAGGGTGTAGTAGGGAGCTTTGTGGGTAGTAAGGATAGTTTATGCTGTGGGGTTGTGGTTGATCTTGCACTAGTCGTGGTGACATGTATGGAAGAGGAAAGTAGGGAAAGTGAGATGTTGGATATCATCCACTGTTTGTAATTGGGGAAAAAGGAGGATCTTATTTGGTGTCCTAAGATTGGGCGATGGAGGGTAAAATTTTTTTTGCCATGTAGTTGGATTGTCTTGCGAAGGTTTTGAGGATCAACTTATGACTTTATTCACTGCGATTGAAGCTAGTTGACCTCAAAATGGGGTGGGTAGTGTCACGGACTTGAGTGGAAAATCTGGGAATAGAGGAGATTGTGAATTAAAGAGATTTGGTATGTTCGGTGAATTCTGATGTTAAGGGAGGTCAATCTCATAGAGTGACATGTGAGGGGAGGGGTGGCAAATGTTCTTTATGAAACCTAAGATCATATCATGGAATGTGAGAGGCCTGGATGATAACGAGAAAAGGATGGGGATTAGAGGGCTTCTAAGGAGTGGGCAACTGATATTGTGTGTTTTCAAGAGACAAAAATGGAGGTTATTACTACAGAGGTGGTTTGTAGTTTATGGGGTTGTAATCATGTGGATTGATTGTATTTGGGGACGGCAAGGGCATCAGGAGGTATTATGTTAATGTGGGATAGGCGAGGGGTGGAGAAGATTGAGGAATGTGCGGTTAGGTTTGTGGTAGCGTGTTCTTTCAGATGCGTTACAATGAATTTTGGATTTGCATTGCAGGTGTTTATGGGCCAAATGATGATGTGGAAAGATGTCTTTGGGATGAGTTGGTTGGTTTAATGAGTTTGTGGGAGATGTCGTGGTGTATTTGTGGGGATTTTAATGTAGTTTGGTATCCTTGTGAAAGATCTGGCGATCAAGGCTGACACAAGCGATGGTGGAATTTTTTAGAATTCTTTTGAGTAGGGACTCATGGATATTCCATTGGTAGGGGGAGTTTCACGTCGTCTAATAATTGAGATGTTGAGGCATGGCCCATA
The DNA here is from genome assembly GCA_028654335.1 of Alnus rubra. Classification (NCBI taxonomy): domain Eukaryota; kingdom Viridiplantae; phylum Streptophyta; class Magnoliopsida; order Fagales; family Betulaceae; genus Alnus; species Alnus rubra. The sequence continues at coordinate 5,963,227 of JAJPGS010000163.1, read as the reverse complement.
ATTGATAGATTCTTGCTATCCAGAGTTGGAGGAATATTTTCCAGATGTTTCTCAGAAATGTCTTCTTAGGTTATTGTCCGATCATTTTCCGTTGATGTTGGATTGTGGTGTGGGGAGTGGGGGTAGTAGGTATTTTAAGTTTGAAAATGTGGCTGCAATCAGAGGGTTTTGTAGTGTAGGTCAAAACGTGGTGGGGGTCCTATAATTATCAGGGTGTTCCTAGTTATGTGTTGGCACAGAAATTTGATTTGAAGAAATGGAATGAGGAGGTCTTTGGTAATGTATGGAAAAGGAAGAAGGAGATGGTGGATGGTCTTTGTGAGCTGGATTTGATTGCGGGGGAAAGATTATTAACTGGAGATGAAAAACTTAAGAAAGAAGATTATTCTAAAAAGTTGGAGAAGAGTATCTTTCTTGAAGAAGTGAGTTGGAGATAGAAGTCAAGGACCCTTTGGTTGATAGAGGGAGACAATAATACTAATTTTTTTCTATCGTTTGGCAAATTCGCATAGAAGAAATGATTTGGTGTAGTCTCTAGTGGTTAATGGGAATATGACGACTGATTCAGTAGTAATTAAGGAACATATTGCGAACTTTTATAAACATTTGTATTTTGAACAATATATGTGGCGACCAAAGGTGGATTGCCTCTCATTCCTTTCCATTGATAAGGGGGAGAGAATTTGGATCGAAAGAGAATTTGTGGAGAGCGAAGTGTTGGAGGTGGTGAGAAATTTAAATGGAGATAAGGTGCTAGGACTTGATGGATTTTCTATAGCTTTTTTCCAGAAATGTTGGGAGGTATTAAAAGAGGACATTATGGCGGTGTTCAAGGAGTTACATAGTTGAGGGAAGTTCGAGAAGAGTTTCAATGATACTTTCGTATCTCTTATTTCGAAGAAAGTTGAGGCAATGGAAATTAAGGATGCGTCCTATAAGCTTAGTGGGTGGTGTGTACAAAATTATTTCTAAAGTACTGGTAAATAAGTTGAAGTCAGTATTTGAGAAGATTGTCTTAAGTTCTCAGAATGCGTTTATTAGGGGTAGACAAATTCTGGATTTTGTCTTGGTGGAGAATGAATGTTTGGATAGTCGGATTCGCTCTGGGGAGCCGGGAATATTATGCAAATTGGATTTGGAGAAGGCCAATGACCATGTCAACTGGGAGTTTCTATTATATTTGTTGAAGAGATGCGGCTTTGGGGTGAGATGGGGCAGTTGGATAGATCATTGCATATCTACGGTGCGGTTTTTCATTCTCATTAAGGGTCACCTTTGGGCTTTTTTAATAGTTTGTGTGGATTAAGACAAGGGGATCTACTGTTTTCATTATTGTTTGTGGTTATTATAGAAGCATTAAGCATTATGATGTTTGCTACGGTGGATAGTGCGTGGGCTTTTATTTGGATTTTCAATGGGATCGAGGAATCATGAAGAGATGGTAGTGTCGCATTTGTTGTTTGCAGATTATACATTAATATTTTGTGAGCCTAGTGGTGAACAACTTCGTAATTTGAGATGCATTTTCTTATGCTTTGAAGCAGTGTCGGGGTTGAAGATAAACTTGTCTAATTCAAAGATTGTTCCCGTAGGCAATATGGCGATGTGGAGGGTTTGGCTAGCATTCTTAGGTGTAGAGTTGCTTCGTTTGGGTCTTTTTTTGGGTGCTCATTACAAGGCTTCTGTCATTTGGAGTGACATTATTGAGAAGATGGAACATAGGTTGGTGGGTTGGAAGAAGCTTTATTTGTCAAATGGAGGCAAGTTAACTTTGAGAAAAAGTATTTTTTCTACTTTGCTGACGTATTATTTGTCCCTTTTACCTTTTTCGGTAGGAGTGGCTAATTGACTGTAAAAACTTAAGAGGGACTTTCTTTTGGGGGGTATTGGCGTTGCGTTTAAGTTTCATCTAGTGAAGTGGTAAAAAATATGTACTCATATAATTTAAAGGGGTTTAGAGGTGAAAAATTTGATTCAGTTTAAGTGAGCCCTTTTGAGTAGGTGGTTTGTGGAGGTATGCTACGGAGGTGGAGACTCTGTGGAGAACGGTGGTGGACATTAAACATGATAGTATGAGAGGAGGTTGGAGTTCTAAGAAGGTTTGATGGCCCTATGGTGTGAGAGTGTGGAAATGTATAAGGAGGGAGTGGTAAGGTTTTGCTAAACATGTGAGGTATTAGGTAGGAGATGGACCTAAAGTGTGGTTTTGGCATGGTGTTTTGTGCGGGAGCAGCCTTTGAAGTTCTCATTTCCGGTAACTATTGCTTGTGGTAAGGATGTGTGGGTAGCGGATCATATGCAGTTCCGGAATGGAAACATTCGTTGGAATATTATCTTTACAAGACTTGTGTATGATGGGGAGGTGAAAGTTGTTTATGGTTTCTTTGAGTTGTATTCTCAAAGAGTAAGGCATGGAGGCGAGAATAAAATTTGCTAGATTCCTTCTGAAAGGAAGTCATTTGAAGTTAAGTCTTACTATCAGGGTGTTATCTACTCCGGTAGGTCCCCTTTTCCATGGAAGAGTATTTGAAAAGTTAAGGCTTCCTTGAGAGTGGCGTTCTTTGTGTAGATGATAGCTTTAGGGAAAATCTTTACTTTGGATAATTCACGAAAGATGAATGTTATTGTGGTGGAGTGGTGTTGTATGTGTAAGAAATGTGGGGAGTCTATTGATCATCTTCTCATTCATTGTGAAGTTGTAACAGAATTGTGGAGTGCGCATTTTCAGTTGTTTGGTGTTGCTTGGGTTATGCCTCGAAGGGTGAGCGAGTTGTTGGTAAGTTGGAGGGGATAATTGGGAAACCGTAATGCTTTGAAAATATGGAGGTTGGCTCATTTGTGTATAATGTGGTGTCTTAGGAGAGAGTGGAATGTAAGGAGCTTTGAAGATCGTGAGAAGAAATTGTTAGAGATGAAGAAAAAGATGTTACAATCCGTTTATGCATGGAGAGTGGCATTGAATAGTTTGCCTTTTTCTAACTTTTCTAAGTTTTTTGGAATTTTGTTCTTCTTTTTCTATACTTGAGGGGTTCTCTTGTACTTCTTTTGTATTAGGGCTGCGCTCCTCTGCACTTTGAATGAATTTACATTACATATCAAAAAAGAAAAAAGACTTTATCACTATATCTTATTTAATTTAGTTATCTGCTTGATCTATTGATTGTCATCTATAGAAATGCATTAACCTGCACTTGGTTATGAAGCATATTGCTTGCATCTTGATTGCATTAAATTTGCCAATCATGACCATTCATGTATGTTGGTCCTACTTGTGATCCATGTAGGTCAATAATATCGACCCTCGTACATTGGATGGCATTGAAACATTGTATGGCAAAGATTTCATTTGAATAATGTCCCTTTGGATATGTAACTACATTGTTGGCTGTATACCTAGATAGTGAGTGTAGGTGTGGACACTTTTAGTCCAGTATGCGTAATGTAGCACAGATGAATATTTGTAGGGGAGAATATGAGAGGAAATTTTCTTCTCTATATGCTTTTTGTGTTGGCCTGTAGCTTGCTTCATTCCTGATGGCTTCTAACTATCTTCCATGTTGGACTTCTCTCAGCCGGTCTTGTACTCATATTTTTTTATCCTCAACTGTCTTAATTTTCTTGTTTACTAGAAATATGGACTCTAACTAATTGGAAACATGTGCAAAATTGTGCAAAATTTCAGTGGGTCTATTGTTGATGCTAGATATTCAAATGTAGTCTTTTTCCCAGACTCACAACCTACATATACACGCGCACACACATGTAGAAGACAAGACTGGACTGGATTGTTTGTTTTTCTGATGGATGTGCAACTCTAGATGGGTGGTTGGCAAAGAATTTATTTTGGACCTTTACTGTGCAAAAAGGTGGACGATCTGAAATCTAGAATTTTTAATTCTTTTCAAATTACTTGAGGTCTTTGAGGCGCGACATAGTGAATAGCCTTTTGTTGTTTGTTTGCCTTATATTGTAAAATAACGACATTGAGATGGGTCATTTTGTTTTTATTTGAATTTATTCTTTTTGATTATTACTTGGAAAATTTTGTATGTATGGAACTACATGTTTCTCTGATATTTTCTAATTACATAGTGTGCCTTTAGGTGCAGGGAAATGTTGTTAGTATAATGATGCCTTGATTAATGAGTTCCCCATGTTTCATTTTTGCTCTTGATGTTGATATTTCTGCAGAGGGTGACTCCTTGGAATGTTGAGAAGTTGAGGAAGGCTATCATCAATGGTCCCGAAATCCATCCTGGAGCTACACACTACGTTGATAAGCTAGACACTAGGCAACTACCGGCAGGCCAAAGCAAAAACGAGCGCGACCGCCGCACTTCAATATCAAGAAAAGTATCATCCTCTCAAGGTCTTCTCACGCAACATGGGAAAGGCTGCGATTATGAATTTGAAGGCAAATTTGTACGTCGCCACTTGCAAGATGGGGATATTGTTCTTGTCAACAGACAGGTACTGGTTGATTAGATTTCACATATATAATTTCTTATGCATATCCATATGTGATGAGAGGTGCAAGCTTCTACTTTCTTTGGCTGACATTATCAAAATTATCGGAAAGTGAGCTGGGACACTAAAGTGCTGCAAACACATGCTGAAAGGGCTCATGATGTTCATACGTTATCTTCAACATTGTTTGTTAAGTGCGATCCGGATTGTAGAATGCTACTATCCTACGACACTTGAACTGCCATCTGATCTGGAGTGCATGGAAACTCATTGGTTGGTGGGTTTGGGGTGGAATCTAGAGTTGGGTCATGGATTGGGCAGGATTGCTATCCTATCCGAAACAGAGAATGGAGCTAAAAAATTTAAAGTGCTCGCAAGAGGTCTCTAGGGCTTCCGTTGGGTTTCTTGGTGTTTCTTCTGTTTTATGGGTTTCTGCGGATGTTTTCTTTGTTTCTTTGTTCTCTTTGCTCTCTTTTATTTATTTATTTATTTTTTGTGTTGGTGGTCTTTGTGTATACTTCTTGTATGCTCAGGGGCATCTTATGCTTTTTTTTTAATGATATTTTTTTTGCTTACCTATCAGATATTTTTTTTTTGCTGCTTTGTGGGCTTTCTTTCTTTGTGCTACTTAAAATTTTGGCTAGTGCTTTATGGAACTCTACTTTTGGATTATTCGTCTTAGCGTGGGTCATGCCTCATCGAGTGAGAGATCTCTTTGCTTGTTGGCTCGTTGAGTAAAACTCTCTGGAAGATGATTCCGTTATGCTTGATGTGGTGTATTTGTAGAGAGATATTACCGAAGCTTTGAAGACAAAAAAGAGATGGTGGTGGAGTTAAAGGCCTTCTTCAGTCCCTTTTCCTTTGGATGGCTGCCTATGATAGTTTCCATGACCTCTTTGATCTTTCTTTTTTTTTTTTTTTTTTTTTTTTTTTTTTCTGGTTAGGTGTTTCTTTTGTATATGTCCCTGCTATTCTTGGGTGTGCCCTTTGATTTTAATGAAAATTCGATTACTTAAAAAAAAAAAAAAAACTTTCCAAATGGTCTCTTTGGGATGTCCCCACCTTGGGTCTTCCAACAATAAAGCAACTCTAGGATGTTGTTAGGCATAGCCCATGAAACCTCGAATAAATTGAGAATCAAGTGTCAAATATCACTAGTATACTCATAATGAATGACAGGTTATTTATAGTTTCCTTATTCTTTTTACATAGGCAACACCGGTTTACAAGAGTGAAATCCCGTCTTCTAAGATTATCAACCATAAGAATTTTACCCAAAGCTGTCGTCCATAAGAAGAAAGCGATGCGAGGGTGGGGTCTTAACTTTCCAAACACTTTTTTTCCAGGGGAACAGATGAGGCTCTCCAGTCTAAAGTTTATGATAGAAGCTCTTCTCTTTGAAGCCGCAACATTCTATTGGTCACCCTTGGATGGGTTTTTGAGGAATATGACATATTAAGGAAAGAGTTGAGAGATTCCAGCTCCCAATCCTTGGTTGCCATAATGAAACTCGGTTTCCAATGTATAGAAGAGCCGGTGGAATTCAAGAAATCCAACACCAAGGCCTCTTTATCATGAGCTATTGAATGAAGTTCTGGGAATGAAGACTTAAGAGACACTTCTCCGCATTAAATTCTGGGAAGGAAGACTTAAGAGCCATTTCTCTGTACCACACGTCTTGCCAAAAGCGAAGGCGGGATTCATTCTTAACCTCGAAGGAGACAAGGTTGGAGAAATACCCCCAGCCATTTATACTATTTCTCTAAAGACACCCTTGAGCTTCCTCTGAAAACCAACCCCCTCTCTGGACTCCATATTTTTCAACAATCACCTATCTCCATAGAGAATTCTCCTCTTGTAGGAATCTTCAAAGTCATTTACCAAGCAAAGCTTTATTGAACAATATGATATTTTTAACTCCCAACCCTCCTCTGGGGATTGGGGAGTAGATAGTCTTCAAGTTCACCGGGTGAAACTGAAAAGATAGGTGTAAGCAGCAACGAAACCAACCGGAAACCAGATACCAGTAAGAGAAACTGCATGTGGAAGGCCAACAAAGGACCAGGGGAAGGCTCAGGATTACCAGGAGGAGCAAGGCAACCTATCAGACAAGGTCATGGCAACTACAAGAAAACAATGGTCACTCCAATTTGAGTCGTCGAAGGCAAGGCAGAGAGTGAAGGTAGAGGAAGAGTAAAGCTATTATAAGTTTCATCGCCTGGACCATCCCAAAGGAAATCCCTCTGAAGACGTTCCAATCGCCTAGCAATACCTGCTGGTAAAGGAAAAATGGACAAGAAATACGTAGGTAAAGTGTATAATGTACTCTTGATTAGAGTTAGGCAACCTCCCCGAGACAAGTGGATCTTCTTCCAACTAACAAAACTTTTTTCTGTTTTCTCAACTACCCATCCCAAATAACTTTTAAGAGTGCCAATGTCTTCATGTTTTCTACTCCACTTGTCATGTCCCAGCCCATTATTCCACTTTTCATGTTCTTGTCCGCGTTAAGCTGCCCTTTCAGGGTCATGGAATTTACTTCTATACATGCACTATATTAGTGTTTTTTTTTTGTTATTATAAGAGTTTATTCAAGAAACAATGAGAAACAGGAGTAGGAGAAAACCAACAACCAAGGTAACTCTTAACACAAGGCTGGATCACAACTCCTATCTTATCCAAAGAGCCACAAATCAAGAATCATTTGAACTAGATTGCAGTGGTGATTTTTGTATTTAATGCTATACAGTTATCTTGGTAAATTTAACTTGAAATGCTACATGCATGAGCATAATAACTAATGCAGTCATCCACATCATAGCATTTACTGAGAGAAGGATTATCCCCCCAAATGCTCTGAAGCCTAGGAATTGAGTTTTGGACAAATATCAGCTGTAAAATTCATTTTTATAAAGATATTTCTAACTTTAGAAAAAAAAATCAGCTTATAGGTATGTTTCCTTTACAAGTCATCAAAGTCACTTCCAGCTAATTCAGAGGCCTTAGAACCAGTAGCCTTTATAACAGCATCTTTTTTTTTTGATAAGTAAGTAGAGAATTTTATAAAAAGCGTAAAAGACGCCCCTAAGCATACAAGAAGTATACAAAGAGGAAACCAAAACAGGAGAGCAAGAGGAGAGAGGAAAAACACCCGAAAAACCCAAAAACATAAGGAAACCCAAAGACCCCTACAAAACCAGCCCACAAAACCCAGAGACTAAAACATTATAACAGCATCTTTCTCTCCTTTTGCTAGTTATAGCCCTACATTGATAGCTTTTAACTCATGACACAACTGGAAACTACTGAAGAAGCCATAACATATTTCCATATAAAATCTATGGAATGCTGCTAAACCAACCTCAGGAATTAAGCTATGACATGCATCTTAACCACTTACCAAGAAACCATTTCTAATTTAGTTGGCTATACTGTTTTGTTCCAAATTATTTTTTGTAGTTTTCCTGTATGATCTGAATTGTATCTTACAACTGGAGTTTTCATATATATTTTTTTAATTTATTGGTGGGAGAGTTTGACTAATAAATTTTCATTGCAGCCAACTCTTCACAAGCCTAGTATAATGGCACATGTAGTTCGTGTGTTAAAGGGGGAAAAAACAATTCGCATGCACTATGCAAACTGCAGGTACCATGCAGTTCGCTTGTTGATTTTGAATTTTTTTATTGCATTTATGTTATGCATGTACTTGCATCAATTTCTCTGTCTTTTCTTTTTATGATTGAATATTGGGGTTTTCCTTCCACGCATGTGTTGATTAATGATTTTGATTCCAGTACATATAATGCTGATTTTGATGGTGATGAAATGAATGTACATTTCCCTCAAGATGAAATTTCTCGTTCTGAAGCTTACAACATTGTAAATGCAAATAATCAATATGTCAAGCCCACAAGTGGTGAGCCCATTAGATCCTTGATTCAGGTATCAGTTATTATATTATATAATCCTTAGCAATGAGATGGTTTTTCTTCTTATAATATTATAATTTGTCTAATCCATTTTTTATTTTTTATTTTTCTAATATTTTGCAGGATCATATCATTAGCGCTGTACTTCTTACGAAGAAGGATACTTTTTTTAATCGCGATCAGTTCAACCAGCTTCTTTATTGTGCTGGCCTCTCTGCATCTAGTCCAGCTTCTTTTTTTGGAAAATTTGGCCAGAAAGTTTGCATATTAAACTCTGAAGATGAGATGCAACCCCTTCTGCCAGCAATATGGAAACCAGAGCCTCTTTGGACTGGGAAACAGGTTAAGCAAACTAATTCTGTATTTCAGTCTTAATGTCAAGACCAGTTCAAAGCATAAAATAGATGCTTTCTTTTCTTGCATGACTATAAATAATGTTCCTGGACCTTTGAATGTGAACTTAACAAATCTGTTCCATTGCATGCTTGTCAAACAAAAGTTGGTGGCATATTGCAGATGATTTCATGGTCTAACTATAATTTTGTTTAATTTTCCCTTGGTAGGTAATTAGCGCCTTGCTAAATCATATTACCAAAGGTCACCCCCCATTTTCTGTTGAAAAAGATGCAAAACTCCCGCGTGATTTTTTCAAGAGTAGAAGTGATGAAGATGAACTGGACAAAGATAAACTGAGTAAAGGGAGAAAGGTTGATGAAGATGCATCAAAGAGAAAGGAGCCTGATGAAGATAAATTGTTGATATATAAGAATGACTTGGTGCGTGGTGTTATTGACAAGGCTCAGTTTGGTGAATATGGTTTGGTTCATATGGTGCAAGAGCTCTATGGCTCAAATACTGCAGGCATCTTGCTTTCTGCGTTGAGTCGTTTATTTACTACCTTTCTGCAGGTCAGCCAGCTTTGATTGTAAATTTGCAAACTAACTGTTAATCTTCTCTTCAAGAATTTTTTTTCTCAACTTTGGTGGCATGTTTGTTTGGTCAAATAATTGGACTTACAATATGCCATATTATGCTTAAAAAACCTGGATGGATCTTTATGATTCAGATGCATGCGGCCACATGTGGAGTAGACGATCTTTTGCTGACGGTGAACAAAGACTATGAGAGGGAAAAAAACCTTCAAGATTGTGAGAAAGTTGGTGAAGATGTTCATCTTTTGTTTGTTAATGGCAAGGGTGGTGATGAAATAGGTATGCTATTGTTCAAGTGGAACACTCTACATTAAACCTCGTGTCTCCTGTACAGGTGTGATAATATTTTGATCAATGTGGTCGAGAACTATGAAAAATGAAATAGTTTTAGGTCAATATGTTAACTCTTGGATATTATAAAAGGTCAAATTAGTTGGTTGTTTCAATGCTGTGGATGATGGTTGGTGACACAGATTTTCAATTCTCTTCTTCTTCTTGCTTGCTCCTCATTGGTGCCTATGGCTCAATAGGGTATTGACACAGTTATATATTTTGACTGAAGCAATCAAGTGTAGTTGCACCAAAATTAGAACTTGACTGTTCTTTCTTAAAATGTCTGGTATGAAAAGACATGTTAAGAGGCATTAAATGATGGTTTTGAAATAATGACGCTAGAGCTAGCATATTTAGATGTCTGAATGCCTGTTTCTGTTCCCTCCCATCTTTTATTTTCTCTGTGTTGACTTGTAGATCTAAACCTGGATTTTCCTTCTCATGGTCATATAATCCTCGTCATGCTGCTTATGTCGAATGAAAAGTCATGTTTCTTTTTTGTTGCCTGAAGTGTAGAGAGATAATGGACATAGGATTTTTTGTGGATGATGTTTTAGGCTTCTTGTGGCTTTTAGTGATTTCACAGTGAGTAGGTGAAAAAGATGCGCTGAGGTAATGGTTTATGGAAAAATCTTGAAGAGCTTGAAAACTTGCTCTATTTAGAACCCGTTATTACTTACAATCTCAATTAGAAGGCTTCTTGTTTCAGAAATGTTGAAGGTCTAGAAATCCTTTGGATCGAGATGTGGTTTTCAAAATATTCTAAAACCTTCAAACTCACATTACGTGTTTCTTTCTGAGGTTCTTTTTATGAGCTTCGTGTTTTTATTTCTGAATTAGACTGCAGCTCTACCACTGCAGTTTACCCTTACGACAGCTAGAGGCAAGTTGGAGCTGTGGGCATTATCTCTGTCCTTTTTCTTGTCTATTTTCCCCTTTTCTTTTTCTATTATTAAGTTAAAAAACTGTAGCTAGCCCTGCAATTACTAAGCACATTTGAGGCCCTCCAATTGAAATAGCCTTTGGTCTACATGGCCAAGACATATAATGGTCTCCGTCCATATGAATTACTTCTTTTGACCCTTAATTCCATTAATCATAAATGGCTGAAGTCCACATTTGGCTGGATATATCAAGAATTAATGCGGTTTATGCATTTCTTCATATGTTTGGTGTGCATGTACTATGTGACTGTGTGTCTCATTCAATTCCAATAACCACTCCACATTAAGATGTTGACCCGTTTTTCTTTTCTTTGCTGATTCCTCTCAATTAAATTTGCTACGTTCCGTTTCTTGGATAAAGTTTCTATGTTCACATATGCTTTAGAATGTGTATCTTTGCTTATTCGTTGAGAAAGTACACGCACAAACTCATATGTACTGGGAGAGTTTATTCTTACAAATATCTGACTGAACTAGCATATATATATATATATATATATATTACATCAATATATGATCACCCTGCAGCCTATCTTTAGTTATCTTTCTTGGGAACTTTGTTTGTCTTCAATCAAGTTTCAATTTTGTATCATTTTATCCAACTTGCCTTTTGTAATGGGTATCTAATGTCTTGACTATGCTGTTAGCAGATGCAGATGTTCTACGAGTGAATATTGAAAAAAAGATACGGAGTAATGGAGAATCAGCCTTAACAGACTTGGATAGGAAGATGATAAGTAAACTTAATGAGGAATTAAGCAAGAACTTCTTCAAGGAGCTGTTGTCCAAAGGGTTATTTAAGCCCTCAGGAAAGAACTGTATTTCTCTCATGACTACATCTGGGGCTAAGGGTGCTACAGTAAGCTCCTATCATTCTCATGATACTTCTCCTTTTTATGGTAAATATTTGATTGAAATTCTTACTGGCAAGGCGATATGGCTTTAAGTGTTGAAATTCCACCTGGAAATTGAGTATCATCCTTTCAGTTCTATATTACAGGAGAAAGCAATAGCATGATGATAATGTAATTTCAATATAGTTTCTATATGTGGGTGGATGTTATCTGTGAGTAAAACTATGAAGCTAGCCCTTTGGTGATAGCTTACTTTCTCACAGACCATTCTTTGAACTTATTTTTTGAAGTAATTAATTTTGTTTTCAAGCAAGTTGTTGTCAATTCCTTTCAAGGGTCCAGCATAGACAAAAGTTGTGTGGCAAAATACGTGGTTTATTTGTTATTTTGTGGATGGGGGGCTTATTGTATGCCATGATCCATTGTTTATTTGGTACTTGTGCCTTATGATCTTGCATTTTAGTTCATCTCTTTGTGCTCCTAATTTAATTTTTCCAATTTTATTGCTTTTAACTTCCTAACTCTTATCCTAACTCTTGTCTTGCTTTCTTTTCTAGTATGTTAGAAAACGCATACTTAATAATTTTTAATTTTAAGGTGGAAAATGAGCTAAAGATGACAAATGTTTTTTTTACATTTAGTTTAATGCTTTTTTTTTTTTTTTTTTTTTTTTTTTTATAAGTATAGTATATTTCAAAAAAAGCATAGAGGGGTGCAATCCAAAGTACACATGATGTATACATGATACCCCTAATTCAAAGAGAAAGAAGAACACATATCTAAAAAAATAGAATAAGAACACAGGCATAGACTATATCGTCACTCTCCACATAAACAAGGTTTGTATCATCAACTTCTTCAAGTTAATCGAACCAGTCTCACAATCTTCAAAACTACGTGCATTCCGTTCATTCCATAGACACCACATCAAACACAACGGAGCCATTCTCCAAATCGGCACCAACAACCGGTTTCCCCTTAGTGTGACTTTTATCATGTGTGCTCAGGGTACCGTGTTCATGGTTCGTTCTCTAATTACATAACCTATGATTATTAGAAGTCAAAATTGCGTTGGTCAACTTAAGTTGCATTTGGTTTGTCTGTTTTTTAGATTTGGTTGTTGGAGACGTGATGCCTTAGTGAACTTCCTCTGGACCTAGCATGTTATGAACTTAGAACTTCAAACTTTGTTCGTAGTACCTTTGAAGTAATCATGACAACATTTGTCCTGTCTATGTATTTAGGAAATGGTTCTGATCCAAGTTTTACTTGTAAAACCTGCTTAACATAAGCTCCTTTGTTATCACGATCTATTATTCATATACTTTTTGTTAAGATTATATAGCCTTTTTCATTGACTGCGTCATGCTTTAAACAGGTCAATTTCCAGCAAATATCTTCCCATTTAGGCCAACAAGAGTTAGAAGGCAAACGAGTCCCTCGAATGGTTTCTGGAAAAACTTTACCCTGCTTCTCTCCATGGGATTGGGCAGCTCGAGCTGGCGGCTTTATTATTGATCGCTTTCTCTCTGGTCTCCACCTTCAAGAATATTACTTTCATTGCATGGCTGGTCGTGAAGGGTAAGTCAAAATTCTGTCTCATCCATGTATTTGTCCTTTCTAATGGGTATAAGTAATATATTTTCTTCTTTTATTTTTCTTTAAGTAATCGAAATTCATTGGTAAGTGAAAGGGCGCAACCAAAATACACAATAATTATACAAGAGAAATACCTAATAAAAAAAATGAGAATAGATAAATAAAATCATGAAAACTAGAAATCTGAAGACAATCATAGGCAATTGCCCAATGGTAAAGGGTTGTGAAGAAGAAGGCCTTAGTACCACCATCGTCCTCCCACAATCATCACAACTACGATAATTTCTCTCTCTAGATACACCACATTAAGCAAGACATGATCATCTTCCACACTGCTACACTTTAAAAAGTATCACATTGCTCTCTTGAACATGCAAAGAGATCCGCCAGCCGTCGAGGTATGACTCACTTTAACCCATAAAAGCCAAAAATAGAACTCCATAATGCATTAGCAATCTTGCAATAGAGCAGAAGGTGATCTACAATTTTTTCATTCTTCTTGCACATGCAACACCAATCTGCCACTATGAGATGTTGCTTCCTTAAGTTATCCATAGTGAGGATCTTCCCTAAAGCGGCAGACCAAGCAAAGAACACGATTCTTAAGGTAATCTTATTCCTCCAAATACTCCTCCAAGGGAAATGAGTACTATCATGGAATTTAGGACAATATAGAATGATCTGACATCAAACAACCTTCTTTTGGAAGGGGCCCAACAAAGCCTATCTTCATCACCCCGTCTTAGTCTGATGGAATATAACAGATTGAAAAACGTGGAGAAGAAATCCACCTCCTAGTCCTGTGCCTCTATGATAAAATTAATGTTCCACTTATGAGAGTCATTAGAAATCTATAAGCAATATGCCATGGAAGCATCCTTGAAGTGAGCAATACACTGAATAACTCTGGAAAAAGCTACCTTAAGGGTTTGCTCTCCACACCACACGTCATGTCAAAATCTAATTTTGGAGCCGTCACCCGTCTCAAATCTAGTATATTTAGAGAATTCCACCTCAAATCTAGTATATCTAGAGAATTCCCTCAACCTTTTCTTATATTTTTCCATAGACCAACCCCATACGACCCATTAAGCTCACCATAACCCCACCCACCCCACGAGCTGCCATATTTTCAATCCACTACTGCTCTTTACAAAGCTTCTCCTTCAAAATCATATTGCCATAGCTACTTTCCATTAGAGCTTGATTAAACGAAAGTAATTTATGACCCTCAACCACCCACCGAAATAAGAGAACTAACCTTGGACCAACTCACCATGTGAAATTTGAACTCTTTACCAATACTACCTGACAAGAAATCCGTTGTAACTTCTCTGTGCAATTGGCAATACCACTAGGGATGGGAAAAAGAGACAAGAAACAGGTAAGCAAATTAGACAATGTGCTCTTAATCAAAGTAATCCAACCATCCTTAGACAAGTACAACCTCTTCCAGCGAGCCAAACAACATATTATCTTCTCAATAATGCCATCCCAAATAGATTTGGTCTTAAAAGGATCTCCCAATGGAAGACCTAGATATTTCATAGGCAAGGAAGAAACCTGCAGCCTAGAATGTGATTGACATTGCAAACATAGACCAACTTTGATTTAGCCAGATTAATCTTCAAACCTATTAGGCTTAAAAGGATCTCCCAGCGGAAGATTTAGATATTTCATAGGTAAGGAAGAAACTTGCAGCCTAGAATGTGATTGACATTGCAAACAGAGACCAACTTTGATTTAGCTAGATTAATCTTCAAACCTGAGACAACTTTGCAAAACAAGAACAAACAACACAAATAATGGAGGTGATCTAGGTTTGCCCTGCAAGTATACTTCCAGTGTACCAAGGGGCGCCTTACATTTTTTTTAATGAGATTGGTTTCTTACTTATCCAAAAAAAAAAAAGGTTTGCCCTGCAAAATAATCGAAGTGTTATCCACAGACAAAAGATGAGAGATGTTAAGTTCAGCAACATTCCTAGACCCCACTGTAAAGCCTGATAAAAATGTCATTCATTATTGCAGAGATCATTTTAAAACCTCCATAACGATGATAAGCAACAAAGGAGACAAAAGGTTCTCCTTGTCTTAGGCCACAAGAACTACAAAAAAATCTTGTTGGAGTGTTGTTCACAAAGATAGATGAAAAACGCATCGAAGAAATACAATGAGCTACCCAAAAATACGATTTCCCCCCAAAACCGCACTTCCCCAGCATATGCAACAAAAAACTCCGATTCACATGGCTCCCAGATTTGATTCTGCCATCAAGGCATTTGTTAGCAAAGAGAATAGAATCTAGACTTTGCCTTCCCCCAATGAATGGATCTTAAGAGTTGGAAACAATCTTCTTCAGAACCATTTTCAACCTGTTGGCAAGTACTTTTACGACAATATTGTAAACTCCACCCATTAGACTAATAGGGCAACAATCCCTAATAGCCCTTGATTTTTTTGGAATGAGAGCGATGAAAGTTGCATTAAGACTTATTTCAAACTTGCCTCTAGCATGGGAATCATGTAAAACATTCATTATATCATCTTTTAAAACATCCCAACAAGCTTGGAAGAACGCGATAGAAAAACAATTAGAGTCTGAGGCTTATCACTGTTCAAGGCTTTTACCACCTCAAAAACCTCACCTTCCTCAAACGCTCTCTTCAACCAATTAGCCTCAACCTCAGCAATGGAGTCAAAAGAAATGCCGTTCAACTTAGGCTGCCAACTAAACTGTTTGGTATACAAACTTTTATAGTCCTGCACAATATGTTCTCTAATCTCAGAATGATCTATAGAAACTATACAATTAACCATCAAAGACTCGATGGATTTATTTCTTCTATTCGAGTTGGCCATTTGATGAAAAAACTTCCTGCATTTGTCACCATCTCTTAACCACAACTCCCTCGATTTTTGCCTCGAACTCACTTGCTCCATAAGAGCATACCTCTCCAAATCACTTATAACTTTAGCATTCATCAATTTTTCTTTTTGATAAGTCTTCATCAATTTTTCCTTATCACATAAAGCTCTTTTTTCTTCCAGAAGATCAAGATATCGTAACTCATTCAAAAGAATTTTTTCCCCCCCTCTCTACATGGCCAAACACCTCTTCATTCCAAACTTTTAAATCAACTTTCAAGCCGTAAGTTTACGAGCCAAAATGAAATTGAAGCACCTTGAAAGTGGCAATAAGTCCACCACTGTTTCACCCTTTCCGCAAATCCCTATGACTTTAACCACATATTCTCGAACTTAAAATTCCTTTTACCTCCATGAAAATCTCTACAATCAAGAATAGGGAAATAATCCGAGCAAATTCTTTGCAACCTCTTTTGGGACACTTTAGGAAATTTGGCTTCCCAATTAGAAGAGACTAGAAATCTGTCTATTCTAGACCAAAAGGGAGGATCCCAGTTGTTCGACGACATAAAAGTTCTACTTTCAAGAGTAATATTTATAAGACCATGATAAAAAAATGAAATAGGAGAACTCCACCATAACTGAACAAAAATGGGCTTCACACAATCCCTCCCCCAATGCACCATGACAAGTTCCACCAACTGAGCAAACCAGCCAATTCATCCCGTAAAAATCTTCTAACACAATTAGAGTTAGGACCATAGGCACCATCAAAAGCCCCCAAGTAAATTTATCTCTGACATTTCGAAAAGATTGTCTGAGGACCACACTTAATAAAGCGGACGTAACTAATTTGAATCTCTTCTTCCCCCCTCCTCTTGGGGTCAATTACTTAATTTACTTATAGAAAAAGAAAAAAGTAAAAAGAAAAAAGAAAAAGCGTTTTATCAGCCAATAATTCCAGCCAATAATTACGTAGCAATTTTCCAGAAAACTGTAACATTACTAAGCTATGATTTCTAAGAGAGTTTAGCCTCAGCAACCTACAGTACCTAAAAAGATGCAAGCAATTTTGTCGAGCTGTCTCAAATACCCTTGAAAGCTTGCTTTCTAGAGGCTGTTGGTCATTCTCAAGAATGTTATGCCAATGGAATTCAAATGCCTGAACCATAAAATGGTGTCTATTTTTTCTAACAATACATCAATTGAGGTCAGAGATCAGTCAGTAAGATCTGACAAACAATACATCAAAATATGATTTTTATTTTTATTTTTATGCGTTTAAAGCCCTCAAAATTAATACTACATCAACTGAATAAAAAATGAAAGAAAGAAGAGGTGTGGAAGAATGTTGGAGAATTTCTTTTTCGGTGGTAGTTATTTTGATAAAATAAATTTATCTTTCCAATTGATGCATGTAGTAACTGAGACTGCTCATTGTTCAATATTTTGTGATGTATTGTAACACATCTCAGTTCCACGTCTCTTGGTGCTGCATGTTGAAAAGATGGAGAGAATGGTAGAGGTAGAGGGAGAGAGTAATGTGGCAGCTGATGGTCAACAATCTTGGGGGCAGTGGTTTTAGTATTAGACCACCACACAGGATGCTTGCAGTAATTGTACTGATAGGGTGGTTGTGTTTGCTGGAAATTAAATCAGGTGCTACAGTCTTTGAAGCTGGATCAGGCTTTGGTTGGGAAGTAGGTTTGGTTGAGATGCCCAAATGTTTTTTTTTTTAATAAGTAATAATTCATTAAAAAGCGCAAAGGGGCGCAACCCTAGTATACATGAAGTATACAAAAGAGCCCCTAATTAGTGGAAAGAACGAGCAAGAAAGTAAAAAATTAGCAAACGACATACTACCCGGGCTATGCGCCGACACCCAAAGATATAACATATTAAGCACATTTCTACAAAGAGCCCCAACCATAACCTCCACATCCTCAAAAAGCCTAGAATTTCTCTCACGCCACAAGCCCCACAAAACACATAAAGGAACCTGCTTCCAAATACGGATAACAGGACCCCGACCCAGCAAGGTGCCCTAACCACTCAATAAATCCAATACACTACTAGGCATAACCCACTCCACCCCAAACAAGCTATAGAAAGGGGATGGTGATAGCTTGCTTAATGTGAAGTATGATAAGAATATATGTAAGTGTGGGCATTGCAAAAGGCAAGTAGTGAGTGACCAATATGTCCTCGATGAAGTAAGGGGAGTTAGATGTTTTAGTTAGGTTATCTTGTTGTTTGCATGAGAGATGGGACCAGCATATTTAGGAACTTTGATCCGCTAGATAGTTTATAATTCTGTTTCATGGATGTTCAATCAAAATATTTACTGGATTGAACATCCACATGAAAGAGAGAAGAGTATAGTTTATGAAGGTTGATGTCAATGCTTGATTAAATTTAGTATCTTGTTTCTAACATATTCAATTGAAGTATTGACTAGAAAGGATCTGTGTGCAATGCAAGTGCTCTAATGCTAGTATGTGTGTGCATAATTATTGACATTGCTTGCTTTAACATTTCTATGTGTTTTTTGGATTTCAGTCTGGTGACTAATTTTAAGAATATGAAGTCTTTTTAATATTTATTCTTATCTACGTGGAAGGTGTAGACTATTTTTACTCACCATAAATTGATCTCTTCAAGTATGGTCGTTTTGTTAGGTTGGTTGACACAGCAGTGAAAACATCTCGCAGTGGATATCTTCAAAGATGCCTAATAAAAAATCTTGAGTGCCTAAAAATTTGTTACGATCATACTGTCCGTGATGCTGATGGTTCCATTGTTCAATTTCGCTATGGAGAAGATGGTGTGGATGTCCATCAAACAAGTTTCTGGCAAACTTTGAAGCACTAGCACCGGTGAGAACTTGTTCTTGTGTGCGTGCGCATGCGTGTTTATTTATCTAATTTATTGTCTTCCCAAACAAAACTAGTTTCTAATAAGTTACATTTCTTTTTTCTTGCTTATTTTCAGAATCAAGAAATAATTTTCACAAAAAGTTGTCAAGAGCTTCGCAAATCCAATAGTTACATTAAGGAATTGCCTTATGCTCTTAAAGAAAAAGCAAGGGACTTTGTGCATAAATTCTCCTTGAAGAAGAGAAATCCTGATATTTTGAAAGAAGACGATTTCCTGAAGTTAGTGGAGCACAAATACGTCTTAAGTCTTGCACAGCCTGGGGAACCAGTTGGTGTGCTTGCTGGGCAGTCTGTAGGAGAGCCATCGACACAGATGACGTAGGATTGCTTATTTACTTATTCTTGTATCATGGAATGCTGTTTAATTTTATAATAGTGTAAAACATGTTATGCTAATAATAGTTGCTTGAGTGCATTTGCATGTTTTTTATGTTAGATGGGTAGCGCATGTGCCATGTTCATAGGACTTTTAGTGATTCAATCTTGGTGATGTTTGACAGACGACGTAAGATCGTTATTTACTTATTCTTGTTTCATGGAATGCTGTTTAATTTTATAATAGCGTAAAACATGTTATGCTTATAATAGTTGCTTGAGTGCATTTGCATGTTTTTTTATGTTAGATGGGTAGCGCATGTGCCATTTTCATAGGACTTTCAGTGATTCAATCTTGGTGATGTTTGACAGATGACGTAGGATCGCTTATTTACTTATTCTTGTTTCATGGAATGCTGTTTAATTTTATAATAGCGTAAAACATGTTATGCTTATAATAGTTGCTTGAGTGCATTTGCTGTTTTTTTATGTTAGATGGGTAGCGCATGTGCCATGTTCATAGGACTTTCAGTGATTCAATCTTGGTGATGTTTGGTGGATGCCAATAAATATGGTTTTTTATTCTTCCAACTTCAGAGTCTTTATGATGTGGTTATAGCAACACAACCTTATGCTTGTTAACAATTTCTACTTCGACTGTAATTTTTTTTTAGCACTAATCAAACTAAAACACTGGACTTTTTGAGTGACCTTAGCCAGTATGTACAGATCGGTAGAACTCCTTGAGTTAGCCAATTGGGTTAAATATTCATTTTTCCAATGTTCTCACGTTTTTGGTCAATCTTCATAGTTCAATAGTTTCTGAGAGTACTTTTTTGGAGTCATGTGTTGAACCTGTTGAACTTGCCCATCAAGGAACCATCTTTTGTTTGTCTAGGACTCTTTGTATGAAGGATGGCTGGTTTTATACTCGTTCAGTTGTTTCCTTTTTGTGACCTTAAAGGTTTTAAGCCTGCTCCTTGAGGTTCCCCCCCCCCCCCCTAGATTTAAGTGGCATCATCTTGCTTTGAATTAATTGAGAAATACAAGTTGATGATGACAAAGAATATTTTTTGAAAATTATTTTTAAATAATTCAATTAGTTATTTTACTAATTTTCTTTAATTCAAATTTGATTGAGAACATTGAAGAGGAATGATGAAAAGTAACTGAACTTGTGTCATGTTAGGAGTCAATAAATACGATTGTGCATATGTAACCTCTGTTGGACTTGATGAAACATTAAAGGATAATTTAGGGTAGGTATGGATTGATCAACTCAGAAGACATTGGATGAAGAGTAAATATCAGTAGTAACTGTGTCAATGTCAAATGTTGGATTAATATATAGTTAATTGATTTTCATGCAAAAGAAAAAGAGATAAGAGATGGAATTTTAGAACTTTTGATACCATATTTACAATTTTATGTTTGCAAAAGACATGCATTAAATAGAGGAATGATAATGCAATTATCATTTTAAATTGATCAGTTATGAGTTGAATATAATTTTGTCCTTGTATCTTTGGACGGAGGCTTTTTTGTCACCCGCGTCTATTAGCTTTTCTGATTTTCTTGTTCGTTTTTCTTTGCCTTCTTAGGTGTTTCCTTGTGTATACTTCCAGTGTACTTAGAGGGGCGCCTTACGCTTTTTTTCTTTATATAAAATTTCATTTACTTATCAAATTTTTTTTTTTGTTCTTGTATAAAATTGACTGAATGATTTACAATGATAAAGTGATACATTAGAGAATTAAAAGCTGATACTATAAGCTGCAATAACTAGTCGTGAGTTAGGAAAAGGTATTAGATTCACACAGATCTTAAGCAAGGATAGTCTACAGTGAATATTAGTTTCAAATACTGAGATTGTTTAGAGAGAAGATTGATCCTTACCTGAGAGATTACCTTGGTTTGGTTCCTAGAAAACATTAGGAAAAGGAAGAAAAATTGTCAAAGAGAGATTCCTATGTAAGCAGTTTTAACTATTTTTCTTGTCTTCCTGTTACATAGTTTAACAAACAAACAAGGAAAAGAGTGGTAGATTTAGGAAAGATAGATATGTGGATGTGATCAACATGAGTGATATTATAATGAGAGTAAATATGGTTGCAGGAGAAATAGTTTTGTAGTTGTAACTGGCTTACATCGTGGATTAATTATGTGTCGTTATTTTTTCCCCAACGCCATGGTTTGTACAGAATTTCTTGGTGTCAGCTTGCAACATAGGTTTTAGTCAATGAAACTGTAGAATGGGTAAGTTGGTACTTCAGAATCTGAAGATGTTTATTTAGGAAAGTTTAATGTGGTTCCAAATTGTCGTAGTGTGAGGATCAGATTTAATGTATTGCATAACAGTTTCAAGTGTCACATACTAATGATCCTAATGATTTTATGTATTTTTTTAACCTTTAAAATAATCTACAGTATTGATCTTGCCATGGTTCTTAAGAATTTATTGGGCATACTTTTGTTTAGTTACTTATGACTTCAACACAGGAGAAGAAAAAAAAAAGCAGAATTAAATTTATGGTACATGTTCCTGCTTAGACATTGTAAATATCTGAACAAGTGGTGTTGATGGGCCACGTATCCTCCGTCTGTCCTCTGTCCACTGTCCTCGTTTCTTTTTCCATGCAAATCCGAAATTTAAACAAAGTTGGGAGTTCACAACCTCACCCAGTTTAATCAAGCTCTTCTGGGTAAATGGTTGTGGAGATATGGTAGGGAGAGAGAGGCTTTATGGCGTTTGGTGATTGACGCCAAATTTGGGAGCCTAAAGGGGGGGTGGTGTTCTATTGAGGTGTCAGGTTCCTATGGAGTGGGGGTTTGGAAATATATCAGGAAAGGATGGGAGAAGTTTTGCAGTTATGTTCGGTTTGTGGTAGGGGATGGGTCACATATCAGTTTCTGGCATGATTGGTGGTGTGGGGAGAGATCTTTGAAGCATTGTTATCCAGTTCTGTATAGTATTGTGAGGAACAAATCTACAATGGTGGTGGATAATTTGGCTGTTCAGAATGGAAATATTCATTGGAATGTTCTCTTTACGCGGCAATTCCAGGACTGGGAGATGGAGATGGTGCTTTCTTTCTTCGAGCGGTTGTACTCTACTTCGATTCGACAAGGAGAGGGTGACAAGTTAGTTTGGAACCTTTCTACAAGGGGTTTTTTTGAAGTAAGGTCATATTATGAAGTGCTTAGTAGGACAGAAGGCCCATCATTCCCGTGGAAGAATATATGGTGTGCTAAGGCTCCGACAAGGGTGGCGTTCTTTGTATGGTCTGCAGCTTTAGGAAAAATATTGACCCATGACAATCTGCGAAAGAGGAATATTGTGGTTATTGAGTGGTGTTGTATGTGTAAAAAGAAGGGGGAGTCTATTGATCATCTGTTACTTCATTGCGACGCCGCCCGTGAGCTTTGGAGTTTTATGTTTTCTTTATTTGGAGTTGAGTGAGTCATGCCACAAACGGTGCTGGATTTGTTGACTACATGGGGTGCGTTTTTTGGGCATGGCCTAGCTAAAAAAGTTTGGCGGTTAATTCCTCATTGTGTTTTGTGGAGCATTTGGCGGGAGCGGAATGCGAGGCTTTTTGAAGATGTCGAGACTGTAATGGTAGTGTTAAGGAAGCGTGTACTTAACACGCTATATCTTTGGATAGCCTCCCGTCTTTGCCACCTAGGTGTTTCTACTTTTGTAGACTTTCTAAATTTATTAGCTGTTCCTCCCGTTTAGGGGCACTCTTGTATACTTCCCGTGTATTAGGGTTGCGCCCCTCTGTGCTTTTTTATTGAATTTGAAATTACTTATCAAAAAAAAAAACAAAGTGCCTTTACTTCATTATTTGAGAGTGTAGGATAAACCGCAGCGGCTTTCCTCACATTGTCATTATTAGCTGACATCTTCCATTCTCCACCTAAGTGAGGGCTGCATGGTCTAGCTCCATCAGAAACATAACCTCCTATGTGACCATTTCAGTTGGCCTGAATGCTATTGTGTCTGGGTGCACTCAAATAATCATCACGATCATGCTGAATCACTGAAGGATTTGATTTAACCTGTTGAAGTATTGGGAGGTCATATGAACTCTCTGCTCGTGGTGGTGGATTGGGGGGGTGGGGGGGAGCACTTTCTGGATTTCTGTCAACCTTTGTATTTAATAAAAGAGTGCAGTTTTTTTTTTTTGGCTGTATATTAGTTCTCCTATCATGTGTTTGACCATAACCTTATCCATCTTCTCGTTGATTGTACTCGATGTTTGTGTCTGTGATACAATTTGTCGAAATTCTGTATGAACCTTTATATAAAAATTCACCCACTACTTTTCTTACTGACCTGGAATTTCCTAGATGCAGATTATATGATTTGTTTTGATCTGCTTGTTATGTTCCACTGGCTAGATTTGATTGTAGTGGCTGTTATTTACTAAGTTGTACAGTAACGATTCTGTTATTATTTTTTTATTTATCCCATGTCATCTGAAAATGTTACCATTTATCAGGCTGAATACGTTCCATCTTGCTGGGCGAGGTGAAATGAATGTGACGCTTGGAATTCCACGTCTACAGGAAATCTTGATGACTGCTTCAAGTGATATTAAGACGCCTGTGATGACATGCCCCTTCCAACTAGGGAGCTCAAAGTAAGTTGCAAACAAATCCATTTTGCGGCTAGGTTCTTTACCCTCCATTGATATTGCTTGAAAATATTTGTTCATCTAAGTAATTTCTTTTGAGTTTCAAGTTACTTATGTGGTGGTTCTAAATTCTAAGTAGGGCTGTAATCAAGCCGAGCGTTGAATGTCAAGTTTGGTTCATTTAATTTTGTTTCAAATACGAATCGAGTTCGAGCTTATCGCTGAGCTAGATAATTTGTTCAAAATCATTCATTTAGTTTTCAAACGAACTTGAGCTTTTTTTACGAGCTGCTCAATTAACTTACTCATTCCTTATATAAAGTAAATATCGTCATTGTTTATATTTTTTGTAATTGCATGCTAATCATTTGTTAATTATTGTTAGGATTTTATCATTCGAGTTAATTAGATAAATTGATTTTTATTTATAAACTTATAAAATTTAACTTCACAAGTCTTGTATTTGTAATAAATCATAACCCATGCATTGGATTATAAGTTTTTATTTATAAATTTTATAAACTTATAAACTTATAAATTTTATAAACTTATAAACTTATTTATTTATTTGTAATAAATAATAAACTTATAAACTTATACATGCACACATTTGCCTTTAATGAATATGGCAGAGGATTGAAGAGTCACAACTGCGAAATTCAGAACAGACACTGATGGAGGGCAGAGTTAAAACCTAAACGAATGAGATTCTTTATTTATTTCTAAGATGCCTATAACACCTAAAAATAATTCCTGTCCAAAGATCGAAATTTAGCTTTATCCCTGATAAAGAAGTACATCTAGGATATTGCTTATCAAATACAGAAGAATATTTTTATGTATGTATGTATGTTTATTTTTTTTCTTTTCATTATTTTTTTCCCTAATACAATCATTTTTTTTTTAAAAAAAAAAAAACTTAATTTATGTGTAAGTTACACAGCGGTAATTGTATTGTGAAATTTGGTCGCCCCCAATTCCCCTTTTTTTTTAAAAAAAAATGATAAGAAACTCCCTATGTTCTGTGGTACAAAGCTTGATTGGAGGATAGTATTGTGTCTTGGGTTGTAAAATGTGCCATCAAATTCTACAATGTTGATTATGCAAATTCTTTCCTTCTTTAGTGGCAAAATTTATGTACTCCTTGTAGGTTTTTTTTAATCTTACGGCCTGCTGAGCATGGAGCATCTGATCTTGAAAACTTTTAAAATGTAAAGTTCTAACTACCACTCCCTCTGTTTGTTTGATAGACATGCATTACGGTGATGAACACGCACTAGACACATGTATACAAATATATACAGAAAGAGGTTGATATTTGATGAATTTGTTGTCTACAGGGAAGATGCCTCTCGTCTTGCTGATAAGTTGAAGAAGATAACTGTAGCAGACATTATAAAGAGTATGAAAGTATCTGTAATGCCAGCTGCTGTTCATGAACGCCAGAATTGCCGTATTTATAAGCTTGAGATGATGCTTTACGTACCTGAAAACTATCCAAAACACACTGATATTTCATTAGAAGACTGGGAGGAAAGCCTAAAGGTTGTTTTTGTGAGAGAGCTGGAGGACGCGATACAAAATCATCTGCTCTTGCTTTCTAAAATTAGTGGCATAAAAAATTTCATGCCAGATTCGCAATCAGATGCTTCAAATGGAACAGATGATGATGCATCTGGCAACAGATCAGAACGCCAGGAGGAAAATGATGATGACGAGGATGTTGATGATGGAGGGTCTGAGGATCTTGGTCTGGATGCACAGAAGAGAAAACAGCAAGCAACAGACGAGATGGATTATGAGGATACTTCTGATGAGGAACTAAATGAAGGGGAACTAACAGCTGGCTCTGAAAGTGAAATTGACCAGGTAGAGAATGATATTGAAGTGAGTAAGGATGATGTCATTGGGGGGATGCCTGATGCAAAAGATAAGACATCTGAACTATCAGGACTTGGAAAATCCTCTAAGCAAAAGTCAAAGGGCAAAAAGAACCAACCAGAAGTCAAAAAGAAGAAGAGGTCCAGAGGAAAACTAGTCAAGAAAGATTATGATAGAGCATGTTTTGTGAAAGCTAAGGGAATGCACTTTGAGGTCCATTTTCGGTTTATCGGCGAACCCCATATTTTACTGGCTCAGGTTCTTTCACATTCTCTTTCTTTTCTTTTTCTTTCCTGATGGTATCATCCATCTTATTGATTTCTTTTAGCAAATATTTTCTTCCAAGTTTTTTGTTTTCTTTGTGGCCCTCGGCGCAGATTTCCATTTATTTTTCAGTTTCACATCAACCTTTCTTGTTACTCCTATCAGGTGGATATTTCCCTCCTTTTCCCGTTGGTCTGTCCTGAATTCATTGTGTTTTTGGAATAATTTGCAAAACTCTTCACTTTCCAAAATCACCTCTATTTCACAAGTCCTCCTTCTCTTTTTATGCTGGGGTAACTTGGAAAACTTGAAATTAATTGCAGTGTCCAGAAAATGTTGCCTTTTTTTGAAAGAGGAAAGTATTTGGTGGATGGATGGAGTATTCCATGGTTGCTTTGGCAACTTTAAAGTGCCCTATTTTCTTTCAAACTTTGTTGAAAAGTTGAGATATTGTGCTTATCAGTGGCAGTGTCAGGAATTTATCTCTTGGGGTGGAACTAAAATAATAAAATATAATGACAAGATCATTTTTTTTGTTCTCTTTATATACTATGTTTCTTTTATATATATAAAAAAATATTATAAATACAATTCCACAAAGAACTGAAATATTTTATTCCACAATGTGTATCACAAAAAGTATATCTATCAAACTTCATAAATATGTGCCAAAATTGATATATCAGTAAGGTAACATGTTGGCACTAGTACAAAAAGAAACAAAAATACAAAAACAAAGCATCTAAAATTGTAGCCTACACCCTTTTAGATAAATAAAAGGAAAAAGTCCACATACCTTCCTTCAAATTACCACCCAATTGACAATGTCCCCTTCAAACTTTCAATTGGGACAATGCCTCCCCCCTCCCAAAATACCAAAACATTGTCTATGTACCCCCCCAAGGCCAACAAAAAGACAAATATGAGGGACACATGGATTTATGTGCTTGGGCAAGATTGTCTACATCCATCTTGTAAGGGAGATCAATTCACAATGATCAGGGGGAATTACATACTCTCTCTCTCCCTCTGATATAGATGTACAACAGGATACCCTAAATGTTTGACCCTGGGAACGGACCCTGCATAAATTACCCCCAACATGAGCATACGACCTGCCAGTGACACTATGTGGGCCTCTGGCTTCCGGCAAAGGCCCTTTCACTTCTGATGATTGACATGGTCAGAGGATGCCAGCTTGTATGTAATGTAAGCCCATTGGAGGTAGTGCTGAGACATGGATTCTGGTCTTCTAAGAGCTTAAAATGCTGTCTACTACTGTCTAACAACTATCAAACTATTTATTGGCCTGGAAATCACGACTCCATAAAGGGTCAGGATTAGCCTCCCAATAACAAACCGTGGTTACTCAACTTTTATTTAGAAGAGAAATGCAATTGCTCTTGCTTATGTCACATTTTGTGATTTGGCTTCTTTTTTTTTTTTTTTTTTTTTTTTTTTATTATTATTATTATTATTATGTTTTTGGAAAGGATGATACATTCTTGTGATTACTGCCCCTTGTTGAAATTTACGTTATTTCTTTTGCAAAATTTTATGTAGATTGCTCTAAAAACTGCCAAGAAGGTTTACATCCAGAGCTTTGGCAAGATTGATGGGTGTAAAGTCATTTCGTGCAAAGAAAAACAAGTGATATACTATGGTATAAATCCCAAAGACCGGAAGAGTATCTCACCAGCAGAAAAAGAAAAAGTTCCGGCTCTGCAAACCACCGGAGTGGATTTCAGTACATTGTGGCAGTTCCAGGATGCTCTTGATGTCAGGTATTTATATTCCAATAACATCCATGCTATGCTAACCACTTATGGAGTGGAAGCTGCCAGAGAAACTATCATCAGGGAAATACAACACGTTTTCGGTTCTTACGGTATTTCTGTCAATATGCGGCACCTAACACTTATTGCTGACTATATGACTCATTCGGGTGGCTATCGTCCGATGAATAGACTTGGGGGAATAGCAGAATCAATATCTCCTTTTTGTAAGATGTCTTTTGAGACAGCTTCAAAATTCATCGTTGGAGCAGCATATCATGGGGAGACAGACAATTTGGAGACCCCATCTGCTAGGATCTGTGTTGGATTGCCAGTGAAGATGGGTACTGGATGTATTGATGTGATGCAGAATTTGGAAATCTGATGTATAGAAGTACCTCAGCTTTAAATTATTGCAAATTTTGGGGTCGGAAGTACTATCGTTAAAGTTGGTTGTTGAGTAAAAATTTTGCCAAGATATATCCTAATCTTTTTGAGATCTACAAGACTTGCAATCTCAATTACATAGGTATGAATTGATCAAACAGTTTGAGATTTCTTCATAGCAGTAGCTCATCAATTGAAAAAAGTGGTAGAATTTTCAATTTCATAGAAGTTCAATTAAGGAACTACTTGGAACAAGGCAAATTCTAAATATACTGGTAAATCTCAGAAAACAATGACAATCAGCAAAAAAATTCTTGGGCAAAACTACATTTATCTTCCTTTAACTGCCAACAAATTTGCAATGTCCCTCATTTTTGCAATGGCTCTCTCAATTTACTATTAATGTTGCAATGTCCCTTTTGCGCGATTCAAAATGATAAAATATTTACGATAATTTATTTCTTTTTTTTTTTTAAAAAAAAAGACATTTCAGGAAAAAGCAAATAATAATAATAATAATAATAATAATCAGGAAAATAATTTTTATTTATTTTTTTTTTTCTTACGGGTATATTTGTTATTTTGGGAGTAGAAATGGTAGACCGGGAGGTTATGCAAAAATTGAAAGATCAAGAGGAACGTTGCAAATTTATTGCTAGTTAAAAGAGGTAAAAAATAGTTTTCCCAATTTACTGAGGGTCAAAGCTTTTCTCATATGAATTCCCTCTTCCTGATTTTTGACTCTTACGTTTTTGACAGATTTCAATTACGTGCTATGTAAGTTAATCGTGCCAATGTTTATGTTAATTTTGAATAATAATTCAGTTTAGTGGCTTTCGAAAGACATGATGAAAATGAGGTGATGATAAATTCAATGACCTGACATGAAATATTATGATTTTGCAATAACACATAATAATGACGTGGCATATTTTGAGTAAGATGAAAATGAGAAATGATTGTCGCATAATTTTTGTATAACTCTTAACTTTTTATTTTTTTTTATTTTTATGATCAACCATTGGATCTGTTTTCCTACATGTAGACCATAAATATCAATGACTGATCTTAAAAAAAGTTATTAGAGTTGTACAAAAGTTGTGTAAGAACATTACTCGATAAAAATAAAGCTTATTATCCAACGTAAAGGCGTTTAGAAGATCTCCTTGAGTTTGGCCGCTTACCTACGGTGAAAAAATCACTGAAGATTTCGTGTGAAAAATTAACGGTGAAGACTGTAAAATTGAAGAACTCTATTTTTTTTTTTTTTTTTTTCATTCAGGCAATCTCCGAACTCCAGTGATATTGAGACCCCTTCATAGTGAAGCTGATTTGGAGCTGGTGTGGATCCCATCTCATGTGAGAGAGAGTATGTAAGAGGTGTGTAAAGAGTTGTTTTTATCTTTTCCCTTTGGAGCTTTACCGGGAGGTATGATAATTGGTAAAGATATTTGTTGCTCATGAGTATTTTATTTTTATTTTTTAAAAATATATAAAAAAGAAAAAAAGAATCAAGTCTTTAAGAGCTCCATCTAAAATCGTGTTGCTTAAAGCCACGAAAGCTTTTTCTTTTATCAAATATCACGAATCAAAATTATCATAAAAAAAGAAAAAAGAAAAAAGTAATAATAATAATAATAATTAAAAAAAATTAAAAATTTTGCATCATTGTGCTAATATTACATGTAGTTGCTACTATGTGATAACCTTTTCTGTGACTTTCCATAGCAATCATTATTGGCAAAAAAAACCTTATCACCCATTACAGCAACACAAATCTTTTCATACAAAGATAGATATACACGTTAATCAATGTACAAAAATGTTACTCCCACATGCTCAGAATACACGCATGCACATGAAGCAAACTAAGAGTATTGTAGATTCACGTTGGAGAGGGTTCGGCTCCATCATGGAGAGCACAGCAAACAGTTGCTTTATGATGTCCCTGATACACCTTGATTTCTTCGCCATTTGACATGTTCCAAAGTCTCGCCGTTGTGTCAGACGAAGCTGCACGGATAAGGGATGGAGGTGCCAAAATTAATTGGAGTTATAGTAACGAATATAATTTAGGAACAGCTGCTTCTTGTTTAATAGATCATAGCCTAAATCCTAAGTAGTAGAACCAGCCTGCTTTGAAAGAGAGTTTTTAATACAAATACCTGTTATAAGATAGGCGCCATCGACTGAGAACACACAGTCCCATACCCAGCGTTGATGTCCTGGAAAGCACATGGAGAAGTAAAATCAATATCACCATTGGCTCAATAGTAACAGAAGCAGAAGCAGTAGCTAGATATCTAGAAAATGTAATGCAAGCAGAAATTAACTACTGGGTCTATTTTTGACATGTAAATAAAACAGCAAGCACAATAGAAAGTTGTGACTTGATTGATGAATACCTGTTAGAGTTTTCTCTAATGTGAAGCCATCGACATTCCATATCTTGACAGTGTGGTCAGCAGACGCAGTAGCTAGATATCTAGAAAATGTAATGCAAGCAGAAATTAGCTTACATCTTACAGCAGGCAGAAAGTTAGGCATAAACAAAGCAATATGCAAGTAAGATACATATTTGATAAAATAAAAATAAAAATAAAAAAAGAACAGAGAAATGAAGATATTAAATCTAGGGAGTTGCCTCTGTGGCTCACAGAACTCGGGTGAAAGAAGGCACTTAAGGATATATTCCTTATGTGCTTGCAGCTTATGAAGTGGCTCAAAGTTTGTCATAGTCTGCAAGAAAATAATTCAATGTGGCACAAGCCAAATATGATATCAGGGCAACATAGACAACTCAACTAAACTCAATTAAGCCTTTTTCATCAGATTGTGAAGTGCATGAAGGTGCTACCTGGGTCCCTCGTAGCAAGCGCCAAACATAACATGTCCCATGATTATTTGCAGCAACAACCAAGGTCCCATCCCACATTACAGTTAGAGACCGTACTGCAGTATCGACCTCTGGCACCTAGATAGACAACGTAGAATAATGATATTTTTACACCTCTTTCTTTTCTTTTTTTTGTGGGGGGGGGGGGGGGGGGGGGTTAGGGTAGGGGGAAGTGGAGAGAGAGAGAGAGGGAGAAGAATGCAAAGGATTTAACATTTTCTAGAGGGTAAAATTTTCAAAGCGGTTTGCCCGCTTTAAGTCATGAAGACAAACTCCCTTTGATTAGAGGACCATCTTAGTACATTAAGCTGTATGAGACGAGTAAAATCGTGAAAACATTAGGGTTAATTTCAGACACTTATCAGAAAATCATGCTCTAAAATAAATCACCAAAATTCTATATGACCTGACATCAGCTGCACTCAATCCCAAGGCTTTAGAGTTTGCCTACAAAACAGATTACAACATATTCCTGTGCTTTTCGAGGCAGTTTTCAGTCAGAATTCTCTGCAAATTTTCTGTAACTCTCCTGACAATAATTAAATATCTGCCTTCTTAATAACCGATTGTCCTTTTTGGTATAGAATAACAAACTGATATCTCTTACCCAAATAACAGTAAAACTTCCAAGAGAAAATAATATGACATCCTAAATTTGCAACCCTGATTCAAGATGTACTGAAAAACAAGGAAACAAAGCATACCAATTCGCAGCTGCATGAATTTGCTGTTAAATCCCACACACGAATATTCCCATTCTGGTCCCCAGATATAAGTTCGGTCTGCAAGACCACATGCATAGAATTATATTAGCATGCTATGGATACACCAATACTACATGTATAATCTAATAAACACCACCACTACAACTAGCTAACAACTTTACAATTGTACGGAATAAAAATAATAATACACGGAATAATAATATAACCATCCAAATTATTGCATTAGTCAAAACATGTCATAAACCATAGTGGACACCCCCAACAAGAGCACTGTGGAATGCAATCCAATTTTTTGGACAAGAGTGAATGTTAGCAAAGGACAATAATCAAATTAAGAACACCTTAAGAATAATTTTAATTGGAAAGAACCAAAGAGGTAGATCCCATGAAGCAATTGAAACAATGGATATTGATGGCCAATCTCGTCTCAAGATAACTAGACTAATTTGCCAACTAAAAAGTCACAGCAATGGCACCTAAGGCACTGCAAAAAAAGTTTGCTTGCAAATGCAGTCCCCTGGTGATATATACTAAAGGCTATTTGGAGGGAGGGAGGGAGGGGGAGGGGGGGAGGGGGGAGGGGGGGGGAGGGGGAGGGGGGAGGGGGGGAGGGGGGAGAGAGAGAGAGAGAGAACCAGCTGGTTCAAAATCATATTCAAAAATCTATCGAAGCAGGGAAGGGGGAGGGGGAGGGGGAGAGGGAGAGGGAGAGGGAGAGGGAGGTTCAAAATCATATTCAAAAATCTATCGAAGCAGGGAAGGGGGAGGGGGAGAGGGAGAGGGAGAGGGAGAGGGAGCGGGAGAGGGAGAGGGAGGTTCAAAATCATATTCAAAAATCTATCGAAGCAGGGAAGGGGGAGGGGGAGAGGGAGCGGGAGCGGGAGCGGGAGCGGGAGGGGAGGGGAGAGGGAGAGGAGAGAGGAGAGAGAGAGAGAGAGAGAGAGAGAGAGAGAGAGAGAGAGAGAGAACCAGCTGGTTCAAAATCATATTCAAAAATCTATCGAAGCAGGGAAAATGAAGTAACTTCTCTAAAATCATATTCGAAAATCTATCGAAGCAGGGAAAATGAAGTACCTTCTCTATTATCCAGACTTCTTTTTTATAAGTAATTTTTTGTCTCCAAGGGAGAGGGAACTAGTGAACTCCACTTCATGAGGCGTAGTCCCCAGTCGATTGAGATACCCTTAGGGACCTCATTATCCAGACTTGTCTACCAAGATTATTATTAGAAGATTTTTTATAATTTCCTGAACAATTTTTAAAACTACAATAAAGAAAATAGGAAAAGTGATCCTTTACATAAGATTCTAAAGAAAGATTCATTAATTAAATGAACTTGCATAAGGAGCCCTGAGAGCCCATTTCATAGCCACAAAACAAGGACGACAAAGTAAAAGCTAAGGATTTAAAGTAGCCACTCCACGCACTACTTATTATAAGAATCCATGATTTCAATACTTTTTCCTATGTCTTCTCAACAATTACATAGAAACCAACAGTATTTATATCAAAGTTAATATTCAATGGCTGTAAAGAAACTATGGTACTCAACCTGGTTTGGGTGCAGTACAACAGTGTTGACAGCTGCTCGGCTTTCATATTCCCTTTGACAACCTGGAGCCCTGCACTTCATCTAAATAAGAATAAGTCTAAATAATATCAAAAGATTAAGAGGGCATAGAAAAACAATTAACAAATAAAAATTCCACAACATATTTTCTAGGGAAGATAACTTTTACCTCAAATCCCAAATTTTTACTGTGCCATCCTCAGAACCCGAATACATCCAATTTCCATCACATTGAAACCCCACCGCCATCACATTATTAGTATGTGAATCATAGCTCATCACCTGTAATGCAATCAGAAAATATAATCCACATCAGCCCATAGAAGAAAATATGTAAAGCCAATAATGAGTATTAATTAAACAATTCTTTTTTCTTTTTTTTTCCTTCGATAAGTAAGACATTGTGGGAGAGACATACTGGCTGAGGGCTGTTTGAATTAACATCAAACAATCGAATGTGAGGATTACCAGCTGCAGCCAGGAAGCGTTTATCTGGGGTTATCTCAAGCCTATTGATATGCTGTGCGAGTCACATGTGGCAAATCAGATGCAGCATGAAGTATTTAGAAGTGTCAGAAATTTTTCCATATATCAAAACAAAGCATGATGGCCAAGAAACAGTAAGGAAGAAGGAAGACAATTAAGTTTTACATTTTTTATTATATGGACCAGTGAACCGCAAAAATGCTCCATTCCAAGCTCATACAGCATGGCTTGGTCGAATTTATTTATTGTACACAAAACCAATACATAAACTTTCTTGCTTTTCTTTCAGCAATGAAAAAGGGACATAGGGAAATACACCCAAATACTGTTTGTCACCTTGTATAAATAATCAAGAAGGTTAAATAAAATTCATATGCAATAGGATTATGATAGTATTGATCAAAGTACAACTCCTACACAGGAAATGAAGTGTCCAGATGTTATATACAGTACATGTGTAGCTTCAATTAAATAAATGTGCTATTATCATAACAACACGACTAAAAAGCCATATAGCTTTGGGCAACCCGAAACATAATATATCAGCTGAAGCTCCTCTCAAGATTATGCATCTGCAATACCCCAAACCACTCATTTGAAATTAGTATGCTTTTTATTTCTTCTTTTCTTTTCTAAAAAAAACATACCAACCAATTGTTCCCATCGGTTTTTGCACCAAAGTGTGACAACCCAAGGCATGGCACAATCACTGGATATTTGAAAGTCCATACTAAAGTGTGACGAGCATATCAAGGAAATCATAGTTCCTCTTTTTGCAGTCCAATTCCCCCGAACCAAGGCAACTCAACGGGAGAAGAGGGAAGTTCAGGTAAAATAATCTTCTCTACAATCCATACAGCTCAGGGTCAGTCAATCAATGGTTGTAATCATCCAAACCTAAACACTGGTTTTTGGCAAGCATTAGTAGTACTAGCCCAACATAAACCAGAAGTCATTCTCTAATATCTTTCAAAATCTTAAATTCATTATACTAAAGATGGATGTCACAGTGCTGATGACACCACTTCGGCGGCATTCACAACCTATGTAATATGATTGATGACCACAAATCAAAAGTAGGTATTTTCTATGTTTATCAATCTTATTATGGCTGGATTTGACAATTGGATCAAGGGTGTCCGCATGTATGTATGTGTATATATATATACACACACACACACACACACACACAACAAATCAGGGGATTATGGATATTACTATAGTGGGTTCGACCAGTGCAACAGGGATTTAATAAAGGATGTCGATCGAGGCCTATGCAATTTCATATTTCACCATTAAGCTGCAATCCATTTACGCATCTACCAAAACAAGTAAACTAATTTGATTCTTCCCATGCTTCGGTACTTCATAACCCCCATCACTATAACATGTATGCCATAAATTCAGATAAGAAACTTGATTACTTATCAAAAAAAAAAAAATCAGATAAGAAACATCGTTTCAAAGCTCAAGTCAATCCTTTTAAACAAACTATACGATCAAATCATGCATAACGAACACCAAAGCAATAAAGAAACAAGGATTTAGGAACAAACCGAATCCGGGTATTGAATAGTACGGTAGCAGCGACCACTTTTGGCCTCCCAAAAACGAATTGTGTGATCATAGCTAGCCGTTGCAAGTATCACCGACGGTTGGGTCATATCAATCTGCTCTTAATCAACAGTAACACACTACTTAGCAAAACGATTAGCACATCAAATTATCCAAAAAAAAAAAAAAAAATCAAAGAAGAAACTGTAAGCATCAAAATAGAAACCAACCTAAAAACAGGGTTGAATATACATATATATACACAAATATATAGTGCCTGTTAAATCTCGCAAAACAGTAACCAAGAGCAGCAAAAAAAAAAAAAAAAGTTTTATGGTGATCAAATGGCAAATGGCAAATGGCAAATGACAAAATTGAAGTGCAAAGTTGAGAAATTTTCAGGTGCTAGAGTAAAGGGGAAACGGGAATGAAGGTTGATTTAGCTTTTAATGCAGTGAAAATTGTGGAATTAGGGCTTTCATGGGTTTTTGTGAGCTGCAGAGAGAGCGGGGCATTTATTTATTTATTTGGTTTAGGTCTCGGGAACAAAAGGGATCACTGGGCAATTCTTTTATTTGTTGGGTTCTTGGACACTCTTTAATTGAAATGGAGAAACAGGACAACATGTGTGGGCTTTCTAAGCCCAATAGTGTGTTTTTGTGGATTCTCTCGGTTACCCTAATTTAAAACAAAACACACCCTCCTCAAAATTATCTAGAAATTTCACTTAATTCTCTTGACTTATCATTGCTTTTGTAATTACCCCACAAATTTAAAAAAATCTCAATTTAATATATTCAAAAACTCTTGGGGGTAGTGTCTTGCCACCCTTGGCCACCTCTGGGGTGGCTCGCGACCACCCCCGATTGGCCGGGGATGGTTGCCAACCGTCAGCTACCCTTTTATTTTTTCAATTTTTTTTATTAAGAGTGATACATGTCGCCATCTTATTGGTGCTGACGTAACGGCTAACAGAATTGTTAAAATTTTTAAAGGAATTTGACTCCAGTGAGTAATTTGTAAATTAGGTCAACATTATGGATTTCTAGCTGAATTAATTTTGATAGACATAGAGCGATTTGTAATTTAGGCCAATCACAATGACCATGATACAATTTTTCTAATTCAAATATTCAAGGATGAGTATTTTTAAAAAATTGTTAGATCCTGACCACGTCTAATCTTTGCCATTTTTTCTTTAAAAAATGGGGTATTTCGGAGATTTTAGCACCCACCTGTTAGGATATTTTATTAAAATCCTGATAAGTGGGTGAAATTGAAAAAAAAAATGAAAAATGATAATAAAATTTAGAATTTTTGAAGTTTAATTAGAAAAAGTAATTATAAATGTGACAAAAATTAAAGGGGGTTAAAGTAAAGTTTCTATCAAAATTATTAACAAATAATTCACAACAAAAAGTACTTTTCAGATATAAACCAGACCAAAAATACTTCTTTCACCATTGTATAACGCCAAAACATTCAATCCAAAATCATTATCAAACAACAAAAGTGGCCACCTACTTTATGAAAACCTCTAACGAGGTGATTAAACTAGTAGGGTCTATCAAACTTATGAATGAAAATGACAACATCTTTGGACTCTCTTCCAACAATAATACAAACCTTATATCCTTCTTGACTTCTTCTGGTCCATCAGCAGTGCATGACTTAAAGAGATTGGGCCTTCATTAATTAATTAACAGAAATGCTCTACTTTTCAAATTTTTTCTTTCCCAAAAGTGGTTTTCAAGTGATATGTTATCATCTCATGAGATTGTGACACATTTTTTAAAATATTAAATCTCATTCATAACTGATATATCATTAGAAAATCAATTTTTTAAAAATAAAATAATTGAAATTGATATATAAGTGTAGTACTTCTCGATTATCATAAGCTTTGTAAGGATTATGGGTGGCTCGAGCCTTAAGTGGTCGCCTAAAACCCCCAACTAATAATAATATATATATATATATATATATATTTTTAAAAAAAAATTAAGGCTCAAAAAAGCATTTGAAGGCTCTAATATGGTAACAAGTTAATAAAATACTCTTTAATTAAAGTCCGCACTTAATAATTGTACAATAAATGTTATTTCGAAAACAAATTTTAAGACTCTAATATAGTAAAAATTTAGTAAATAGTTTATAACTAAGGCCCTCAATCATGGTAAAAGTAATTACAAAATGAAAGTCTCATTATTCACATTCTGAAAAAACATCCATAAAAATTCTTGAAAAGCTTCACTTATTTACTCTTTTTAAAAGTCCCATTTTTACATTTATGAAATTAGTTCAACGTGCATAATTTTTTCTCTAACGTTTATTTGAATTGAATATTTAGAAAAATATGAAAAGTATTCAAAGCGCATAAATTCTCATTGTTTGCGTTGTGCATAATAGATAGAATTACACTATCGGTGTGTCTTCAATGTTCAAAATTATTTTGGCATTATGTTTTATTACACATAAATCTTTATATAACTTATTTCCATTTTTCTCTTTATTTTTCTTCAAATCTTATTATTTCTTGTATTTGGATCAAGTGATAAGTTATTCTATATCTAATAATTAATTAAGTTATTAAAAAACATTTTATAAATAGAAGAAAGTGCTCTAATTGACATATTAAATAATATAAATATTAAAATAAATTGAATTGAATTAATATTTAAATATTAAAAAATTATTTAAATTTTTATCCAGCTGGCCCTGATAAGGATGACGATATATATCTATATAGTTCAATGCATGTACGCTCTTCTGGTTTTATTGCGTTGGTACTCCATAACATCCGAATCACTGTTTTGACATTAATGCACACATGAATCATGAATGTGAAACATCCATCCAGAGAACTATCATGTTTGGTCCAACGAATATTCCAACCAATCCTTGTCCGAATTTGCTTATGTGATCGATCTTAATTAAGAGTCTTTTTTATCATTTGAACTGGAGCTTGTTCTTGTCATTCACTTGAAGATGTAACCATCTCGTTCAAACGATACAATATTGTTAATTTTTTTTGTTCTCTCAATTTAGACTTTTTAAAAAGTCACTCATTTTGATAGATTTATGATCATCGTGATCATGATTTTAAAATAGGTTGAATCAAAAATACGAACAAATATATATATATATACATCCCTATTCAGCCATTTTCAATTTTTCATACTCAGGGAGGCGATGCGGACGTCCGAGAAGACCAGTTAAACAAGCGTCAAATCCAGTTAAACAAGCGTCAAATACTCAGGGAGGTCTTTCGTTTGATGTCCGCCTGGCCATTGTCCCAACAACAAAGCACGAGCTTTAATGCGAGTGGAGTACCTTCCTGTAGGCAGTAGGCAGATCAGATGGGCATTAATTCCGACTGTTATATATATATATATATACACGAGCCTGAAGAAGCAATTTATGAGTTAATTAAAGCCAATCTTTTTTTATGTTGTTAACTTCCATGCTTCCTTCATTTTGTACAGCTAGCGGAACTTCGAGTGATCTGGTGTATTTATAACCTGCTAGACCAGTACTACTTTTATCTGTTTGTTTAATTTATACTAGTTCAAACATAAAATAAAATTTAAACAAAATAAAGAGATATATATTATAAAAAGAGAAAATGAATGAGAGATTTAAGTGGTTTAGTGTCCAAGGCTCCATTGTAATATATGTCCTCTACGATTTCTTTTTTATTACATTGACTTGATTATATTTGTTTAAGCATATTTTTAGATGGTTGGATACGCGACGAGGCTCCTGAAAAACACAAGTAAAACTATTAGGGTGACATCGGCCGAATGGGAGATCGGTGAAAAACTTCAATACTTAAGTTAGTAAGAGCTCATCATAAGTTAATAGAGAAAACGCAAGAGTACTAAGACACAATGATCACGCCTGCTTGCGATGCAAAGTTGTGAGCATTTTATAAGGATTTTCCTTGTTTTGGATGAGGTTCATAAGGCAAGAGCCATCGTCTGAGGTGCCCATGCATATAGAAGGCGATGCAATCTTTCCGTTGGGTTTGGAAGGCGACGCTCCTATTTAGACTTAATTAGTTTCTTTTTGAGGAGGCTATCAACGACTCTTTCTTTACTCGAATAGGTCGAGGGTAGATGGGTAATTAATGAGCAGAACTTATTTCTTATGAGGGTGATTATTTAGTGTATCACCAGCTGCCCCTATTCCTATGGATGACCTGTTCAGCTGATCGGTCATTGGGAATTTAGTTTTTACTTGCAATCGGAGTTGCCTTTGGCCTTTAATACTAAGAACGTTGGGGGGGTTGCCCAGCGCGGAGCATAGTCCTTTGCCCCCTTCGAGCCTGTGGCTCGGTATTTGACAAATCGTTAATAAGGTAAGATTTTTAGTGTAGGTACATGGGACAAGGTTGTGTCTTTGGTCTACTGGTCCGGCAGCTATGTTTGCTCAAATACAGGTAGATTAGTTTGGTGTCGAGGGAGGTCTTTGGTACCTTGAAAGCATATCAATCAAGGTTTTTAAGGCCCTGTTGGTGTAGTGACCAAGCAAGGTGCCTCGTCGGGCAGGTGTCGAATGAGGTCTAAGGGTGCATTGAGAGCGTATCGATCAAGGTCTTCGAGGCCTTGTCAATGTAGTGACCAAACAATGTGCCCCCTAGGGCGGATGCTGAGCGAGGTCTTAGGGTTCCTTGAAAGCCTATCAATCAAGGTCTTTGAGGCCTCGTTGGTGCAGCGTTCGATCAAGGAACCTCGTCGGGTGGGCATCGAGAGAGGTCTTACAGTGCCTTAAGAGCATATCGATCAAGGTCTTTGAGGCCTCCACTACAAATAAAAATAAAAAAATAAAAAAGTTTTTTGAGCCGTTTTTGTTGGAGTCGTTTTAGTTAAAACGGCTCCAATTGGATTTCTTATTATTGTTGTGGCCTGTGGGCGTGAATTTATACAGTTA
This sequence comes from Alnus rubra, assembly GCA_028654335.1. Classification (NCBI taxonomy): domain Eukaryota; kingdom Viridiplantae; phylum Streptophyta; class Magnoliopsida; order Fagales; family Betulaceae; genus Alnus; species Alnus rubra. The sequence continues at coordinate 5,922,938 of JAJPGS010000163.1, read as the reverse complement.
TGAAGCTTAATTTCTGGAGAAGACATATATCACACATTATCCATAATTGAATTATAACAATATCAATCATAACTTGCTATAAATCAAAACTCAAAGGACGGTATCAACACATTCTACAAAACTTGAATTAGGAAATAAAGCAACATATGTGATTTGAGATAAATTGATATGTTTGTATACCATAAAAATGAGTTACATGCTTTTTTGGCCATTTACTCCCTAATAAGTAAAAATGCTTAAATTCAGGAAAGAAGTAATTTCTTTTCTCACCTAAGTACACAGATCATGCAACACTATAAAACAGAACCTTATTAGAATAATGAAGAAATGTAGCAAACACCATCAATTGTTGAAGCTTGTCTTCAAACATACAAGTCAACTGTGCTTTCTCATCTATTGAATGTTTGAGTTATGATAATAACCTCCTAAACTTCCACGTACACATGCACAAGGCATATTGTTACAACGTAATGTTTGTTAATAAGTTTTTGGTACTCTAATTTCATTTTCTTATGAAGTGCTTGTAGAGATATATTGTAATAGGGATAAGAGTTGTTTGTTTTACAGATTTGTTGTGTATCAGTGTAAAAAGTAAGATTATATATATAGAATTTCTTATTAAAATCACGTTCTCACATTCATGACTAATGTTGGTTAATTTATATTGTTTGTTTTCGTAGGAGATATTAAAGCAAGCGCCACCCACTCGAGCGGAAGTTTTTCTTGCAATCCACACAAAAAGGAATGGGACGCCTAGCACTCAATCAGCTCTAGAGACAATTGTGTGTGCTTAACTTAGTGATTTAGTTTGTGTTTTGTTGAATTTATCATATATATAGAAATAATATAAGTATTTACCGAGTCAATTAAGTGTTTAATAATTAACACATTTAATATATATATATATAATATATATATATATATATATATATGACAGGACAAGCTTAGGGAGCTGATGGCCGAAGACACTGCAATAACGAACTTTGTATCTCCGCAGAGTTCAATACTATGGGTCAAAGATGATGCGCTTGCAAGGGCAGTGGAAACAGCAGAATACTCGGGTTGTGTTCATGGAGCTGGGCTTGAGCCACTGCACCATCAGTAAGACCCACTTTTCACTCATTTGTATTACGCTTGTCTCAGGAAGCTGCAGTTAATACTCAAATAAATTAATTAAAGGCACAGTGGGAGGAAGATAAGAGAAGAACGGATGAAAGATGGGAGGAAGCTAAGAGAGGATAAAAATCGAGGAATGAGAGGGGAGATGGGAGGAAGACAGGAGAAGAACAGAGGAACGAGAGAGGAGATGGGAGGAAGGGAAGAGAAGAACAGAGGAACGAGAGAGGAGATGGGAGGAAGAGAAGAGAAGAACAGAGGAACGAGAGATGATTCAGAGTCAAGTGATAGAGAATAGGAAAAATATGATGGAAAATCTAGTGGCTGCCAATGCTACACTAGTGGGCAACATTACGGCTATGCAAGACATTGAATCACCTAATGTCGTGAGGGTGAAATCTTCAATGGCCAATCGACCAGGTTAGCTCCCAACATGATTAACTAATTAACGAAATGTGATTCTTTTAGTCTGTACTGTTGAAAATGTTACGTGTATCGTTACTAGTTTTATATATATATAGCTGCATAACATACATTTCATCTTAATCACTAATGTAGGTGATGTGCCCTTGACTCAGGATGATAATTTGCATGAGCGCTTGTTGTCACATACAATATCTTGAGTCGTTCTGAATGTAGGTGGAATACCGAAGTTTGTAAATGATGTAAATATTGTTTATATTGGTTGGACTTGGTCGGTTTGTGATTGTAAATAACTTATAGGGGAAACTTTAGAAAATGGTACCCAATTATAGCATTTTTTCACTTAAGGGTACTAATGTAGCAAAACGTTCAATCGAGTGTATGAATTTATCAAAACCGTTCAATATAGGGTATTCTGTCACCCTCCGTTCTAAATCGATGATGGAAGTGAAGTCACATGACTTCCACGTGATTCTTTTAACAAGAACAACCCGTTTTGCCCCTCTCACCCACATGCATCTAAACACAACCTGTTTAACGTGAGCAACCCGTGATTCCATGCACACAACTGATCCCCGACGGTGAGTTGATCCCCCACGTCAAGGTCCACAGCCCTGACCGAAGAGCCGAAATTGAAAGCTGGTTGAAGCTCATCACCCACGTGCTCTGCGTCTTGTGAATCTCCCCATGCTATTCCCGGTGGCTGGTAAGGACTGCTCGGAGGAGCCCAGGAACGAGAGCGAGCACGTGTGTACCATTGTTCTGAGAAACCATATTAGCTTTGGCTTTTCAGGTATTGAGAAGAAAGTGATACCAAAGCCAAAATTAGCACCGATGACCATGGCCATTTGTTGCTAATGAAAACCAGTTTCATTTCAAACAGATTTTACATGACAACTACTTTAAGACGTTCCAATTATTTCCGCTATAACATTTACATCAGCAAAGCATATATGGCAGGATTACAGAAGGTTCTTGTAAGCCCAACTAGCATCGGTTTCAGAGAAGAATGTATACACTGAAGGACCTGTTAGTGTGGCTGCTACAAGATGTCACCAACATGAGTAATAGAAGTACAAAATGAAGGGTTCCTTAAGAGTCTTGATCCATCACAAGTTCAACATAAGTGTTAACCAGTCCTCTGCTTTGCAGCTGGAGAATTGGAAGTCATCATGAAAGATTCACCGCAGCGACATTGCCCTTTAGAGTTCGGATTGACAAATATGAACTCGGACCTACCACGAGCATGAATGTGTTTAACCCCACAAGCATAGACTTTGTGTACTTTCTGATATCGCTCTCAAACAACCCATGACCGCTTGATTTTTTGATTAAATCGGCGAGGCTTACTCCCGAAGCAAATTCCAAGAGAACATTGTAAATCATGTCTCCATTCTTTAAACATTTGGGGCGGACACGACAAAAACGAGGAATGTTTTAACATGGCAAACATGAATAAACAACACGATGTTGTAGATATGTTTTAACATGGAAAACATGATAATAAAGGTTCATATTAATATGGGCTTTTTGAATTTCTACACATACGAGCAGAATTCTAGTACAAGAAATAGATTAAAGCACCCGAAAACACATGAGAGCAGAAAGCCAAATCCTCTGTTTTGGATCACAAAAACAGAGTTGAACAGAGACAATCTGGTTTTAAACTAGGCCTACTGATTTCCCTTTAGAACACTCACAAGAGCTATCCAATCTGGTTTCAGATTGCTCTTTATCATTTGACTAAATATTTTCAATTTGGATTTGCAATGAAAATCACCACATCAGCTCTTTTCAAATTCTTCGACTCTGGCAGATATCCAACTTCAACCATACATGTTAAGATTGCTCTCGATAGCCCAGGCAATGCAGTAGAGCGATATCTCAACTCGCCTGCTTTTTTCTCAATGGCCAATGCCAGGCCAGTCGGAAATTGCACAATAACATAACTTTTACTTTTAATGCAAAAGCATGCATTTTTTCTTTTGATATCAAATGGTTGAAGTCAGTCCTATACCGTTCCCACTTCCCATTGCCATCATTGGAATGTTACATCTCTCGAAAATCCTGAAGAGCAGGCACATCCACATCCTGACGAAAAATAAAAATGAGTCATTGAAATCGCGAGTGTTAAATATGAGTCACTTATTCATCCAAAAAAAATAAATATGAGTCACTCAAATCTGAAGTGAGTTTTGGTCGGAATTATAATTTGAATTTGACAAATTATTATATTTTTTTAGTTTGTTCTCTTGACACTGAATGGATCACAATATGTATATAAATGTACAAACATGCTCCCCTGGGTCAAGAACAATCGCAGGTCATGCTGCCGTTTCCTGATGCCCGAGTCGTCGGCGTTCGTCCGGACCACCAAGCTGGGGAACTCCATGTCCATCGAGATGCACAGGTGCGAATCTATTACGGATCGATTCGAAGAAGAAGAATCTTCTTGGATTAATTGTAGTTTGCACGAAGGCTGGAGCTGGTGGCCATCTTCCATCCCGTGGAAGAAGAAGTTGTTTTTTCAACTAAATAAATATATATTTTTAATAGATTTAAATGAATTTTTTTTTTAATAGAGGGGTATAAAGGAAAAAAAATCCTAAGAAATCACGTGAAACGCACGTGTTTTGAGTTCCGTCATCGATTTAGAACGGAGGGTGACGGAATACCCGAGATTGAAAGGTTTTGATAAATTCATACACTCGATTGAACATTTTGCTACATTACTACCCTTAAGTGAAAAAGCGATATAGTTTGATACCCTTTTGCGAAGTTTCCCCTAACTTTTATATATATATATTTTGAAATTACTTTGAACGTTTTGGAGTTTGTATTATATATGTTGGGGGTTGAATGACATTATTTATGTTTATACATTCTTTTATTTGTTAATGTTTTTATGGCTTGATGTGTACATCAAGCTATAGTGATTGTTTATGAGTGTATGGAGTTCGGATTATGAGTGTATGTGATTGTTTATGAGCTCATAAATGTAAACAATATTCTTGTTATCAGGTATTTGATTTTTTTTTTTTATTATTATTATTAGGGCTGGCAATTTTGACACGATCAGATAATCCGACACGAACACGACATAAAATTAGTGGGTTTGAGTCTACCTTAAACGGGCTTGGGTCATAAACGGGTCAACCCGTTTAACTCAACCTGGCAGGTCACCCGCTGGTGACCCGCCAGACACGATTATCTTTTCTTTTCTTTTCTTTTTCTTTTTCTTTTTCTTTTTCTTTTTCTTTTTCTTTTTCTTTTTTTTAAAAAAAAAAACTTAAAAAAAAGGGGGTAGGGGGAAAATTGAGAATAGCTGCAAAATTGGGAACTTTCGTGTTTTTTCACTCTGAAACTCACTAAGTGACAAAACACAAAAGCTCAAAAATCAGAAAGAGTCAAAACTAAAAAGTAAAAACCCTAACTTTTACTTTTTCACCTTTTCACTTTTTCTTCAGCAGTTCAGCAGAATCACGAATCAGCTCCACGGCTCCGCCCGATTCCACCCCCTTCTCTTCTTCTTCCATTTTCTTCATCTTCAGCTCCACGCCGCCGCCCTTTCTTCTTCCTCCCGCAGTCCCGCTTGACGCCTGGAGGCTGGACCCGCTCGACTCGACCCTTCTTCTCTCAGCCTCTCTAGTCTCTGCTCTCCGCTCGAAGCTAGCTGCCGCTTGTCGACTGCCATCACTCTCCCGGTCTCCCCGTCTCTCTACCGCTCTCTCTCTCTCTTCCACCGATGTCGCATCCGGTACCACCGGTATATTAATAGTTGATTTCCATTTTTGTAACATTTTGACATGAAATGATTTGATTATTTGATTTTATAGTAATTTTCTTTTGTAATTAAGTGATTTCATTTTTTGTATGCATAGAACAGAAAAAGAAAAAGAAAAAGAAAAAAAGAAAAGAAAAGTGATTGTCATTTTAATCTATGAAATGGTTTGTGTAAACTGTAAAGCGAGAGAGAGTGATTTTGTCACCATTAAAAAGAAAAAAGGATAGCTTTTTTCAGCCTTTTTGGGGTTGGAGAGAGTGGGGATTGCGATAAAATAGGTATTGAAAGACAGAGTGGGTGAATTATCAACATGGGTCTTCTTTTTCACCTTTTTTTTTTTTTTTTTTTCTTGTTTGAAAATTTAAATGGCTTGTTGGTGGACATGGACAAGAAAATGAGGATTATGATAAACGGGTCAAACGGGTCGTGCCGACCCAATTCGACCCATTATGTTAAATGGGTTCACGTGTCGTGTCGGGTGACCCGTGAACTTATCGTGTCGTGTCTGGAGCCCCGAACCGTTAACATAAACGGGTCATGTTTGGGTCTAGGTTAAACGGGTCACGGGTCTTAATGGGTCCTGAACGGGTCGTGTCGAGTACCCGTTTTGCCAGCCCTAATTATTATTGGGTTTAGAGTCGTTTTTATGTCTAAAAACGGCTCCAAATGGTTGGAGCCGTTTTTGTCAAAGCGTCTCAAGCCATTTGAGCCGTTCGGGACCCAAAACAACTTAAAACTGTTTGAGCCGTTTAAACCAAAACATCTCAAAACAGTTTGAGCCATTTTGGACTCAAACGGCTCAAACCAAGAATTACCAACCCTATGGTTTGAGCTGTTGTCAAAACGGCTCAAATTGTTTTGAGCCATTTTTAAGCTTTAAAACGGCAAAAAAAAAAAAAAAAAGGGCTCAAAAAGCCTTTTTTTTTTTTTTTTTATAATGCTCATTGGTGTGGTGACTGAGCAAGGTGCCAGTTGGGTGGGCGCCGAGCTAGCTAGATCTTAGGGTGCGTTTAGAGCATATCGATCAAGGTCTTTGAAGCCCCATTTTGTAGTGACCCAACAAGGTGCCTCATCGAACTAATGTTGAGTGAGGTCTTAGGGTGCCTTGAGAGCATATCGAACAAGGTCTTTGATACCCCGTTGTTGTATATTGAGCAAGTTGCCCTCTCGGACGAGCTCCAAACTAGGTCATAGGGTGCCTTGAAAGCATATCGTCTTTGAGGCCCCGTCGTTGTAGTGACCAAGCAAGATGCCCCGTCAGGTGGGCTTTGAGCGAGGTCTTACCTGGCCGGGTGCCTTGAGAGCGTACCAATCAAGGTATTTGAGGCCCCGTTTGTGAAGTGATATTCTATCAATAGAAATGATATTTTTACATATTCTATACATCGCAATACATATTATTTTTAACATCGACTATTAGTACTTATAGGAAGATCTAATGGTTGATTTAAAAAAAATATATGACAGATGTACTGGAGATGTACATACAACAAGTCTCTTCCATCAAACATCTAGCATTCACTAATTAACTTCACATACACAAAGGAGCCAATGTTTAAAGAATAATATTAAAAACCACACGTTTATAATTTATTCTAACACTATCTTACTCTGTTGATGTCGATCTTTAGACTACATCAACAAATTAAGTTGGGTAATAATGGAAATCACTGGCACACATCCAACTGAAAAGCGGCCATATATACGACATAAGATAACACTATTATATACCTAAAGAAAAAAAAAAAAGAAAAGACAATTAATATATATTAATTAATTGGAGGTTTGTTTATTTGTGTTGATTATATATACATATATGGGGATTTGCAAACAGCAGGGCAGAGATGTCTGGAAATCTCAGAACAAGACATGGACATGGAAACTCAAAGTGGTGTTTATATATACATACATGGGTCTCGAAAGCTACAACGCAAACGTACACACTCGTGCTGTCTTGGAAACGCAGCAAAAGGATATATATATATGGAGCATGGGATCTCTGGTCAACACGCAGCGGCCGGCTCCCCTTTTACTACATGTTAGATTTGGTTCCCTTTTCTTTTTTAGCTCTACATTATTTATTTATTTTAACGTCGATCCCATGAATATATATACAGAAAATATTTTTGTTTTTGATGAATAATACAGAAAATGTACGTGCTCTGTAGTTTTTTTAAATTATATATTTTTACGTGATCAATCACAAAGCCAAATGCTTATAGGGCTTCACCCACTCCATGTATACACACCGGAATTGTGCTAACATGTTGGATTTTCTCCTTTGCAAACCCCCAAACCCCAAGAATTTGTCAACAGTACCCTAGGGATTCTGTGCTTTTAGTGAAGAGATCCAGAGACACAGATTAATTTGGTTCTTGCACGACACACTTCTTTATTATGGCTTTTGTCGTTTTACGCCAACTATAAGGACATAAAGGCGATCTTTTGGGCTTTGTTGCTCAAAATAATTGATAGTTTACTGAGATGCAAATAATGTCTCTCTTTTTTTCTTTTTGGAATAATTTCTGCTTTTATAAAATAATATTAGTTTTATTTTTATATATTTTTGCTATACTGTTTTAATTATATGTATCTTAAGCAGAAATATGTCCTGAATTTTCCTTAGCACCAATCTTAATCCTGTCTTAGGGGCTAAACTATACTTAAATTTTATAAAGATCACAGTTTGGGTTGATATTTTAAGATCACAAATGTCTTAGAAATATCAGATGTAAATTAAGGCTATAGTTTCAGCTGTCAAATATCAAACATTGCACGTGTATCCGATTCTGGAAAATGCCCAGATCCATGAATTAAGTAGATCGCAAATTCAGAATAGAAATTGTTGAAAAGAAATGTCAAAGGATACGTATATAAATTGATCTTTATAAACGCACAGATCTTCAGCATACAATATATATATATATTTGGGGTACGGTACATGCATGTATAAAATTATCACAGAATATGATTTAATTGAAATGAAACATACAATAAGGACACAATTTTCCTGGATTTCCTCTAATCCAATTTAATAAACTCTCATCAACACCTATTTAGAGCATGTGATTTCCATTCTTAATTATTAGATTAAGTGATTCTCCTTTAATTGGATCAACAGAGCATGCATGTGACACTGGTATATATTAGATTATGTGATTTTCAGTACATACATTTTAAAAATACATGTGAGAATTACATGCTCTAACGACATTTGTCAATTTTATAGATATTTTTCAACTATGTTTAGAGGAAAATTTTGTCAATATAATAAATAAATAAATATGTACTATATATCAAATATGTTTTATCGGGCCTTTTAGAATCTTATTTGAAAACTAAGTAGTGTCTAGGTAGAGAAGTAAAAGCTTTTACGGCATTCTAAATCGCACTTCGCAAGATTTGTTCTAAGAGTCGTCTACGTGAGCAGAGCTAAGCTATTGAACCCCAACAATAGCTTGAACCCATGAAACTGGCTATGAAAACATTTGTTGGATCGGGCGTTTAACCATCTCGATCTTTTGAAAATCAATTGGTGTCCAGTAAAAAGAGGCCAATTAAAAGCCTTTTATAGTGTTTGAAATCCCACCCCACAAGACATGTTCTAAAAGCCGTTCACGTTTTCAGCAGATCGAGCAGCACTGTTGCAACCCAACAATATATTGTCATCCATTCTAATGAAGAAACCTTGTACACGTACAACTTATTACATGGAAATCAAATACGTACGTAAACTCGATCTCCTATATATACAGCATAGATTAGGAAAAGCCAACTTTCCCAATATCCATCCTCTTTAATTGATTGGTTGCCTGAACTTTTCATCGATCTGTGATAATATTAATAACAATAATTCTAATTCAAATCAAGTGAAGGAGGAATTAAGAGGCAAAGCCTAGATTTAAGGTACACCTACACTTTCATGTGGTCACAAATTTAAGAGAACATACCCCACTATACAACAAAAATGGTACTTTGGCTTTCCCTTTTATATATATCCATGCCCGTCCCTACATATATTGTCACAAGCGCGTCTCAAACCCTAATTAAATCAAGTGACAAAAAAGGCCCCATAAGAGTGAAGTGGGCAGTACCCGTGCTTGTCAGCTTTGCAGCAAGATGTTAGCCTCAATTTTAATTCGTTAAAATTTTTGTTTTTCATCTTTTCCTTTTCTTTTCTTACTCTTAAAAACATAAAAAAACAATTTATTGTTTTATTAATGAGGCAATCAAGGAGATAAAGCATCATATAGAGATCCCTTAAACAAATACGTGCGTACACTTCTTCAAGGACTGAAATTTTACAAGGTTTCAAACAAGTACAAAGAGAATTAATTGGTATCTAGAGTTATATTATATTAATTTGATGCTTTAATTTAAGAAACATAAGCCATCCATCTAGAGCAAAACATCCTTTGTAATATATATAAAAACATTCTTTGAGTTGTGCTAGTTGCAAATTAAAAACTCCCACAAAGGGGGTGAGGTTTGCCCACAAACTTGTCCAACTAGCTAGAATATAATTGTTCTATTCTTTACCATAAATCAATTTCCGACTAACTTTTACATTGAATTGATCATCAAAATAGTTTCGGTGTGAATTAAGATTGAAGAGACAAGGACCCTCTCCATTTTTACGCGTAAACTAAAACTTTCAAATCATGTGGCAAACCATAATCTTGATCATAAAATGTGTAGAAAGGTGTAGACTAGGGTTAGCATCAACCCCATTAAATGCACCCACCTAAGTCTTAGTTCATTTCATGCTGGTCTATATGTTTGACAGGAATAAAACAAAACAACAGCTGTGAGTCGTACCAAAAAAAAAAGAAAGAAAAATGCAACCCAATCTAGTACGTCTGACATCAGTAGAAATTCCATTAAACTATTTCTGAAGTCATATTATAGAGAGAGAGAGAGAGAACAGTGACCTGGATATGGAAAGAGCGAGCGAATATAGAATTGCTTCGTGATGAGGAAGATTGCAACAGTTGTGGGGACTGCGACAATCTCTTGAGCTCGCAAGTGGCCGGGCAGACCAGCGCGCGCGCACCAATGGAAATGTTGGGCTTCATTGAAACGATCTGCTTAGCTTGCTTCTTGTCCCTAAAGCACACATTCTTTTACATCCCCCAGATGAAAAGTTCTGACCACATCTTTACATGCATTCACACACCCTTGAGTTCGATCTCTATAATTAAACCAATTATAACTTCGATCTCTTTTTCTAGAAAATAAAAAATAAAGGAAAAAGAAAAAAGAAAAAGAAATAGTTACTGATCATGATCTTTTAATGGCTCACTTTGTTTGTCGTCCTTGAAGAACAGGTGGACAAGGTGCACCCACGCACATGTGACATGCAGTGATGTTGTCATGCCTTCTCCATCGATCTGAGCTCTAGGTTCAGTACTCATGGTGCAGTGGTGATTGTTGCAGAAACAGTGGCAGCATATATATATATATATATATTTCAATTATAGCTGAACATTTGAAGAAAGCATGTGGAGGTTTGTCGAGTCTATGGGCCTATATATGGCCTTTCTCATTACTGTTTGCAAACAAAGCAAGGTTCGAGTGCGTCCAGCTATTATGGGCGCATTACTTGACAAAAGAAAGATAAAACAGGCAAGTTAAAAGTGCGTATACTGATGCTTAAAGAGTTAAAGTTGGTAGGGGACACGCACAAAAAGAAAAAAAAAAAAAAAAAGGGACGACTGTTGGGAATTATATATAAATATATAACTGGTTCTCAATACTATTCTTTGGTAAAGTTGTTTGGATAGTGAAATACTCTCTTTATGTTTTATTCTTGTACTTTCAAATTAGCATTATACAATACCGTTAACTTTGGATACGATATTTGAATTTGATATGAATCCAATCTTGAGTGAATTAGGTTAGGGTTGAGATGTTTCATCATCAAGTTGTGCACTTGAGATGTTGTTCGATATTAGGATTAGAGTATTATGCATAGTCCTATGCTACAAATACTCGATACTGAAATATCCTCTTTATATAATATTTTACAAGGCTGACAATTTTTAGGTGACCTTTGAATTCGACATGAACCAACACAAAATTAGTGAGTTATGTTAGGGTTGAGATGTTTGATCTGTTTAACTAAATGGATTGAGTTAGGGTTGACCTATATATTTTATAGTCATGTCTCGACACGCGAATACAAATTATCACCTCTAAATAGAACATAAATCCTTAATTAGTTTGCCAAATAGCCTCTAAACTAAGGATTCTTTACAAGAGAAAAACAGATATCGATTTGTATTTGGTATTGTAGTTTCAAATGGGGTATAATAAGTACAATTACAAAATTTATAGAGTTCTGGTAATGGATTTCAGTTGGACCAAATTATTAAAGAAGCTAAAACTTTTTTAATTATTAAATCTTAAAAATTGGAAAAAAAAAAAACTACAGTGAACATATTAAGCCATGAGATCTAAGTAATGTGTAAGATTTATCTTCTATAATGTTATTATTATGTGATATCTATGTGATGCATATTGCGTAGATCTTTAGTTAATAAAATAAATGAAATTAAAAACTAAAACCAACCCAAAATTTTATTAATAAAAAATTATTAATACGAGTTTGTATTGGTCAATTAGATAATACTTTAAAAGAGAAAAATAAATGTATTAATTAGAATTTTGGGAAATAGAGTTTCAAACGAAATATTGAAATATAGTAATAAAGTAGTATATCCAAAATTTGAAACTTTCAGTAATAGAGTTTAATTAGGTTGGAGCAAATTGTCATTTTTATTCAAAAGTTTAAAATCTTTAATTAACAAATTTTTCATGATTAATGAAATCGCCAGGAACTTGACCAAATGAAAATTGAACTGTCCAACCAGTCATGTGGGTTTCATAAGTGGTTTCTCACAATCACCTGTCCAAATTCTCTCAAATTTAGACAAAAAAATTGTAGAGAATCCTAATATTATATAAGTTTTTAACTAGAATGAGAGAAAGTAGAGAATTTTTTTGGACAGGCTAGATCAAGAATGTAATTAATGTAACATCATTTTCTGAGTCAAAGTAAAAGTTGATTAACTCATTGTCTGACTTCCGGTCTTCTACTTCTAATTATGGTTCGCAATTCATGTTTGTGTGTTAGATTTGAGTCGTGTTGAGACAAAAATATAAGATTATATATGTCAATTTTAATTCAACCTATTTAATTAAATGAGTCAGATCCCTTAAAAGAACTCGCTAATTTTGTTTAGGTTCATGTCGGGTTCGCAGGTTGTATTAAAAATTGTCAGCCCTAAACCCGACATGAAATATCTAGGGCTGACAATTTTTAATAGATCATATCGATGTATAAGTATAACAATACATAGGTCAAAACTAGCTAGCTCAACTCATTTAATTAAATGAGTCAGACTTCTTAATCCTAATCTACTAGTTTAGTTTTGAATTCGTCCCAGTCCAAAGATTGTATCAAAAATTGTAAATCCTTGCTTCTAATAAGTGATTGGCCAATTCTATTTCTTGGGACCTCTCGGGAAAAATTATTAATCATTAGTTCTTGTAGCTCTTTAATTTGGTTGTGATTTTCTTGTCTTTATGGAGGGCTGTTTTGTTTAGCTTCTTTGTTTGTATTTGGGCTATTAATCCAGTCCTGATTTTGTATTATTTGTTCGTTTAATGAATTATTATTCATAAAAATAAAATAAAAATTAAATTTAAACTTAAAAGGAAAAGCAAATTAGAAAAAGAGTACTGGCTTCTGTGAGTCTGTGACATTCACGAAATCGAAGGTTTTCTTTTCCTTAATCTCCTACTGATCATGTTTCGATTAGTTTATATCGTTAATTTCTACATTCTTGAACAAATCTCTTTGTCAAATACAACAATTCTCTTAAACATTAAATAAAATTATAAAAATTAAGTACATTAATATTTAATGAATAAATTCACAAATGGGAAAGTTAATGCATGGCACAGACCACGGATCCAGTACATACTACGTCCCAAAAGTGTCTGAAATACTGCCATCACTTTTTTTCAAGCAGCATTTTTCCAAAAACATTGCAAAACATTGTGAAAAAAGTGAACAAAAATGAGATAAACGAAGATCTTTTAACTAAAGTTGTTTGTTTTTTTTCAGATATTTAGGCACGTTGATGTAGTACTACCCAATTCATAAACAATTAACCAACAAATGATTTAACCAAAAAAAAAATAGGTAATAAAAAAAATGGCAGCTTCCAAAAACAAACATTTCTTTTTTTTGTTGTCTATTGATTAAGAGTAATGATTTATTGCTATATTTTTGTGCAATTTTTTACTACTTTGTCTATGTGGCAATGTTGTCTCCTACTACTTTTTGAGTTTTAAAAATAAAATAAGGTAGAGGAGCACCTTGCCACATAAGTAAAATGGTGAAAAGTTGTATTAAAATGTGGTAATAAATCATTACTTTATGAGTTCTACTACAGTAATCCGTAGTTAATTTATTCTTTTATTAACTTAGATTCAGCAAAATTCGATCATCTCAAGCCCGGCCTTGTACAAGGACAAGGGGATTTGGCTTTTTTTTTTTTGAAGGGAAGGGGATTTGGCTTAAGTACTCGTAATGGTCTAAATTTAATTTAATTTTTAATTTTTATTTTTATGAGATTGAGAAAATTATGAAAAAATTATGTAGGTTTTTTTTTTTCCTCAGCATCTGAGCTAAGACCCAAGAACAAATACTTTATCAATTAACTTTTAGAAGTCTTTTAAGACCCCTCTTCTTTTCGAAATAGTATTTTCTCTATTTCAAGTGAAATAATTAAAGATCATCTGACGTTTGTTTCATGGTTAATATGTTGTTTTGTTACATTTAACGGTATATATGGTGCGACATCATTTAAAATTTTTAAATGATGTAACAACATATCCACCATGTGACAATATATATATACACCATTAAATCTGTGAAATTTATTATAAATAATGAAATAGATTTTCTTAATTTTCCTTTAAATGAAGAGGATCCTAATCTCTTTTTTTTTTCTTTTTTTTTTTTACACTAATTAACGAAATTTGATCAGAAATTCCTTATACAATAACAAAGACTTTAAATATCTAACTAAACTAAACCCACGCACCCATGTGAAACAAACTTTATAATTATATATACAAATTAAGTAAAGCTAGGATTTTTTTTTTCTACGACTATCCACTATATATGTAATGTGGTTGTATAAATTCATCCTTAACTTCCTTTTTTTTTTAAAAAAAAAAGAAAAAAAGAAAAAGTCTGATCCATGAGTGAATTGACACTACTACATACGTTATCGTAGTGAGATAGTTGCGAAATGTACACGTGTTAACATGTCATTAGGGCCACATCAATCACGATTTTTTTTGAAAATATATAGTAACTCATCGGGCAAATTGTAAAAGAGTTGTAGATTTAACATTTATATATATATAAAAGCAAATATAATGATATTTTAGGAGGATTCTAGTCATGAATATGATTGCCCCAAGCCTAACTTTCCGACTTCTGATGAGGAAAAAATAAATGAGTGTTAAACGTTAACTAGCCACCAATCAAACCACAAAAACGGCCAGTAACGGTATTTTCCTAGATTCTGTTCATATATTAGATTTAAGAAATAAATAAAATAATAGATTCTCTCTTCTAATACTAATCAAAAAAAAAAAATTAATTAATTAAAAATATCTTCCCCACTCGCCTTTACTTACTTTGGTTCTATTGCGTACTGTTCACCTCTCTCCACTCGCCACTCTCCACCGTCCACTAGCTTCCTTCAGTCATCTTGTACTCTCTCTCTCTCTCTCTCTCTCTCTCTCTCTATAAAAGCAATCCCACCAGCACCCAAACTGATCCTCCCTCCTCAGTACAACCTTTTTCAGTTTTCACCATGGCAGACCCCTACTCAAATTTCTTCACAGGTCTCTTCAAATTCAACCCTATCCACCATTACCCACCTCCTTCAAACCCTCCACCTTATGCTCACAACTTCTTCATCAACTACCAGACCCCTCCCCCATCCCCTCCTCTCAAGGAAGCTCTCCCTCTCCTAAGCCTGAGCCCCACAAGACAAGAACAGCAGCAACAAGAAGAGTACTACTGGACTAGTAGTAGTACCGCCATGGATATCGACAAGATCAACAAGCAAACAGAAGATGACGACGACGACGCTGCTGATGCCGTCACTGTTGCACTCCACATAGGGTTACCAAGCCCTAGTGCCGCCGAGATGGCGTCTGTTCTCTCTGCCTCTTCTTCCTCAGAGATCGCTGATAATAAAGATCATGGAGATCATGGTGGTGGTGGTGATGATTCTTCTGGGGGCTACTCCATCAACAGGCTCAACAAGGCCGGCCAGTACTGGATCCCCACCCCTTCTCAGATTCTCATTGGCCCCACACAGTTCTCTTGCCCTGTTTGTTACAAGACCTTCAACAGATATAACAACATGCAGGCAAGATTCTTCACATGGATTTCTTTCTTCTTCTTCTTCTTCTTCTTCTTCATTTTCAAAATAATTTAGGGAAAAGAAATAAAAAAATTAAAAAAATTAAAAATAAAAAATTGACTAGACCTTAGCTTCCTTTCCTTTTCTGTGTCTATGACTTTCTTGCCTGATTTCCCAATATTTCTCTGGGATTTACCATTTTCAAGGCCTTTTTATTTTCTTTTTCTGCATGGTTTCTGGTTATAACTATTGGGGGTTTGAATAAACATATTTTTCTGATCCCAACCGAGTCGGAGATCAATGTTCAGTACCTTCCCTTTATGTGATTGAACAATACGTGCTATGTTCCTTATGCTTTTGGTACTTTGAAGTCTGTGCTGCACACGTTGGCAGGCCTGTAGAACTGAAATCTCACAGTTCTTTAACCAGAGATCTCAGATCATGAACTTTATCCATCCATTAACGATCGATTGAGCTCTCTTTGTGAACCCTTCAGTCTGCAGCAAAACAGTTTACGGACATGATAACCCCATCATAAGAAATCCCAAAACTCCATCATAGTCTTCTTTACGTTTTCTTTTGCAGATGTTGTGAAGATCAGAAGGAAAGAACCTTGTAATCTGAGCAATTTTGGCAGAACAAAATAAAGCCTTTTGTTTCATATATACGTTCAAAGCAAACCCATTTTCCTTTAGGGTTGTATAAGCTAGGAATTTCAAACTCATGTTCATTTTAAAAGAATATAACGAATCGAAGCAACAAAGTGCTTAAATTTTGGTAGCTTTTTGGGTTTTGGGTGTTCCTGTAATTATTGTAAAAAAAAAAATTTCTCTTTCTGTAGATGCATATGTGGGGGCATGGCTCTCAGTACAGAAAAGGGCCTGAATCTCTGAGGGGCACTCAGCCAACTGGGATGCTTAGGCTGCCGTGTTATTGCTGTGCGGCGGGGTGTAGGAACAACATAGATCACCCGAGAGCGAAGCCGCTGAAAGATTTCAGAACTCTTCAGACGCATTACAAGAGGAAGCATGGAATTAAACCTTTCATGTGCAGAAAATGTGGCAAGGCTTTCGCCGTGAGGGGGGATTGGAGAACCCATGAGAAGAACTGTGGGAAGCTTTGGTATTGCATTTGTGGGTCTGATTTCAAGCACAAGAGATCTCTCAAAGACCATATAAAGGCCTTTGGAAGCGGCCATGCAGCATATGGCATCGATGCTTTTGAAGAGGAAGATGAGCCGGCATCCGAAGTAGAGCAAGATAATGAGTCAATGCAGTGATATTAAAGAAAAATTGGTAATTATGACCTCGATCATTTGCATTATTATGAACTGTAGTATATAAGAATCACTTTACTTGGAGAGCCAAATTTAGTTTTTTTTTTTTTTCTTTTTTCATGTTTCTTTCCTCTTTCTTTTTTCCTTTCTCTTTAGCATTGTAGGATCCAAAACACATCCATTTGTAGGCCAAGCTTTTGTAAATACATTTGCCTTATGTTGATGACTTCTCTTTCCTCCTACTGATCGATCTGCTTCCAGTCCTTGACAATGCTGAAATATATAAGAAAATCACTAAGAAATTAAGTTGTTTTGAACATGGTAGGAAAACCAAAAGATGTAGCCATGAATATGGTAGGAGAAACCTAATTTGGATGATCAGTGTCCCTGAGCATTCTCAATCGTTCTTGAAATTTTTTCCAGGAGAATCTTTAGCGACAGTCACCTTTTTTTTTCTTTCTCAAAACGATTGACTGGGATATATAGGGAATTGTCGAGAACATTGCTGATAGAATATATAGCAATAGAAATAGTTACATGTTTTATCAGAATGCTAATACTACTTACTAATATTACTTGTATACAATTTGGCGGTGTGACAGAAAAAATCAATTTTTAAATTTATACTTATAAATAAATAAATATATTATCTAAATTATATAATAATTATACACAATTTACTAAATAACATTATTTTTAATAGTTTATGATACAGGCTTGTGAAAATCATATCTTATATATGTATAAAAAAAAAAAAATTATAATTATAGACCAAGGACGAGGAGGTAAACAAGAAGGAAACCTTATTTGAAATAATAATATATAAGACGACCCTAGATCTTGTAACTTTAAGGGCTGATGATGAAACATCCAAGAATAATTTTTTTGTGGGGGCATAATTTAAGAATTTTTTTTGGCACAATAATTCATTTTTCTTTATGAGATCCTCATCATTTGAAAAATCCAAGAGATGGGCAGGAAGGATGTAAAGGAAGCAAAAACCCTCGCAACGGACACCTGGACAGAAAAAATGGATAACAGGTCGACAGACACAGGTGTGGAGAAGTATATATAGTTGAGATAGTCTTTTCATCCAGAAAATAAACATCAGCTTTTTGTTGGGGCTGCATTCGATGCCTTCTTGCTTTGTTTAGTGGAGGAGAGATGTGTTTGTTGATGGATGGAACATATACCATTTGAGATTCACACTACTATTGTTTGGAAAATTCAAAGCAAATGATTAGCTTTTGAAGAGAGAGAGAGAGAGAGGGTAAAAAAAAAAAAAAAAGAAAAAAAAAAGAGTTTAACAGACAGATAAGATATATAGGCAGGAGAAATAATAATAGTACTTGGCTATATAAGCTGTTTGTCAGGTTTAGGGGATTGGATTGAAATGAAATGGATCCCGTTGGCAGCTTTCTTGAGAGAGAAAGAGAAAGAGAGAGAGGGGCTAAAAACTGCAACAGTGTGGAGACCAAGTTGCATTGGTTAGGCTTATTTGCTACAAACACTGATGCCTTCTACAGTAGCTCATACGCCACTTCTCTGATGGTTCCACTGTACACTGAAATGACCTCTCAATAATATTTTGACCGCCTCTCTCTCTCTCTCTCTCTCACTCTCTCTCTCTCTCTAGCGCACTCTCTCGTTGACAGGTTTCCTGCAATACTTGTTGGTAAATGCATGTAGCCTGTTGTTCATGAACAAACAATAATGACGAACTGGAATACCATGACAAAAAAAAAAAACCGAAATTACAGTTAAAATTCTATCGTTTAGTTATACTCGAAGTTTATCACTTAATCATAATAATTAGAGATTATTACTTAGTTATAGCTAAAGTCTAATATTAATAGTATTATTCTCATTTACTCTAATGTAGTAGTCTTAGAGCTTTAGGGTTTTATTATACGAACATAAATCATAATTTATCTCCATTTTGCTTTAGCTGTCTTACTTTTCTGTTTGTTTATGATCAATTCTTTATTACTATATCATTTAAGTTATATAGCAATCTAATCAATATCATTGCTTTTTCTTTTTCTTTTAGGTTTGAGCAATATTTTGGCGTCACTTTTGCGAGGGACAGGAAAACGATCTTTTATTTTGTGTAAAACCATGAGCATCACAAAGTGAAGTTACTGACCCCTGACAGTTGGTCCTTCGTTTACTGTTAGAAATATGTATCAGATGATCAGAACAGTGAACTAGAACTAAAGCATTTATTGACCATCAATATCCTACCCTTTGTTAAGGAGACCGTTCCCCACCGGAATTGACCCTTTGGGCCACTCCTCTTTCCCACTATACATCCCCCATCTCTCTCTCTCCCTCTCTCATCCTTTAATTTTTTTTGTACTGTAAAACAAAGACCTTGGTCTGTCTGAAATCACCAATATATTAATATATATACCACCAGTATGCCATACAATATGATTATATATAACACGGTCCATGTATGAGGGAAACATTTATTTACATGAGTACTTATTTATATACCACGTTGGGCATTTGCTTCCCACTTACATTATGTTCTACTTCAATTTTTACTTTTTTTTTTTTTTCTTTTTTAACAACACATGATAAGTTGAATTACATTGAAGACTTTAGAGAGAAAATTAAAGCTCATTAGATCCTCTTTGTTTTTTTTTTTTCTTTTTCGTATCTAACGAAATGTCTATTTAAATCTCAAAACTCTTTACTTTAAATCCATAACTAGAGAAATGATTAAGAGCGTATAGTTACATAGCATCTCCAATAGAATAACCAAATGACTTATAATAGTCAGATTATTTTACTATAATGAAGCATTTTTCTTCTTCAGGAGAATAGATAGAATAATATTTTTCGTTTTAGTGTAAATAGTGAAGAACCTATTTACTATTCACATTACAAAGAGTTTTTTTACTATTTTCTCTCTCATTTTCCATCTATCTCTCTCTTTTGCCCTCTTTCCCACACAAAATAATATTTAAAGAAAATAAAAAGTAGAATAGATAATATGTTGGAGTGTGTATATATAGAAAAATGAATAGATAAAATAGAAATTTGTACTTTTTCATTAGTTATTTTGACAATTTTTGCTGAAAATGCTCGATAAGTCAAATTTTTAACTTAAATATTTCACCAATATTTATGCACTGTCACATCAATTAGTAAATAAACTTACAGAAAAAGTTATAATATTCCTAAGATTAATTGGAGGATTGGGACATAGCCTTTATATTAATTTTAAGTGAATTCTCTCCTAACCTTACAATCTTGACCGTTTATTTGAAGATTTTAGTGATGAAATAATGGCCGGATCGAGGCAATCCCTTTTTCTAAAAAAAAAAAAAAAAAAAATGAGCACTACTCCTTCGTATACATATTCCAATACAAAGAGACAGCTTGTCTCCCTTAGTTAGAATCACTAGCCTTTTTTGCCTAACAAACAGAAGCCACCAATCTTCACTTATTAAAACATAGTTTAATAAAACAAATTATTACGGGAATAAATAATAATGACGACGATTGAGAGAGAGAGACAGAAAAGGATCGATTTAATTACTTTTCTTTAATTTTGGTTAAAGAAGAAAAATCAAGGCATAATATACGCAAGAGCACGAGGGGACAACTAACTAACATGATTAGAACCCGACGATAACCTTAACAATACAAAGGTAGGACCAACCCGCCAAGCACCTAATATATAATTATATACAAGGGAACAAGATTAATACGACATTAATTATATATCAATCGAGAGAGTAAATAATTTTCAGAAATATCTCACATTTTCAATAAAATAAAATAAAAATTCTAGTTATATTTATCATAAAAGACAGAATAAATATTATGAACTTATTTGTAAATTGGCATGCACGTTGAACATATATATATATATATATATATATATATATATATATATATATAGAGAGAGAGAGAGAGAGAGAGAGAGAGAGAGAGAGAGAGAGAGAGAGAGAGAGAGAGAGAGAGAGGTCTTCTAAATTGGTTTCGAATGATCATTAAAGTCAAATAGCTTTTTACTTGAAATAAAATAGTGAATAGTGTATTCAATATATTA
The DNA here is from genome assembly GCA_028654335.1 of Alnus rubra. Lineage (NCBI taxonomy): Eukaryota > Viridiplantae > Streptophyta > Magnoliopsida > Fagales > Betulaceae > Alnus > Alnus rubra. The sequence goes on along the minus strand of JAJPGS010000163.1, from coordinate 5,901,816 downwards.
GAAACAACAAAGCACCCATTTTTATAATTAAAGAAAAGAATCAAAATTAATTATTATTTTTTTACTTTGTTATCGATCTCTTATGTAAAAATGTTTAACCTAAAAAAGGTAGAAATGGTTGAGAAATTGATGTATAGGACGCCATTCTATCGTACGTATCCATGCATGTATACGCAGTATATATATATATATATGGCCTGGCCTTGTAAGATGTAGGTACAATAAATGGACCAATTGTAAGAAAGCAAATTTGAGGTACTTTTGATTCTCAAAGTATATGAGACAACTTTGTTTGAGAGGCCCCAACGAGCAAAAAGAAAAAGGGCAAAAGGCAAAAATAATCTTGACCCATAATAACGTACCTTTGAAAAGAAGATCAGAAAATAAGATGGAATAAATAAAACAAAAGGAAACAAAAATACTTCTTTTGGACTATACCTAGAGACCTCTTTCCCCATGATCATTATCCATGACATATGCCTACACTTTGATCCATTTTCTTCTGCTAAAGTTTTCTTGCTTTGATGCTTGGAGATTCTCCAAGTTGTAGAGCTAGCTATAAGCTAGGTGCATGTTGGGTATCTTTGTTTTGGGAATATAGAGAAAAAAAGAAAAGAAAAAAAACTTCAAAGAGAAGAAAGCAAGCATTCTTCAACATATTTAATACCCATGATGTACACAACTCGAGAGAGAGAGAGAGAGAGAGAGAGAGAGAGTCTAGGCTTTTTTCTCTCTGCTCAAAGTCAGGAAGAAAAGTTATGTTTGACGTTCATGCCTATCAAATCATCTAGGTATAATCTTGTTTTTAAAGGGCTATTTGAAACATGCAATCAAGGTCTATTTGCAGAAGATCCTATTAGAGATAAACATTTGTATTCTAAATTAAAGCCAAAGAAACCCACAGCCAAGGGTACTCATTCCAAGCAAACCCCCACAGGAACAACCTCTAAAAAGTACTTCAAAGATTATGAGAGGATTCCATGCAAATTTGCAACTTGGCAATATAGAATAATAAATCCTCCCCAAATTTATGTTTGTATAACATGAGGTCGTTGATCATCATTAAGCTTTGTGCCATTTGAAGACATATTATATATATGATAATATATGTGGGTTTTCTTTTATCTTTTTTATTTTTCATTTTAAATTTGAGTAGTAATGAGGTGGCCAGTTAAGATGCCCCCGACAGCTTAGGAAGCCCAGGGTAAACATGTATATGAGTTTTTTGTGTTTTTTTTTTTGTGTTTTTTTTTTTTGACAAATACGTACATAGGTGATTGGAAATTGTGGGTGGCTCAGATTGATTAATTAGAAGTAGTAAACTGATGGGTAGCATGTATCTATCTTCCCAAGTGAAAATCCTGATTGCAACTTAATTATCAAACCTAGTTTTTGACCGACTAATCACATAGCTTGGATCAATGCTTCGGTGGGTCATGTGTCAAATATGGATTGTAGCCTTGTAGGGCTCACTTTAGATGATATTTACCGATATCATGATATCTTTTCCAAAACCAGATCAATGAAAATTAAAGAGGAAACTTTTTCTTTCAGAAAGACCACTTTCAACATCTTCCCAGAAGGATCTTATCCCTGGAATTAATACAGTATTTTTTAAAAATAAAAATAAAAAAGTGGAAAAGGAAAGGTGAAAAGCAAAATATGTCCTATATTTTTTGTGACAACAAAAAGAAAAATCATCATGGAGAGAGAGAGAAAGAAGAGAGAGAATTATAGTTAGGTATAAGTAGGGGTGAGCATGGGGCGGGTTTCCCCCTTTTTTGGCCCCGCCCCACACACATGCGGGTTCTCAAAATTACACTTGTAAACCGCATAAAATCAGTGACATCTGTGCGGAGCAGGGGTGGGTGACGCGAGGAGGGGGATGCAGGTTGCATGTGCGGGTATCTCCGATTCAGGCCAAAACATGAAAAAAATCAAACCAAACCCAGATTCAATACCAAATGGCAAACATACACACGTAGTGATAATTCTTTCCGGTATATGTTGCATTGTTGCGTATAAGAGGAACCCACAACAGCAATAACAACATGAATATTCTTGAAAGAGGATTGCCATAAGGAAAATTAGACATTCTTGGATTCACCTCCTCATCCTGTGTATCAGCAGGACTACTTGGTAATGCTTTGTTTACCCAAAGGCCACTGGACCGACGGAGCCAGCGAAGATGGGAACGATCGATCGAGGCTGTGGGCTGTGGCGCTGTGCGGTGTAGGGGAAGAAAAGGGAAGATGAAGTTAGGGTTTTTTCTGAAAAGTTGCTTTTTTAGTATTTAGGCTAAATGCACCGTATGAGTATTTAGGCTAAACACACCGTTTGGAGTAGAGAGTGTAATGACTAATAGCTGTATCACACTTTAAAAATTACTACAACCTGCATGCGACACGTGGTCCACTAGTCTTCAGCTCTTCATCTTCCAAATTCTTCATCTTCTCTTCTTTTCCTTTTAGGTTTCACCGTTTCAACTTCGGCTCTTTTCCTTTCTTCTTTTTGCAAATCCTCCAGGCTCCAGTCCTCCTCCATTCCGCCATCCTCCTTTGTTAGTAACAAAGATGAAAAGAAGAGGAAGATGAAGAGCTAGAAGAGGAAAAAAAGAAGAGAAACATGAAAATGGGGGTGCGGCTGCGACGTGCTAGGGTTAAGGAAGGGGGGTAGGGTTTTTTTAATTATATATATAATTTGTGAGGGTAGGGGCGGGGCGGGGCGGGTCCCCGAATTTTTTCAAATGGCCCCCTTGCAACCCGCACCGCATCGTGCGGGGGGCCCAAATACAAGCCCGTGGCCCGCACCATGGGTGCTGTTTTCCTGCTAGATGGGGCGGGGCAAGGCGGGTATTGCGGTTTTTTGCTCACTCCTAGGTATAAGGTATGTAATGTGACCGAATAATGTAGAGAGAAACTCTTCTATGAATGATAGGGTTGACAAAATGTTTGAGACTCAATTCCCAAACTGACCTAGAACTAGTGGGCCAATTTCTAAATTAAACAACAATAGGGAGAGAGCAATTTGCTTTGGATTTGGAAATGAAAGCAAGGCCTATAAATTAACAGAATTTAAGTAGTAAATTTATAAAACTCTCCATTGTTCAAATTCAAAAATTAATAGAATAGAGATATTCAAATAGACAAGGGGTTTTTTTTTTTTTTTTTTTTTAAATTAATCACGCAAACCTTTCATAAATGTAGAATTTGAAGATTACTGCGTTCAGCAGTTACAATGTCAAAAATACTAAGAGGGCCTTCCTCCATATGAACTTGTTATTCCATAAGAGAAATCGCTTCCTTAACTAGCTTATGAGCTACTTTATTTGCCTTCCTTCTAACACGGTTCACCCTCCATAATTGCAAAGTATTAAGCATAACTCAGGCGTCTTCAATCAAGAGATCATACCTACACCAATTCTTTCCTTATTTATTCAGAGCCTGCACAATCTGGATAGCATAACCTTCTAGTTCTGCATGTTGATGTCCCAGCTTCCTAGCAAAAGTTGTTGCCTTCAGAGCCGCCGTAGCAAGGTCTATGATATGTTGTCGAGGGGCTTGTAAAGTCGCCAAAACCACTCCCTCATGGTCTCTCACAATCAGCCCAATGCCCATATTCTCTCTGGCCTTATTTACCATTGCATCCTAGTTAACCTTCACACTGTCAACTTTTGAATAGACGAAGTACCCTCACTTTTAGCATGTTGCCTAGCATTAGCAGTTTGGAATTCCTCAATGGAATTTAATGCTTTCCTAACAATATGATTGGGATGGCTAAAGGTTCTCCAAAAAATTATAGTGTTTCTCAGAAGTCATAAATTTCTAGCCACTACTGCCAAAGTAGAAAACTCTTCGTCATCCAATTTATCTAGCCGCTCTTCTACAATATGAATAAATTCATCATTCTTCACATTGTTTTTTTGTATTCTTCTTCCACACATATTCCAAGCATCTTTGGCTTATGGACAACTCCATAAGATGTGCCCTGTGGTTTCCACAACTACTCCACAAATAGGACATAACGGGTCATCTACCACTTTTCTCTTGATCAAATTTGCTTGAGTCGGCAAACCATTCTTGCAGAACCTCCACATAAAAACTTTCACTATATTTGGAACTGTCGTCTTCCAATTTTTTTTCCAAACATGCAGAACTTCGCCGTTTTGCATAAGAAAATTCCCCTATGTTATTCACTACAAGATTCCTGTCTAAATGATAGGCAGTCTTCACTAAAAAGTCTTCGTTTAATTTCCTGTACCCTATATCTGTTGATCCTTACCACTCAAAGGGAGGGGGGGGGGAGAGTAATGAAAGGACGAGTTGGGTATTGAAAAAGCAAAAATGGTGAATTTTTTTTTACTTGTTGATAATGTTGATAATTTGGGTTTGTGGAGGATGATGAAGTTATGGCCTCCACATGCAATCCTTAAAATTAGGGAAAGGAGTGGCAAGTGGGAGTGTTGGAGACAATTAGAATAAAGAGGAGAGGCTGAAACTGACGCAGGGGAGACCTTACACCCATGCTTATTATGTCTAAATAATGCATAATACTTGTGGAAAGGGCATCTACCCTCCCCCTATGAAGACGTAGGATCATAAATAGGAAAGCTAAATTGGGTAGACAACTACAAAGTGGCTTCAATCCCTGCTTTCCCTCTTCATGTCAAACCAACTCCATAATTCCCTCATTCCACTGGGAATTCATCACACCTTATACTCGACAAAAAGTCAGCCTCCGCAGGGGATCGATCGATCTCATCACCCATTTTTCCTTTTTTTTTTTGTTTCATCTAATAGAAATTTAATTTTTTAAATATATATGTATGATGGGGGATTAAACAGACTATAAATTTTTAATAATCAAGCTAGTACTATATATATAGGATAATCTATGACAAGATACTATCACCTATTTATTTTTTCATTTATATTGGTGTATTTTTCAACAATATTTTAAGACATTTAATAGGTTAATAATTTTTTGAAAAAAGAATAAAATATTAAAAAAAAAGGATCTTAATATCTTTTTTCTTTTTTGGAGAAAAAAATAGATATATTTTTCTTTTATAAAAGGTGCAATGCTATTAATTCACCAACTTAAATAGGAGCAACTATATAAATGATTTGGCTTAATACATTTTAAGGCAAGCACTTAGCTTATATTGTATTCCTTTTATTATTATTATTTCTCTCTTTTTCCTATAATCATTTTTCTCTCTTCTCTCTCGGTAGTTTAAGAAAACAATAAAAAATTAAATTAAATAAAAAAGAGAAAAAGAAGAAGAAGAAGACTAAAAAATATATTTAAATAAAATAAAAAATAAATCCAGCAATTATATATGCATATTACAAATTTTTCTCAAAATTTTCCATCTTCTAACGTGAAGTTAAAACATTTAAATACATAATAATTGTATATATTTTATTTTCTTGCTTTGTGAGTGGTTGCCAATTGCCATTTCCATGTCAGCCATGGCCCAATTGCAGGCCCTAGCAGCATGATAGCGTCCATAAAGGCAGGGCATGGCCGCATGGGCAAAGTAGTACGTACAAAGCATATATATCTCTGCTTACCCAAATCTTCCTCGCTCTTTATTATTTTATCATCACTTCTGCCAACTCTTGAAACCATACATGATATATGCCACAGGGGAACAACTTATTAAGAATGTACGTTGCTACAGGGGAACATATCACGTTAATTCGTATTAATTAATGCACCGACCGTCGTCCCATAATATTCTTTTCGGTTTGGCCGGTTCATTAAATTTTGAAATTTAAGGCGATAAGTTTAAGTGATTTTTTTTTTATATATTTAAATATTAGTTCTATTTTTTTTATTTAATATGTCAATTAGAGCACTTTTTTTTATTTACAAAATGTTTTTTAAAATGTTTTTTTTTAATAATTTATTAAATATAAAATGACTTATCACTTGATTCAAATACATAAAATAATAAGATTTAAAGAAAAATAAAGAAAAAAATAAAAATAAGTTATATAAAGATTGATGTGTAATAAAACATAATGTGGAAAAAAAAAATTGTTGGACGTCATTGAAGACTCACCGATGGTGTAATTCTATCTATTATACACAATGCAAACAATGAGAATTTATGAACTTTGAATATGTACTTTTCATATTTTTTTAAACACTCATTTTTTTATAGACAATCGGTTATTAATTGTCTTTATGAACTATGAACTATGAACTCATTTTTATAGACGTACGTCCCATAATATTCTTTTGAAGCATTATATTTTTTCTTGTTAAATTATTAATTGTCTCGAAAAGTTTAAGGGGATTCCTTGTTAGAATATGTACATTTCCATATTAAAATTCTACATTCTTAACACGTGGGTTCAAACTCTGTAAATTAGGGAGATAGGGTTCGAACTCAAAATCTCTACTCTAATACTATATATATATATTAAATCACCAATTATTTTAGAAGATTAAATTGATACGAAAAATTTAATTTAATCATTTAATTACAGTAGAAATATACTTTTTTATAGTATAAATTATTTGTTTTTTTTTTGTTTGAATGTATCAATGATCTATATAATAAGATTGACTCCTACATATATGATCAAGAGTAATGGAGTATATACTCAGTATTTTTCAGTACTTGATCCAAACCATCCAATCAATCTGAAAATCGTAATGGTAGATGTCTTGAACAAAAATAAAGTATATATGAAGTCAAATTCCTTTATTTATATTAACAAACAATTTTCTTTATTTTTCTCTCACAAAAACTTTTGAAACTTTTTTCACATTAATCAATTCTTACTATTATTTTTTTAAAAAAAAAAGAAAAAAGCTTTACCAAACATATCTAGACTTTTATAGAGACTATAAAGACTAAGAAAAAGCTCCATCTAGTAGAGCCAATTAACCATGGAAGATTTCAAATCTAAATCATGGACGAGAATGATCATGCATGCGCTGAGGAAGAGATAGTCCGAGAATCAGAGACGCACGATAAGAGAAAGGGGTGTAGAATATTGTTTTATGATTGTCAGTTAAAAATATTTTTAGTTTGACTAAATTTCCAACTGTTCCAAACAATAAAAAATATTTTTTTTAAAATAATTTTACGCCGAAACAAATAAAACCTTAATGGACGTACATCCATTCATATAAAGAAATTTTAATCAAGGAAATATAGAATAATAGTTAATTAGCCATCATGCATGTCCATACTTATCCATTAAAGATAGTATTAATATTCCTGCAGTGTGATCAGTGTTCCTTTGGCTATATTTCAATCAACCATTTTAATGTGAATTTGAAGCATATATTCAACCAAATTTTTGTTAATTAGTTAGTTGAATCTAACAGGCATTTCCTCTTCCCAATAAAGCACAGCCTCATAAATTTGGATGATTACTTTTCCTGGGCCAATGTTTACAGAACCTTTGTATGGGCTGACAGGTAATGATTGAACCACCTAAATTCTCCTCAGCTCTAATATATATATGTTACGTACTCGATCTTATAAATATATATATATATATATATATATATTCAGAAATGTTAGAGTATTTATTGCAGTATTTTTTGAATTTTTTTATGCTGTCTTGACACACAAAAAAAGAAAAGAAAAGAAAAGAAAAAAATCGATTTCAAGGCGTAGTTTTTTTTAATTAATAAAGCAGGTATAATAGATACGTCGCATTTCTTATATATATATAACAGTGATAGCACAATGCATCTTTTTCTCCACGATCGAGCTGCCCTTTTACTGAGAAAATGGGGGCACCTTCATGTTTGTGCGATCTTCTTCGCTCCTTCAGTGGATGGAACACGTACTACTTTTTCTCCTCCCTCTTTTGCTTTTTTTTTTTTTTTTTTTTTTTTTTTTTTTTTTGTTTTTCAGCTCTCATTGAGTGAAGGTGTCTTTATCTCCCTTTTTCGATCCCATACTCTTTCTATTAATAAGACTTTGGGAAATCCAATCAAAACCACACCTTTTTCTAAACGAAAGGAAAGATGATTAAACAGACAGCTTTTCCTCCAACTATAATGTCTTTCTCACTCACAGATTTTAGATTTATGTTCTTTAGGACTTGTAATGCTCTAACCCTGGCCTTGTTTCATCCACAATCTACCCAACACGTACGAAGTCACAGAGGCTGTTCTCACAAATATATGCAGTGTTCGATCAGTACAAAGAATGATCGATCCTAGGGGACTAGAAAGTGATCAGGCTGCCCATGCGCTATAAGCAAATTCCCATGTAGATCATTATCATTTTCTTCTGCTTTTGACCAACGCCCTGTTTGTTAATTCGAAGCTGTACGTACGTGTGGGATGGATATTGTTAGTTGCCCATTCATCATCATCATCATCATCATTATCATAAATAACAATAATAAGAATAAGAATAAAATTTTTTTTTTAGTAGAATGTTATATGACTGTCGTGCAACTTAAATGATGTGATCGACAGTAAAAATTAACATTTGTTTTAAAAAATTAAGAACTAATTTTTACTGCTACGTGATTACGTCATCCTAGCCGCATATATAGCAGTCTCTTAAGTAGTATTTCTCTAATAATAGTAAGGACAGTTGCTTTTCAGAGCAAGTTAGAATATATTAAAAAGAAAACAGATGAGTAATACTACACTTGCAACTTTTTACAACATCCTAACACGAGTCAGTATATGATTGGATCCACGCCAGCCACTACAAATTTTATTTTATTTTATTTTATTTTTTTTGAACTTTTTTTAATCACATGTCGACATACGTCAACAAGTTGTACAATAAATTTGAGTCTAATATTTTTCAAAACGGATGTAGATACAAAAACATACCTCGCTAAGACAAATACAAACTAAACACACCCACTTGTCCAAATTACTAGGAAATATATGTGAGAGATCGTGTATAGAATTCACTTATCCAAATAACCCGTATAGGCTCTCTCACATTATCTACTTGAATAGCTAACAATTTAAATAAGTAATTGCCGTGGATCTTTATCTGGCTAGAAGAAGACATCGAGATCAGGATGTTGTTAATTTTGTTTATTAAGATAATATATTGGAGGAAAAATTGGAAGGGCTTTTCTTTGCTTTGTGTATGTGCTCCCAACAATTTATGCCTTATGGAAACCAGGATTAGATCGGGCCATCCACAAATCTAACTCCAGCTTTGGATAGCTGGTTGGAGCCAATTGATCGGCCCAGATCGATCATGTTTAGGTGGGACGGACTGGATTGTCATTTTTTTGGACTGGAGCTCGCTAGTCTGAACCCAAATGTAAAATTTTGCTTGGGTCAGCCCAATTATAGGTGGTCAGAACGAAAGTTGAGGAGATTTCCATGGGACTTATTTAAAATTGAAGGAAAATTTAAAGCCCAACGTAAAATATTTTTTTTATATTTTTAAGTGTTTAGTGCAATAAGAAATGATGGTTAACAAAAATTATGTTCAGACTAAAAAAACCTCTTTAATTTTTAAAAAATATAATCATTTTCTGCATTTAAATTTCACATTCTTGTACGCATGTTTACGGGAATCTCAGAGTTTCTTGGTAGCCACAATCTGTTGCTGAAGGTCCTAGATTTCGAGATCCAGTTGTCGAAATCCAGTGGCTCTGGCCAAATTTCAGTCAGTGTCACTAGAATCTAGCAAAGTTGCTAGATTCTGGCCCATACTCCAACGATACTGATTGGAATCCGTACCAGATTCTGATAATTGTCACTGGAATCTGACTACGGGGTAGAATCTGGCCTGGTGTCGCCGGAATCCGACCTGCCAAATTTTGGCAAAACTATTTTTTTTTTGAAAAATGATTTCGTTTAAAATTATTTTGTGACGAAAAATATTTTATGTCAAATCAAACAGAACAAAAGTGTCAAAATTAAAAGCCTAAAAATTAAATTGAAATGGAAAATAAAAAAACTTAGGAACGAAGTTTGATTTTTATTTTTTTTCTTCCTATTATTTACTAATGAATCTAGTGCTGTTTCATTTAAAGAGATTTTTTTAAAAAAATTATGGAAGACAATAATAATAGGGATTATTCTAGATTTATTATTTCAATTTAAAATATAAAATCCATTTTTAGGCAACGTGGAATTGTCCACTCATATACTGGCTTACGCAATGGATCCGAGAGCCACAAGTAAGAATATTCTTATGGGCCCCCTAGGAATCCCAACAACATATACAACGGTTGTTTCTGCAACTTCCAAAACGGACGACATTTTTCACCCGGAAATGGAACCTCTGTGCCGCAACCTGGATCTCAAACCAACCCATTGCTCACCAATCTCAACCAAATTCATGAAACCCACTTCACTACCCCGCCATTCTCATCGGCTTTCGGGCTTAAATCGCCGGAGAAGCAAGAACCGGAGTGTGTTAATGGTGCCATGTGCTTGGCACAAACCAGAGGCAGAGTCCGAGACGCAACGTCACAGTAGCCAAGAACTGATGAGGTCATTGGGAAAAGGGCTTTTTGGGTTTGCCGCCGCAACCGCTGCTTTAGCTTCTGTCTGCTGCGATTCCCCGGCTCTCGCCGAGTCTCTCACCGTTGCTTTTCCTGTTTCACGAGCTCAAGAGGTGATCTTTTTTTTTTTTCGTTTTGTTACTATTTTCTTCAATCTGAAGCTGTAATTGGATTTGAACAGTAGTGTAACTAGCGACTTGCGAGTAAATAAGGTTTCTTTGCAGGTGAATACAGTTCAAAGAACACTTGTGGAGACTTGGGGTTTGATTCGGGAAACATTCGTAGACCCAACATATAATCATCAAGGTATATGGGGTGTTCGATTCTCAATTAGTCCAATTGATTTTCGTCTCTCTTTCTTTTTTTCTTTTTCTTTTTTTTAGTTGTGTTTTTGTTGCCTTTGGTGTTGAAGCAAGTAGATTTTATAATATAAATTAAATGATTAAATTTATCGCTTTCTATTAGTTTAAGTTTTTGGAACAAGTGGTGATTTAATATGGCATAGTGAAGGTTCTGAATCCGAATCTTGTTTACGTCATTCACCTCTCATTTCAATTAAATATAACTTTACGTAGTAAAGAAGGTTTGAGCACACACTTGAGGAGAGGGTTAGAATATAAATTAAATGATTAAATTTCTCTCTTCCTATAAGCTTAAGTTTTTTGGATAAGTGGTGAATTAACGGTAGATGGGGCAAGGAGCTGATTTTTATAACTATTTCGTTTTGTAGATTGGGATTCAAAGCTGCAGCAAACCATGGTGGAAATGTTTCCCCTTAGATCAGCCGATGCGGCATATAAGAAAATAAGTGGAATGCTTTCTACTCTTGGAGATCCATTTACTCGGATTATCAGTCCAAAGGTCTTATTCTTTTTGTGCTTATATCACTATGCTTTCCTTTTTGTTAGTTGTAGCTCTTAGACCTTAATTAACCATTCAGATACACCAGCATCTTTTAGTTTGAAAAATATGTGTCAAAGATAAGCTTATTGGGATCTATTTAAGATGGATTTTACTGGCAGGAATATGAAAGTTTCAGAATTGGAAGTGATGGAAATTTGCAAGGAGTCGGCCTTTTCATAACTGCCGAACAAAAAACGGGCCATTTGGTTAGTGACATACAAAAGAATCTTTTCTTTCCTCTCTCTCTCTCTAAAAAAAATCCCTGGAAAGATCATGTTCATACCAAGTGACCGTTTCTGAAAAAAATTAATTTAATGGGTGTTCCAAGGATATCGAAAACTTTCTGCTTTAAAAATTTCTCTTTCTTTGTCCATTTGATATGAATTTGTAAGTTAACTAATGATAAAAGGTGTTCTTTTACCATCCCAGACAGAAAATTCATGGTGGTTTCATAGAATTTACTCAAAATTATCTAAAAATATTCTTTGTTAGAATATGGATTTATCCATAAAATAGAGTTAGGAGGGAAAATTAAAAAAAGAAATGACGTGGGGTGTGACTCTAGATGTTTTGCTGATACCACTACTTGTCAGATGTTTCACACACCAAAAATCATTTCATTCTTGTTGACCTTGCAGGTTGTTTTGTCTTGTGTGGAAGGTAGCCCAGCTGCTCGTGCTGGCATACATGAAGGAGATGAGTTGATTGAGATTAATGGTATTCTACCTTCTGAGATTTCCTTTTCAATGCTAAATATGGAGTCTTTAATTATCCATGTATAGCACTTACTTCCAGGTCTTATCCTTTAAGCTTGCTCAAGGGAAAAACCTCTTTTTAAGTTTATAAAATTGGCATTCCATTAGTCTTTAGATGCCTGAATTTGTTGTTTAAAACACTTGGATTTCTATTTTATTACTGACAATAGAATGGTCCTTGCCCCTTATTGGTGAACAATCAGACTTGAGCTTCTGAAATTGTTGGAGGATTGAAAATCCTAGATATCCAATGCCAAATGTTGATGGCATCAGAGTTCTTGTAGTTTGATGTGAACTAGCGTTGGATGGTTCAGGCAATTCATCTTTCACTTTTGATCATGTTTTCTAAATTTTGTCCTTTTAAGGTGAAATCGACCATATAACTGGTTCCGGGCATTAGATTAGCCCAAAATTGATTCAATTAAAAATCTCTCCATTTGGTAAAATCTGGGACCCAAGTGAGTGTATATTTTGTATTCTATAAGTGAAACTTTTGTGTTTTTTTCAGATGGTTTTACTTCTCCACAACACATTTGTCTTATGTTTCATGAGTGGACACTGATGTGGATAAGCCATCCTGTCCCTAATGAATGATAGGCCCTTACAAACCTCATGTACAAGGAAGGCACTGCCAAACTAGTGTCGTTATCCTCGAACAAGTTTTGGGCTCTTCACCTTTCTGAATTAAAGATTGAAGTCTCCCAGCACCTACATCATTCCATGATAAAGATCACTGATGGTGAAATAAAGTCAAAGTTGTACACATTAATTATAATTATTAATGATGTTTTGTCTGTGGAATCTAGTAAAATAAGGCTGGAATGCTTTAGAATAGAATGGAAATCCATGGCATAGTCTCAGATACTGGAATGCATAAGGCTAGAAATAATTGTTCTATAATATACATTAAACATCATGCATACAACCATTTTTTGCTATATGAAGAAGTTGGAATGGTTTCCTAAGCTTACTAGCACTTTGACACCTTCTGTATGTCTGGAATTTAAACAGTGATCTCTAAAAGAAGTCCACGTGATGAAGCTGTTACTAAATTTTTCGAACTGCAACTCGGATTATTGAATGGCTATTAGTAATTTATATTTCTCTTTGCAGGCCGGTTTATGTCATAGGCTGCTATATCCTTTGCTTGGCAAAAGTACATTTCATTAGTTGTTACGTGGGCATAATTTTTCCACAGTCTAATATTGTTCAATTTGTGTTACCTTAGTTTTAAACTGAGTCTTTGGGCCTTCAGGGGAGAGGGTTGATGGCATTGATGGCGAAGCAGCTGCACAGAAGCTTAGAGGCCGTGCTGGAACAGCTGTTACAGTAAAAGTCCATAGTGTAATAATCATCCTCTTCCTCTTTTTAGCATAAGTTGACAATTTTGTTTCATTATAATGCATATTGAGTATGACCCTTTCAAAGTGCTCAGGGAAGTCTTCAGTACTTATTTTGCTTGCGTGATTTGCATAATACTGAATTCAAATACACCAAGATTCTAGTTTATATGTTTCTCTAGAATAATGAGACCAAGCCCTTTAATTGAAGAGCTGCACAAAATTTTTTCTCTCGATTCTTCATTCCAGAACATTGAAAGAAAATTGCTTCAAAAATTTCCATTCATAGTATGTTACAGATTCTCAACTCCCAGTATCCCAGGATCTGGAGCTTGGACGAATTTGACTCTTATATACATGCCACACAAGACTTGATGCAACACAGCATCCTCCAAGTGCAGCACACAATTTTTTTCCCTCCATTCTTCACTCCAACTTCAAGGTTTCATATCTGTTAGTGGGTGCCTGTAAGCTGAATATTTTGCAAGGATGATTTACCTCAAGTGGTGGAACAATGAAGACTGGAATTTTATTGGATTGAATCATTTATCAGTACTTGTAGACAAGCATGTAATACTAAAACGTCAGATACAGAATATCTTGCAATGGGTCTCCTTATGTTTCAAAAGAGGAAAGTTAATCTTTATTCAATTGGAAACACTGAAAGAAAATAACATCCATAATGATTCATTTGGGTAGTGCTTGTGGACTGATACGATTTTTTTTTTTTTTTGAGGGATACGAATATTTCCTTAGCAAGAATTATTGTTGTCAATTGAGCCATCTTCTGATTTTCGTAACAATATCAAATCCCTCAACTAATTTAGTGCTTTGTTTTCCAGAGTGAAGCTTCAGGAAGTGATTATAGTATCAGAGAGGTAATGAAACATTCACTGTGTGGTATTGTGTTGGTGTTCATTCATTATGAAATGCAATTGGTTTCTTTCTGACAGTATAGAAAGCAAGCATCGAATTATAGGTTGATGCAAGAGCATGCATCTGCACTGGCTTGTTGTTACATTCTACCTTCATAATTGTATTCTTTGCTGAACTGATATAGAAACTTGCCTCATCTGCTTGAAGGTCAAAGTACCTCGGGAGTACATTAAGCTTTCTCCCTTATCGAGTGCCATCATCCCTCATAGAACTGCAGATGGCCATCTGACAAAAACTGGTTACGTTAAGCTGTCAGCTTTCTCTCAGGTTGTTGTAACTTCTGTTATCTCTAGGGCATTCAAAGATGCCACTTTCTATGATTTGGCATATTATCAAATGGATCCACTGTGAACTGGAATTTATAAGCATGAAATTTGTTTTTCATATGAATCATTACAAGCCTCCCTATTTCATGACAGACTGCTGCTGCTGATATGGAACATGCAATTCATGAAATGGAAAGTCAGGATGTGCAGGCATATATACTTGATCTGCGGAATAATCCAGTACTTTTCTTAACTTATTTTGCAAATGGAAAATCTTACAAGGTTCATTTTCTGACCTCGAATTTTTTGTTCCATAATGTTTTTCTATCTTCTTTTAATTCATTTTATAGGGGGGCTGGTAAAAGCAGGACTTGATGTTGCCCAAATATGGCTAGATGGGGATGAGACTCTTGTGAACACAATTGATCGGGATGGAAATATGTCACCCATAAACATGATCAATGGGCATGCCATAACTCGCGATCCACTTGTTGTGCTTGTACGTATCTAACTTTTTACATATGTAAACTTCTGATCAACATGAAGCCATGTAAATCGTCCTTATACAATTTCTATGGCTTCCTCTGTCTTCTACGTTCTTATACACTTTCTGCCTATGTCTTTTATACATTTTGGTCTTGCTAAAATAGTATGTTCTACATGGATTTTGTTACCTGTAGAACAATGTGCACTATGTAAATGCCACTTTCTTCTTTTTGCATAGAAATGGGGAATCATATCAACATTATATGTGCAGATCAATATATGCTTAAGGGAAAATTACTAAATTGGTCCCTATGGTTTGACCTTTGTGATAAATAAATCTATGTGGTTTCCAAACTAACTTCTAAATCTCTGTGATATGCTTCTGTAAAATGGTCCTTTCGTACAAATTCTAACCATTTTTTTGACACAGTCCTTATAAAATTACAGTTTTATCATCGAATAAAAAATTATAAAAAAGCAAAAGAAAAAAAAAATGGTTCGAGGGTAGCTAAACCACCCGCCCTTGGGGTGGTTGGCCACCCCCACTAGCCCCCCTTAATCAACCAAAGGAGGTGGTCAAATTACTCCCAAGGGTGATGGGGTTGCGGAATCACCCCGAAACCCAAGGAGAGGGTTCAGCCACTTTTGGAGGCTGATTTTAAAGGTGGTCAACCACCCTTAGAATGGGCCAAATGGGATGGCTGAACCGCCCCCAACCCCAAAGGGCCTATGAGGATGTTTCGGCCACCTTGAACCAATTTTTTTCTCTTAATTTTTAATAATTTTTTATTTGAGGATAAAATTGTAATTTTATGAGGGCTCTGTCAGCAAAATGACTGGAATTTATATGAAGAGACAATTTTGTTGCAGCATACAACAACTGGTTTTATAAATTAAGGTATATGAAAGTCCCCAAGTATTGTGTTCTTGCAAATAAAATTGCTTTCCTATTCAAAGTTTAACCTGATCAGTAGACAAATAAGCTAGATCCAGTTTAGGCTTCAAGTCTGATTGATTTAAACGTATACACTTAGCATTTCAACAATTTGTTGTGATTGAAACTTTATTCTGTTCTTGGGTTTGTTCTATAATAGATCAGAACTAGGTTGAAATTGGGTACTTTTCAAACCAAATGAACTTGGCCAACCAACATGAATTGATGTAAACCCAATTGATTGCATGCTTTAGGTGTGAGCTCTCTATAACTGTCTTTGTGAATCTTAAGTTTGTATTAACGTAGTATCATTTTTAGCTGACTTGTTTTATTGTTTCGTTCTGAAAAATATATGATTGTTCCAGTGATCCTTCCACAATTGAATTGCTATCCTATGCCCATTGGCTCTTTGTATTACTCTGAAATCATGAAGCTCCTGATGCAATTATTGTTTTTTATACTTCACCAAGCCCTCAATAATCATGATGGCCAAATTTATCACCGCTTCAAACAGGTCAATGAGGGAAGTGCAAGCGCAAGTGAGATTTTGGCAGGAGCACTACACGACAATGGCAGGGCTATACTTGTTGGGAACAAAACCTTTGGGAAAGGAAAAATTCAGGTATTTTTGGTTCTTATAAAGCAACACGGTTTCTATAGCCTATAATAGCATTTCCCAAAGATTTAATCCATTGAAGCAATGTATCCTTATCTCAAATTGATATAATTCCCAATTCAAAAGAGTGAACACTTTTAAGTGCTTCTGGTGATTTCATTCAATTCCAAGGGCTTAGCTCTTTCTAACATGTCATTCATGTTGATGTTTAACCTGTTTCCAACTTTGCCAAACCCCTATAATTGTTTGAGCTTATGTTGCATTGATTCTGACCCAGTCTTACTATACAGAGTGTCACAGAGCTCCATGACGGGTCGGCTCTCTTTGTAACGGTTGCAAAGTATCTATCGCCGGCACTCCATGACATAGACCAGGTTGGTATAATACCTGATGTGCAGTGCACAGCAGACATGCTGAATTCTCCTAAAGATTGGTTGTTAAAGGAGAAGAGCTCAGTTTCATCTCTGGAAGCGGATTCCTGTATCATGGTAGCAGAGCATGAATTGGACGTTCAACAGTCCAAAGGGACTGCCTCCTAAGATGGATAGCTTTGTGCCCTAGAAAAATGGATGTATACATGCTTAGCAAGAATATATATACACACACACAAGAATATTGTAATTTAATTATATTGCAAGTAAATGAATATAATTATACAACTGGTTTACCAAGTCCCTTCTCTCCCCTTGAACTCTTTGTTCAGTCAACCTTGCCTGAACCTCTCTCATCCTCTTTTCCCTTCAACTCCTTAACCTACTCAACCATGCAGTAATTCCTGAAGGACACTGAAGATCTCACCCTCCCTTATATTGGTCGGCAGAATCATTTCACTCAAAACTATTCCCACGTCCACTGTCAGTGTCAAAGCAATACTATTGCAAAATGAAAAACAGAGAATGCAGAAAAATGGATATTCAACTCTGATTGATTGAATGGATAAATGATACAAAGCGTTCTGCCCTTATACAAAGAGATTAACCAATTACATTAAACTGAAAGTCTAACTAACTTTCTATAATCAACTCTTCATCACATGCTTATTCCAACTCACTTCCAGCACATGAACCTCCAGCTTTGAAACCCCCCTCAAGATGAACAATCCTTACCTGATGAAGCATAGATGTTCAGAATGTTCATCAGCCAACTGATGTTTGGAGCTAACATGTAAAGTATGAATCAAACCATGTTGACTCTTTTCGCCTACAAGGTGAAAATATTTTTCAATGTTTGGCTCATATGGAAAATTAGTGAGGTGAATTCCGGCGGCCAGAGGAGGAATTCGGTGACCTCCGGCAACCTCTTGTGGCAGGGGATATCAGTGGTGGATGACGACCTCTGGGGATAAGTTCAAATTTAAAAAATAGTTTATAATTTTATAAAAAAGAAACCATTTTACAGAAATTAAAGTTTTTGTAAAAGAAAAATGTTTTTTATTTGATCACGATTTTCGGTTTGGCCAAACATACAAAAGTAAAGAAAATATTTTTTCATAAACATTTTACGTCGTAACAAATCGAGCTTAAAGATTGAAAAAGATAGATATGTCATCCTTATATAATTTTTTCACATTATTTCAAATTAACAAGGTGGAGCTTTTTTTGTCTTTTCTTTTCTTTTTTCTTTTTTTCTTTCTTCTAGTCAATTTGTAGTTTGGTATTTCACTTCTCTTTGAGAAATGCTAGAGGTATCAAATTTTTTATCAAGATGATGTTGAGCTTATTCATTGGTACTCATAATATTTCTTTTTATTAATTATTTTAATCATTTACATGAATAAGCTCAACATCATGTTGTTATCTATTTCTTGATAAAGAATTTGGTACTTCTAGCATTTTTCATTTTCTTTAACTCAAAAAGAAAACTTTCAAGGCCAATTTACTGACCAATGTTTTTTTCCCGATCAAACGATAATAATAATAATAATAACAATAATAATAACTAATTAGAGCAAGGAAACACATTATCCACAGTAATTAAAAAACAGAAAGGAAGAAAAAATGTTTTATTAAAATGCAGTACGTCATAAAAGAAGAAAGAATCAAGTGAATACAATCAAATCTCACTCCATTCACTGAACCCATAAATACAATAAAAGTTCCCCATCAAATATCGCATTCAATTCCGTGCAGCCAATAGCTTCTTTAAAAAATAAAATAAAAAAAGCTTATAGCTTGAGCAGAGCAAGAAGAGAGAGCACGAGAGAGGATCCCAAAATGACACCGGAGACCGGCAAACAGGCATCCGCTCCAGAGGTCATTGTGGGCGCGGGCGCCGGCGCCGGCTCGCTCTCCTGAGCCGAGACCATCGCAGCTGCCGAGCTGACCACTATCACCAACACCAGCATCAAAGCCTTCGAAATGCTCACTTGTGCCATGACTGAAGATTGCCAAGGAAATTAATGGAATGGTAAACAAAATATATATTTAGCGGAAGAGAGAGATTAATTATAGAGACTGTCAGACTGAGAATGGATGATGAGAGGGCGAGAATATATAAGGTGAAATGTACGGCGCGTGGACCCGGCGACGGAGCTGTGACAGCGAAGAAAGTGGGTGGTAACGGCCACTTACAGCTGTTCTGTACTGTGTAACGGGTGTGGTTATCATAGTGCAGAATTTTGGTCGGTGGACGCCGGCAAATGGATATTGGACACGTAGAAGGCGTTGTCGGACTGGCTAATCTATGGTAGGCCCATGGCACTAAAAGGCCTAAAGGAGGAAGAGTTCGTATTAGATGGATCTCAGCCCAGTAACCTTCCAGTAAACTGAGCCTCCTAATCGTTGATGCATAGTAGTAGCCTTGTTATTAGATTGGGTTTGTAATTTTAAAAAGTGATATTTAAAAACGCAGTTAAGCATTTGGTAAAATTTCAGTTTGGCCTTTAAAATTGTAGGTTAGCCGTTAAAATTTTGCGTTTTAAAAAAAAACACTATATTGCCTGCGATTTAAAAAAGTAGTTTTCTGCGTTTTCAAATCGCCATTTTTTAAAAAAGCAATTCTCAAACAGTTCATTTTCTGCATTTTTGTTTAAAATCGCAATTTTTGTCTACGAAATTGCAATCTCAAACACACCATTAGTTCATGCCGGTAAACTTCCTCATGAGTTTGTTACACATCACTGTTAGAACAGTTTTTGATATGGTAGTTGACGAACCAGAAGAGCCTATCTTCGTTATCCTGCAAATAAAACAAACTACGTCGGGGGGAATCCGACAATCCCACTCCGATGCCTTTGTCAGTTTTTCTCTTAAGTGTATATCACCCTTGTATCACAATGAGCAATCTGAAATTTACCTTTATAGTTGTGAAGTATTTATACATAAAATGTTGAGAGCGATCCGGTTCTTCCATTGGACCACGTGTCAGATCTGGAGCACTTATCGACTACTCAAATTGTGGGATTGAGGCACATGCTTCACGATCGTGGCCAAGTCGGTCTTTAACCGTCTTGAGATCGTGGAGTCGTGGTTCGTGCTCCACGATCATTCTGGAGTCGGTCCTCAACCGCCTTGAGATCGTGGAGTAGATCCTCAACTGCTCTTAGATCGTGGGGACGCCTTCCTAAGTAGTAGCGATCGTGTAGGTAGTGGGCTTTCTTCCCTGGTTGGTACGAGGTCGGTAATTTACCGTCCTTGACCTTAACGTGGCACCGGTAAATTACCGACTTTAAGTACTCATTCTCGGAAATTAGCCGAGAATGATTCTGATGGGCTGTGATTCTGGCCCATTGGGCAGGATCGGGATTATTTCCCAACAGTTACCCCCCAATTCCTTTTGCACGACGTAGTTTCGGTAAAAGGAATTTCTCTGTACATTTCTGCCTAGTTTGAAATTGAAGTAAGCTGGAAACCGTTAGAACGTCAGGAAATTTGAAATTTGAAAGAAAGAGATTTTTTTTTTTATTATTTTATTTTATTGGAGCCATCCGAAATAATGGATTTAGTCATCATGAGATTCGAAACCTGCTGCCAAACCTGCTGTCAAGTCGGTTCATATTCTTGTACCGCATGGCTATGACTAGGTTGATTCGGGTTGCTACACCGCGTGTGATGACACTCGCTGGCTTTTTCGCTGTGAAAGATGTTTCACGTGCTAAGACGCGCGTTGGCTTGTCTTCCGAGGCCAGCTGTAAACCCGACGGTTATAAAATCTTTCAACCCGGCGCATTTAATTAGCGTCTTTTCAGCTACTCCAAGAAGGAGTATATATATCTCCACCCCTCATTCTCATTTTTTACCATTTACTATTCTGTAAAACATCCTTGAGTTTTCCGGCGAGAACTCTTTTTTTTTCGGCAAAATTTTCTATTCCCCGATTATCTCCAGACTGCTTTCCGACTTGCTTCAAACATTTTACCGACTTGCTTCAAACATCTGAATCACGCTATGGCTTCTGATTCTGAGTCTAACGGTGCTCAAGTTGGGGGCGACCCCACTCTCGTTCCTCATGAGAACAGATTTAGGTCTTTGATTCTGGCTCCTGAGGAGAGACGCCTCCGTCGGAGTTATAGTATTCCGTCTTCAGTAATCCTTCATTTCCAGCACCCCGATCAACTGTCCATTGCAAGCGGCGATGTAACCATCACAGAGCGAATGCTGATGGCCGGATGTCGGTTTCCTCTTCCCGAGATAGCTCGGGAATTATTAGTACGGCTCGGGGTGGCTCCCTCCCAAGTAAAGCCTAACAGATGGAGGTACTTGTTCGGCTCCTTTGTTCTCTGGATGACTAAGCTCCAGAAGAGGATGACTATAGACGAATTCTTCACAATTTACCGAGCTGGTTTCCGACGAGACGGTACGGTAGAATTCACCGTTCGCAAGAAGCCGTCTATCATCCATCTCGCTTGGAGGTATTCAAACAACAGAGAGTGGAAGGAGCAAAAGTTTCGGGTTTCTGGCCAGTGGGAAAAGCCGGAACAGTTACTATTGCTAGAGAACCAAAGGGTTCCTAGAGACTGGGCCCGCATGAGAGTCGGGGCGTCGGAAGCCCCCGATCTAAATGATGAGCAAGTCGACAATGTCGACACCATACTTGCCTTTGTGAAGGCTACATCGGCCGAGGATGCTAAGGTGGTGTTGGATTTCGACCACCTTGTCACGAACGAAAATATGCGGAACATTCTTGGTTGCGATATTTGACAAGGCTCGATTTCGGTTTCTACCCGTGCATTTAGCAACTCGGGTAAAGCCGAATCTGTCTCAGAAAGGACAGTCTGGAACACCTCTTCCCCGAGCATGGACGGAAGGGTCACGTCTTGGCCCACAGGTTCCGTGCTGACTACGTCCTCGTTGTGAAGAGCCGGTACTTCCCCTAGTGTTGAGTGTTGAGGCCCAGCCTCCTCTTCAGTACTCTGGGGTAAGCACTCAGAGGCAATCATCGCCACCACGGGGTCCGAGTTGGGAATGTCCTCATCACAAAGTACCGATACTTCGCCTAGGGATGGGTTAGAACAGTTTCTGATATGGTAGTTGACGAACCAGAAGAGCCTATCTTCGTTATCCTGCAAATAAAACAAACTACGTCGGGGGGAATCCGACAATCCCACTCTGATGCCTTTGTCAGTTTTTCTCTTAAGTGTATATCACCCTTGTATCACAATGAGCAATCTGAAATTTACCTTTCCAGTTGTGAAGTATTTATACATAAAATGTTGAGAGCGATCCGGTTCTTCCATTGGACCACGTGTCAGATCTGGAGCACTTATCGACTACTCAAATCGTGGGATTGAGGCACATGCTTCACGATCGTGGCCAAGTCGGTCTTTAACCGTCTTGAGATCGTGGAGTCGTGGTTCGTGCTCCACGATCATTCTGGAGTCGGTCTTCAACCGTCTTGAGATGGTGGAGTCGGTCCTCAACCGCCTTGAGATGGTGGAGTCGGTCCTCAACTGCTCTTAGATCGTGGGGACGCCTTCCTAAGTAGTAGCGATCGTGTAGGTAGTGGGCTTTCTTCCCTGGTTGGTACGAGGTCGGTAATTTACCGTCCTTGACCTTAACGTGGCACCGGTAAATTACCGACTTTAAGTACTCATTCTCGGAAATTAGCCGAGAATGATTCTGATGGGCTGTGATTCTGGCCCATTAGGCAGGATCGGGATTATTTCCCAACAATCACGGTCATCACCCAATCCAAAGGCGACATGTGACACAACAAAACGAGAAATTAACCTTCGGTTCGGAAGAGCATGATATAAAAGGGAAGGTAAGCACTTCACTCATTCATTCGAAGTACATGCTAGACTATCTCTTCTTCTCTTTAAGGAATAAGAGTTTTTTCTTAAGTCTGTTAGGCGTCAAGGTATTTTCTGCCAATTCACCTAGCAGCTCTTTAAGCCTCTCTTCTTAATATTTGCAGGTACCCTTACCCAAAGAAATAGTAATGCGCATTTCGGCTTCATAAAATTAATATTGGAAAATTTGGTGGCTACAGTTCATTCATAAAATTCTTGCAATTGTCGCTCGTTAAATATCATATCATAATGAAAAGCACGAGATCTACAACTTCTTGACACATGTCATTATGTGATTAGAGAGCGTTATTATTATTATTTTTATTATTATTATTATTTTGTAACTTCAATCGCTGACAAGTGCCAGCAAATTGTATAAGAATTGTAGTTGTACCATAATTAGTTGATGTATGCTTTAACATACCCTTAAACATTCTGAATATCAGGTTCATGGACCAAATTTCCTCAATTCTTTTCCACACTAACATACTCGCATTTCATCTGAGCAATGTGATGATATTAGGTGTAAAATAAACTTTACTTTTAAAGAAAGAACAAATTATTGATAGGCTGATAGGCAATTACACCAATTGGATTCAAATTCTAACAATAGTTTTGTATTAGGGTCCATTTGGGTTTACGATTTTAAAAAGTGCGATTTAAAATCATGATTTTAAAATATGCTATTTGAAAAAAGTAATTTTTAAAAACGCAGTTAAGCGTATGGCAAAATCGCAGTTTAGCATTTAAAATCGCAAATTAGTCTTTAAAATTCTGCGTTTTCAAATCGCACTAACTGTCTACGAAATCACAATCACAAACGCACCCTAACAATAACATCTCAAAACATATGTTCATTATCTCAGACCTTGTAGTAAATATGTCAAACCATACACAAAGACAAGGTAATATCCGAGGTACATAAATTTCCTACAAACTAGTTTATAGGAAATTTCATATGACCCACATATAAGATTGACATGTGTCCATCGGCATGTTAGAAGCACATGTTGTTTTAATAACATGTGCTCCTCACATGCTTTTTCTCACATGCTTTTTTAATAGTATTTATAAAAAAAACATGTGATTTTTACATGTTTAAAAATTATATGTCAATCTTATATGTAGGTTGTATGAAAAGAAAATTTCTGTCCATATCCAACGGCTCATATATCACCATCACCAACTAAAATCGAAATTCACTGCATAAGAACTAATTAAAAAGGCAATAAGAGAGGCCAACATAGAATAACATATCACTTCTCTTGAATTTGTGCCGCCAAAGGTGCAATGCCCAAACCCTGCGCCATAATTTGTGTCAAAAAAACAGAGTGACACAAAACAGAGCATAAGAGCATGAGCGGCAGATGATGCACCCCTAAATTCGGTCTCCTTCTAATTGTTGTCCCTTTAAGGAATTAAGATCCCCTCAAATTCTTTGCCCGAATTTGATAGAATTCGGCAGGTAGTTGTGAGTGAGCATTTATGAGACCCACCTGACCAAATAAAAGTTGGGCTGCCCAACTACTTATCCGGTCAGGTGGATCTCATAAATGCTTACTCACAACAACCTGCCTGAATTGTATCAAATTCGGGCAAAGAATTTGAGGGGATCCTGATCCCCCTTTAAGTACTAGATCTACGGCCCACGCGACGTGTCACGCTGATGTGGGGGCTCTGGTGGTTCCAGCTGTCTTTTCGCTTTCCAATTGGACCAATTCTATTGCGGGGTTTCTTCCAGCTCTCAGGTGACCCAATTTGCCCCTGGGTATTATACTTTATTACTGATGGGTCCTCTCACGCCGTGGTGTGATTTTGGTTTGTTTATCGGCCATGATCTTTTTCTTGAGAGCTGCTACGTACACTCACACCTAACTTTTCACTATGGTCGACAAAACGGGTATTCGACACGACTCGTTTATGTTAACAGGTTAAATTTTCAGACATGACACATCAATTTTACAGATCACTTGACATGACCCGTGAAACCCGTTTAGCATAATGGGTCGTATCGAGTCTATTAAATGAATACATATTCATCCTTAGAATATGTGATTTTTACACGTAATTTTAATTAGATTAATAAATATTAATTTAATGAACCGAATTTATCATTATTCTAAAAATGCATATAAGAATGATATTCCAAATCTATAGTGCCCCAGCAAATTTTATAAATGCATGTCATAATTGCATTTATTGCTCATGACTTGTTAGCACTCTAGAATCTTCAAGGGCGATATCATACATTTTCTAAGGAAAGAAACTTCAAATAGTTCAAACCCAATTTTTCATTTTTATTCAAATAGTTTAAACCCAATTTTTATTTTTTATTTACTATTATCTTAATTAACCAGGACAGTTTACAAGAAGATTAATCCAAGTAAAAAAAGGTCATATTTTGTGATTCTAATATGAGATGAAAGCAAATTTGGTGGCATTAGAAAACCGATTAATTCAAAGGGCTATAATTTTTAATTTCCCGGACATTGAAAAATCATGAGAGCCATTATATCTGACATTTCAATAAACTTGCTAACATTTAGCGCTTGAGTCTTTTATGATGACAATCTGCCGCAGAAATGCAGGCAAACATGAAGAAAATTAAGTAAAACAAATTAGAGAAAAAGAAAAAAAGAAAAAAAAGAGAGAAGAAGATATCCAACAACCCCCAAAGAAAAACTAGTCATCGTACTGTTCTTGTCTTCCCGCTGTTTTGAACCATGCTATATATATATATATTCTTTCTCATATCCTTTTGCGATGATCATGAGCTTGATTAGTGCAAGTAATAGGTGAAGAAAGACAAAACAGAGGCACCGACCAAAGACCCAACAAGAGGCAAGTTTGCGGCGGCCCCGCTGGATGGGCCGGGGGCTGGAGCTGGCGAGACCTCGGTGTAAGCCAATGCTGCACTCATGGAGGCAGCGGCGGCAAAACATATATCTTGATTCATGATCCGCGTGAGGGACATACATGGATCTAGGCTCTGTGCGGCTAGAGGTGACGACTATCAAGCCGGAGTTGGTGCTGAGCAACTGGCCGTGAGTAGTGGCGGCGTAGAAGCCAAAGAATAGCAACGGGGTGGAAGGCATGTACGCCGCCCTTTTTCTAGGCCGCTGTGGTTTAATTCCAAAAATCCAACATCTTACCAAAAATAATAGACCTAATTGTTGCATCATAATATTCATAACTTGGTGCATATATCTAAAGACAATAAGTGTAATGATAACACACCAAGGAATTAATTCTTTGTATGTTCAGTAATGTTAGAAATTACATTTGTACCGATTTAATTATTCCTACAGATCGATCAGAAAAGCTCAAATCGTTGACAAAAATTTTCTCCCACAGAATATATATTCATATGGACCATTACGTGCATCCCACAAAATAGCCAATCCTCGCGCGCGCACCACGCAAAGCCATACACGTAAAACTCTTGCTCAGCTATTTTTGGCTCAAACATCCATATATATTCCTCCCATCAGCTTCATTATTCCTTAGGCCTGCAAATACCAGAGAATAAAGAAAACAATCAAGGATTGTTTTTCTTCATTCTCCAAGGCGGGTCTCGGAAAGTAGTATACATTAATTCCCACAAAGTAAACAGTAAATAGTCATCATGGATATGAAGAAGATCTCCTGCGCTGTTCTCATCGCCGCCGCTGCCTCCATGAGTGCAGCACTGGCTTACACCGAGGTCTCGCCAGCTCCAGCCCCCGGCCCATCCAGCGGGGCCGCCGCCACCTTGCCTCTTGTTGGGTCTTTGGTCGGTGCCTCTGTTTTGTCTTTCTTCACCTATTACTTGCACTAATCAAGCTCATGATCATCACAAAATTAAGGATATGAGAAAGAATATATATATATATATATATAGCATGGTTCAAGACAGCGGGAAGACAAGAACAGTACGATGACTAGTTTTTCTTAGGGGGTTGTTGGATATCTTCTTCTCTCTTTTTTTTTCTTTTTTTTCGAATTTTCCCTAATTTGTTTTACTTAATTCTTCATGTTTGCCTGCATTTCTGCGGCAGATTGTCATCATAAAAGATTCTGAATATATATAGCATATATGGTTCAAAAACTCCTTTAATTTCCGAGTGTTTCTTATGTTGGTAAACTGAAAAAACAAAATAAAAATAAAAATTAATTAATTAAATTACAACTAATGGTCAGCTAGGTCATCCGATCCTAATAGAGATTAAATAGAAGTAGGGTCGTGGCCCTAAAAAGAAAAATTACAAGATTTTCCACTATTAAAAGATTTCTAGTTCGATCAATCAAACTCTGAGCTTTTTTTCTGTGGCATCAGTTTGCAAGTTTGATCCTAAAACAGATTTTCAAATTTCTATTGATTGCCCGTTTAGACCTAGTAAACATTGAAATTTAAAACTTTTCATGAAATAAAATAAAAATAAAAAACCTGTAGCCCTTTGAATTATAATTAACCATTTTCTAACGCCACCAAATTTACCTTCATCTGATATTGAAATCACAGTATATGACCATTTTACTCGAATTAATCTTCTTGTAAACTGGCCCTGCATCGATCATTAGGTTAATTAAGATAATAGTAAATAAAAAAGAAAAATTGGGTTTGAACCATTTGAAGTTTCTTTAATTTCCTTAGAAAATGTATGATATCGCCGTTGATTCCAGAGTGCTAACAAGTCATGAGCAACAAATGCAATTATAACATATTATCTTGCATCATTGGAATGGAACTCCACATGCACCTGCAGGAATCTTTGACAACACCAAAGCATTTTAGTCCTCATATTATCTCTCTGAATATCGTTGTGAGGACCAAATGAATTATTATACATTCGATTATGACAAATGGAGCCCGATGATGATGTCGATCGCTTGAATTATGCCAAGCATATATGAAATGAATTGAACTAACATAATACCAATTTGTTACAACAATTTAAGAAGAAAATGAAATAAATTAATCACTTAATCATTAAAAAAAAATTTATATATATATATATTTACGTGATTTGGTACAAAGGAGTATTTATATATACGAGAAATTTTTTTCACCAAATATAATGAAATACAATGGTGATGAAAGATACCCAAACATTTATACCCTCAATATGCCCAAAGCCTCACTCACACAAGTTCAAACGCATAACAAGAAGAATTTTCTTTTGGCCTTGATCTCTTGCCGGGGTGTCAAAAGTCAGAGAGAGGGAATACACTACTCAATCAAAAAGATAGAGCATTTATATGTCGGTTAAGGGGAATGCTGTGGTGTGAGTGTGGAGCATGGTGCCTTATATGTGTATCCCTCCCAACCAATTGAAGCCACCTATATCCAACAAGGTTCATTTCCCATGATCAAAGCCAATTGGTAAGTTAAAAATCTGTGCTATATGTTATTTCCAAATCCCAAGCCTCTAATCTTCATATACATTATTATTTTAACACATTCAATGGCATATTCTCATAATGAAGAATAAGTTAATGCCAAACATCTCTCAAAAATTAGGTTCCTCCATTAAATTTCTGTGCAGACATGAGACTCTTTGTCAACCAAATTGCTGTTTCTCTAGATGAGACAGCATCTTCTCCAAATGGTCTTAGCACACCAGAAAGCTCTTCAAGTTTGTCCTGCTTAAGCAGCTGAGCACATAGCTCAAGCAGAGACTCCAGAGCATCGGCTCTTTGCTGGCTTTGGTTGTCCCACTCACTTTTTGTTTCATCACCATTGATTGTGGTAAGTGTACTCAGTAAAGAGATCTCACTAGGTGCCTGATTATTTGCATGAGCATCTTTCTCTGTCTGCATAGAGCAGCTAAAGTCATCTGTTTTTGCTCTGACTTCATCTTTACATGGCAGCGTATCATTACTTTCAGCCAATGCATAATCCATGCGAGACCCTTCTGTGAATGCATCAGGACTTCCCTCTTTTTGTATAGCTCTGGATTCTACATCAGCTTTATTTTCAACGGTTTGCTCGGCTGATGATGAACTTTCATCATCAAGGGACCCATCCTTATTGGTGCATCCTGCACTGGACATTGTCAATGTCCCACTATCCACTGGTTTAGCCCCCTCACCCTCTGCTTTATCTTCATCAAGAACTTGGTTCCCTGATTTAGCAAGCTTGCTCTCCGCTTCCGCTTCCGCTTCTTCTTGAAGTTGGTTGCAAACTCTCCCAGGTTTAGCACGCTTGCCATCTACTTCAGCTTCGTTGTGAACTTGATTGCAAAATGCTTCTTCATCTTTTGTGGTCACAGTCCTGACATCAACTTGCAATTGGTTAAAATGTTCAGCGGTGCGTTCCCGTTCCTCATTCTGAGAATTCAGTGTACTCTCCAAAGTAATCTCGATGTTGGTGCTTTCCTTTTCAGGTGAATTTGTAAAATCTGCTTGCTTGTCTCCATTGCAAACAGTTGCTTCAGAATCAGTTGGCCCATCTCTTGAACCATTGATGGCATTAGATATTTCAACCGTATAGCTAGTAGGATCAACCTTCTTGGTCTCAAGGTTGTCTTCTGCACTAGCTGTCAGCGTTGGCTCGTCGCTGTTAGGCAATTTGATCAACTGTAAATCAGCATTTCTCTCAGACGGATGAATGCCTTCAAGCTGGTCTAGTACTCCATGCTCTTTGTCTTTGTTGTCTTTCCCATTGCTAGGTCTGTTAGATAATGATTTTCTTGTTCCCTTCTCCTTGGAATTGTTTATGGGATAGATTGGTAAAAAAACAGAAGACGGATTTCGGCAGCGGAGGAGATATGGTTGTAAATGTGGATGCCTCAAAAGTTCTGCTGCCTACAGTTACAAAGATGCAGCGATTAAAATGGCTCGTAGCATTCAGATATAATAAAAAACAAGGATAGGTTGACCTGAACTCACAGTTGGTCTGTTTTCTGGGTTCTTCCGCAGCATGCTCTTGATAATTTGTTTCCTGTGAGGAGTAAGCCTCTTGTTTCAATTGATACATGTAAATTGATAATGAACTCAAGAAATTATAAGAAATAAAAGCATGTTGTATGCAACTGTAAATGCAAAATTCCTAGAGATACCACTGTGGGTGGTGAATTTGGAAAAGTCACTTACAGTGTGGAGGAATATACAATTGGCAGTGGAGAAATGGAGGATCTGTTTATTTTATTGATGAGTGCAGCCATGTCCTGTTAAATTGAGTGATTAATGAATTTACTTAAATTTCAGAAATTTCCACAGAAATAGGAAGGCATTGTTGGTAGCTGATGATTTGTTGCAGTATAAATGGATGAAGCTTGAACTTACAGGCGCTCTAAATGCTGGTTGATGGGCAGCAATTTCAAACATACAGCAGCCTGAAAAATAAACAAGATGTTATTCCTAGACTAACTAGTCAACACAATCTGTACCATTTTGTTAAAATAAAACCATGCTTCCACTATTCTTACCAAGCGACCATATATCAGATTTGTAACCATAAGGAATGTCTGCAAGGAGCTCAGGACACATGTAGTTGGGAGTTCCAACGACCTATATTAAATATAAAGGGGCATTGAAGAGTTACAAATGAGGAAAAGCAGATTTAGCTAAGCAGTTTTAACCTTAACTAAAATCTCAAAGCCACTTAAAGTGTTTCCACGTCTAGTTAAGCATTCTAGACATGACAAACATTTAAAAAAAAAATTAAAAAATTTGGCAAAGGCAGTGTACTACAGTAATATGGTTTTAAGACAGTTTATTTCATTGAGGTGTTGAATTAGCACACCTAATATATATACAAGTCCATACCGAGGAAGTAAGGTCTTCTGAGTTGAGCAGTTTTGCAAGTCCAAAGTCACCTGTACAGTTCATGTAAGATATACATTGCTTTAGAAGACATGAAAACATGGAAGCCAAACCTGATGTGGGAAATAAAAGTCTGCTCCCTTAATAATCATTATCTTCATACCAAGCCGGATGTCATTCTCCTTCGTAAGGAATATGTTGGAACACTGGAATTCAATGAAGTTGTATTACCATAAGCACCTTAACATAGGAGCTTTTAATTGCAAGGATGGATACCTTATAATACCTTAAGATCTCTGTGAAGTACACGATTGGAGTGGAGATAGTCCACAGCTAGCAACAATTGAGCCAGCCATTTGCAGAGCTTCTGAAAAGTGAAACAGAATAAAAACACAGTAGGTGCACATTACCTTGTCTAAGTACATATAAAGGAGGTAAGACATTGAAATCTTGATGATTACCTCCTCTGGAAAATGTGTTCCTCTAGCTTTTTTTATAATTTCAGCCCTGCAACCAAAGGAAAAAAAATGTTGTTCCTTGATTCAGTCATTCATAGGAAGCTTTCCGATTGCTTTTCTACTTTTTCATATAATTATTTACATAAATGCTTTTTTACGTTACAATTGGGTAAGATTTTTTCTTTGTTTTTAATTGTTGTCCGGACAGGGGCCATCAATCTGTTTTGAGCTTTACTTGGAAAGGAACTTTCTCAAATTACTCTGAATTTGTGTATAATCTTCTCAATTTCCTTATTTGATGTGAAAAACACATTCTATTATACCACCCAAAACATATATAAATATCAAAGACACAAGTATACGTTACTTACATGTCTCCTCCTTCACAATAGCCAGTTACAATGCATATGCAGTCTCCCTACAAAAATTACCAACTCATGAACATGCACGGACAGAGTAAAAAATAATCACAATAGCTACAGATTTCTACAACATTATATGTCATTTTAGGTATATGCAGATTTAGGAACAAACAAATTACATAATTACCTTGTCTACCCAAGCATCTTTGTAATCCACAATATATGGGTTATTTAGTTTTGCAATTAAATTCATCTGCAACGGAAACAGAGGAACTGTCATTGATGTGAGTTAGAAACTTAGAAGCATTGTCTGGCAAGTTATTTCACACAAATTTCAATTTGAGAAAACCTGTTTGGCATCATGCATGGGAAGTTGACTATAGAGGTGAGGATATCTTCTTGGACAGTTGATGCAAAAGATGGACACGAAATCAAGAACTTCGAATCATTATTGGCTCAGTATAGCATTTTACTATGATATCTTTAGTATTATAAATTGCAGGATATCATCAGTTTGTCATTTAGCATGTTTTGAAAGGGGGTGAATCTTAAAATAAACAGACGACAGAATTTTCTATGAGGGTATTTAGTATTAAAAAAAAAAAAAAAACTGTCTATGCTGAGTCAAGTTTGTCCATAAATGATTGTGTCTCCATAAATTACTAAGGACCTATTTACTTGTAATGAGAAGAAAAGGTGCACATGTTGGTGTGAGTATGATTTTGATTTGCATGTGGCATATCGCCTCTGTAGGTATAGCTCCTTACGATTGTTACAACGAACAGAATCACGACATTTTCATCAAATCAATGGAGTGGAATTGAGGATAAATATTGTGATAGAAAAAGAGAACTAAAAAAATGAAGTTTCCTATGTCTATCATATGATTGACTGCCAAAAATAGAGAAACAAATTAAAACCCAACCCTTTAGTACAGCAGACAATGAATTTCTACATTTAAAATGTAACTCTTTTGTATAGTGACCTCCTGGTGTGCTGTACGTTTGAACTTCTCTGTTTGCTTAGCCAAGCGAATCTTCTTCAGCACATACCTAAAAAGAAAAGGAAGTACATAATCAACAAAATGGAAGTAAAGAACACAGCTTTGAGCAAGTTACTGAGTCTGGATAGGATATCGCTCATACAATCAATTAATCAAACACAGAAACCTCGAATACTTAGTTCTCCTTTCCTGGGAAATCAATTCCCTTGATGTGAATTATGATAACACGGCATTCAATCAACACCAAAACAGTTATTATTCAAACAAATTTGTTTCCGGAACTGGGTTACTGAAAATCATCTTGTGGGTTGATTCAAACAGTGAGCTTTTAATGATCTAGCTGATTAGAACCACAGAATTGAAGAAATTAAGTTAAAGAAACAAACAGGGTCAGAAAATTCTCACTTCTTTTTCTCAAGCTTATGGAGAACAAGAAAAGCAGCTCCGAATGCTCCTCTTCCTATCTGCTCTATCACTTCGTAGTCATCCATCTTTGGCTTTGCATCACCACTGTCTATCTCCATGACCACTTTCTTCAGTAGCTGAAAGGTAAATACTGCAGCAAGTCTACCTTGGAGGCAGATCCAAATAGTTAATGTCAACTAAATTTGTAGCCATCCCAGAAATCAAAGACATATAATTGAACGAAACAGTAGTTGAATAGCCCCCAAAACAAAAACAAAAAAAAAAATTGTACCTTGGTTACCGAGTAAAATTCTTGTGAGGACGACGACTCCTTAGAGACTCCTGAAGTTACAGAAACTACGAGGGGTCTTATAGCTTAGAGACATAAACAAATGAGTAAAGCCACATTCCACAATGATGATATAACACTACCTTCTGTGAGAGAGAGAGAGAGAGAGAGAGTTGGAAGGACAAACTCAAGTAAAGTAGTCTACTTACCAGAAAAGTAGATAGCGAGAGAGAGAGAGAGACTCGATTGAAGCAACATTTCAACACATTATATGTATATGGACATCAATTTCTTCTGCGCTGGGTGGGTTTGGAAAAAAAATTTCCAACCAACCCCATTTATAAAAACTGGTGTCAATTAACAATAAAAATGCATATAATTTTTTTAATTAGTATGTAAAAAGTGCATGATTTCTTAGTAAAATTATTAAAAAGCATGTGAAAAAAAGGTATGTAACAATTTTATAGCATGAATTGAAGAGAATTTTGAAGAAAATTGCCATTTTTATTATGTATAATTATATAGGAAAATATTTAGCTATTGCAATTTCAAAAAATACGATTTTAAAATGTGCGATTTGAAAAAATGATTTTTAAAAACGTAATTAAGCGTTTGGCAAAATCGCAGGTGAGCCTTTAAAATTCTGCATTTTCAAATCGCAATTTTTTTAAAACGCAATTTTCAAAAAGTTTATTTTTTTGTGTTTCGGTTTAAAATAGCATTTTTGCCTACGAAATCGCAATCCCAAATAACTCTTATAAACTGAAATGATTGTTTATAATTACAAATTTTTTGACTTAATTATTTTATCAATAATAAATATAAAATACATAATTGAATAGTTGATTACCTACCAAAAATAAAAGGTGGGGGAGGGAGGGAGGGAGAGAGCATGAAAGCCAAAAGATAAAGTGACAGGCAAGGAAAGATGGAAAAAGCAAAGGTTTGCTTGCATTTGCAGATTCATGGGAGAGCACTCACACTAGGGAATGTTTCCGGCCAACACGCAGGTGTGATGTCACGTCCATGTAACTTCAACATGTTGTTACACTTTGGTCCTTTTTTCTTTTTTCTTTTAGCCTATACATGGGATCTGTGTTTTTATTTTATTTTTATTTTATTTTATTTTTTGGTGTAAAAGTACATGCAGCAGCTTGGAATCTTCCACAAAGTTTCTCAAGGTTCTTGTGTATTAATTAGTGGTTGTTTTATGATTGGTTTTACGTGGGACGGTTAATTTTTGACACGATACGTAAATTTGATAATTATTTTACATAAAATGAATGAGTTAGAATTGAAAAGTCCGATCCATTTAATTAAATGGGCCGGGATAGAGTTGACCCTTTTATATAATTTTATACTCATATTTCAACGGGACATATACTCGACACGTGAACACAAGTGCTGATAACTTTTTACACGACACAAAAAATCGATACGAATCCAACATGAAATTAACAGATTATGATTGAAGAATCTGACTCATTTCATTAAATTGGTTAGATTATGATCGAGTCATCCATTAAAGACGAACCGGCACTCCTAGTTTTAGGAACACAATGAATAGGATAAATTTGGACCTAAAATATTATATTATGTGCATCTTTGGGTGTAATCATTGTTTTGATTACCCAAAAAAGAATTGGGTCACAACCAAACCAAATAATGAGGTGGGAGGTATCAATATCTAATCAATTCCAAGTTGGTGGAGACATCCTCATTGCAGCGGATAGGCTTGTGGAACAATTATCTTCTAATTAATAGCTGTTCTCTTGCTTAATCAATTAATTAAAGAAATAATAGATTCCAAGATTAATTTTTAATAACCCCATTTTCCGCTTTAGTAAGGTGTAACGTCACTAATATGATGATTTTGTACAAGACGTGAAAAATGAGTATATATATATATATATATATATATATATGAATTTATTATTATTATTATTATTCCTTGTGCAAAGGACAGACAAGAATGGACATCTTCTCTTAGACTCTTCCCTCTGGGCTCTGGTTTTTCTTCAGCTACATGACAAGGTAAATATATCACATTTTAGTAAGAGACAGCAAAGGAAAAGCCATGCTTGAAAGTTGGAAGAATGTTTATACAATTAGTCCACTATCTCAAGTTATACCAAAAGGAACCATAACAATCCTCCTAACATCAATTTTCAGCAAGATCACGATTACATTGCATTGCAACCGACAATGAGTCAAATAAATGGCTCTGATCCAATAATTTCTTGACATCCAATTTAAGAAAAAAACCGTCGAAAACTGTAATTTTTGTAGCACTCTGGTCAAAATCAAATGTACACCGAGAGATGCTCTAACATTTTTCTAACTCAAAAGACTATTACAACTACATGAGATTGAAAGTCGCAACAAATAACATAACACTGAAAATGATTAAACCAGAGCCGCTTAAAGGAGCCGACAAAGGAGGTGCCGGCAGAAGCCACTCTGTAGATATTCCAGCTGGATCTGCATTTGAATATGAAAGTCTCTATTGACAAAAAGTTGCACCGGCTAAAAGGATTAAGAAGAAAAGGGAAAGGGTAACTAAAGATCCAAAAAAAAAAAAAAAGGTCGGTGCGTGTTATGTGTAGATGACAAAACCTTCTTGTACGGACATAACTTTTAGAATCCAAAGTAGGCTGTAGCTGCAGGAAACATTAGCAAGTGAATTTAGTAAGCCCCCCCATCTGAATATTCAATAACACCCTTTTTCGTTTTTCAGCTGTAAACTTTCTACTAGCATCTTCAAAACCAGACATATTTACCTACAGCTGGAGACCAAAAGTTACTCTTATTAGGAACCTGTTTCTTGTCGGCGTGAAGTTGGGGAAAAAAAAAAACCCATCAAAAAGATTTTTTTTTTAAGAAAAAAAAAAGGAGGAAGAATTTGAACCCCCATTTGCTTTTTCTCAAGTTGACTGCAATTTTATCTGTTGATTCCGACAAAAGTTAACAAAGGATGAACAGCATAGAAGTAAAGTTAACCGTCAAGCTTTGTCCACGTAAAACCGCGTTTAGAGAGAGGGCCATGTTTGGAAATAGAATTTGATGCCCTAGCCTCTCGAGTCTCAACTACCACGCAATAGGCTAATAGCGCTTCACAAACCAATTCTCAGCAATTTGCTCTATCAAAAGGCCGGCCAGGTTGGTGGAAGCTATACCTATACCTTTTCTTTGGTTAAACCTCTACCATCCTCAATCATTCATCATAGATGGTGCAATCATTTGTGTTTGGTCGCACAAAATGCTCTCATTTCTGCCTCACTGTTTCTCTCACTAGTTCTTCCTTTCTTGTCTCGTGCTATAATCATCAGACATTATACACCAAGTAAAAGCCTAGAAATCACGTAACTAGTAATAACTGTCACACCACAAAATAAAACTTCTTTATACGTCAATGGCTGGGTTGGGAGTAGCAGAACCACCTATGTGGTCAAAAGTGGCTCGACCATCCTAACAGCCACCTTGTGACTTGCATATGGTGCAAACGACTCCCTTTCTCTCCCATGTACAATCACATTCTAGGCCGTTCAGCCCATATTAAAGCTATTATCCAGGATCTCAATCCTCTCTTACTCGGTCCTGCCTATTGAGTTACAATCTTTATTACCTTTCTTCTATTTGGAGAGCAACCTCAAAGCATAAGGAAAACTAATCCAGAATCATATCATTAGAAAGAAGATGGCTCACACCGCATACAGGTCTTAGTCACATTTAAATAGTTATAACTACTGCAGTGTGTTAGCAGAAACAAAATTTGTACACAATCATTTCATAGAGCAAAATTCTATAGAGAGGTCAAATTACTTCCGCTTTGATGTTTTGGAGCTCCGACGACTTTCCAGCTTTTTCTGTGCAGCCTCAAATTCTTCTTCAGAGGGTTCTGAAGCAGCATTACCCCCACCATATTTAGACACCAAAGATGAAAACATTGAATCAAACTGATCTTTCCTCTCATTTCGGCGCTGAGATACGATTGCATATAAATCTGCTTCTGAATTTTTACTTGACCTGTAAAAAGTTTATGCGTAGAAAAATCTTAATGTCAACCAAAGTGGGTTCAAAATATTTTGCGAATGTACACAAAAATCGAAACAGTAAAGTGCTTACTTCCCCTCCTTCTCAAAGGACTGGTAGGTGGTTTCGTCTTACATATTTGCTTTGCCCATTTATCGTAGGCTTTGGTTGCTTTCAGTTCTCCTGCACGAGGAAGATGTTAGCCTCATTGAAGATCATAAAGCATGCCTTGCAATGCATCTAAGGTGTCATAATTACCAGTACATTCCATTTTAGCCTCGACACCAATCAATACTTGTCAAGCAATGTATCTATATGTGGCAACAATCCGATGACTAAATTGGGCCCACTTAGGAGTTAACTGTTCAAATAATTTGCAAAATCATCCCAGACATCAACTATAACTTGCAAAGCAGGACTGAGCTCAGATCCTAATTCTTTGCCCGCTATGAAGTGAGAACAGCTAATTTCCTAGCAAACTTACCTCAGCAAAAGCCACTAAAAATTCTTACCTGCAGCTATAGACTCATCAAGAATGTCCTTGAAACGGTGTGAATCAAGCTTAGGATCCGAACAAAGCATTGAACAGAAGAGTCTGTAAAGGAAATAATTTTATCAGTCAAACTGGCAAGGCTTCATGAAAGAGGCTAAAACATTGCTCGTACCTGTTCATGTTACCCTTGTACTTCTTGTACAGATCAATTAAATCTTTCTTCTCTGAATCAGATCCTCTATAGTTTGCTTCAAATTCTTCAATATCAGCCTCAGTTACCTGCAATTGTACATTTAATGTCTTATAAAACTACAAAGTTATCAAACAACAGTAAAGACGCTGACCAGATAAAGTTGATGTAACCTTTTTGTACATAGCTCTGAAATACTCATGCAGATTCTGAACAACTTCCCCAGCAAGGTCCTGATGATCAAAAGGACGAATGAGCTATGCACTTGCTGATGAAAAAAGAACTGTTGGATTGCCTAGAAAAATAAAATTATTCATTTTGTTTTATAAACTAATTCAAAGGAAACATTTTATTTCTCACGTAAATTTGAACAAGACTTTCTTCGTATGGCATTATCTTCATTTTAAGGAATGCCATCATTTACCCCCAGTTTACTTCAGGCACAGTTTCTTGCAATGAACTAGTAATTGGCGAATTATACAGGAATAAGCTGTTGCCTTTTAAATTGTAAAACTAGCAGAATAATCTTATCCCATAGGGTTTCCAAGAGCACTTGAATTGATAAAATTAAACAAAAATGAAATATAAAACATTTCAATGGTGACTCACAGCATCATCAACACAACCAGTCTGATCATAGACTGCTCGTTTCTCCTCATCCCCAAGAATGGATATAACTTTTTGCAGTTGCTGAAACTTCTCTTTAGCCTCCTATTAATAGCAAAATAAGAGGTTACAAATACAGAAACCTGTTTGATGGTAAATTACAGCATCAAGTAGCATCCATTGTTACCTCATCACCAGGATTTTTATCAGGATGGAGCCGCAACGCCAACTTATGGTATGCTTTCTTTATTTCCGGTTGAGATGCTGTCCTCTCCACTCCAAGAACCTACAAGCAGCATATCATTTAACATAACTCACTCCACCTCACACTATGATGTAAATGTAACAGAAAAATTAAACAAGATGGGGGAGTTGGGGAACAAGAAATCAAACACAGCTACAGAGAACACAAACAATGGGGCTACCCATGTGCCTAACAGTGCCAGAGGTTGCAAAATATGAGAATGTTTGGAGCAATTCTAAGTTACTTTGATCAAAGCAGGAACAAAAGGCAAAGGTTCACCCCCAGGACCCCAAGGATATGAAGCCAGAAAAGTCTCTAGTATCAAGTAGGAAATGTAATTTAAGCAGTATCTTCACCAAACATGAAACAAATTAAATATGGCAATCCTAGATGATTTGATAAATTACCAGAGCATTGGAACCTTAGATAAAGGAAACAAGCCTAAGCAGGGAAAAAGCACTCTGCTAAAAATGCATTTATGTTTCATTAATAGGTAAACAAAGCCATACCATATATGGGGGCAGAACGTCAACTGATTGCTTTAACAGCTTATCACAACAAAGTCACTAATAAGCCTTTAGTAACAACTTAAATAACCACTAAAATCATGCATTACTATGACATCCAAAAAGAAAATGACAATGCTGGATTTAAAGTTCATGAAGGCAACCAAAGAAGATCCTCATAGTAACATCTATCCAAGATGTAGTTTAAGAGGAAAGGAAAAAAAATATAGAAGGCAAAGTATTGGGACTGGCATCTACAATAAAAATTAATAACATTATAACCAATCTAAAACAATCTTCTAACCAACAAGATCAGTTACACAAATACATTCACTCTGCAATATGTATTTTTATGTGCATAATATATCAATATGTGATTTTCTTTTCTTTTCTTTTTTCCTTTTGCAATAAAAAGAGACCCGTGGAATGGACCCAAACCAATTCAAAAATATTTGGATGGGTAAATTTAGTTTTTATTAAAAGCGTAAGGCGCCCCTACGTACATTGGAAGTATACAACAGAAAACACCTAACTAGAAAAGGAAAAAGAAACAAGAAAATCAGCAAAGCTGATGGATAAAGGGTGCAAAAAAGCCATCGACCAGAGATACAGCGTATGGAGAAACAACTCTAACGCCTCCGACCAGAGATACAACGTATGGAGAAACAACTCTAACGCCTCCTCTAGGGAGCTCTCTAGGTTCTCAAAACACCTAAGGTTTCTTTCTTTCCAAATACACCAAAAAATGCAGATAGACACCATCTTCCATGTTGTAGAGGTCCTTGATCTTCTAGACTTCCACCAACAAGCAACTAGGTCTAGCACTCTCCTAGGCATGACCCAAGAAATACCAAAGCGAGAGAAGATGTTGTTCCACAGAGCGGAAGCCACATCACAATGCGGAAGAATATGGTTCAATGATTCCCCATCTCGCTTGCATAGGCAGCATCTATCTACAATAATTATGTGTCTCTTCCTAAGATTGTCCAAAGTAAGGATTCTACCTAGAACTGCAGACCATGTGAAGAAAGCTGCCATCGGGGGTGCCTGAGTTCTAAATCTAGTTTTTCTTAGAACTGAATTAGGACAATTTAGTTCTTTCCGTATAACCAAACCAACCCGAACCAAGTTGCTCCTCTACCCAAAACCATTCACTCACTAAGGCCCTATCCCATAAAGCCAATGAATATCAACCTGCCATGAGGTTTAAAGTATCAAAAGATTCCATTGGCTGATCTCCTAACCCAACCCCTTTTAAATTTTTATGAAGTTTCACAATTTTAAATGGATACAAAAGGATGAGAGCACGGGCATAATTTGCAGTTATCCCCCCACCAAAAGAAATGCAGTTCATGAGAAAAGGTGAGACTCATGAACAACCAGGTATATATTCAAGCAAGTCTAGGATTACCTGCAATAAGAATTTTAAGTTTTTGGGGGCCCTGTCACCAGTCATGTCCTTTATGATTTCATTACAAGATGTAAGAATATTTTGGCAGTGAATAAGTTTTCACTAACAGAACTTATTACATGCTACTATAATACGTTTTTGGTCGAAGATTGTTCTCCGATGCTAACTGGTGTTTTAGGGGGTAAGAAATCTAATTTCATTTTAACCGAGCTCCCCTGAGGGAATGGTTATAGCACTATGCTATAGAGAGGGATGCTTTGTGGAGAGTGGTGGTAGAAACCAAATATGATAGCAAGAGTAGAGGTTGGTATTCTAAGGAGGCAGCAGAACCCTTCGAAGTGGGAGTGTGGAAATTTATGATGGGGTGGGGAGTCTTTTTGAGATTTAGATATGAAATGGGAGATGGGACCAAGATCAGGTTGGCATAATTTATAGTGTTGGGACCAGCCTCTGAAGATAACTTTTCCGGAATTGTTTAGTATTGCATGTTGTAAGGAGGCGTGGGTGGTAGATCATATGCAATTTTCTGATGGAAATCTTCATTAGAATTTATCTTTTATCAGAACTATGCAAGATTTGGAGGTAGACTTGGTGCTTTGATTTATTGTACTTTTTCAGATTCAGACAAAGTGGTAAGGACACAATTTGTTAAATCCCATCCAAGAGGTGGAAGTTTGAAGTAAGGTCACTTTATCATGCAGTCGGTTCCCTGTTTCTTTGGAGGAGTATCTAGAAAGTTAAAACTCCTTCGATAATGGCAATCTTTGGATGGCAGCATTAGGAAAGATATTGACTTTGTATAACCTAAGGAAGAGGAAATCCATAGTGGTGGATTGATGTTGCATGTGGAAAAAAAGGAAGTCCATAGATCATCTTATTCTTCACTATGAAGTGGCAAGAGAATTATGGGCTTCGATTTTCTGCTTCTTTGGAGTAGAATGGGTCATTCCTAGAAGGGTTATAGAGTTATTTTCATGTTGGAGAGGTCAGTTGGGAAGTCAAAATATTTTAAAAGCTAGGAGGATGACATCTTTATGCTTAATGTAGTGCATATGGAGAGCGGAATTCAAGGTGCTTTGAAGATCACGAGATTTCAATGGAAGAGCTAAATAATGTCATGTTCAAATAATTTTATACATGGATAGCAGGATATAATAGTTTGCATTTTTCTAGTTTTTTCTGAATTTTTGGATTTTTTATCTTAATATGAGGGTTTCTCTTGTATACTTCCTTTTAATGAGATTGATTTACTTATTAAAAAAAAAACTAATAAAAAAATGACTTTGAAATAGATTTGTGGTCAATATGTAAGTATATATTGTTACTTTTTTATTTAAAAATGAACTCCACCACATTTTCAGTCTTAAAAAATAGGCCAATATAACAAAACGTATAGAATACTTTGGTCTTTAGAATGGAGGGAAAAGAGAGAGAAGTAATTCATGATGCAGGAGATACAGGGCCTGGGGGGCATTTCCCCCCCCCCCCAACCCCCTTGCCTTCATTCACGAAAGCAGATCTTTCTTCTCAAGAACAAAGTTTGTAGAAACCCAATAAATATTATCATAGGCTGTATAAAAAGAAATTCAACCACCACCAATGGCGGAGCCAAATGGGGGCGAGAGGGGGCAAATGATCCCTCTCACCTGCCTAAACAACTCTTAACCAAGCGTAAATCAAAGGCCTTGCCCACACTGCAACTGAGTGAAATGACATGCCAAAGTATATTCTGAGTTCACTTGCTTCATGGTAGCTGTTACTGATGTGGGTTTGGAACACAACCACTCTCTAGGAATTAATTTTGCCATCCTCGACAGCAATTGTAAAAAGCAAGAGATTGCATACTCCACCCCTCAGGTATAAGAAATTGAAAGTGATCTTGTTATTTAAGCTATTCAAATGGGGTCCCACGGATGATCATCTCTCACCAAAAAAACGTATGAGTTCACTTGCTTCATGGTAGCTGTTACTGATGTGGGTTTGGAACACTACCACTCTCTAGGAATTAATTTTGCCATCCTCGACAGCAATTGTAAAAAGCAAGAGATTGCATACTCCACCCCTCAGGTATAAGAAATTGAAAGTGATCTTGTTATTTAAGCTATTCAAATGGGGTCCCACGGATGATCATCTCTCACCAAAAAAACGTATGATGTAACGCCATGCATGAGGATAAAGCAAAAAAGATAGATTAACAACTTTGAATAAGCAAATAGGTATCAATCATTTAGTTTGATAACTCTGGAAATAAAATGGATAGAGTTCAAAAAATAGCTCAGATAAAATTCATTAACATAATAGTATAATCCATCCAACTATGAAAATAATGTCTTGTGCGCTAGATTGGTTCCAGAATTGAAACCTGAAACTCTCGAGATGTATAATAAACGCTATGTGTTTTTTCATGAAATAATTTG
Organism: Alnus rubra; assembly: GCA_028654335.1. Classification (NCBI taxonomy): domain Eukaryota; kingdom Viridiplantae; phylum Streptophyta; class Magnoliopsida; order Fagales; family Betulaceae; genus Alnus; species Alnus rubra. Next base: position 5,858,717 of record JAJPGS010000163.1, on the reverse strand, counting down.
CTAAAATGGTATCCTTTTAGAGAATCAAAGACATTTTATAACATGCACTTTTTTGGAGACAATGATTTGTTCATATTAAAGAAGATTTAATATTTTCTAGTTTCCATAAAAAACAAATGACACGATCTAACTTCGAATATCATAATGTTTCTCTCCATAAAAAAATAAAATAAAATAAAAGTAAGTTATGTGTGTGGATGATAATACAATTAATGAAATTTTAGAAATTATGGTGAATAACTCAAATTCAATAAAATAGAACCAAGGTGATTTTAGTTTTGAAGAAGGAAAAAAAAATAACTGAATTTTATTTTTGTTTTTTTAAAATTTAATAGTATCTAATTTATAGCTACTTAGTGCACTATAACTTAAATGCCAACTATCATTAGTTTTACTTGACACACTGAACGATTAAAGGTTTTTAGAGTGAAAATTGGATTCTGAAGAGAGAGATGGCAAGTATAAGAAAAGGTCTAAATTTCCTTAGTTATATTTTGTAATTCTATCTTTTAGTTTTACCCCACGAGTTCAAATAGCTCCACTACTAACCACAACGTCAAAACTTTTTAACTTTTCTAATCTCCTTTTACACGATGGAACACATTCATAATTTGGCTTAATTTTATTAAGAAGAGCACGAGAAAAAGGATAGATAGTTGTAAGAATCCATTAAAATCCCTGGGAGATGAATTAGAAGATAGCTTACAAACAGTTGGTCCGAATGATAATCTATTGCCTCTCAACCTTATGATTTCTCCTATCATAAAAGGACAAGCAATCATAGTGAAGTTGATGCTCTTACATAGGAGTGCATAATACATTTCCAAGACCCTTTTTTCACTTCTAGATAGTAATAGATTCCCATTTCCAGCAAATCCAAAAAATACTTCAAGCCATACAACCCTAAGAACAACCGCATTTTCAATCTTCTCCACCATTACAATAAACCCTCCATTGAATTGTTCTAAGGCATTAGAGCAACAAAATCATCTAAAGGAAACAGAGAACCCAATGAAACACTAATATACAATCTAGGGAAAAAAAAAAAGTCGTAAAAGCAGTTCTTCAGTGAAAAATATTGAAAAATTTAGTAAAATTTCGGGTACCTCGTAGAGGCTCTTTTCGTGATCTGCCGATTGATTGAGATTTTCTCGATGGTCTTGTCCATCTTCTTGGACTTCTTCTTCTTCTGCTACTTCCTCTGAAACCCTAGCTTTCTTTCTCTTCGCCATCGAAGCCCTGACGGAATAGGAAAAATGAAAACTTTTTTTGCAGGTGAAAAATGAAGCGAATGCGGAATGAAATTGTTTTTTGTATTCAAAATCGATTTCGTTGTGATATGGTGCGTATCGTAGAATTCAAAGCACTTCGATAATAAAATTGCACTCGAAACCTCAATTTGTAAAGAAATTTCCACAAAGCAAATAATACAATTCCAGCCATTAAATAGCAATATAAAGGTTACAAGCAAATAAATAAACCAACATATTTTCCATAAATTGGTGATAAACAAACACAACGCAAAGCGAATAGGAATGAAAATATGAAAGGAAAAACGGAAAACATACCAGAAGAAACAAAAAGATGAGCTCGAAGGAGTGATTGATGTACGTATTGCGGAGATTGCTCAAATTGTGGTAAAATTTTGAGCGGGAGTGCTCTAGGTTTTCCCTCGTTTTGGGATTTACAAATAAATAAATAAATAAATGGCCCGTTGTGCGGGCCTCCGCCTGGGCCCGCTTTGCCAAAAGCGAAAGAGAGAGAGAGAGAGAAGAAGCGTGGAAACCGAGAAACAAATAATGGATTTGGCCCATTTGGGTAGTAAGGGGGATCCAAAGGGTCCCTAATTTTATTTTTATTATTTTCAAAACAAAAATATTAAAAAACAAATTAAAAGCACAAAATTACTTTTATTTTTATGTTATACTATAATTTTTTTTTAAGAAAAAAAATAAATAAATATATAAGAAATATCACCTAAAAGTATTAACGAGGTTATATGAAAGTGCTTTTATTTTTTACTATAAATGATATGGGTACCAATTTTTTTTACTAAGAAATAGGTATCAAAATGATATTGAACTAATTTATTGATGCTCATAACATTTTTTTTTAATAATTATTTTGATCATTTTCAATAAATAAACTTCCCAAAATTTTGATATTTCATCTTTTGATAAAAAAAATTGATATCTAACGGTTCTCATTTTCTATTGACTAGCAAGTGAATGTGCTCCCACAGGCTTGTTCAATACTTGCACTGAGTGATAGTTCAAGCATTCGAGATTTATTCAAATCGAATCATAGCCGCCATCTACCCTTGGGATAAGGATTCTTTTTAATTTAAAAATTATTTTATAATTATAATTTAATAGTATTGTTTCAGCTCTATTTATTTTGGTTTAAAATAATTTCAACATTTTTCAGTGTTTGGTGGGAGTGAAAATAATAATCAACTAGAAAATTATTTTCGTTTGACTAAAAATGCTTAGTAAAATTTGAAAAATAATTTACGCTTTTTAAAAAAGTAAATCATTTTTTCCAAACGGCAGACGCATTTAACCCGCTTTTAAACTACGTAGTCGACCTTCACGTTCAAGCAGTCGATCACCACCAAAATCTAGCCAATGCCGAAATTCGACAACGTCGAGTCACTGTCGTCGGAATCTGACGACCATAATCCAACCAATTTCGCTGGAATCCAGTCAGCCCAAATTTCGACGACCAGAATGGTCGGATTTCGGCTAGCTGTCCGGGATCCGGCAGTTCTGTGCCGGATTCCAGCCAGAACAGTCAACTTCTGGCCACTTTCGCCAAAATCCCGCCAACCTAGATTCCGACGAAACTGTCTGGATTCTTATATTTATCTCAAATTCTAACAATATTAGCCAAAATTCGGTGAAAGTGGTCGAAATCCTGACGTTTAGTGACGAAATCTCGGCACCGACGATTTCTATATTATTTTTCATTAATATTTATATGTTACGAATAAAAATTGACATTTATAAGTGAACATGATTGAATGAAAATATAAAAAAAAATATTTGTGATTTTTCATACGCGCCAAACATGTAAAAATGCTTTTGACCAAAAATAATTTCTTAAAAAATGACTTTTTTTGAAACTATTTTATGACAAAAACTATTTTACGTTAAAATAAATTGAGTATAACAATATTACATAATTTTAAATATTTTAAATAATATTTTTTTTAACATACTTAATCACGTTCGATTATCTATACCGTTAAATTGCAATCGCGATTGCGAAATCATACCAGGTGAACACGTAAAAGGAAAGAACACGGTTTTGTTGATGGCTTGTGATGCAAGTCCCTGGTTTTGCTTTTCTAGACCCAATCGTCGGTTTCGGCTGATTCCTTTTCTTTGTGCCTTCCAAAATTCCAAGGCCAATTTGATACAAGCCTACAAGGTGCTGACAAAATGGTTGGGCTTCGTCCTCTCCCTTTCAATCTAAGCGATCAACAAAACTGTGGGCCAGGCCCATCTCAGTTTTAACAAAGCTAAGCTTAAGGTGTTTGTAAGAATTAATAATCTAGAAAATAAATAAGAACAATAAAAAGAGACAAATTAAGGTGGTTCGACTTATAACTTACATTTATAAGTCAAAGCATTTTATTGGCTACATTTTTTATTGATTCATTTAATTATATGTAAGACTCTATTTATAAAGAAATACTCTTACAAGTCTTTTATATTTTTATATTAACAACAATAAATTTAATTTATTATCTTGTAACTCTTGTCTCTTTAGTGCTGATAACTCTTATCTCTTAAATGATTGTAACTCTTGTCTCAATGCGCCAATGCAAACTCAACGGTAGATCATTCACGTTGAGGTTTGATCTTGAACAACAAAAGACTGAAAAATTAATATTATGACCTGAATTGGAAGCTATGACTAGAACTTGGACTTCGGCGACTATGGCCGAGACTTAGGCATTGGCAACTTTGTCCAGTATCAGCTATTATGGCCGAAATTTGGACATTGACAACTTTAGCCTGAAGCGGCTATTATGGTCGAAATTGGGCTATCTATAAGCATGAAACCTCTTTGGGTTTTTTTTTTTTTTCAACAAGAGAGAGTTGTGTATGTGGTATTTGTTAGTAGGAGAAACAATGGCAGTGCAACATATCATCTTAACAAAGAGAAAGACTCACGTGGGTGTGGGAAGAGCAAATGTGAAAGAATGAGAAAACTCAAGAGAAAAAAAAAAGTAGAAGATGGCACACCATGGATATTTGTGGGCATTAGCATATAGCTCTGATATCATGTAAGATCATATAATTTAGGAAATAGATGAGAACAAGAAAGAGAGACACAAAGAAAAAGGTAGTTCGGCCTATAACCTACATCCACATGTCAAAGCCTTTTATTGGTTACATTTTTTATTGATTCATTTAATTGTGTACAAGACTCTATTTATAGAGAAAGAGTATGAACGTTACAAGTATCTTTTACTTCTACATTAACAACAATAAATTTAATTTATAATATTGTAACTATTGTCTATTGAGTACTTGTAATTCTTGTCTTAATAGCGTTTAGCATTACGATTTTATAGACAAAAAATGTGATTTTAAACCAAATCGCAAAAAACAGATCATTTGGGATTGTGTTAAAAAATGCAATTTGAAAACTTAAAAAATTGATGTTTTCAAATCGCAGGTAATGAGATTTTTTTTTTTAAATGTACAATTTTAAAAGTTAAACTGCAATTTTATCAAATGCTTAACATCGTTTTTCAAAATCATGCTTTCAAATCGTACATTTTGAAATCATAAACTCAAACAGACTCTTATAATTACAAATAAAGTAGTGCTAACATAATCATAAATAAGTTTTTAATTAATTATTGTTAAAAAAAAATTAACGATTAATTGAGACAACCACATTAATATTGTGAAATATTTATAACTTGGTATATAACGTTACTTTTATAAATAACCTCAAAAACAAAAGCCTGATGATCAAGAAAAATAACTTATCAGTTATCCCACTTACTTATCACTCTATATATATATATTTTTGAAGGCACTTATCACTCTATTAATGGCGAGCGGCCGTGTGTTTGAGGAGGTTTTTATTTTCATAAAAGCCGCTGATAAATGGGTAATGGTGAAAGGGTAAATAATAGGGGTGTCCAAGGGCAATGAATCCCACACCACCGACTCAGTGGAAAGCTGTCGTTGGCAGAGAAAAAGCGAGTTTTAAATGGACGAAGAGAGAGAGAGAGAGAGAGAGAGAGAGAGAGCGAGAGCGAGACAGCCTATTAACATTCTTGAACCCAACCTCTCTCTCTCTCCGTCTCTCGTGGTCTTGATTTTTCCGATTATCGTTGGATTATCTCACCGATTTCAGGTGAGATTTTCTGTTTCCTTCTTTCTGTGAAATATATTTCGTCTTAATTAGGATTGTATATTTAGTTGATTTTTAAAAAAAATATTTTTTATTTTTATTTTTTTCCAAGAAATCACCTGGTTCGATTTTGTGTACCAAGATCGGCCAGACCAAACGGATGAGGCGTTTCTTGGTATATTCATTTCCCTTGATTAGGGTTTCTCTTTATGTATCTACACACAAATATTGAGGTTTTTTTTTTTTTTTTTTAATTTTTTTTTTTTAGTCTTGTAAGGTGATTAGTTGTGACATGGGTTATACTATTTTCAAATTTGATTTTAGAAGATATGTTCAATTACTATTTATGCGGTTGGGCTGATTGTGTGAAAAATTCTGGGAGCAGTTCTTATGTAATGGGTAATGGTTGGGAGTTGGGACAAGGTGGGAAAGTTAGGATTTTTAGTGAATATTTTAAATCTGTCTTGAATTTTTTGTTGGTATTTCTTCAAATCCTTACATTATTAAGGAAATTCCTTATTTTTTTAAGCGTTTTTAATTGTTCGGTGAAGTCTTGTAGGATTCGTGGTGTCAGACTGGGTTGTTTGTATGCTGATTGTTTGCGGATTTTTCTTTTGTTTATCTCAGTCAAGAGCGTTTGACTTGGTTTGGTTTATCTAGGAATTAGACAGAAAGTGAAAAAATCTTTATCCATGTAGAGTCTGCGAGAATGTTGGCAGAATTGCAAGAATAAGAACCCATCCTCCCCAAAAAAAATAAAAATTGTGTCGTTATGCATTGTTTGGACTTTGGATCTTCACTTTGATTAAAGAAAATCCGATGTTTTCTTAACTTTCTCATGCTCTTATTTTCACGAGATGCAGCCTTGATACATATGTTGTCTTGTTGTATGTAACTAAACTTGACAGTATTGTCGAAATTGATTCAACTGTATCTGCTTTTTATCTCTTTGTTGGCTTCCTTAATTACTTTTTGTCTAGGTACCTGAACTTTCATGCATGTCCTTATGGGTCTCTGAAGTTTGTATTTCCTTGCTGGGTTATATGGATTGCTAGATGGTCGGATAGTGGTTATCTTATCTTGCTTCTAGTTTATAGTTGTGGATCATAAGGTGGTGTATTTTTTTTGTTTTTTTTATTTTTTATTTTAGGAAATTAGAAAAGATGGAGTCTCACGATGAGACAGGATGCCAAGCTCCAGAACGCCCCATTCTTTGCATTAATAACTGTGGGTTCTTTGGAAGGGCAGCCACCATGAATATGTGTTCCAAATGTTTCAAGGACGTGGTCTTGAAGCAGGAGCACGCTGAACTTGCAGCATCATCCATAGGGAGCATAGTGAATGGCAGCACTAGCAGTAATGAAAAAAACCCTGTCATTTTGGGGAAGATGGAAGAACAAGCCGGACCAATGGAGAGAAAGTTCTTTTCAAAAGAACTGTCCAGTGATTCATCCTCAAGCAACTCTTTTCAGATGCCGGTGAAAGAGGGCCCTAGTAGATGCACCACTTGTCAAAAGCGCGTTGGTTTAACCGGCTTCAATTGCAAGTGTGGAAACCTCTTCTGTGCAAGTCATCGTTATTCTGATAAGCATGATTGCCCCTTTGATTATAGGAAAACTGCACGGGATGCTATTGCAAAAGCCAACCCTGTTGTCAAGGCAGAAAAGCTTGACAAAATTTAGGATTCATAGCTTGAAGTGAAAGGTTATGTACTTCAGTATGAATGATGCTCATTTCTCTATCCGTGTCTTTGTATAAGTTGGCTGCTTGTCTTGTTAGGTGTCCTTCGCTGATAGAAATGGTTCAGTTCACGATAGTGAGGACATCTTTAGGAGAAGTGTTATTCCTTGTTGATTGGTGAGGATTCCTTTATTGGCTCAAAAGTGTGTAAGTCTTTATTTCTGCTGGTTTGATGGACGTCTTCAGGGTTACTTGTAATGAATTCTCGGTTGGCATGCATTTCTTTCTAGTAGTACGTGGAAAAAGGCCACTTTCTGTCTTCAGTGCATGTATGGAATGTTGTGTGCATTTCTTTTAGTGATCTGTCATTCTCTAGGTATATGCTCTTCATTGGATTTAGGATCATGCCACTAAAACTGGATTTTTGATAATTATTCTTATTTTCCTGCTTTCAATAGATCATGTTTTTATATTTCCTCTCATGGTTAGGGGCTTAGTGGGTGGATAAGACATTTTACTTGGAACCCTTGGAGTGTGTTTTTTGTTCTTGTTTTCTTTTTGGTAAGGATGTGTCTCAATGGCATGCTCAGGACTCCATATTAGTTGTGTGGTTACCCATATTCCATATATATCTTTTCAGGAACTACGTTGATTTAGTTTATGGCTCAGCAGAGACGTGTTTGTAGGTAACTTGTGGGCCGTTTTGATTTGTAACCAAGAGGGCTACAAAACACTTGTATGCTTATATAATATAGTAGGTCTAGAGGTACACAAGTAAAATCACTAGTTTTTTAGGGGATTTTTGAATTTTGAAGCATCTGCTGGCATCGGCAGGGTAAATTTGAAGAGGCGTGAGTCTAGTTGCAAGTGGTAGTTGGAATGTGGTCTTGTGCTTTTTTTATGTAGTCATGCTCTGCTCTTGACTGTCTGGAAAATCAAGGATTATTTGTCATGTTTTTGGGATCGAATGTTGGTATCTCAAGGATTGAGGAAGCATTGAAACTTGAGAAGTGGTGTAGAGTGGGTCATGTCTAAAAGGGTGGTGGAGTCGGTGGTTAGTTGGAGAGACCAATTGGAAGATCGTTGCAGGTTAGAAGCTTGGAGGATTGCTTCTCCGTGTTTATTGTGATGAATTTTGAGAGAGCGGAATGTGAGAAGCTTTGAAGATTGTGAGAGATTGGTGTTAGAGTTAAAAGCTATTGTGTTCAAATTTCTTTATGCTTGGATGGTGGTGTACAATAGCTCTTGCTTTTTTAGCTTAGCAGAATTTTTAGACTAGTGTTCTTTCTTTTCTTTATATATATATATATATATATATTATGTGTACAGTAAACTTGGGTTGTGCACTTGCTATCTAATCAAATGCTATCTAACGAGTTTGATTTACTAATGAACAAAAAAACAAAAGAGAAGTGGAAAACTTGGCACTTCTTTCTTCATGTCCCTTGGGTAGTGGACTACTTGCATTGGCGATGGAATGGTTGGTGCAATTAGAAGGATTTCCAGAGGACTAATGCTCTTGAACTTGAAGAATGCTCTTCAGGTGCTTTAAGCTATATGCATAGCATTTCTCGGTATATGTAATATTAGTTTGGGATTGGAATTGCTTCTTAGTGATTTTGAAATGGGGTCACAGGATTTATTTATGTTTTATTATGCTTTTCATTCTGAATTGATGGATTTATTTGTAGAGTTTCTATCATGATGGCAACGGTAATCGAAGAAGGTTCTTATACAATAGCCACTGCAAATAACGCATCAAAAGGGGATAGCATTGAGACTAGTACGTAGCATAACAGCTTAGGTGTTGTAAAAAAATAAAAAAAATTAATGGTTTAAATTTAATTTCAAATTTTTCATAAAATAATAAAATTAGAACTGTACCATTAAAAAAAAAAAAAATTACAAAGAAAGGTACCTCCCTCTTCTTCTCTAATGATTATGTTTAGAGAAGAATTGTTTGGTCACACCATAATTTTTTTATCTATCTAAAAGTCTTCTAATTAATTTGGCAAGACTAGCAATACGTAGCATGAATTGATTCTAAGCACCCAGCAATTGTGATAGTACTGAATCCTCTTACAGTCTATGGTTTTTGAGAACGACAATCATAGTAGCCAGCAATTGGTTTTTTTGCTAATAACAACATTATAATGTGATAAATACAAGTTTTCTTCATTTTATTTATTTTTTTCTCGGCAACCAAACAGAACATATAGGTGTAGTATATTTTTCTCTTTTTATTTTTATTTTTTAAAAAAAAAGGTGTGCTATATTTATGTGGCCTTCGATTTATTTCTTTTAAGGAAGGGATGACGACAGAATATTGTCTTGTATATATTTGTTTGGGATTGCGTTAGGAAATAGAGTTTGCCTTTAAAAAAAAAAAACTTCATTTTCAAATTTCAAGCTTCCCCAAAAACGTAGTTTTAAGTTTTTCTAAAACCAAAAAAATGTTTCTTTAAGTTTTTTTATCAAACCAAGTTTTTGTTTGCCTGAAAGAGTTTTTAAAGTATTAAAAACACTTTTAGAGCTCCTTAATACAATCTCAAACGGGTTATAAAAAACAAGTGGACAAAATTTGGGATGGGATCCCAATAAACACCTAAAAAATAGTCATTATAATGCAAGAAACTAAGATTGAAAATAAAACTAAACAAATTCGCTTGAAGAGGAAAGATTTAGAACTGAACACCACCAATAAGAGGGGACAATGTGTGTGCCTCATGTGTCGGTAGAAAGGCTAGAGGGCGGTGGCTCAGGGACGAAACCATAATTGCTTATTCGAATAGGCCAAAATATGAATGATGGGTCAAATTTAATTTTGATAGGGACCAAACTTAATATATATATAAGAGAAAAGAAAAGGGGGGTGGGGTGGGGTGGGGGAGGGGGGAAAGTCAACTATCCCCTCAAGCTATCACTCAATTAACAATATCCCCCAAACTTTAAATTGCAACAATATCCCCACCCCCAAAACAAAGTTACAAAAAAATTTCAATGTCCCAATGAAAAAAAAAATACATTTAATAAAACTGATTAAAAATAAATAAATAAAATATAAGGGGTGGTTGAGCCACCCCTAGCCATTTGGGGGTGGTTTGGCCAGCCCTAACCATTTGGCAGTGCTTTGGCCACCCCTAAATGGCAAAAAAAAAAACAAAAAAATTGTGGGGTGGTTAGATCACCCCCTAGTTTTTTTTTTCGTTTTTTTTTTTTTCCTTTGAATTTATAGGGGTATTTTTGTCTTATTAAAAAAATTATGTTTGGGTCAGAAATTTTTTTACTTGTGTGAGAAAACTTAGACCGATAGAATGATGTGAATTTAATCATTTAATGAATGCTATAACACTCCTCCTCGCATGTGAGCTCGAACTTCTTTTTAATAAGTGAAACTCAATACGTGGAATATTTAATTGAAGTGGGGGTAAATGATGGAGTCAAGGTTTGAACTCAGGATCTTTGGCTCTTATATCATGTTATTATTACTTATTCCAAAAGCTTAAATTGATAAGATAATGTAAATCGATCTATTATATCATGTTATTATCACTTATTCCAAAAGCTTAAATTGATAAGTTGATATAAATCGATCTAGTCATTTAATGAATATTTTAACACCGCTTCCGCCACCTTTGTGTTGCGAATTGCAAATAAGTTATCAATAAGTTATTTTGTTTTCGTCCCAATTAATGCACCATAAAATGAGGAGATCGATCGAGCATGAAATGGCATCTATCTTCTGTTAGTAATCTCAACAAAGAAAACAAAATAACTTGCTTTCAAAAAACAACAAGAAAACATTAAAAAACAAAACAAAAAAGAAAACGAAAAAGGATCTTTGTTGCTAGCTTTTCTTTCCTTGTTTTGTTTGCAAGCGATTGTGCAGTTTCTTTTTTGATAGGAGATTGTCGTGGGAATCATTTGACAGGGTTGAGGGGTGGAAAAAGAATGCAATATGCCCTCTAGAAGGCTCCCGGCCCTTTGATAAAAGGTATCTATATATTAATGATAAGGTTGGCGAACTACTGAGTAGACTTTAATTTTTCTATGTTTTACTTACTTCAATTATTCAACATTTTACTACTGTAGAATTTTTCATGTTTTACTTCTGCAGTACGTACGTAATTATATTAGTCAATACCTTATTATACTTAA